>VBSM01002608.1:45726211-45760122 GCA_008086735.1 Cheirogaleus medius
GTTGTTAATTCTTTTGAGTTCTAGATAGATTCTTGTTATCAGACCTTTATCAGACGTGTAGAGAGTAAATATTTTCTCCCATTCTGTGGTTGTCTATTTGCTCTAATGATAGTTTCCTTGGCTGTGCAGAAGCTTTTTAATTTGATCAGATCCCATTTGATTATTTTTGATGCTGCAGTGATTGCCTTGGGGGTCTTCCTCAAGAACTCTTTGCCCAGGCCAATGTCTGATAGGGTTTTCCCAACTTCTTCTTCTAGGATTCTTAAGATTTCATGCCTTAGGTTTAAATCTGGTATCCATCTTGAGTGAATTTTTGTGAGAGGTGAGAGGTAGGGATCCTGATTCATTCTTCTGCATGTAGCTATCCAGTTTTCCCAGCACCTATTGAAGAGAGATTCTTTTCCCCATTGTATATTTTTGTCTGCTTTATCAAAGATTAGGTTACCGTATACTGATGGTTTCATCTCTGGTATCTCAGATCTATTCCAGATATCGATGCTTCTGTTCGTGTGCCAATCGCAGGCTTATTTAACTATTATTGCTTTATAGTACAGCTCGAAGTCAGGAAGACTGATGCCTCCCAGGTTGTTCTTTTTCCTTAAGATTGCTTTGGCTATACGAGGTTTTTTCTGGTTCCATACAAAGTGAAGAATTATTTTTCTAGATCTGTAAAGAATGATGGTGGTACTTTGATAGGGATTGCATTGATTCTGTAGATCACTTTAGGTAATATTGACATTTTAACGATATTGATTCTACCAATCCATGAACAAGGTAGATTTTTCCATCTGTTTACATCATCTATAATTTCTTTTTTAGTGCTTTGTTGTTCTCCTTGTATAAGTCTTTCATATCTTTCATTAGATACACATCTAGATATTTAATTTTCTTTGGGGCTATAATAAAAGGTATTGTGTTTTTTATTTGAGTTTCTGCTTGATAGTTCTTGGCATATATGAATGTTTCTGATTTGTGTATATTGATTTTATAACCTGAAATTTTACCAAATTCATTTTTTAAATCTAGGAGTCTCTTGGATGAATCCATGGGGTTTTCTAGGTATAATATCATATCATCAGCGAAGAGCGGGAGTTTGATCTTGTCTGCCCCCAGTTGGATGCCCTTAATATTCCTCTCTTGCCTGATTGCTATAGCTAAGACTTTGAGCACTATGTTGAATAGAAGAGGAGACAGTGGGCATCGTTGTCTAGTTCCATTTCGAAGAGGGAATAGTTCCAATATTTCCCCATTCAGAATGATATTTGCAGTGGGTTTGTCATAAATGGATTTGATAAATTTAAGGTATGAGCCGCCTATGCCTATTTTGTTAAGAGTTTTTATCATAAAGGTGTGTTGGACTTTGTCAAATGCTTTTTCTGCATCTATTGACAGAATCATATGGTCTTTGTTCTTGTTTTTATTTATGAGGTAAATTACATTTATAGACTCACGTATGTTGAACCAGCCTTGCATCCCTGGAATAAAGCCCACCTGGTCATGATGAATTATTTTTTTGATGTGCTGCTGAATTCTATTTGTTAAAATTTTATTTAGGATTTTTGCATCTATATTCATGAGGGATATCGGTCTGTAATTTTCTTTTTTTGTTGCATTCTTTCCTGGCTTTGATATCAAGGTGATATTGGCTTTGTAGAATGAGTTAGGAAGGATACCATCCTTCTCAATGGTGTGGAAGTGTTTCTGTAGTATACGTATGAGTTCATCTTTGTATGTTTGATAGAACTCTGAAGTGTAGCCATCTGGTCTGGGATTTTTCCATTTGGGGAGGTTATTAATTACTGCTCTAATTTCTGAGCTTGAGATTGGTCTATTCAGGAATTCTGTTACCTCCTGGGTGAACTTAGAGAGGTTGTATGAATCTGGGAATTTATCCATTTCATCTTCGTTATTTAGTTTTTGGGCATATAGTTTTTTATAGTAGTCAAACATAATGTTTTGTTTTTCTGTGGTGTCTGTTGTGATCTCTCCTTTCTCATTTCTTATTAAGTTTATTAGAGTCCTTTCTCTTTGAGTCCTTGTCAATCTAGCAAGAGGGCCATCAAATTTTGTTTATCTTTTCAAAAAACCAGCTTCTGGTTTTGTTGATCTTCCATATAATTCTCGTGTTCTCCATTTCATTTAGTTCTGCTTTGATCTTCGTTATTTCTTTTCTTCTACTAGGATTAGAATTGGTTTGCTCTTCTTTTTCCAATTCCTTGAGTCTATTCATTAGGTTGTCAGTATCTAAGCTTTCTGTTTTTTGTATGTGAGTGTTTATTGCTATTAGTTTTCCTCTCAGGTAAGCTTTTGCTGTATCCCACAGGTTTTTGTAACAAGTGTCTCCATTATCATTTTGTTCGAAGAAACTCTTGATCTCCCTCTGAATTTCCTCCTTGACCCAATAATTTTTCAATAATAGTTTAGTTTCCATAATTTTGTGAGGCATTGAGTGTTTCTATAGGAATTGAACAGTAATTTTATACCACTATGGTCAGAAAAGATACAAGGTATAATTTCTATTTTCTTGAATTTTTTGAGATCTGATTTGCAGCCTAGGATGTGAACACAGAAACAAGAGATAAGACCAAAGCTTACAAGAAGTGTGGGATTATGTAAAAAAGCCGAATCTCAGGGTGATCGGGATTCCGGAAGGGGAAAAGGAACAATCACAAGAGCTGGAAAACTTATTACATGGAATACTAGAGGAAAATATGCTGGGCTTGGCCAGAAATCTTGATATCCCGTGGTTATTTTACAGCAATTATAGCAAGATTCTACATTTGATTTAACTGTCTGTATGCTCTACACAGGCCACATTTATGCCTGTCTTATTCAAACTCTTTTTGAGACACCAAGAAAAATGCCTGGAACATGGTATCCTCATAATAAATACTTTTGATATTATTGCCAACATAATGGAAAGAGATTCAGAAAGAATAAGTAAATATTAGGGTTACACATAGGATCAGAAATCTCCCCAAAATCAAAGCCAGAACCAGAACGCAGACTAGAATAGACTGGCAAGGACTAGAACTTGTCACTCCTACCATATTGATTGTCCCATAACATGGCCTACTCTCTGTGCTGTGGACAGTGACAAAGACTATATTCAGCAGTTGGCTACAATGCAAGACATTATGAAATCTTCTCCTTATGTTAAATGCATTTCATTGTCAGCAAGGAATATAAAAGATTACCTAAAAGACAAAACGTAGCAAAACTGAGGTTGTTTAAGGAAAAATATAAACAAAAAATAATAATGCCACCAATGTGACAATTTATATCATCTTGTTGCTTTTTTTTTTTTTTACAGACTCTCAAGGTACTTGCAAGCATGCTTTGAATTTAATTTCCACATAATGTAAGCTCCTCTAGGAGATGAATATTCATCAACAATTAGTACTTCTAAGGATGCATAGCTTGCTCTGAATCTCCTTGTAAAGCACTTCATTACAAAAAAGAATATTATCATTTGTCACTATTTATTTTGTCCCAAATGTGAATTTTGATATATCTGAAAGGGCTTTTGCTTAAGATACAGAGAGCACTGACTTTTTTTCCCCCATTGTGGCCTTAAGACCGCCAGTATAGGGCAGATTGCCCTTAATTACTTGAGGTTCTGTAAACAAAGTCTCCCAATTATGGTTGATTTTCTTTCAATCTCTGAGACTACTGGAATTAATCCAAATTCTTAAAGTTTATGTCCAACCCATTTGCTGAAACAATGCTATGTACTTTTTAAAAATGCCTCATTGACTGAAGAATATGTCATGAAACTGTTTTTCACATATTCTTTAGCTGTGCATTCATGGTGTTTTATTTAAGAAAAAAATGTCTTCTGAGAAATTAATACAAGACAGAATTTATTGGTCATTTTAAGCACTTATCTTTCATTTTCTATAAGTTCCACTTAGTGAATAAGTAGTTCTATTAGCCTCAAAACCTAGCAATTCAGTATGTGAATGCCACATGAAATGTGACATTTTCTTATCCTGAACTACCTACTTGAAAATGAATGAGTGCTAAATTTTGTTTTGCCTAGGAAATAAATGCTAATTGGCTAGCTGCCTTGATGCAGAGTCCAGACAAATGTGACAAAATCAAAAGAGTTAAACTGTCTTGTTAATATCTACATTTCTGAAACTAAACTAGAATGCAGATATTTTCTTTAATGGGCATTGAGTCCCTAAAATATGCATGAATTGAACAAGATGATTTTATATGTATATTACTTAAAATTTAAGTTCTGCTCAGGAGAGTCTCATATTATCTCATGTGTAAAGAAATAGGCCTGGGAATTTTTTTAAATTAAAAACAAAGGAAAAGGAGAAGAAAAATTAGCCCAAAGCTATCTTATTATCATCATCTGATGATTTCAAGTGAGATTATGTCCTTCTGACGTTCCAAAGTTGTGTTTCTCTTTTATGTTATATTGAACATGATGAAATACAATGATACAACTATAATTTAGCATAGATAACTATATATTTTTAATGTCCAGAGCTTATTGTGGTTCAATGCAAGCCTACAAGTCTTGAGTATGAGAAAACACAGGAGTCATTCATAGATGTTTCTCTCAGAGAGTCTAAAATTTAATTGAGAAAATCTGCACCCAATCATGATGAAACAAGGCTGAAGATGAAAGGAGGGAAATGTACAGAGTACTTTAGTAGCACAAATGACAAGAACATATCTCAAATGGAGAATATTGTAAATGAACCACTGATTTACAGAATGAGTGTGTCTCTGAGCAGACAGTAGAACAAGGCTAAAGAACGAAAAGAATCAATGTGGAAGGGTATAAGCCTCAGGAAAAGCATATTATGAACAAGAACACATCAAGTATATTTGGGAAAAAATATATTATCTCATTAGCTTAAAGATAAAGTATATCGAAGAGAGTGGGAGATGCATATGGTAATGTCACCACCACTGACTGAAAAACCTATCCTTCCTCCTTCTTTACCTAACAAAATCCTCTTCTGTCCTCTGGCTCCTTCAGTGAGGAATCCTATTTTTTCCTCAACATCTGAGTACCAGATGCAGCAAGAAGAGCAGGTGTTTGTTATCTATAGCTGCATAACAAATTACCCCAAAACTTAGCAGCTTGAAACAATAACCTTTTATTGTCTCATAGTTTCTATGGTTCAGGAATCTTAGAGCAGCATTGCTAGGTAGCTCTGGCATAGGTTCTCTCACAAGACTGAGATGTTGTGCAGGGCTGTAGTGGTCTCACGGCTTGACTGAGAATCTACTTCCAAACTTATTCATATAGTAGTTGGCAGGCATCAGATCTTTGCTAGCCATTGACCAGAAGCCATCATTCCTTGCTACGTTGGCTCTCCGTATTCTGCCTGAGTGCCCATATGACATGACATCTGGCTCCCCACAAAGTGAGTGATCCAAGAGTGATAGCAAGTGAGCAAGAAAGCACCCAAGTCCTTTATAATCTAAAACTTAGTTAACAACACATCACTTCTACCATAGGCTATTTTTGAGTCAGATCAACTCTGATACAATGCAGGAGAGGACTATACAGGGTGTGAATATCAGAAGACAGGACTCAATAAAGTCTATCTTGGAAGCTGGCTACTATTAAGATTTTTTTGTCCACATTGAGTGTCCAGAGTCTGAGCTGGCCAGTGAGCAGCCGTGTTTATCACAGAACCAGATCAGCACTGTGGGCCTTCCGAGTTTTTTATTTCATTATTGCTATTCATAACACTAGTTGTTATTTTGAGTCTTTGACCACTTTAAGAAAAATGGCATATGGAACTCACTATCCACAGACATCTGCATTCCTTGGCTTGTGGCCCTTCCTATACCCTCAAAGTGCAACACTCCAACTTCTGCTACCATCATCTTCTCCTTCCTCTGACCTTGACTTTCCTGCCTACTTCTTTCAAGAACCCTTGTGGTTACATTGGGACTACCAGGAAATCCCAGAATAATCTTCCCAGCTAAAGATCCTTTAACTTTACATCAGTAAAATCCTTTGATTTTACTGGAGATTAAGATGTTGACATCCTTGTAGGGCCATTATTCTGTCTACCACAAAACCCATATGGTGTTTTATTATGGAATAAAAAGCTCTACATAGATAAAAAGTATTTTTATAAGTTTGTTATTTGAGATGTAAGATTCACCTCTGGTAAAGAGAATGATTTAGTCATAAGAGTCTCAGAGATTTTAAAAGATATTGCCACTGGAAACTCAAATTATATCTATATAGGATATATTAATTCAGGTAATTATTTGAGTATCATAGAACAAGCATTAAGTGTCTCTCTCTTAAAATCAAATCAGCATCTGTTTCTGGAATCTCACCTCTATTGCTGCTACCTTTTAAAAACAATAAAAACAAATATCTTTTTAAACTTTAAGTATTATTTTATTGGCTACAGCTAACTTTATATTTTAATCAGAAATAATAGTGATGGTGTTAGCCAATTTGTGCTTATAGCAGCATATTGCTATACTTAAAAAGACATTAAAATATTCTAGCTTAATATTTCTACTATAGTTATTATATGCATTACCTTAAAGTTCATTTGCTGTAATACATACCTAATACCTCATAATCATTTGTGCAAATGCATTTAATTGATTCAATTAAAATAATTATATGCCAACTAATAAAAAATATTTGTACCCTTAGATAGAAATTTCAACTTGTGATTATGGAATAGTAATATTTCTAGCTAAGGAGATAGAAGTTTTTCACATCAGATTTAGTGATATGCATTCATTATAGTTATATTTTGCTCAGTAATCAGATACTTTTAAAGCATTTTTTGATTTTTAAAATTTCAAATAATTTCTTATATGATACTTTGTCATTCAATGATTCTAAGTTATATTCATTAGGAAATCAAATGAAATTATTATTAATGGTGACTTGGAGATAATCAACTCAAAAATGGAGGCTTTAACCCCACAGATAATTAAAGTGTTCTAATTAAGAAAAGACTTTACAATAAGTTGACAAGTATGTATTCTGCTTAAATCCTGTACAGACCTCACAAAGCCACCATTCTCTACACTGGCCACAAAATAAAATCGTCTGGTATCTTTTCAAACTACTGTTTCCTGGGCATCAATAGGGTTATTGGGATGGCAGGGGAGGCTCTTGGTATTGGCGTTCTGTTAAAAAGTCACCAAGGAAGTCCATGTGCAATACATGAACAATTGCACTGAACAAATAATGATAGATGACAACCTGAAACTGTACTGGTGAGTCATCTGTAGTTACCAACACTTAGGGACCGAATATACATCCAATTCACTGATGATTATCCATAATATACAAATTTCATGTATTTCCATATAATCTTACATTATATATGCAATAAATAATTTATATGTACATATGCTGTAAAACTATTACCAATACTAAAATCTATCTTCTTTCTTTCTCCCAATCAATTACTTTCTATTACCACAATTCTTCAAATTAAATTACATTTTTAGACCTAGGCAAATAGAATTAAATTCAAATCAATTAATGACAGACACAGGAATATTTCCTAACTCCATGTCCTCCATAATAATCACCATTTTCTTAATTTATGTCAAATGATAAATGTCCTAAAAATAGGATTTGAATAAGTTTTATATATTTATTTGTATATAGGTGAAAGGAGTTGCCATTGAATGAACAGCCACTATTATATACTCATGACTATGATAATTACTATGGCTAATTTAATCTGAAAAACTACCCTTGAAGGTAGCATGTTATTATTTTGTGTTCTTTTAATAAATAGATTTAATTTGATGTAACTAATACATGATTATTTTCATTGAAATATACAAATAATTTCATAGACCTCTAAGTTTTCCTTCAGACACACATGCCCACAAAACAAATCTATTTCTCTGCAGAAAATATATGTCATTACTTTGTGGTTTTGTTGTTGTGATTTGTTTTATATGAGTCATCACAATATATATATACACACACACACACAAATCTCTCATTTATTTTTTAAAAATATGTGTTTTGAATATTTATCTGAGTTAGTACATAAGAGTCTTCATCATTCTTCTTAAATTGTGCATTGCAATTTATAGAATGAATAAATTTTAATTTATTTAGCCATTTCCACATTGATGTCTTTTAAGCTGCTTGCATTTTTTGCTGTGAACTTCATTTTTGTGGAATTAGTACTGCAATAACATCCTTGTGGAAATTGGCATGTGTTTCTATAAGGTAGATAGATACTAAGAAGCAGAATTGCCACATCATGGAATGCATGTCCTTTTGGTGTAAAGAGATGATGATGAATTGCCGTACATATCACTGTGTAATTTGTACATGCTAACCATCAATGAATACCCTTTTTACCATTTCTTTGCAAGATCTTGATGCAAGAAACTGATTTTTGCTATTCTAATGTGTGAAAAAATTAGCACCTCACTTGTTATAATTTGTATGTTCTTCACTATTAGTGAGATTGAACATCCTTTTGTATATTATTGGCTATTTTTTCCCTCTTATGTGAATTAACCTTCCCTATTATGTGAATAACTGTAAATTCAGTTATATCATCTACTCTTTTTCTATCAGGGTAATTCCTTTACAATTTTTAAAATTTGAATATTATTTTTATGTATATTTTCTTCCAGTGAATCACCTGTCTTTTGGCATCATTTAGTGCGTTGTTTATGGTAAATAGTATTTAATTTTTATATACTTCTATTTATCATTAATTTCCTTTTGTTTTTTATATTTTTTATTATTTATGTTAATATAGGTCTTATGTATTTTATGTCTTATTTAAACGAGGCCTTTCTTTACATCTAAATTCATTTGCATATTAATTACAGTTCTTTCTAGTACCTTACAATTTGCCTTTTTGATGTTTAGATTTATAATTAATTTGAAAATTATTTTATTAATGGTGTGAAATAGGAACTAATTTGCTTTTCTAATGTAGAGTAAATTATACAAATGCTTTGTAATTACACAAATTATACACCTATTAAATGGATCACTATTTCTCTACTGATCTGAGATGCCATATTTATCATAAATTCATATACATGATTCTATAAGTGAACAGTCTATTCTGTTCTATTGATATAATAACAATTCTTGTGCCAATACTGTATGGTTTTAAAAAATGATGTATCCATAATATCTTCACCTATGGTAAGACAATTCCTATTGCCTGATTCTTCTTCAGGAGAGTGTTGTCTTTTGGCTTTTTCCCCTATGCATTTAAGATCAGCTTGTCAAGTTCTGCCAAAAACTTATTAGAATTTTGATTGAAATTTAATTTGATTTATAAAATAATTATTGTCTTCTTGATGATATTGGATCTCCTCTTATAGGAACATGGTATATCTCCCAATCTATACATTTTTTGCTCATGAATAAATTTGTATTTTACAAAAGAAAAATGATATTGTATCCTTTTAAAAGAATTATTCCTAGAAAGTCTATAATTTTTACTATTATTAAGCAATATCTTATTTTATAATTATTATTTCTGAAATATATTTCATCAGTAAGGAATTAGGGTGCTTCATCTGTTCATTCGTATTATATCAAACAAAATTGGTCATTGGCTGAGTTGTCATTCTTGCCAATCTTTGAACCCAGAAAGTGTGAAGACTGATAGAACTCAAGCTCTAACACTTGCCAGTTAACTCTCCTGGATTCTTAAATACCATGGCCAGAAACAATATTGCCTGCAAATATTAACAGTTTGGCCCGTCTTCCTTTCTCATCTTTCTATCTCATCTATTTTTGTTGACTTGATGTACTTGCTAAAAGCCTTGGAAAAGTGTTAAATACTAAGTGTTGTAGTGGAGATTTTTGTTTTTCTGTAATATCAATAGGCATGTTTTTACTGTGTCATTATTAAATAAAAGTTTACTGAAAATTATTTCCCCAGGCTAACAAATTCTCTTCCTTCAAATAGTTTTTAAAACTCATAGTTTCATAGTAAAAAAAATTATTTCATCTATTTTATAACAAGACAAACTAGCACTGGATACACATGTTAATAAAACACCAGTAGGCTCTCCAGAAATCTTTCTGTGATAATAATGATAGTAATAGCAGCTACAAATTATTACGTGCCTCATATATGAATGGTACTATGGATTTTTATACACCTATATTTGTAGACAGTACAATAATATTTAAATAATCAGTTTTATATATTATAGAGTTTAAATATCATGCCCAAATTCATTCAGATAAAAAATGGTGGATCTGGGCCGGGCGTGGTGGCTCACACCTGTAATCCTAGCTCTCTGGGAGGCCGAGGCGGGCGGATCCCTCGAGCTCAGGAGTTCGAAACCAGCCTGAGCAAGAGTAAGACCCCGTCTCTACTATAAATAGAAAGCTAAAAATATATAGAAAAAATGAGCCGGGTATGGTGGTGCATGCCTGTAGTCCTAGCTACTCAGGAGGCTGAGGCAGGAGGATTGCTCAAGCCCAGGAGTTTGAGGTTGCTGTGAGCAAGGCTGACGCCACGGCACTCACTCTAGCCCGGGCAACAGAGTGAGACTCTGTCTCAAAAAAAAAAAAAAAAAAAAAAAAATGGTGGATCTGGGACTTGAACTCAGGTCTGTATATTTTCATCAACTGCTATCATATTAGACACTGTAATTTGAATAGAAGCTGTTTTCATAATGATCACCAGAATCTACAGAATTATGATGTGCATAGTAATATTTTAGTTAATATATAAATTTCAGTACTGCTGTTTGTAAAATGCTTCTAACCCAACGGAGTTAGGACACTTCTACATCAAGTGAATCTTGCCCTTGAGCTGCTTCTTCCTGTCCCCTTAATTTCAAAAAGGCATTGAAAGAAAATGTGAAACTATTAAAATAGGTCAGAGGAAGGAACCATGCCTGTTTCTACTCACTGCTACATTATCCTCTGCCCAGCTGACACTCAGCACACAGTAACCAAATAATCAAGCTATGTTTGGTTTGTATGTTATAGTTGAACCCATCACTACCACCAGGAAAAATTGAAAAAGTTGAACATGCCTTATTCATATAACAGAGACTCAGTACATGAGGAATTATAATTCTTGAGATTTTAGGCATAGGATACATTTATGAACCACAATACCTTGTTCATAATTCTGAAGAGCTTACTCTTGTTTCATTTTGTTGCATCTCCTAAAGTTTCTAGAACACTTCTAGAATACTTCATCCTTGAAGCTGAGAGAGAATTGTGAATTGAAAACATTTTCTTCTCTAGGATTTGTGTTTCCTTGAGGATAAAATGTGTTGAGTGTGCTTTGAAAATGCTACTTTGACAGCCGGACATGAAAAATAGTGTAAATTATGACCTTGGAGTTTTTCTATGGACTTTCTTGCAAATGGATAAAGTTCTTAGTTTATTCCATATAGAATTTTCCATCTTGTTTTATACAATACAGCCTGAGTCAATATAGTCTGTACGTTAACTATATCACATTACAATGTTAACCTGACATTCAGTATTATAAAAAGGAATACATCAAAATTTCTTCAAACTTTATCTCAAAGTTTTATTAAATTTAAAATGCTATGTGAAACAGTTCTGAAATAAAAATGAATTACCCCATTCAATTATACAAATCACATTTGTACTTAATTCCTAGACATTAACTACTTCAGGCATATTTTAAGCATATTGGAAAAGAGACCTCAGACTTAAATATAAAAAATAGGATAGGAATATATTTGTGGCCAATTTTTAACCCTAACTCATATGAGCTTACTTTCTAGATATTAACCATTGCATGGATATAGCATAAGATTTAATGAAGAAGATTATGACGGCTAAGAAAATCATATAAATAGACAGCAAATTAACCAGAGATCTGGCTTGTATATTATAAGACAAGATACATTTTTGTGAAATTATTTATGAAAAGGAGCTTAAGCTAACGTATATTGCAGTACAAGTTTGTTAGAAAATAATAATGATGATAATTGCCCTTTTTATAATTTTACTATGTTAGACCTCATTCTAAGCTCTTTCCATATAATAATTCATTTAAGCTTTGCAACAATTCAATGATGAATTTACAGTTATAATTCCCCTTTTTTCAATATGCAAACAGAGGCTTAGTGAAATTAATGAAGTAGTAAGTAGTAGACCCAGCTTTTAAATCCAGGCAATCTGGTCTAAGAATCCATGACCTGATATGCCAGTGATTCAAAGTATACTGATATCAAAATCAAATGATTATTAGAGAAAAATTACCTCAAGTTAATATTCTACTAACTTTTTGGTAATGATCCAAGAAAAACTGAATTTAATGCATGCATTGTCCAATAGCTGTCCTGGTCACTGCCAACTGTGAAGGGAAGAATTGAGTAATAAAAAAGAATGAATCTGATGAGTAAAGAATAAATTTAGAAATTCCAAGACCCAGCTCCAACAATGCGCATAAGCATAACTCTGGCAAAGGCAAAGTCTTTTTGTTAAATAGTGTATCTACATTTCTTCTCATATTATTCCCCTCTCCATATATCTCTCCAAGGTGAGACTTGTGGACCACGTGGGTTCCTTATTGTAGCCATAGAATCAAGGCTGGCTAACTGAAACATGAAATGAATGTGTTTGCAGAATCTTAGGCAAATCACATAGCAGTTCGGAAGACTACAGAACCAGCCTCAGAAAATGAGCAGTATCAAGGGAGACTGCATGTCAGTAGCATAGCCAACACATTCTAAAGGAATAGTCTGGCTCAGGCACTGTTTCTGGTGCATCCCTACCCTTGACACCACCACTGCCTCCATAAATATTCTTGCCTATCCCAGTAGTGTTAGTCACTCCTTCCAGAATCAAAGTCCTGGGAAAAAATTATCTGATTCATGAGCCTGGCTAACATACCATCTTTTAGCCATCAGAGAGAAGGAAAGGGAATGCAAGGTTCTTTGTCTTCTCAAGACAATGAGTTGTGTGCAATGGGAACTCATCACTTCAACAAGAAAGAAATGTATGCCAAGTAGTCAAAAAATAATATATTTTATAAGGTCAAAATCTTTAGCTCCCAGCATATAAAAGCACCTAACTGGAATCCATGCCATTTGTAATGTTCTGTAGCAGAGAAATTGTTTGAAGTTGTAGATCATAGTTAAATTAAGTATTTCACCATTGCATTTATTTATTAAACACTTTTTATTATTTCCCATGAGTCAACCACTGTTCTAAGTTTTGTAGAAATATTAACTGATTTAATACTCATAGTGACTCTTGTGTAGGTAAATAATTAACCTTGATTTTACTGGCAAAGGAACTGAGACACAGTTATGTAACTTACCACAGGTCACCCTCTAGAAAGTGGCAGAGGTGATATTAGACCAAGGTAGTTGAGTTTCATAGTCTGTGCTCTTAACCATTGTTCCATGCTACCTCTCACTACAAGCTGTGGTTTTCCACGTAACAATTTTTTGATACTGACAAGATTTTCATTATTTGTATCCCCAAGTAGGACAGATAATGAATTGAATATTTATTCATCTTTCCAAGAAAATATGTTTTTGGAAACTCCAATAATTTTTCTTTTTACCAGTTGTAGTCTATGGCAAGCACTATCATTGCTCCATCTGGAAACCTTGTCTCTTTTGTAATTTCTATAGATCCCTGTTTTACTCCTCTGGCATCTGGGTTTTTGCTTATAGCCTTCACCTGTAGCTCTCCTTGAAGATTGCCATTGTACTGCTGGGACCGCTGTGTCTAAAGAAGCAGGCAGATTTTCCTTGAGATTTATACATCCCTGGAGTGGGCTCTTTTCAATAACTGACTCACACAGAAGTAGGAAGCCCAGCACCATTGCCTTGACAAGGATAATTTCTAAGGTATAAATTAACTTACAATCCAGAATTCCTTTTGGAAAGCAGCCTAAACTTACCCCCCATAGGAATTTGCCTAAAATCGTGTCCATGTTTGCTCTCTCCTTTCCCTGTCCAGTTTGACGCATCTTTAAATCCTGGAGCTATTCCTTAAGTGGGAAAATGATGCATTGGAGGCATGTTGGACAGCTCATGAAACCACTATGAACTTCAAAAGCTGGCACAGACACCAAGCCCATGGCTCATGCCTGTAATCCTAGCACTTTGGGAGGCCAAGCTGGGCAGATTGCTTGAGGCCAGGAGTTCAAGACCAAACTGAGCAAGAGCAAGACCCCATCTCTACAAAAAAAATAGAAAAATTAGCCTGGTGCATACTACATGCCTATAGTCCCAACTACTCAGAGGCTGAGGCAGGGGGATTGCTTGAGCCTGGAAGTTTGAGGTTGCAGTGGGCTATGATGATGCCACTGCACTCTAGCTTGGGCAACAAAGTGAGACCCTGTCTGAAAAAAACAGGTATGGCACAAAAAATTGGCATCACTACTACTAAAAACTCCTCACCACTAACACTATCACCACTAATCATTGGCCCTGGCAATGGACTCTCAACACTGACATTTCCAGTGTAAACTGTGCCTACCCCCTCAGAGAGAAAGAATAGGAAACGTCTGTCTGCTCTACTTTAATAATTGGGCTCATACAATGGGAAGGAGGCCAACTGTTAGTTATGTTCAAACCTTTCTGGGATTTAATTTTTAAATATTCCAATTTTGTTTTGTAATTATATTCACTAATTTCACTTATCTAGACTGTTCTTTTCCCCTGCTATCTTGTGTTCTTTACATATCTAAATCCTACCCATCTTGTATAATATAACTTACAAGCTAGTTAGAACATCACATTGTCCCTAATTTACCCTGTTGGAAATTATCCCTTCATACTCTGGATACTATTTAGTACCTTATCAATATCTTTATATTTACATCCTATATGACACTAAGTTTTTTCTGGGCATTTAACATGGCTTATCACAATACCTTAATATCAATTGGCATAATAAAATTTGTCAAATAAATTAGAGCAAGAGCTGTGGAAATATTAGGAGAGGGATTTGATAGACTCAACAGGATTTAGCAGCTGATTAAATTTGGAAGGTTTGGAAGGGAAAGTTGCTACATATTTTTTTCAGAATTCAAACTTGAGTGTCTAGATACAAAATGATGTCATTAATATATTTTTAAAAAATTGAAGTAACAGTTTTGATACTTGGAATATCTATTAATAATTTAGTTTGGGGAACACTAAATTTGGAATTTTTAATGTCCTTTTAGGTTGATAAGTCTAGTATAGACTCATAAAATTGAATCTGAAACTCAAGAGACACATCTAAAAATTTAGATTTAAGTCTTTTCAGAATAGAAGTGATAATATAAAGCCTTGTACATAGATGAGACCATTCAGGGGAAAAATGTATACAGTGAGAAAAGAATCTAAGTACAATTGACCCTTGAACAAAGAATAGGTTTAGTGGCACTGACTCTTTGCACAGTCAAAAACCCATGAATAATTTTGACTCCCCAAAAATTTAACTACTAATAGCCTACTATTGATCAGAAGCATAAACAGTCAACACATATTTTATATGTTACTCTATTCTTAAAATAAAGTAAGCTAGAGAAAAGAAAATGTTAAGATAATCATACAGAAGAGAAAATATATTTCCTATCCATTAAGAGGAAGTAGATGATCATAAAGGTCTTCGTCCTCATCATCTTCATGTTAAGTAGGCTGAGGAGGAGGAGGAAGAAGAGGGGTTGGTCTTGTTCTCTCAAATATGGAAATTCCATGTATAATTGGACCAGCATTGTTCACACCCATGTTGTTCAGGGGCCAACTATAAATTATAAAATAGTATCTACATATATTTAATGAATTCGTAACATATATAACTTTATCTTAATTTTTCAATATTTCTAGGCTACGCAGCTCATCTGTGAGTTTTTTCTAATTAATCCAAATCTCTAAAAACTTTTACAATATAGTTATTGAAAAAAATCCATGTTAAAGTGGACCTGAACAGTACAAATCTGTGTTATTGAAGAGTCAACTGTATGTTGATAAAGAGCCTCATAAAATGCTAACATTTGACAAGCAAGAAAAAAAAGATGACATAGAGGAAAAGCAGAATAGAATTGAGGTTGGGAAACCAATGAGGTCCAAAGAGTGCATATAATAATGACATCTTAAAAGAAATCATCCTTCTGGCTACCTGGCTGTGTGCCCCAATTCTCCAGTTTTCCTTGCATTAATGTTCTTTGCATTGTACCTTTACAGTTTCTGACACAAAACACAGTGTGTAGTTCCCAACCCAAACAAAGAGCCCAGCCATGGGAATCACTTTGGCCAATTAAATATGGACAGAAGTGAGAGTGGCCAATTCCAAGGCTAGACCTTAAAAGGATTCACACATTTCCCCTTGTCCGCCTGGATTTTTTGCCATCACTATGAGAAGAACCCGCTCTGGCCAGTTTGCTGGTGCAAATAAAATAACAGACTTACGGGGCATATCAGGACTCCAGCTGCATTTAGCACTGCCCCCTCAGCCCAGCCAAGAGCAGCAGAGCCACCCCAGTTGAATGACAAATGTGAGGAAAATAAATGCATATTGTTGTATGCCACTGAGAAGTAAGAGCTTACAGACAAAGGACGTTGGTGACTTCAGCAAAATCATTGGGCCTATGCTGATGGGGCCGTAAATCAGGTATCAGTGGCTGGAAGATGCATTAGAAAGAGTAAACTGAAGTCAGTTAGAAGTTGGTTATTGAAGGGCTGCAATTAATTGACATCTAAACTTTATGAAGACTAAATATAAGGTAAGGTAGAAAGAGTGCATGGTTCCATACACTTATTTTGAATGCATAACTCAAGAGAATGGACCTCTGCATATATACTTTGGCAATTAACCGTTTAGTGATTAATGGAAAAAATTTCACACCAGTGAAGGAACTGGTTTTGATTTAGAGAGTTTTTGGCATGCCTGCTCAAATCATATTGTACAGAAAACACTCTTAATGTGCAGTGAGAAATTATCAGATAATATAAATTTCCCTTCAGCAGAAGAAAAACTATCAGGATCTTACCTTAGTAAGAGCAACTTTATAAATTAGAAATAACACCTATATAGGTGAAACAAGGTGATTCACACAAGTGCAGAAAAGAACAGTTAAATATTGCCACTTTGGAAAATTGGCCCATATGCAAATTAGCAGTGTTTTAAATAAAGAAAATACATCCAAGAGCATGCCTGTTCATTTATTTTGGCATTTTATAATTTAGTCTAATTATTTGTGAAACTGTAACCTATTAAGCTGGCCTTTGGTATAGTTTGTGAAAAATAATGACATTTTAGTCAAATAAGCACTTACTTTTACTTTCTATAGTACATTCAGGCAAGATACTTAGTGGAGTAATTAATTAAAAACTAAAATGTCAAGTCTTACCCGCATCTCTGTGCATTAGCCAGATACATATGGACTAGAAATGAGAGAATTCAAAATGGGTTCTTAGTTAAATCCATGCATTTCCAGAGACAAATCTGTGAAATTAATTCTCTGAGCCATGCATGAACTACAAATTATATCTAATTAGCCTTACATATAAAATACACTTTCATTCAGACTAACGTGTCTGATTTTACCATTTTACCAGTTCATTCAAACTTTGTATAATCTTGCATTTCAATGTATTGCACCTATCTTCGTTGATAACACTTTGCCCCTAGAAAGCCTGAGCATAATGATACAGGGGACTTTTAGCTCTATTTTAGCTCATTCTTCTATTAATACCATACTTTGCAGATTATTATTATTAGAATAAGTAATTAGAGGTTTTCTTAAAATTGAGCTGATTTCATTTTTATGTAATTTCCTTTATATGAAATAATTCCTAGTTCTGTCAAGGCTGCAAACATATTTTGTTCTCTGCAAATTACCAGGACCACATACAAGTGCAACCTAGCAACATTTCCTCCAATTTGGTTTTCTGAGTAAACAAAGCCTGCAGCACAGCCTTCCCTTAATGAGGGATGAATCTGAGTCTTTTCTGATAAATTAAAGGGCTATGCTTATTAAACAAAGATGATGTTATTGATTCAAAGGGCATGCTCTTTAAGCAGTTTTTTTAAATTGTTGTGCTAATTCATCTACATTTTATTTCCCATTTCAGCCACATGCATTTTATAAAATGCCCAGCCAACCTTAGAGGCTTATTATAGGTATATCATAGGTATACTCACTGGCCAATGAATAGTAGACCCCATGACCTTGGCATTATTAATGGCAAGTTGGACTAACTGCCTGAAAGGCACATTAATTCTAGTGTCAACATCAAGGAGAATTTCTGTTTGAAGTAATATAAATTATATATGCACAACTAAAAGGAGAGACTAGCAATATAAATACTTGGAAGTAAACTTTTTACATTAAAAAAGCCATACCTTTCATCTTCCATCTGTGCAAAATAACATTGTTTTAAAAATAAAAGTAATAACATTGATCTGCACTTGCAAAATAGGAATTTGTGAGACATTCATTATGAGGGTCATAGTCCTTTTTAATTGTATGAAAAACATCAACTCATAGCACAGAAAAGTGCTATAGAATCTTACTCATTTTCCTTGCATAAGATGTACTCCTAAGTTAATAGAAATTCTGCTAGGATACCTGGAATATTGAACATGAAGCACTTCCTTTGTTTAGGATGATAAAATGTTATTTTACAAAGATTGTCTCCTGCCATTTCAGTAGAAGCGCCATGTGCAACCAAACATAATTTGAATTTTGTCATTATTAAATGTAGTACACGATATGACAATTAGGTCAGCTTTGCTCATTGTGTTGTTCATATTTTCTGTATCTTTACTGATTTGTTTTAACTGCAGCTATTATCAACTACTGAGTGTTGTGAATGGTAACTTCATATGTACTTTGAAACTCTGTATTGATTGCATAGAGATTTAGAAAGGTCATATTTTCCCATTTATTTACCCCTCTGTCATTATGAAATGTCATTCTTTATCTTTAGCAATGCTTTTGCCTTAAAATCATCTTTGATATTAGTGAAGCCATGTAAGTTTTCTTTTGTTTTGTATTTGTATGATATATCTTTTATTCCATCCTTTAGATTTCAATCACTCTAAATTATTTTATTTCATTTCATTTCATTTCAAAATATTACATGAGAACAAATGTTTTTGGTTACATGGATAGATTTTGTAATGCCCGAGTCAGGGCTGTAAGTGTGCCCGTGATGCAAATAGTGTTCATTTTACCCCTTATGTAGATTTTCACCCCTTTCCTCCTCTCCCCCGACCCCCACTTGATTTCCATTGAGTTTTACTTCCCTCTGTGTACATGTGTGCCCCTCGGTTAGTTCCAATTTAACAGCGAGTACATGTGGTGTTTCTTTTTCTAGTCTTTAGATACTTCACTTAGGATAATGGTCTCCAGTTCCATCCAAATGGTTGCAAAGGCATGAATTCATCCATTTTTATGGCTGAGTAGTAGTCCATGGTGTGGATATACAACATTGTGTTAATCCACTCATGAATTGATGGGTACTTGGGTTGATTCCACATTTTTGCAATTGTGAATTGTGCTGCAACAAACATTTGAGTGAAGGTGTCTTTTTTGATAAAATGACTTCTTTTCCTTCGGATAAATACCCAGTAGTGGGATTGCTGGATCAAATGGTAGTTCTACTTTTAGTTCTTTGAAGAATCCCCATACTGTTTTCCACAGAGATTGTACTCATTTGCAGTCCCACCAACAGTGTATAAGCGTTCCTTTCTCTCTGCACCCATGCCAGCATCTATTGTTATATTATGATGTTTCTTTTAAGAGCAACATATACGTGAAGTTTTATTTTTCTAATACAATCTAACAATCATTCTATTCCTGAAGTATTTGGCTTCATACATGCCATCTAATTACTCATTTTCCATTTTATCAACCTGCTTTAAGATCTCATTGTCTTCTTTATTGTTTTCCTTTAGAGAAATGTGGTTCTTGAATCATTTATTTTTTCTTCTATTAATTTCTTAATTATAACATCTCTTCTCATTTTTAATGGTTACTGAATATTACAATATTCATTCTTGAATCATTACAATCTAATAAAAATTATTACTTTAAGGCTTCCACAATAGAGCCCTTTATCTCCATATATACACTCTGACCTTTCTCACTATTGTTTTCATGCTTTTTAGCTATATATGTGCACAACTGTGTGAAGAATTATTATTATTATCCTGTCCAGTCCATATTGATCAAGATGAATTTCTTTTTTGGCAGTCATTCTTTCCTATATTTATATATCCTGGCATCATTTTTCTTCTATGCAAAGAATCCTCCCCTCCCAAGAAAAAAGAATTCCCCTCCATTTTTTTTTTTTTTTTAGTGCAGGTTTGCTGCCAACAAATTCTGTTATGGTTTTGTCTAAAAATACCTTTAATTCACCTGTATGTTTAAGAATATTTCTATTGAGTAGAGGAACCTTAGTTGAATGGGTTGTCAATATTTTTGTTAGTTTGTTTCTTTTAAAATGACCTAGCTACTTTTAAGATTTTCTCTTTGTCTGTGAATTTCCACTATTTTAGTAAGATGTGCCTAGGTGTTGTATACTTCATATTCACCTTGCTTGACCTCAAAGATATTCTCCAATTTTTATCCTTTTGTTAGTTTTGAAAAATTCAGCCATTTTTTTCAATTATTTCTTCTGTCCCAGTCTTTCTCTCTTCTCTCTCCTGGAACTTCAATTCTACATGTATATTACACCTTGTCATTGCATGTTGTATGCTTTCTATTCTCTTTTTGTTAATTTTTCCCCCTATACTTTAATGGGTATTTGCTATTGATATGAGTTCCAGTTCACTAATATTACTTTCTGCTTCTGTCTAATCTGCTCGTAAATCCTCTATTAAGCTCTTTATCTTAGCTAGATCAATTTTCAGTTCTAGAATTCCCATTCAAATCTCTTTTTTTTTCCAGTAGTCTCATAAATGGCTTTTATTGCTTATTTCATTGGCTTGATCTACATAAATACATGATCCATCTTCATCTATGAGAAGGTCAGAATATGCTACCTGGAAAAGTCATGTTTTAAAATTATCTCCTGCCTGATAATTTTCTTATAAAAACATTCACACTTAAGAACTTGTTTTTATTTGTTCTTTGTTTTTACCTCCATCCCATCTTTTGTCTTCTGCGTGTACCATATGATCAGTGCCCCATAGCATTACATAGCTCTGGAAACACGACATAAAGATATTATAAGTAGAAAAATGCATCTCTATCAATATTTGTTTTTTCACAGATATCTTTGCCTACTCACCTATTAGCAACTCTTTACATATTCCATATGCTATTAATTCACATGCACTCTTTTTTTGGTCTAAAAAATTTTGTGAAACACTTTATTTCTTGCAAAGATAAATGTATGTTGTGAATTTGTTAAATCTACATAGCTTTTATTTCAGAATATTACAGGGGTACAAACACTTTGGTTACATATATTGCCTTTGCACTGTCCAACTCAGAGCTACCAGTGTGCCGATCCCCCAGAAAGTGTGCAACACACCCATTAGGTCTGAATTTACCCATCCTCACCTCCCCCCAGCACCTGCCCGACACCCAATAATTGTTACTTCTGTATGTGCACATAAATCAATTAGTACCAATTTAATGGTGATACCTGTTTTTCCATTCTTGCCATACTCACTTTGAAGAATGGGCTCCAATCCCTATTAAAATATCAACATCATTTTTCATAGATCTAGAAAAAATAATTCTATACTTCATATGCAATCAGAGAAGACCCCATATAGCAGAAGCAACCTTAAGCAAAAAGAACAAATTGGGAGGCATCAGCTTATCAGACTTCAAGCTATACTACAAGGCTAGAGTAACCAAAACGGCATGGGACTGGAACAAGAACAGAGACATAGACGAACGGAACAGTACAGAGAATCCAGATATGAAGCCATCCTCTTATTGTCATCCAACCTTTGAAAAGCAGACAAAAAACATACACTGGGGAAAAGAATCCCTATTCAATAAACGGTGCTGGGAAAGTTGGATAGCCACATGCAGAAGACTGAAACAGGATCCACACCTCACTTCTCACAAAAAATCAATTCACGGTGGACAACAGACTTAAACTTAAGGCATGAAACCAAAAGAATTCTAGAAGAAAATGTTGGAAAAACTCTTATAGACATCAACCTAAGCTAAGAAATTATGAAGACCCCAAAAGCAATCACAGCAACAACAAAAATAAATAACTGGGACCTTATCAAATTAAAGAGCTTCTGCACAGCCAAGGAAACTATCACTAGAGTGAACAGACAACCTATAGAAATGGAGAAAATATTTGCATGCTACACATCCAATAAAGGACTAATAACTACAATCTAGACAGAACTCAGGAAAATTAACAAGAAAAAAGTCAAACAATCCCATTAAAATGGGAAAAGGAAATGAATAGAGACTTTTCAAAAGAAGACAGACTAATGGCCAATGAACATATGAAAAATTTCTCAACATCTCTAATCATCAGGGAAATGCAAATCAAAACCACAATGAGATAGCTCACTTAACTCCAGTGAGAATGGCCTTTATCAAAAAGTCCCAAAACGACAAATGCTGACATGGATGTGGAAAGATAGAAACATTCTTACACTGCCGTGAGACTGAAAACAGGTACAGCCTCTGTGGAAAGTAATGTGTAGATGCCTCAAAGAACTAAAATTAGAACTACCATTTGATCCAGCAATTCCACTACTGGGTATTTACCCAAAAGAAAAAAAGGCATATTATTAAAAAGACATCTGCACTCGAATGTTTATAGCAACACAATTCACTATTGCAAAGATGTGGAAACAACCCAAGTGCCCATCAATACATGAGTGGATTAATACAATATGGTCTATGTATACCACAGAATACTACTCAGCCATGAAAAACAATGTTGATCTAATACTACCTCTTGTATCATCTTGAATGGAGCCCACTCTTCAAATCCCTTTGATGGATGCTTTTCTTCTGGGTAGAATTCTCTATCTTTTCATCTATCTTTCTATGTCTTCTTCTGTTTTCTTTTACCTATTAATCATAATTATTTTAAAGCCTTTTTTATTAAATCTAATATTTATGTCAATTGTGTTGGTACCTGTAACAATTTTTTAATTAAATGCTGGACATTATGTATTTTAAAATATGTAGTGTTATATTCCTCTAGGAATGGTTTACTTATCTCTTTCCTGGACAGATATGGTAGTGGCTGATGACTATACCTAATCAGGGACTGAGCTGAGTTGAGGCAAATGGTAATGTTCATAAGGCTCTACTACTTCTGGTTCACACTTACTCCTAAAGTGAAGACCTCCAGGACTTTCAATAGAAAGCTTGGTGTATTCATCAGGGACTCTCTCTGTTAAGTTCCAAACTCTAATTTTAAGGATAGGACAATGAGACAGCAGAAAGTGCTGCTCTCCTTTTCAAAATCTTTCTCTTTAGCTTCTCAGCTCCCCACCTTGAGCACCTTCAGAATTAGGTGAATAATTTGAGGGGGAAACTGGCTGTGTGACAGATAACATTGTCCACCCATCCTTTCTTACTTAGACCATGGTGCCTCACATCTCCAACTTTATCTATCCAGTCCCTGGGTATTACTAAAAGTTCTACTGATATTACTGTCCCCCAGAAGTAGCCTTCTCCCCAAGCAAAACCTGAATTCTCCAACTGATGCCCTGAAACTCTTACTAGCAAATGACACCACAGACATGCAGAAAGTCACGTCACCTTACCTCCATTCTCCCCTTTCTAGAATCTTGACATTTTGGTTCTTACTTCAGCAGCTTCCTCATATCTTTAAAGAAATGATTTTAAAATTTTTTATTGAGCTTTTCTTGTTGTTCTCACAATGAGCTTGGTCTATAACTAGCTACTCCATTCTGTTCAAAAAAGAACATACTTTTTAATCTTCATTTTCTATTCCTGAGATTACCTTTCCAACCAAATGGAAGATTTAAGTTGTTTCACTTATTGTCTGTTTTCTTATTTTTGCAACTAGATTTTTCTGTTATTAATATTTAAATGTATAAAGATAAAGATCTTTTAATTTTTGGAACTACCTGAAAATTGAAGTCTATCAAATATCAGTATTATAGATTTGACTTGTAAGGCTGTTTTTACAAGCATGCTCAGAGAATTTTCCTAATAAATAAAGAAATACAGCTAGTTGAGTTCCTGAATTGTCAATTATTCTGATCAAGTACTGAGCCATGTTGATTTTTGGCCCATCAACTATTTTTTGCAACAGAATTTAAAATTAATCCTCAAACACTATTAAATTTTACTTCAACCTGAATGTAAAGTTTAATGCTGAAAAGTGTCATGTTTTCTAATTTGGGATTATTATAAATCATTCAGTAATTTAGAAATTGTTTCATGTTCTATGCATTCAAAGAAACCTGCTTAGACTAACTACAGATTTAGTTCAAAACAAGCCATTACCTTGGATAAGTAATATACAACTTCTGTGCTCTGTGCACCAAAAATCAATAACTTGGTAATGAGGTATTAAGTCCCCCTGGATATTAAGATGACAAAGCTCAAAATATTACAATTTTTTGTTTTATTTTCTTTCTGTCACTTTAATGGGGGCTAGCTTTTGAAAATTAAAAAAATGGAATTTTTTTGCAAAATAATCAGTCAACTAATAATTTATTTTAGATTTAGATTTGCAAAGAGCTCATGTGTTACACATTAGTTTCTTAACATTTAAAATAAGTTATTTTCATTTGCTTTCTCATCTACTGGTTTCAGATTGGAATATATTTGCATTTGTAAAACTGTTTATAAATCAGTATGTGTCATAGGTAAGAGCAGGAAAGACAATAAAAAATGACTTCTTACAAATTATTCACATTTGAAGGATAAAGAATGAGTAGGTAAATAAGTAAGCCTATTTTTCCAGTACTGCATATAGATTGATATAAATATTCTACTATATAAAACAAATAGAAACTTTTGTGTGACCCTCATGTGTTACAATAATGTTTAATTAACAATATGTCAAATACCATCATTTTTTCTCTGAGAAACTTTATGTATATTCTCATATAAAAACAACTATTTTAGTAATTACTTTATTATCAGATTCAATATTTAAGAAAATAACTAACCAACATTTAGTTCCACAATTTTTACAGAGACAGATATGTTACAGAAAGTCAAAATTAAATGAGGACCTCCAGAAAAAAAATTGATATGCAATATCAAGAACAAATAACCATACAAAGATTTTCAAATGGACTAGAGAAAATCTGTTCTATGACTCTTGAATCTTTTTATGTGCTTTGAGAAGAGCAAGTGTAAGAGATAGAGACAGGAAGAGTAACAGAAAGAGAGAGAAGGCTTTATTGGGAGTGTTAATGAAGTCATGTATTTGGACAGAGCTCTTTCTACACTATGAATCCAAACACGCACACTTTGGGGGAAAGGGAGCTATGGCAGGTGGCCGTGAGAATATGCCTCCCAGAAACCCAATTGTAGGAAGCATAATTGGCCAGGTGTCCCAACTGCTGTGCTGTGGTTATATGAAGACCGTACTTCTCATGGGCTGCTCCCAGTCAGTGACTTAATGAGGCAGGGATACTAATCAAAACTCATTCTTAGGAGACACAGGACTCCTCTCACAGCCAATAGTGGCTTGAAGACCCCTTTTGGCTTTGCCAAACCACCATCTGACTACACAGCAGTCTATGACCATTCTCCCCAACCTTCTCTCCCACTTTCCTTCTCTCAGGAACAGTCTGGCATCAGGTCTGAAGACTCTTCCAGATTTCCTGGCTCCCTCTCCATTTCCTCCTCTCTATTGTTTTTCACCTAATGAGATACCATTCTTGGCATTTCTCAAAGGAAGTAAACAAATACTTTTAACTACATACCTACTCAGATGTTCAAAGCAACCACTGGGAGAACTAAACCATATGTTCCCTGTGATTGGAGGACCTAAAATATTGGGTTTGGTTTCTACCTGTATAAGCTGGTGTAGACTGAGGCCTGAGGTCTTTATTTCTAGTGCAATGATGGATAAGAAGCTGTGGCTTTGCTGGCAGAGCCAGGAGAGTGTTGCTGCCTTGAGATGGCTACAGTTCCAAAATTAGCCAGTAGCAGGGATGACAGCATGTTTCTCTTGGACAGAAGTGCACCACTCTACAGAGAGCTGGCATGGGGTCATCTTGGGTCCTGTAAAATGGACCCGTCAAAAGAAACTCAAATCTCATCACAAAGAAGATAGAGCTGTACAGTTGATCCCTCAGAGGCCAAAGAATGGGACAAGGAACTGCTGCAGAGAATAGTCCAGATGCATCACAACAACTGGAGCTGTGAAGGGCCAAGCAGGAGCTTCTGAAGAGTCTGTGGAAAGAAGGTACATCAAAAGTGAAAGCAACACTTAAAACACCTGTGGCCAGCTAAGCAAGAGTTGTCACATTCCTTTACCTGTTTTTCTAGCCTCTATTCCCTCCAGAAACCTGAATGAAAGCCACGAACAAGGAGTGACAGAAGAAGTGAGCTAACAAAATGTAGAGAACGATCCAATTATAGTCACTTTATCTCACTGGAGGCTTCCAAGTTGAAATAGGAGGAGGGAGAGCACATTGAAAGTTCTATTGTTGTATGAATCACAAATGCTATTTGGTGAATTGAATAAGTATGTTCAAACTCAAGTAATTGAAAAACTATTAGCTAAACATTAGTAGAAAATCCATGGGAAAAATTGTAGAGCTGTTATAAAAAAGCAAGGGAAGTTTCTCTCCCAATTAAAAATCTAATATTATTAGTCAGGTTTGTTCAACCTGCTGGTCAATATATATTAATCTTCATGGAGGGTTAGTAAATAAATTTATAGTTTTTAATATATCAACTGTTAGCATAAAATTATATTTTGAACCCCTTACAAGTGAGTATCTGAGTTAATTTACTAATATCCTTCAATAGCATGGAAAACTATGAATTCTTCATTGATAATAATATTACCATGAAAATAGTTTCAATTATGAATATATAGTAATTATAAACATACTTATTATAAGTATATTCAATATACTATTAAAAATTGCTAAAAAATAGGCATGATCAAAAACATTAAAACCATTTATTTTATAATAGTCTTATATTTCATCATCCAAAGAAAGTAAAAGAACAATAATAAGCCACAGCAAGGTCATTAGATAAAAGAAATCTCTTGTGTTGTTTAGCATAAAATGAAATAAAAACACTGAAAGATTTTGTCTTCACTATTTAGCAAAAGACATGAATTATGGGCACTTTGAGCACATGTCTTTTTTTGAACAATTATGTATCTATAAACCAAAATACAGGCAATGAATACAAACTGGATCTTAATGAGCACCAAGAATCCAAGAGATGAAAAACAAACAAAAGGGCAAGAGAACCACTAATGATGTTACAATTGCTACTATGAGCTTTTCACATTTGGATAACAACAGCATGATTCATGAGCTAACTAACCAAGTTTCATTTTGTTCCATCAACAAATTAAAGCTTTTTACTAAATTTTTTATGACCTCAACCCATTAATTTTGTTTTGACTCTTCATTTCCAATCTTCACCAAATCAAGATATTGAGCCTAAAAATTAGTCAGGCTTCTACTTCTTTCATGGAAATCTAACGTACTCTTCTAATGGATAATTTGTTATAAAACAAAACAAAATATTTCATGGCTTTCAAGCAAAACCGAACACCAAAACTAGGGAAAACTTTGTCTCTTCTTTAAATACTTTGGATTTTACAAGAGTAAT
This sequence comes from Cheirogaleus medius, assembly GCA_008086735.1. Lineage (NCBI taxonomy): Eukaryota > Metazoa > Chordata > Mammalia > Primates > Cheirogaleidae > Cheirogaleus > Cheirogaleus medius. The sequence continues at coordinate 45,753,916 of VBSM01002608.1, forward strand.
GACTCTTCATGTATATATATTCCCTACATCAAGTTAGTAACTTTGCTTTCTGTTTCCATTATAATAGAGCAATAAGTCAATGAGCATTCAGTTATATTTGAGCATGTCTATTTCTGGGAATAGCTATATTTAAGGAATACGCATCATCAAAGAAAAATGCTTCATTTAAAAAAATTTACAGATAAATCTAGATTTTTTTTTAGTCGCCTCATCTATATAAGTAAAGTGTTATGTCGAAATATGGTTAAAAGACTATTTAAACCTAGCTAATACCCACTTAAGATGAATTTGTACATTCCAATTCCTGTCACTATATACTGGGTAATAGGAAAATAAAGGGGTCCCCTCACCTGATTTCCAAACTTTCAGTACGAGTAACATCACCAACACAGATCCTCAGAGCCAAACGACTTCCCATGGCTTCCGTGGTGAATTCTAATGTTCTCTCCTAGCCAATCTGTTCAAAATGTGATAATCTGCTTACTATCTGGTTCCGCTCCATCGGGGAGGCACATTCTACCTTTGTCTAGCTGGCTATTTCGATCTTATCTCTCAAAAGTTAGTCATTTTAAAAGTAAACCTGATACATGAATATAGAAACAGTTCCATTGAGCAGACTATTTAGGTCCATATGAATTAGAATTTGATGTATGGCAGAAGTAGCAATATAATCATTGGGGAAAGAGAAATGATTCAATATATGATATTGGGACACTTGAGTAGGCATTCTGACAGCCTAGATACCAGGAACAACAGGTATTCCTGCAGCCTCTGCATGTCTCTAAGGAGGGGTAGAGAAGCCCAGGGGCTCCCACTCACCCCTGGGAAGGTCCTTATGCCCTGCTGTGGGATGCTGTTGAAAATGAGAGACGAGTGGACAGCATTCTCCACGGCTTCTTGCAATGCTGACTTCCTGGGTAGTGCCCCAGCCTTTTTGGTTGCAACCTCAAGGCACCATTCTGAGAATTTGACATTGGGCTGCATCCAGCCCTCAGGCTGAGTTCCGGCTGACATGGCCGCAGCCCCTACCTGGCTGAAAAGGTGCAGGGAAACCAGGCTTTCCAGCACACGTGTGGGATGTCACCCACCGTCCTGCAGCCAGCTGCTGTGGGACCCAGTCTCAGGCGAACTGCATGACCCACAGCATCTTGCCTACGATGCTTGACCGAGAAGGGCCCCACCCTCCTTGGTCACAGATTCAAGGTACCACCTTGGGAGTTTAAAGCTGAATAGCTTCCTGCTCTCGGGGTGAGTTCAGATTGACAAAGCTGTAGCTTCTGTCCAGCTGAGCAGGGACAAGGGAGCCCAAGCTCTCCCATCCACTTAGGACAAGTCCCACCACCCTGATATGGGCTTCTGCAAGACTGAGATGGGAGCAACTGCACTTCCCACTGTTTTATTGCCAGGGCCACTTTCCTGAAAGGAGTCCTGCCCTTTCTGATTGCAAGCCCACAGCCAGCTCCACTTTAAGAGTGTAACATTGGGCCATCTCCAACCTCAGCCTGAGTTCAAGGTGACTTGGCTGCAGCTACCACTTGCCTGGAAAAGGTATGGGGTACTATTCAATGATAAGGAAGAATAAAATAGGGGGGAGGGGGAGCATAGGCAATATACATAACCGTAATATTTGTACCCCCATAATATGCTAAAATAAATAAATAAATAATAGAAAAAGAAAGAATAAAATAATGTCTTTTGCAAGAACCTGGATAGAACTGAAGGCCATTATCCTAAGTGAAGTAACTCAGGAGCAAAATAATAAATGCTGCATTTATTTTACAAGTTCTCACTGATAAGTGGGAGCTAAATTATGGCTACACAAGGGCAGTCAGTGTGGTATAATGGATTTTGGATACTCAAACGGGGGAGTGTGAAAGAGGATGAGGGATAAAAAATTACTCGTGGGGTACAATGTATACTACTCAAATGATGGGTAAACCAAAAGCCCAGACTCCACCACTATACAATAGGTATTATTACATATGATCAATTCAACTTGTACACCTTAAATCTCTTAAAATAAAAAACAAAGAAAAAAGAAAAAATAATATAAATTTACTAATTTTTAGAATGCTTTAATATCAATTTGGATTAGTCATCCTTATCTTTTTTTTTGAAAATGTGTCTAAAATTTTCTTCATTTTCTTATCTTTCACAATAAGTTTATAAACTTCAGAGTAAGTTGCCCACATTTCAAAAAATATTTCCTTAACTTTATTGAGATTGTATTAAATGTATATTTACTTAGAGAAAATTTTATACTTCTCTTGCTTGGTCTTCTTTTCCAAAAACAAAATATGATTTTTCACATATTTAAGTTTCCTTTTGTGTCCTCAGAAGCATTTTAAAGTTTTATTCACATTTATACCTACTTCATTCCATGTTAAATTTATTTTTAAGTATGTGATCCTTCTTGTTATTATTACAAATAGAATCTCATTTTTTATTTTTTATCATATTTTCCTGCTATATGCTTCACCTTCCGTTCTGAAAATGTTTACCTTATGTTATTTCCAGAGATAGAGAGACAGATATAGAGATAGAGATATTAATATTATTTCATCTTTTAATTTCTATTTCCATTTTCCATATCTTCTTCATAAATACCAGGTATCTATATGTTGGCTTTTAATTGCTTAGACTCTAAATCACATAGTCATTTTCATACAGAGGAAAATGACATAGTATGAGAGCTTGTCCACTTGATAACAATAATTGTTCTCAAGTCTTTCTTCTATTCATTTGTGTTACTATTTTTGCTGCTGCATTAAGCATGTCAATGTTATTTTTTCTCTATATTATTTCATAGATCTATAAATTATCTTAATATTTTTTCATTTTATCTATTAATATTTCTCCATGTTTAGTTTAATTACTTGGGAGTTAATTATGTCTACATTTTCTTCTGTACCCTGGAATCAATCTTATTCCAATGTGTGTTAGTCATTTGTTTTTTGAAGGCATAATTATCTTACCACTTATTTAATACAAGGTACATAAACCTAATTTGTTTGTGTATTTGGTTTTGTTGCTGCTATTTTTCCTGCTTGTTTACTTGTAAATACATTCTCTCTAGGCCTTCTGTTTTCACTATAACAGTAAAGGTAGAGTCTTCTTGACTCCTCTTTTTGTTTATCATAACATTCTTTGAATTTTCTGTTTAAAACATGAGCATGGATATTAAATATTGACTTTAATTTTAGTTAATCATTAACCTTTTGAAGTATTAGAGAGTAAAATATAGACATAGGTTGTCTTCATCAAGTAATATTGCTCCTGTAAAATTTCTCCCTGAATAAGTTGTGTTGTCATTTTTGTGAATGTGTCAGTAGATGGGAAGTGCAAACTGTTCCACTGGATGATGATATTTTTTAGGATCATTTGACTAATTTGATGAGAGGATGACTTAGTGAGAAATTCTGTGCTCTCAGATGTCGTGTTTAGTGTGAACACTCAGCTGCTTTAAGCCACCGTTGATCTGTGGTAGCTCATAGGAGGTTTTTCCAGGTGCCCTGGACTGCCTATCATGAGACTGCTTAATAGAGGATAGGTAAGGATTTCCCGAATTTTTCATGACAGATATCCGGTTCTGTTGATTTTGCTAAATTGGAGGATAGGGTGTTTTTAAGATGGTTTTATCACAATTTTTCTACTTATTTCCTCCACATATTTTTCCAAAGGGTAGAGTTATGAATATTTATTCCAACATCTTCTTCCAACTTGGTCCCAATTTTATTGTATTTGGCCAATATTTTTAAATATATAGTATTAGTTTGAGCTTTTCCCAAATTTGACTAATAGTATAATATTACATGGAACAAAGAGTAATTTTATCAATGAAAAACCAAATCTAAAATGTGAATATAAATTATACACCTTTCTTGCTCTGAAAGTACTTAGTACTGCTTAAAAATAGAAGAAATTGGACAGGCACGGTGGCTCATGCATGTAATCCTAGTACTCTTAGAGGCCAAGGCAGAAGGAAGGATCCCTTGAGATCAGGAGTTCGAGACCAGCCTGAGCAAGAGTGAGACCCGTTTCTACTAAAAAAAAAAAAAAAAATAGAAGAAATTGATAGCAACATTATAATCAGAAATCTTCATACACCATTCTTAATTACTGACTGATCAAAAAGGCAATCGTACATAAGCATTTGGAATAGCTATAGGAATTGATAAACACACATCAAACTTTATACACCATTATCTGTAATTACACTTTATTTTGAAGTGCATGAAACATTTATAAAAATTACAGAGTACTTTCTTATCATACTTGCCCCCAAAATATATGAATGAATTTTAGAGATGAAAAGTCTGTAACTAGAGCAGCTTTTTTTGTGCATTTGCCTATAGCAGGTGCTTGTCAGTAAAAGCATTATTTAAAAAGGATATATGTGATAGACAAATTGGCCCAAATGTAGCTCATCAAAGGAACCCCACCCATATAATATCGTTTGTTACTTTTGTATTCAAGTTGAATTTCAAAAATTTCAGTAGGAAAGCAGTTCCAAGAGTACTTGGATCATTTATTACCTTTTTGTTGATTTTATCTTAAAGTGTATTATTTTGAGAAAATTATTTTCCTATTAAAATATTGATAAATAATACAAAATTTTTCTATAGAAGTCAATGCTACAATATTTCTTTTTCCCATTAGTTTCTTTTTAATATTTAGAAATTGGTCCTTATTTTAAAATAGTTACATATTAATAGTACATTCATTCAGTGAATATTTATTAAATGCATTTATTGTACCAGAGAGTAGATGTGCTTTTCATAACTTTTTTCTATTCATCCTTACAACCATCCTATTAAATAGGTTCTATCAACATTCTAATATTAATACCAAGGAATCTAAGACTGAGTAACTTGGCTAATTGCCTACCATGTCTAGAATTTTAATAAGGACCAATTTCACTCTGAAGTACTCTGCTTCTAACTTCTATGATCTACTTTTAAACTATAATTATAAAACCTGGCTATGTATCAGTATCACCACTAGATATTAAAAAATAACTCATATGCCTAGGCTACATTTCATACCACACTTCATTCATATCAGAATCTCCAGGAGTGGGGCAAAGTATCTGTCCTTAAAAATAATTATAACATATAAGAGGAATTTTAGAGGTAGGCTACATTATTCTTTGCTTTTGTCTTGTGGAAGATAGTAAGTCTCACTTCTTGATGTACTCCTTAAGAGTGAAGAACTTTTCTAAAAGCTTCTAGCAAAATTCTTATTGCTTTCTATTGTCCGGAATTTTGGCCAATCACTGATTGCGGGGAACAGAGGTTGAGATTACCTTTAAGTTCAATTAGACCCAACCCTAGAGCAAAGAGTGGGATCAGCTTCCCTTGAGGCATATGCGCTGTGGAGGGGAGGGACACTACTGAAGAAATCAGGGTTCTATGGGGAGGAAACCCCGGGCAAGCGGCCAACAGTGTCCACTACAGATATCGCAAAGTGGAAGTGCTGGCTGTAAGGATATGACAGAACTCATTTCCTCACATCCTCATCAACTTTGGACCTTAGCTATTGAAAAAAAATCAGTCTGATGATGATTGAAAAAATTTTATCTCTTTTGTTTTGATTTTCATTTCTCTGATTATTATTGAGGTGAAGCACATTTTTTAGTTGTTAATTAACCATTTGAGTTTTTCTTTTTTAAAATTGCCTGGTCATATACTTTGCTCATTTTGAGGGGGTTTGTTTAACTTTTTCTTGTTCTTTATATAGCCTGTATATAATCCTTTGTTATATATATTGCAAATATTTTATCCCAATCTATTGCTTGTCATTTAACTTTGTTTATTGATTTTCATTAGGTCATGTATAAATTTGTGTATTCAAATATTTTAATGATTTGATTTTTAGCTTCTGGATTTTGTCTTTTTTTTCTGAGTTTTGTCTTAATGGCTTGTCTTACTCCAATATTATAAAAATACCTTTCTATATTTAGTGGTTTAAAATACAATTTTTATAATATCTTGAATTTAACATTCTGGACTCTGCATTCTATTTCATTTACTTATTTACTATTTTCCCCCAATTGATATCAATCTCTTTTAATATCTTGACATGCTCTGATATTTTAGAAAATTTAGAAGATATTTTACTCCCATTTTTCTTGTCATTATTGACTGTCTCACCTCCAGATATGTTTTAGAACTAATTTTTAAGTTTTTATTTGGCATTACATTGAAT
>VBSM01002608.1:45762296-45798407 GCA_008086735.1 Cheirogaleus medius
AGGCTGAAGCAGGAGGATTGCTTGAGCACAGGAGTTTGAGGTTGCTGTGAGCTATAATGGTGCCAGGCACTGTAGCCTGGGCAACAGAGTGAGACTTCGTCTCAAAATAAAAAAAAAAAGTTTTAAGCCTATCAGCCCCACTTACTTGTAATCATGTACAAGTTTCATTATGGAAAATTGGCATATTTATATTTTCACCTTCCCTAGGTTAAGCTAACCTCTAAAATTAATAAATCCATAGAACATTGCTCACTTTAGATCATGTCCATTTAACAGTTATTCTATCTAATGAAGGTATATGTGCTGTGCTACTTGACAAGATAAGTAGAAATTATTATTAAGCTCCCTACATACTTTTACATCTCAATCACCATTGCTACCTAAATTAAGTACACTCAAATACCAAATTATTTGTCAAAGCAAAAGAAAAATTAGAGAACTAAACAAAAATAATTTTTAAAAGCTGTGCATTTTCTTTTCCTATGGGCCCTGATGAATGCAAGCAATCTTTGTAAAGGATATTTCACTACTGATTCCTTATGATGTCTCTCTGATCAGTGGCTCAACATTCAGAAATAAGTTATGAGTAAGGCGTGTACAGTAGCCTCATGTCTTGACATTGTAATTTGTTTACATGAGCTTTTTCACTTGTGAAGTCTACCATTTCTATGATTTCTAAATTTTATGTATGTGAACTTAAAAACAAATCCAGATATTCTTTCTACCGTAGGCTTAACTAAGCTGACTGAGACCAGTGAAAAACCCCATCAAAGGCTTTGTAAAATGGAAACGCAAAGAAATTCTCTGCAAGTAGTTTGCTTTACAGGCTTGATGGACACTGGGTCACTTACAGAATCAATGAAGTAGTTCAAAAATGGGAAAATCATGGACTTTGGCATTAGACATACTCATGTTTAAATTCTGGCTTTACAACTTATTTATTGGGTGTGGTTAGGAATATTGATTAACTTTTTTAAATTTTATTTCAAGAAAATATGAGAGTACAAACATTTAGGTTGCATTTTATATCTTTGCTTGTGGTACCTCAGTTTTTCTCATCTGTGAAATGGATATAAAAATTTCTACCTTGTATTTATTAATTCATGTATTCATTCTACAAATATAAGCTGAGCGGTTACTATGTGCTACATGACTAAAAGCCTAATAGAAACTTGCTTGTTTAGATTTTTAAATTCTATTGATGTGTTAGAAAGGCTTGTTTCTGTTGCCTGAGTTTTTGAAGGCTGAGTTACATTTAATAAGAATTAGACTTACCTGCAATGTGTGTGGAATTTGTCTTTAATGTCTAGGATTTAGACATTTCTCATATGGGCAGTCACTATTTCTTGCTTTCTTCTCTTACACTATATTACTTTAGAAACAGTCCACAGATAGACATGTAACAGAAATTCCCTCTATTGTGGCAGCTCGCTAGCAATGGGATCCCTAAATAACTGTGTCTCCAACTGTGCATTCATGCCTATTTTTTTTGATATGCAGCAGAAGCTAAATCCAATGTTTAGGTGCCATGACCTTCATCTTTCTGTGCCACAATGCCTCTTTGTGGTTCAAAAGCACAAGGGAACACTTTTTTTTAATTTTTTTTGCCCATTATTATTGCTGGTTCATATCTCATTTGCTCTGTACCATCACCCAGAGATTTATTTTGCCTCTAACTGTTTTCTTGGGTCTGTCCCACCCTCTGAGTAGCTGTATTAGGTTATTTCCTCCCCTTGTGTAATGATTTGCATTTTTACAACTTAAATCTTGGTTTTATCATTTCCTTACCACACTTCTAATGCCTCTAGGTTCTTTATTAAAATTATTTCCCTGTCCTCCCCTGTGTATGCAACAGCATCCAAGTTAGTACCATACACAAATAAAAATGTGTTGCTTATTATCTTTTTCTGAGCATTCACAAAAATGTTGAATATAAATGAACTAGAAATTTCAACTTTTAAATGTCCTCATTTGTCTCTAAGAACCCAAACGTTGTATGTGTTGTTTTTATTTGTTTAAGTTTATAAAGTCAGTGTAAACTTATTTAACAGGCTGTATTTACACTAATTAGAAAATGTTACATCAAATTATATTTCTACATCAAGTTAAATGCCTTAAGACAATAGATTTTTTTTTCCTCTCTTTCACTCAATAAATCTTTTTGTTGGCCTTATTGAACCTAAACTAACCTGATTCTAACGGATTAAATTTTATTTCTTTTCCAACAGCAAGTATAGGTTTAAAGAAAAATGTCCCAAAAGGTTGATTTGCTGTTCTGCATCATGGTATTGACTTTAAATAACTTTTACGTGATGCTTCTCTGAGGACATTTTAACCAAACCATGTTTAAGAGCAATTTATGTGTGAGTCATGATTCAGTCATGGCTAGTGAAATAATTTGTCTTTGATAAATTACAATTAACTATCGATATGACAGAAACAAAAATACACTGGTTGAAATATTTTTAAAAACCCTTAACCATCACTTAGTTTTTCCTCAGGGCCCTGCAGGAAATGGTGTCGAGGTGGGAAGAGCATGTTTTGAGGTCTACTATGTACGAAATTACCCGTCTCCTGTGTACAACCTCAGTCAGTTTCTGTAAATAGAAAATCCACAAAAGGGAATACGTATCATGAATGTTGGAAGTGACTTTTAAATCATCTAGTTCAACCTCTTCATTTCACAGATGAAGGAAAAGAAGCCCCAGAGAGATTAATGGAGAGAACCAAGGTCACACAATGTAGGAAAATGTCTGTTTCACATTATCATTATGGACACTACCTGAATCCTTCAGGATCACTTTGTTTCCTTTAGGCCTGAGGCACATGCTTCTAGAATTTTTAAAAAAGGCATTACTTTATGCTAAATGTCCTTACAACTTGTAGAATTACAACTAGTTTACTATTGTATGCCTGAAAAATAATCTCCACTTTTATATAAACTTTTAGATCCATTTTACTTAAATTTTGGTAATGATGTACTTTTATTGCTTGAATTTCAAAATGCGATTTTTTTAAAAAGGCACCTCTGACTCGAGGGGGGAGGGGAGACAAGAACAATGTATGTAACCTTAACGTTTGTAACCCCATAATATGCTGAAATAAAAAAAAGAAAAGAAAAAAAAATAAAGAAGTAAAGTATATATATAAAAAAAAGGCTACCTGAATGTGTTTTCAAAGCTTTGTGACTTGGCACAAGATGAATTAGAAATCTCTTGAAATAAATATTGGCATTATCTGTTTCCTATCTCTTTATATAAATATCCTAAAGAATGGCTAATCCAGAAATAAAGAGGATGACTGTGAGGGAAAATGATTCCCATTCCCAGAATCCTGCACAAACACTTGTTGTCAAGAAAGGTGTAGAGATAGAACATCAGATTCTATCCCCTAAGAAGAAAATATGTTTAAATGGAAATGTTATGTGGTATGAAAGTGAGAGAATTCATTACTCTCAAAAGGATGACACCATCCTGGTTACTCTGGAGAACATAGAGGAATAAAAAAAATATTTTTTTCCAAAGGAAAGTTCCAAAAAGAAAATTGTATTTAGCTTTATAAAAATATCCACTTACATCTCTTTATAAGGAGAAAAATAAGATAGAAATCAATGCCCTGAAAAACTGAATTTTCCATCTTCCTAGTATTTTTACTCCTTGCTGTAATATCAGTATTGTTTGCAACTCAGTGTAGACACCCAAAGCCTTGAAGGTCATATTAAATGCAGATATTAAGTATGTGCAAAAAAAATTTTTAAATATTAAGTAGTAAGCAACACTGTAGCTCCTTAAAACTAAGATATATATAAGCTATAACTAAATAAATATTACTAATTAAAGCTCTTAATTAGCAAAACAGCCTCAATACTTTTAATCTAGCATTACAAATATTTTTACCAACTAATCAAGCACTGTTGCTTAAACAAGAACAACATTGTTGAACCTAAATATTCCTTTTTACATTCAGTACAACGTACTTTGTTTCAACTTGGATGTCAATCAATTGATAATTTGAATATGTATTTTTAAAGATTGCCAAAATTCCAGATATGGATAGAAATATTACTAAGTCACATATTATACCTACAACATATTAATTTCTATATATTTTGTGAGTGAACTTGAAGATAACTATGCTTATGGAATTAAGAATGTATTTTCTTCTGATTTGGATAAAACAAATATCCAATTTAATAAAAAACTCTGAGCAACCAATTCATATAAGTCTTTATGGCAGATTAAAATGTGGTCTCTGCCTTCAATGGGCTTGCATTCTATATTGGAAGACAAATTGTTATTCAATTTAGATTTCACTAGTTAGAGCATTATATGGGATAGTATATTTAAAATAACTGGACAGCAGAAAAGTACTTTAGAATTCTAAACAAAATCAGGAGAAATGAAGGATGTGTGAATTATAATGTGTTGCACCAAATCTCTATTCTTTATATGCTGCATAAAGTGTGTTAATATCTGCATGCAGCACTAAAAGTGCTATTACATGAGAGCTGTATGAATTATGAATAATTATAAAGCTATAATGAGTTCTTGAAGAGATAATTAATTGTGTTACTAGTCACACAGTTCATATTTTAGCTTTAAAGTGATCTTTGTTTTTCATTCAATCAGCCCTATTTGAAAACAGAAATTTTGCTTCCGTCTTGGCTAGTATTAACACATTAACTGCCATGTGAGTTGTATTTAACTCATGCTAGTTTTGAGCTCAGAGCCTCGTGAAGCAAAACCTGGGCAAAACCCTGCAGTTGGTTCGTGAAAATCTTACTTGTGAATGTTCTTACTGCTACAATTAATATTGACAAATTAATTCTAAAAATGTGGATTAAATGAATAGAAGTCAATAAATTTCATTTTTCATTAATTTTTTCATTAAATCAGAAAGGATCTTTTTATTTTTGAAGTTTTTATTCTATTTTCATAGTAAAACACCATGTATCCAAGAAAAAAATTGTTTTTTCTAGTGTGGCAGTCAATGTGTTAAATACTTACTTGTTAGTGCCCTTGGTATTGTAACTTTAGCATGCTTAGAGGATTTGTGTGTGCTTTAAGTACCTAAACTAACATAATTAACATGGTTACTTACAGCAATAGAGACTTAATTGGAGCTGTAACCAAAGTATTACAAATAACATCTACAAATGTCAATAATGAGAAAACTGGAGAAAAGAAGAATACATCCTCCACGTGTGTGTGCACACACATGTGCACACATGCATTTATAAGTTAACAAATAGCTGCCAAGCCAGGTTTCAAAAGGACTCCTTTAGGATGAAATAGAGTACAGACATTTCTAATTTTACCATTTGCTACAAGAGCCCCACAACTAAGCCCAGAAGGAAATCATCTCTCACATATTCTAATAGTACTTTTACTCCTTGAATAAAGCTCACTTGGCCATCTGTATTCTAAAACAAAACAATACCACCTAAGAAAAAGAAACGTGTGAGTAGAGACATGGAGCTAGAATTCATCCATCCACCAAGAGAGGAGAAGCTTCATCAAGTTTCTGTCATTCTCATCCTATATAGGAATGGAGATATTTAGCCTGAGTCTTCTATAATAAAAGTCACACCCTAGACTTCAGAGTAATAAATGCTCTCCCCTCCCATTCTCCCGAAGTGGGATTACACCTCTTTCTATTGCTATTTCAAGAAGTCAAAAAGATGTTTCTGCCTACTTCTCAATTCAGCTTATAAACAATCTTCATTTCTGAGTATACTACAAAACTCTCCCAGGTGTCCTATTAGATTACCAATGTATATCTCTCATTTGGTATAGGTATGTATAGCAATTTTTACATTTAATAACATTTTTCTCAAAGTTGAGGTATTCATTCAAGTATACTCATTGAATTAGATTATGTCTTAATTATGTCCAAATGACTTTGGTAGAACTGTACAAAATTTATATGAATAGGTATTCCAGATCATCATCCACAAATTAGGTTGTGAAACATTACCTAGATTTACCATAGGAACCTGAGCTGTCTAATTTTCTTGCCATAAATTATTTATTTTGGAGTACATACCCCTGATTTCAATGTAATGCAACATTTATTGAGCATCTACTCTGACCATGACATCGTGCAAGATTAAGAGATGATATAATTTTCAAATGGTGAAGGATTACTTACCATTTATACAAAATAAGAACTCTGAAATTTCAGTCCATGTTCTCAGGGTAATTTTCATAATATAGCTATACTTTTTGATCAATGTTCGTGAAAGTAGTAGTGGGAATATAAGTTGTAGTATAGTAAAGGTTTTGATTTTTGTGAAAGGGTGGAAACATGTAGTAAAAACTAGCAGTGGGGAAATCTTCAACACCCTCTCAGGATAAATCTATAAAAGATGAGTACTTCCAACAATCACTTCTAAAGCAAATGTAATTCCCTGGTTGAAAAATACAAGTACATTTATTTTTAAATTCATCTTAAATAGACAAAAGTATGTTTGGCCAGTTAGATGCAGTATAAATATCTGTACCTACAATATAGGAAGACTCTTGAGATTCTACTTCTTTGTCAGTGGTTGCAATTGCATTCCATCTATCTCATCTCACCAGTCTATCTATACATCAGTTTATTAACAGTTTACCTTTACACTATGGATATCTATGTTGATTTAATATTGAAAATACTGACTTTACAGAATGCTATTATTTATAGGAAATGCACATTTAACACCAAATTATTTCCTCTGTCATGACATTTACTCAATTAGGGCATTATAGACAGATATGATTTAGGCATTTCTGGTTGAATAAATCACAATAGATTTTAGGAAATTGAAAAAGATTAAAAGTACTTCTCCAGAGACTTTCTTATTTTCAGAAGTACTACTTAACTATTATATGCCAGGCAATATCTATCCTCATTATAGCAGATATCAACAGAGCCACAAGTTGTCTCTTGTGTACTCTTTGAACAGTGCAACATGGCTGTAAAGGCATAGATTTTGGAATCAGCCAAAACTGAATTCAAATTAGAAACTGGCCATGGCAGTGAGATCATAATTAAGTTGCTTCACTTCTTTCTGTAACACCTAACTGATGCAGGTAACATCTGGAAAGTCTTGAAGAAAAAAATCTGCATTTTTTGAAAAGAAAATAATTTTACTCTGAAAGAATTACAAATTCATCCTGAGGCTAGAGAATATTGCAAAAGAAGTCTTCACTCATCCCCTTCAAGTCTTACTACGACCGTAAAGAGTCGTTACTAGATGAGTGTTCCACGGTTCCTTCTCTCTCTGAATTCCCTCCCTCAATTCACCAGTTCTGACCCAGGACTCAATCCCTAACAGAGTCAAGGCACTGACCTGCAGAGATGCCTATCCTTATTGCTCCCTGCTGGAGGACACTTCAAATAATTTCAATTTCTTCAGTATAGACATTTCAATTTCTTTAGTATACAAGGGTAACTATTATACTGCTGCTGTGGGTCACATCTCATAGCCTAACTATGAAGCTTATTTTTCTACTGATGCTTTTGTCTCTTGCTTCTATCAACAAAAAGCCTTTCTTCCAGGGATTGTGGGGCATGCTAGAAGGAAAAAAAAAGAAGCTCGTTAGAGAAACAAAATCCTGTATTGTTACACTTCAATAATCTGTAACATAGATGGAACAGCAATGTTTTTCTCAGAGGGGTATTGTGAGAATGGTTAAAGAGGATCTATAAAGCAGATGGCAGAGGGAAAATATCAGGTAAATAATAGTTATCTTTTGTCATTATCATTGTCTCCAAGTAAGATTCTAGGGCTTCTAGAGTTGTCTAGTGTTTGTGCTTTATTTGTCTTTTCATTCATGTTTAATACCTACATTATATTCTGAAAATTTTTCATGATCAGATTAGCATATACCATGCTGGTGACTGTAGACACACATACAACATACACATATATGTGCAAACTCAAATAAATATGCACATAGATTCAACATTTTTATATTCCTAAATACTAGCTTTAGAAATAAATCTTATAACCATAGTCACTTGTGAGTATTTCCTTTCCAACCAAGAACAAGACACAGAAAATCTATTTTAATTCCGTACACTGTTCCTCCTCCTCCACCCCATCTTCCTTCTTTCCCGCACCCTCAGTCTTCCTGTCAAGAATGGTGGAGTACACACCCTAATCAAAGTAAGACACTGCCAAGGCGGCAAGATACACTGGGAAGATTAGAGTGGAATAAAAATGGCTCCAGAATAGGCCACTGATAAGAGTAAACTTGAGAACAGACATTTTGGACAGGTACAAATGAAAGAGAATTCACACAGGGATGTCTCAACGTCTGTTACCACTGGGAAAAACCCACAATAGAAGAGATAAAGACTCTGTTCCTTGTTATCTTTACATTTGTATGCGCTACTAGTCCCTGCCTACAGCACATTAAACTGATTAGCTGTTTATTGACATAATAGTTGCAGGCCTGGACACATGTTGGGACACATTAAATCACTTATTAATAGGAATTATTACTTTTTAGCTGTCACAAGTGCTTACAAAGGAAAATCGTCACGATGTTTTTTTCCATTACTTGAGCATTATGACAAATTTCACATTTGTAAAATGATATTTGTGCTGCCTTGAAGCTATTGGAACATTAAATCTACTAATAGCTGCTATGTTCTCTTTTCATAAATTAGAAGGGAGAAAGAAGAAAAATAACAAGTTTCAAGAAAACCACATGCTATTTTAAGTTAAGTCAGGAGCTTAACCAAGAAAAGGCAGGTGTTTAGATTTGGTTTTTATTTCTTAGAAAAATAAATGCGTATAAGATTGCAACGTAGTCATTTCTGTAAGTATCTTTATCCTTTCTTGGAATAAGCTACTGGCATTGCCAGATTTTAATAGTTTATCATTTATAGCAAAACATAAAGTAGGTCAAACGGGAGTTCTCTTATTAGTAAAAAAATGTCCTTAGTGTTTAACAATTTGAAGGAACATTGTTTACTAGTCTGCCCTGTCTGTAATGCTCTGTCTACAAGATCTTAATCCAAGAAACATATAAAATAATTGAGGAATCTATTTGCAGTCCAGAAATTCATAAAATCAGGATGAAATTTTCATCCCTCTCCTATTAGTGGCCAGTCTCCTCATAATGAGGTTTGGTAAAAGCATATTACCAAAGGGAAAAGAAAATAGGGAGAGTAATGTCCTGACGTAGATAGGTCCTCAAATAGCATTGGGTTCTTATTACCGGCTGCTTCTCTACCGGGTGCAGGACTGCCAGATCATACGGCGTAGATTACTTGACATGGTGTCAAGTGGTTACAGGATTCTGGATGACTAAGCATCTTTATTTAACCGCCATGTAGCTAACCCCACATGGGAAAGGGCCTGAAAAGGTTAATGTAAACATTGTCTGTTTCCTTCAAACCACACCAGAATACCACATCTGGTGGGTCACCTCACCCTGCAGTCAAAGCTCAAAGGACATTTGCTTTGTGAATGTCAGGATAATTTTATGAGAACCAGACACCAGGCAACTGATGTGGGGCTTCAGAAAAAAAAAAAAAGGCAGATTGTTGCATGTGAACTGTTTGGGTTATTAAAAAGGGTCTGAATGTGAGGCCAGGACCCACTCTTGTAGTCATTGAAGTTTCCAGACAAATTACACCCATGCTACGCCTAACATCAAATGGCAGAGAAACTCCGCAGTAATGAGATTTCGGAGCACAGTGACTCCACATGAGCGAAAGTCGTGGATTCACCAATTCAGTCACATCTGGCCAGTTTTGTGATAAGAATAAAGAATACCAGGATGCAACACAAGACTCATATAACAAGAAAGCACTGCCCTTATGTGTTTGCTTAAAATTTCATTTTATGTATATCCTATTTACTGAGTCAAGTTATGGACACCCATGCTGCCTCCCACTCTGTCCTCCGCACCACAAAGAACGCTGCAGTGTGTGTCCTTGAATATTTTCACTATGGTGGGGATTTTAGGGGGGGATATAGATATAGATACATAGGTACACACACACATACTCACAGGTTATGAAGTATGTGCACACTAAAATTGTATAAACAGTGCCGGATTGTTCTTCTGCAAATCTGTCAAAAATTTTCTACAACGAAAACATATGTCTTTTGTAATGAGGTAGAATAAGTACTGTTAAAATATAGAAAAAGTTTTCTTTTCCTTACTTGCTCCTTCCCCTATTTATTCAGTTATACATTATAGGAGACTAATCCCTGGCTTTTACTTGACTTTTTCATTTTTTTTTTTCTAATAGTCACCAGTCCTATAGAATCTATCGCATCTGCAATAGAAATAGTATTGATAGCAACTTCTACAATTCCCTGTAATCCTCCCCATTAATCCATCAGTCCTTTCACTAATCCACCAGCCTTAATTCCCTCTGTTTTAATTTGATCCTTCATAATTTCTTGGTTTCTTGGCATCAGCTGAACTCCACCTCAATAGCATTGCATGGCTGTGTTTCTCAACCTGAAATGTATCTTTTATAATAATATCCGAAACAGCCTTAAGACTTAAGAAATATGCCACCTCTCTCCTGTAGTAATATTGGTTTACAAACACTTTTATAGTACTTTTTACATTTTATTGCAATTATCTGTTAATATCCTTTTCTCATAAGTCACACATTCCTCAAAGAAGGAATTATATCTTGTTTGTATCCCCAGTGCCTGAAAATGGTAACTATTCCACAAATGTTTGCTGAATGGGCTTTTATTATTATTCCCTTAGGCTCTTATCTGCTCTTTTCAAGTTATAGTTAATTATCTAACAAAATAATCCTACATTAAGATGTTAATATAAAATTATACTGCTTTTAATAAGTTAAAAAATAAGCAAAACTGCACAACATATTTGTTAAGCATTTATATCTGTGTGCTAGAAAATATTAAAGAAAACCAAGGAAATGATGAACATAAACTTCTGGATATAAATTGCTTCTGGGTGAGAAGCCAAGGACAAGATGTGGGAGAAGTGCATAGGTAAATGTAAATTTTTTTCAATATTCAAAATCTTGTACTGTATGTTACATTAGAGGTATTAATTATATTACTAATAGACACTTAAACAAATATAACCAGAGAGAGCCGTGTATGGACCAAAATGTCAGTAAGTTGTGAATCACAAAGCATGATTAGTGAAATTCTGTGACCTGGGTCCTAAAAAGAAGGAGATAAAAAGAACGAAAGTGTGTATATGTGTGTATTTCTGAAATGACTATTTCTCCTTTGAAGAATCTTGGATTTTATAATTTTATGACAGGAGGATTCTTAGAGAAACAATCTCTTTCTTCAAAAACAAATATGTAATACTATTGATGTTACGTGATTGTGAGCAAAATATATTGCATCACTATAAAATGCCTGGTTTTAACACTAAGGTAACTTTACAGCAGTAAAGTTTATAATTTCATGAACAGATAGCCTTGTGTTATTTTACAGCCAAAGATGCTTTCACTATGCCTCAACTCACATCATCCAGGCTGCTGCCTATTATAAACACACACTATATAGGATCCCTGAGAAGTTATGGAAAGAATGAACGATGATTTTTGAAATCCCTAAAGCAAATAATCAGAACTTGAAATAAGCCCATGTTTTTGACATTGACAAAAAGTTGAATCATTTGCCCTAGAGGTAGTAGAAAGGGCTGGAACAAACACAAAAGACCAATGAGACCAAGATCTTTCTTATGATACTTCATGAAATAATCTCAACTAAACTATAATCCTTGCCATTTCCTGTTCCCTCCATTTGAACCTCTCCACACTTTTTTTGATGTAGTTTGCTGAGCCTACCTAGTATGCTTGTTTAGATTCAATTCTCAAATGCCTCCTCAGTTTTTAAGGAGTAGCTGAGCAACTTTTGCTTTAATTTTTTATTTTTCAGCTGGACTCAAGACCCTTTCTTTCTACAGTCTGAGAGTCCACTTAAGTCTCATTTGTTTGTAATCAATTTTATAGCTAGTTTTTTGTATATCTGTTTCCCCTGCATGAAAACCACATGGTAGAGCTTCAAAAAAAATCTTTGTTGAATGAATTATTGAACGTTTAACCAGTTGAACACACACATGGTGCAGCATGCAAAGTCCATGGCCAGTTTTTAAGAAAGGCCTGTAATCAGGAAGGGAGGGATGGTGAGTTTCTTAGACTCTTGGTAAATCTCCTCAAGGCTCTTTCTCTCCTGGCCTCTCACCATCATCTCTTGAAATCTATTTATCGAAGAGTCAAAGAGATGAGGAAATATTTAATTATGAAAGGCAGCAAACATAGGGAAAATTTTACTCCCTAACTCTCTGGTGACTTAAAATAAGACGCTCACTGGGTCTCAGTTTTGTTATTTATAAAATTAGATTTTAAACCCAAGTAATCTCTGAAGTTCTCCATGTACACATACTGGGATTCTATGGATAAAGAAATTAAATCTGAGACTAAGAGAGAACAAGGAAGTTTGTATTTTTCTGAATCCAGTATAAATGCATCATCTTTTGTAATTCATTTTTTTCAGATATTTTCAGGAGTCAGGAAATACAGGAGAAAACCATCAACTAATTGATTATTCATAATTAATCAATCAAAAAACAATCAAAATAGCTATAAATGCAACTTATTTTATGTGTTAAGAAAAGACTATTTTGAATAATGTTTTTCCTTTGTGATGTAGAGTGCAGAAGAGTAGTATACTATGAAACATTTTATGACAGATGCCTATTGAAGAGGGTATATAAAAATCACCTTTTCTGAACAATAGAAGTCAATTAAATTTCTGAAATATAAGATCATATAGAGACTAATTCTTCACTGGATTTTGTATTTAGAACCTTTTCAATATTCTTCTAATCAGTTAAATAAAAAGCCTTTACAATGGAGGCTTTGTGTTCTTATTTTTTAAGTAAGAAAAAAAATTACAAAAAATGACATCTCTCTACTTAAAGTTGTCTAAGTTAAAATTTTATATTAAAAGGCTATGTAGTCTAAACAGCATTAGAAATCAAGTTACTGTTGATTAGTATAGAAAGAATACTTAAATATTCAAAGGACAATACAATATCATTTCTTCCTTGTATAAAATCTCATCTTGGATTGTACTAAATCAACAAAGTACAGTAAGATGCAGCCACAAAAACTTAATTTGTTTATAATTTAAATATGTACTTATTCAATTATCCTTCTGAGATAGGAAGATAAACTGAAATGCTTGCTAAGAATTTAATGCCAAATAGGAATAAGGAAAAGATATGAGCTTAGTTCTCACATCTAGCTAACATGTGGAAAGAAAAGTCTTGTTAGACATAAGGCTCTCAAGATACGAAAAAAACATCACAGTGAACCACTGAAGGAGAAAAAGAAAGATCTTAAAAGAAGGCTTATTTTTCTTTTTTTATAAGAGATTATCTAGCCAAATGCAAAGAAAGCAAAACAAGAGATTGAGTATGTAACCCATGAGAAATATTGTTTCTGGTAGTAGAGGTGACCTTCTCTGGAGATTTATTAGGAATTATTTCCTGACTCACAGCCCAAATTTCTCTAAAATGCGCTAATCTCCCTTAAGGCACTCTGTTATAACAATACCTCCTCATTCATTCTGCTTTGACTGCAATTCTACTTTAAATATTAATTTTAGAGGAGGTTTTACTTGCAATTAACCATGTGATTATATTGTAATCATATTGAATTCCATACTCTGAAATGAATTTAGCATAATCTAGACCTAAGAGGCAATAAATTTAACACCCACTGAGTTACTAGGAAATCAGTCTAGCACCTTCACTAATTGGAGACACAAATATCAACTGAATAATAGAAAACTTTCTGAAACAGTAAAAGGAAAGCCCCAGACATAAAAATATGTAGACCCTTACCTGCTTATTTAACTAGTCAGGCTATCTATTAAATAAAGAAGTCGAAATCCAATTTCAATTTTTCCTATAATTGGTCACAAATACAGAAAGTGTTTGTGTGTAGTTCAACCAATTAAATATGTTAGCTATTGGGGTGAAAGCAAAGCTACCATCAGTCTGTAAACTCTTTGGAAGAGGGCAACAGCATACTTCATTAGGATGCTCAATAATCAAAGGCATTTGCATTATGATCCATTAGATACTTGTAAAATTTTTTAGGGCATTTGCAGCCGTGGTGAATGTTAACCACTATATCTCAGGTTCATGGTAGAAAAAATGAGATTCTTAACTGTTTACATATTTATTTCAGAGTATTACAGGGGCACAAATGTTTTGGTTCCATAATGTGATTTTGTACAGCTTGAGTCTGCGTTATGAGTGTGTCCGTCACTTGATAGGGTGCATTGTACCTGTTAGGTGTAAATTTACCCATCCCCTTCTACACCCTCCCGCCTGCTTGATTTCCGTTAAGTTTTACTATCATATGTGCATGAAATTATTGATCCATAATTCCAATTTGGTAGTGAGTATATGTGGTGTTTGTTTTTCCACTCTTGTAATAGTTCTCTTAGAAGAATGGTCTCCAGTTCCACCCAAGTAGTTATGAAAGATATCAGTTCACCATTTTTTATGGCTGAATAGTACTCCATGGTATACATACACCACATTTTATTAATCTACTCATGCATTGATGGGCACTTGGGTTGTTTCTACATCTTTGCAATTGTGAATTGTGCAGCTGTGAACATTTAAGTTCAAATCTTTTTTTTTTCCTTTGGGTAAATACCAGTAGTGTGATTGCTGGATCAAATGGTAGGTCTACTTTTAGTTCTTTGAGGTATCTCCATACTAATTTCCATAGAGGTCGTGCTAGTTTGCAGCCCCACCAACAGTGTATAACACCAACAGTGTTCCTTTCTCTCTACATCCACACCAGCATCTGTTCTTTTGCGACTTTTTGATAAAAGTCATTCTCACTGGAATGAGGTGATATCTCATTGTGGTTCTGATTTGTATTTATTTCCCTGATGATTAGAGATGTTGAGCACTTTTTCATATGTTTATTGGCCATTAGTCTATCTTCTTTTGAAAAGTTTCTGTTCATGTCTTTTGCCCATTTTTTATGGCATTGTTTAATATTTTCTTGATGATTCACTTGAGTTCTTTCTAGCTTCTGGTTATTAGCCTTTTATTGGATGCATAGCATGCAAATATCTTCTCCCATTCTGTAGGTTGTTTATTCACTCTATTTATGGTTTCCTTGGCTATGCAGAAGGGTTTTAATTTAATCAGGTACCATTTATTTATTTTTGTTTTTGCTGTGATTCCATCAGGTTCTTCTTCATAAATTCTTTGGGTAGGCTAATGTATAGAAGAGTTTTTCCAAAATTTTCTTCTAGAATTCTTACAGTGTCATTACTTAGGTTTAAGTCCATTATCCATCACGAATTAATTTTTGTGAATGGGGAGAGGTGTAAATCCCATTACAGTCTCCTGCATGTGGCTATCCAATTTTCCTAGCACCATCTATTGAATTAGGGATTCTTTTCCCCAGTGTATGTTTTTTTCTGCTTTGTCAAAGATCAGATGGCGATATGATGATGGTTTTATATCCGGGTTCTCTATTCTGATCCATTGGTGTATGTATCTGTTGTTATGCCAGTACCATGCTGCTTTGGTTACCATAGCCTTGTAGTATAGCTTGAAGTATGATAAAGTGATTCCTCCTGATTTGTTCTTTTTCCTTAAGGTTTTGTTATTCAGGGTCTTTTCTGGTTCCATAGGAAGAACAGAGTGATTTTTTTTCTAGATTTGTGAAAAATGATGTTTGTATTATAATGGGGATTGCATTGAATCTGTGAATCACTTTAGTGTAGACATTTTAAAATGTTGATTCTGCCAACCCATGAGCATGATATGTTTTTCCATTTGTTTACAGCTTCTGTGATTTTCTTCCTCAGTGTGTTTCATAGTTCTCCCTGTAGAGCTCTTTCACTTCCTTGGTTAAATATATTCCTAGGCATTTAATTTTCTTTGTTGCTGTTGTGAAAGGTATTAAGACTTTGATTTAATTCTCAGCTTGTCTGTTGCTGCTGTATAGGAATGCTACTGATTTGTGTGCATTGATTTTGTAAACTGAGACTTTGCTGAATTTATTTACCAATTCCAGGAGTCTCCTGGCAGAATCTTTGGGGTTTTCTAGGTATAGATCACATCATCAGCAAAGAGGGATAATTTGAACTCTTATACCCCAATTTGGATGCCCTTGATTTCATTCTCTTGTCTGATTGCTCTGGCTAGGATTTCCAGCAGAATATTGAATAGAAGTGGGGAAAGAGGGTGACCTTTTCTGGTTCTGATTTTAAATGGGAATGCTTTCAATTTTTCCCCATTCAGTATGATGTTGGCTGTGGGTTTGTCATTTATGGCCTTTACATTATTGAGGTTTGTTCTATCTGTCTATTTTGTTAAGAGTTCTTATCATAAAAGGGTGGTGAATTTTGTCAAATGATTTTTCTGTGACTATTGAGAGTTTCATATGGTCTTTGTTTTTTATTCTATTTATGTGTTGAATCACACTTACAGATTTGTATATGTTGAACCATCCTTGGATCTCTGGGAGGAAGCCTACCTGGTTGTGATGGATTTTTTTAATATGCAGCTGAATTCATTTTGCTAGGATTTTACTGAGAATTTTCACATCTATATTCATAAGGGATACTGGTCTGTAGTTTTCTTTATTTGTTGAGTCCTTTCCTGGCTTTGGTATCAAGGTGATACTGGCTTTGTAGAATGAGTTTAGGAGGATTCCTTCCTTCTCAATGTTATGAAATAATTTCTGCAGTATAGACAGCAGTTCTTTGCATGTCTGATAAAATTTGGATGTAAAACCATCTGGTCCAGGACTTGTTTTTGTTGGAAGATTTTTTTTATTGTGCTTCAGTTTCTTTACTAGATATTGGTCTGTTCAGGAGTTCTATTTCTTCCTGATTGAGCCTATAATTTTTCCATTTCCTCAAAATTTTCAAGTTTGTGTGCATAGAGAATTTTATGGTATTCTGAGATAACACTTTGTATTTCCATGGTATCAGTTGTTCTTTTTCATTTCTAATTGAGTTTATTGGGTTCCTTTCTTTTCTTTTTCTGATTATTCTAGCAAGAGGCCTGTTGATTTTGTTTATCTTTTCAAAGAACCAACTTTTGTTTCCTTAATCTTCTGTATAATTCTTTAGACATAGATTTCATTTACTTCTGCTCTGACATTAGTTATTTCTTTTCTTCTTCTGGGTTTTGGGTTGATTTTCTCTTCCTTTTCCAATTCCTTGAGATAATTAATTAGATTATTGATTTGTGATAGCTTTGTCTTTTGGATGTAGGCATGTAAGGCTATGAATTTTCCCCTTAGGACTGCTTTTGCTGAATTCCATACATTTTGATAACTTGTGTTCCCTTTGTCATAATTTCAAGGAATCTTTTAATTTCCATCTTAATTTCCTCCCTGACCAAATAGTTATTCAGCAGTAGCTTGTTTAATTTCCATGAATTTGCATAGGGTTGTGTTTCTTTTGGAATTGATTCCTAATTTTATTCCACTGAGGTAAAAGAAGATACATGGTATAATTTCTAATTTTTTTATAATTTGTTAAGACATATTTTGTGGACTAGCATGTGATTAGTCTCAAAGAATGTTCCATGAGCTGATGAGAAGAATGTATATTCAGTAGTTTTGGGATAGAATGTCCTGTAGATGTTTGTTATGAAGATTTGTTCTAGAGTCCCATTTAAGGCCATTGTTTCTTTGTTTATTTTCTGCTTTGAGGATCTGTCCCCTTCTGTCAGTGGGGTGTTGAAGCCCCCAGCTGTTACAGTGGTGCTGTTTATCATTTTGTTTACATCAATTAGGGTTTGCTTTATAAATATGGATGTACCTGTATTAGATGCATAAATATTTAGGATTGTTATGTCTTCCTGTTTAATTATTCCCTCCACCATTATATAATGAGCATGTTTGTCTTTCTTTACTTTTGTTGATTTGAAGTCTATGTTATTTGATATGAGAATGACTACCCCAGCCTTCTTTTGGTTTCCATTTACATGGAATATTGTTTTCCACCTCTTCACCTGAAGTCTGAAAGAGTCCTTGTGGGTTGCATGGTCCTTTTGGGTTAGATGCATTTCCTGGAGACAGTAGATACTTGACTTGTAGTTTTTTATCCATTCAGCCAGCCTCCATCTCTTCAGTGGATAGTTCAAGCCATTTACATTTATTGAAAGAATTGATAATTGGGGTGGATTTCTGTTCATACTGCTGTGTACAGCACTCTTGCTTTGTTTTACCCTTGAGCCATTGTAGTATCGGGGCTTTGACCTTTAAGTTTTAGGTGATTTTACACTGGTGGATGTCTATTGCACTGATTTGTATATAATGTAGATTGGAGTACTTCCTTCAGGGCAGGTCTGGTTATGATGAATTTCCTCAATGTTTGATTGTCTGGGAAAGATTTTTTTCTCCATCAAATGTCAAACTTAGTTTTGTAGGATACAAAATTCTAGGCTGTCAATTGTTCCATTTAAGAAGATTGAGGATGGGGGCCAATTCCCTTCTGGATTGTAAAGTTTCCACTGATAATTCTGCTGTTATCCTGATGGGTTTTCCCTTGCAGGTCAGTTGTTGCTTACATCTAGGTGCTTGTAGAATTTTCTTTTTCATTATGACTCTGACCAACTTGATTACTGTGTACCTTGGAGATGTCCTACTTGCTATGAATCTTCCCAGAGTTCGATGACCATCTTCTAGATGACCATCTTATATCTGATATCTGTACCTGTGGCTTTTCTAGGGAATTTGTCTTCCATAAGTCACCCAAATAGATTTTCCATGCTTTTAGTACTTTCTTCTTCTCCCTCATATGTTTGTTTGCTTCACATAGTCCCACATCTCTCTAAGTGATTGCTCTGCCATTGTTGGTTCTCTTATCTGCCTCTTTAAATGATTGGTTAGCTCAAAAGCCTTGTCTTCAAGTTCTGATATTCTTTCTTCTCCTTGGCTTACTTTGTTGCTGAAACTTTCTGCTGTGTCTTGAAATCCCTGAATGACTCTTTCATTTCTTTAAGTTCTATTATGTCCCTCTTAATTTTGTTTATCTCTTTAGTGACTTTTTCATTAATTTCCAAAAATATTTTGGGGGCTTCTTTTTGTTAATTTTCAACTTTCTCTTCAATTCTATTCATCTTATTTGCCATCCATATTCTGAATTCCATTTCTGTCATTTTGACAGTTTCCTTATAGTTGGAGTTCATTTACCAGGGTTCTTTTGCTGGTTTCTTCTCATCTGATTCCTCTTTTCTCAACTCAGGGCTAATAGGTTTGAAGGACTCTTGGTCCTTGCTGGAAACTCTCCTGCTTGGTTAGAGTAAAGGGAGGTCACTAGATGGTGCTCTTCCTCCCACCCTTGAATGTTGTAGCAGAGGAGGGCTGTGTGCACTAGAAGCCTGTGATGCAGCTGTTTTGATTTGTTCCATTCACCTGTGATTGCCTCTGTTCAAGCAGTAGCTGGATGCAGTTGTTGTGGGTTCCCAGGCTGTGTGAGTTTGCTTAAACAAGGTCCCACTGTACTGGTAGCTTGAGCCTTGGGGAATCCTGGCAGGTCATTGGACTTTGGAGCAGTTATTCTGGCCTGCTGCAGTGATGGAGGTTCTGGGGTGAGGTTTTGCTGACCCAGTGCAGTGCTGGAGACTTGAGGATAGAATCTTAGGTCTGACGGGGCTTCTGGAGGCACAGAGTTGGAGGCTTGGTATCTGGCATGTGAGCCTCAAAGCTGGAACTGGGGAGGAGCCAGAAACAGAGCTTCTAAGCAGGGCTGAGGAGCTCTAAACAGGGCCAGGCATAAAGCAAGGCTGATATGACCTGAGGGTGGCATTAGGTCCAAGCAGGCAGAAGACAATTGGGGCCTGGAAGGCGTAGTAGGGGCCAAGCAAGTGGCATGTTGTTTAGCAGGCTCAGGGCCCTGTGGATGTTAAGTCAGGCAGGCAGATGTGAGTTCTGGTGGCCTGGGGACTGCAGAGCTCTCTACTCCCCACTCAGGACCTGCTGAAATGGTCACCCAATGCCTCTCAGGTCAGAGCCTGCTGCACCCCACTCAATTCCCATGCTCAGCTGCCCTTGCACTCTAGGGAAGAAGCGCTCGGCTTCAAGTCACCAGGTACAGTTCAGGGAAGCCATAAGTCAGTCCATTCCCTCCCCAGCCTGGTGCAGACCTGACACGGTGCACCCGAGAGCTCAGGATGGCTTTAGCTGTTGCCTAATCCCCACCATGTCTGTTGTCTGGTGCAATGGCTCTGCACAGACTCCAGCAGGTCCCTGATCTGACCAAGCATAGGTCTATGGGGGTGGTGGGAGCCATCCTGCAGTTTACTTCCCACTGCACCAGCAGGGCAGGCACAGTGGTCCAATACTCTATTCTCCTGTTGTTCCCTGTTCATTCTCTGATTTTGTTTTATGTATCACCCCACCCCCTTATTTTTTCCACTCTGAGTGTACTGCATTGCTTTTCTGTGATTTCACAATACTGTTTCAGAGAAGAACAATCTATATGTAGACAGCTGCCTGCACCTTAAACTTCTTTCCTTGGGAGCAGCAGGCTGGCAGGCTGCTTCTAGTGGCCATTTTCCAGTGTTTAGATATTTAAATGAAGAAAAACGGTGGAAGAGAACCATGGCTTTACCTCCACTGTTAATATATGTGTCTGCATGCATGCAAACACAGACACAACAAATAATTATATATGTACATAATTCCACAAAAGAACATCACAAAACTCAAGATTCAACAGGTTGAACTTTTGGATTAAAATTTTATGTGATCTAAACATCATTTGTAATCAAGTGCCTAGTGAATAGTGGGGGTAACTTTAAGACAATATTTTATTTTATTTTATCATCACACCAATCTTATGACACACAGTATCATCTCCATTTAAGAGATGAAGAAACTAAAACTCAGGTAAAATTTTAGTAACTTATACAAAATGGAACAGGAATTAAGTGATCAAACCAGTACTGAATCCCCAAGTCTCTTGATTTGGTGTATTTCATATATCTCTAATGCACCACACAGAAAAAAAAAAGCCATACCTTTTATGTTTTTATTTATAATAGAAACAACACTTGTACCTATAGATGTATATATACGTCTGTATCATATATATCATAAGTACATATTATACTAAAAACATAAAAATATAATGCAAAAATTAAAACTACTTATCCCACCCTTTAGCAAAAAGTCTTATTTGCTGTTTTACTGTATATTTTTTCAGTACAATTTCTTTGGTGCTCTATTTAAAGTATCATATTGAATATATTAGATTATTTCTTACTTTATTTTTATTTAATATCTTGCCATATTTTCATAAGTCAATAAACATGGTTTTGATTATATTTTTCCTAAACATATGTGGTTTATATTGTTAAATTCAAGAGTCGTATTTATTTCTTGATGGACACTTTGTCTCTTTGTATCATGTGCTTCTTTAAAAAAATATTAAACTCATGCTCATATACATGAGCCCCCTTTTGTTAGTTACTTTTTGGAACAGATTCATAAACTAAAATAACTGTGCCAAAAGATACAGATACTTATATGGCCTTTTATATATATTGTCAAATTCTCTCCAAAAAGTCCTTACAACATTGGTGACAGTACAAAGTATTATACATATTGCTATTTTTCATCAAATTTGTATATTTTAAAAAGTTATTTGATTACCGATTTACTTTCTATTGATAAAAAAGTTGAATTTTTCATGATTGTTTCAACTGTAATTCTTTTGGAACTCACTATATAATTTTTTGACTAAATGTTTATGATGATATGATTTTTTATTATTATTACTGATTTCCCAGTACTTTCTCTTTTTAAGGATATTACAAATTTATGTATTTGTTGGATATTTTCTTCATCTTATGATTTCCATTTTTATTATTCTTGCTATTTTATATGTATTTTCAAAGTTTTAATGGGATAGAACCTATAAAAATTTTCAAACTGTTTTCATTATTTTTTCCTCAGTTTACTTCTCTAGAGATTTATTAAGTAACTATCTATATTTGCTTATATATTTTACTCTGATATGACATAAAATTAGGATCTAAGCAGATGTTCTGATTTAGTAAACACATTAATTTTCCAAAGAGCCAAATTTAACAACATTTGTTGAAAATCCTTTTCCATACCATTTAATATTTACACATATTTTTAACAAAAAAAATACATATTCATTATCAGAAACTTCAAAAATAGAGAAAAATCGTAAAGCACAATTTTATATTCTCTAACTCCCACACCATAACACATATATTGTCCTTAAATATATGTTTTAGAGCAACCTTATTTAATATGCATTAAGTATTACCACATAAAAATACCTTTTAAAATTGTTTTTGAGGTTTTGCACTCAAGTTTATGGCCATAATTATAACCATTATTTATACTTGACTCAATTTAGCTTAATTGGTTTCAGTATTCTCCATCAGACATTTAATGCTATGACTTTACCATATTTGAATACTTGATTTTGATTTATCATCAGTTGACTGTCAATTTAATGTCAAGTTAATGTGAGTGAAGTGTTTTACGTAGAAAGAGTACTAACATAAATGTTCTTGGGAAGAGTAAAGGAGTGGTACAATTGATATTTATGTATTATTTACGTGCAAAAAAAATTTTTATGGAGCTCTTCTGAAATGAGATTATTTTTTATTCAAAATCATATTGGAGTCTGTGATTTGTATTTGGAGATAAAAATGCCATGCCAGTCTGATTTTTATTGCTTTTTAAATAAGCTAATTTCTCTGCCTCCATACATTATCAGAGTTTTATATTTAATATTTCATCCCAGAAATGTTTTATTTTCTTATATATGTAATTATTTCTTCTATATACTATGAAATAATATTCTTATTTTACTCTAGGGCTATAAACTATAAATTATAAACTGGATCTGTCACCTGGACAAAATATTTATTTTTCATTTGTATTCTTGATACGTTTTTCAAACTTGTCCTCCACATTACTGAGCAAATTTTTTTTTACAATTTTCAAAAAATGGCAGCCCCAAGATAGCTTTCCTGAGCAATTGCCACCTTCCACCCCAGCTATTCAGGCCACAAATGGAATTGATTCCTAATCTCACCTCCACCCAGAGACTAAACCCTGCCCCTTTAACAAGACTCCTAAGAAAGCCAGTCTTCCTGTTTCTCTGAAATGCAGAGGAATTTTGTCTTTCATGTACTCAATGACTTTATATTTAACAATGAATAAAAAGAAAGGTGAAATGAAGAAGAATAGGAAAGTTTTATATGCCTTCTCTACTTTCCTGTGGTTACTGGAACTCTCCAGGGAGCTCTAGGTTTTCTTTAGGGGCAAAAAAAGTATAAAAAGAAAAAATTGTTCAAAACTGAGCTGTGTCCATGGCAGATAGGGAAGAGAGGAATAGGTCAGAAGCAGCAGCAGATGGTTTCTGTTTTCTTTTGGCACTTTGTTCCACTTCTAAATTTTTTAAGTAGAGCCAAATTCTTGATACATAAATGTTTGTTCTTTAAAATATAGATATTTTTAAATCTACATTTAAGCTATAATGTTTTTAATTGATCTATGGTAGCCATCTATAACATTGAATATATTACATTTGTATTTCCAGGTTGCTTTTATATCTGTGTCTCTATCAGAATGTGCATATGTATGCATCTGTCTCCTTGTCTTTCATCTATCTTTCATATCTGTAACTTTTTATTTGTTTGTTTATTGATGTGTGTGTTACTGTGTTCTACTTTGCCTTTTTTGACCCAGTAGTTGAGAAAGATTGTTTGTGTGACTTTTAATATTAATAGCTTAATAAAAGCTATTAAGACAATAGCTTTTTAAAAATATAGTCAGACACCCTTCCAACAATTAGAAACAATTATTCTAAGTATTATCATTCTTGATTGTATCATTTAACTTGTATATGATGTTATATTCTCTATTTTTATTTATATGTACTTTATAATAGACACTAATTTTAAAATTTATTGGTAATCTAATCTGTAAATTTTAGGCAATATTTTTACAACAAAATTAAGCTGAGATTTATTTTTCATAGCTTGCTAATGAAATGAAATTAAATGTCATTTTATAGGTAAACATTTAGCAAAAATAGTTCTTTATTTTTCATCATAACTTTTGCTTATTAAGTAAACATTGATCTTGATAAGAGCAAAAGTGTCTTTCTTGGGTTAACCTTTCCTTGCCCTGTTCACTTTCTGGTTACATTCTATAGACTAAAACCCTATAAATTTCTATCTTCTGCCTTTACATTTTCCACATTTTATTCTAATTTCCTATATCATTTTATTTTATTCTATTAATCTTGCTTCTAATATTTTTCCTAATCAATGTTTATTGAGCTTATTCCGTGTGTCCTAAAATATTCCTTTTTTCTTCTGTATAACTTTGCTACAATGGGATTATTTGAAAAATAGTTTTGTGATTTTTAGATCTTCATAAATTAATTCAGAAATAAAAGATCAGTATGGTAGGGCATTGTATTTGTAGTGATAATTCTTTTCTCTTAGCATTGAGTAGATTTTCTCCAAAGCATTTGCCTTCTACAAAGCCTGATGGGAAATATTTCAAGACCTTCTTGCCACTGCATCTTCTGCTTTTTTGGCAGTTTGTAAAATCTCTTTGTTCTGAAAGTCTTAAG
This sequence comes from Cheirogaleus medius, assembly GCA_008086735.1. NCBI lineage: Eukaryota > Metazoa > Chordata > Mammalia > Primates > Cheirogaleidae > Cheirogaleus > Cheirogaleus medius. Next base: position 45,786,940 of record VBSM01002608.1, read on the forward strand.
TTTTAAACTCAAAACTTTTAAAATTTTGAAACATGGTAAGTAAAGGTCTGACAGTGGTGTGCATGCAGGCATGCATGCATGTGTGTGCACACATGTTTCTACTTAAAAGGATTCTATTGCCTTTATATCTATTCTGAGGAAGCATCATGATTAACAAGATTTTTCAACTAGTTTATTCAACTACCCTCTCTCCGGCTAAATGAGCCTATTATTTGTCAGCCACTTGACTAAGTATTTTACATACATAACCACACTTAATGATCTCAAAATTCTATCACAAAGCTATAATGGCCCATTTCCAATTAGGTATCTGAGCTTCAAAAAAAATTAAATAACAGGATCAGATGGCTAAGAAATGACAGATTTGGGATTAAAATGCATGCATCTCTAACTATAAAGCCTATTTTTAATACCCCATAGATCTGGTCTTCTCTATTTCCACTAATAAAAACTAGGATTGAACTTCTGTATCTCACTTTAAAACTTTTAGATTTTCTTGTACTCAACTATGTGTTTCCATAAGTTGTCTTGATTTGAAAGACACTTTTTGAGCTGGGGTGTTCATTCTTTTCCATCAATGTTTTCACCTTATCTTGCATTTTCAACTTTAATATTAGCTTCCTAATATCACAACTTATTCCTTTTTTTATGACATGTTTTCCTTTATCTTCTTTCATTTTATTTTTTGAGAAATGTCAGCTTGTGATGGTTAATTTTATGTGTCAGCTTCACTGGGCCATAAGGTGCCCGGATATCTGGTTAAATTATTTCTGATTGTGTCTGTGAGGGTGTTTCTGGAAAAGATTAGCATTTGAGTTGGTGGATTGAGTAAAGCACATTGCACTCTCCCATGTGAGCACGCATCATCCAACACACTGAGTCGAAGTCTCAAGTTGAAATTGACCAAGTCAAACAAAAAGGCAGAGGAAAATTGAATTTTCTTTCTCTGCCTGACTGCTTGAGCTGAAACATCAGTCTTGGACTGGGACTTATATCATTGACACTTCTGGTTCTCAGGTCTTCTGACTTGGACTACAATTGATCTTATTTGCTTTTCTGGATCTTCATATTGCAGACAGCAGATTATGGGACTTCTCGGCCTCCATAATCACATGAGCTAATTCTTTATAATAAATCTCATTCAAGATGTATTTAATATATTGATATAACCAATTAGTCTCTTTCACTGGAGGATCCTGACTAAAGCACAGCTCATAATAAATGTCCTAGAAATTTCATTTCTGGATCCTTTCTCTCATTTGCTAATATTACTACATCTGTTAATTAAACATGTTTTGTTTTGTTTTAACATTTGTTCCTTGCTTCTCAAGCTTAACTTTGTTGGGTCTTTATTACTTTGTTAATCTTTGTTTCATTTTATTACATTTTTGTATTATTATTTTTATTATTGCAAAGCTTTCTAATGTGTACTAAATATTAGATTAATAGAATGAATACCATGAATGTTCTTCTACCAATGGAATGTATATTTATAAGACTTTGAGTATCATTTTTATGAATTACATAGTCATAGAAAGGATCATAATTATAAATTCTGAAATACCTGTGATCACTCAGTGAGACAAGGGAGAGACTCAGACAAAATCAGGATTCTTGAGTCCCTCTCAAAGGCACTTTCTTCTCCATCATGTTCCACACTAAATTCTTTCATATAGAATCACTTTAAAGAGCTTAATTTTTCATCAAAATCAATTATTTTAAGAATAACTGTTTTTGTTCTGGTACAGTGTAGCAACATATTACATTTATTTCAAGTGATTAATTTTTTCTTGTATAGTGTCACAGATTTTTCTTAATTTAAATGGAGACTATGTTAGTTGATATAAGATTGAGAAGTGGATGCTAGGGATTAAAGCAAAAGAAAAATAGAGCAAGATGTTTTTGTGTTTTCATGTTTGGATATTTTAAGGATTTTTTTAGTTTAATAAATTGGAAGAATTTGAGTGAAGTTGGTTTGCATTATATATGCAAAGAAAATGCCTATTCTTTGAGACCAATATGAATATTCTCAGTAAGAAAGAAGAAACTTCAGAGATGAACTGAATCTCTATTTTTCCAAATAGTAAGTTTAAAATTTGTCACAGAAGAATCTTATTAAGTCCTCTTTACTATGAGCTCCAGGTACTTATATTCCAAATGCATAAGTTAAATTTAAAAATAGTTTAATAGTTCAAAAACTAATTTTAAAAGTCTCAAACAATTTTGAAATACATTATTTTTTTCCTTTCTTTGCTGAAAAAACCCCAGAATCTTAAAAAATCAAATATTTCAAAATCTGGAATTTTTCCCTATTTTAGAGTCACATCAAAATTTTCAACTTTCAACTCTGTTTAAATTGGGAAAATATCATTTTCCTTATTTTAAAGAAAATATTGTTATATAGAAAAATCTCAAATGTTTTTAAATTTTCTAAATAGTCTCTCAAAATTTGCTCTGACGCATTTAGATTAAGTCATGTTTTATAATGTCATGATGACCTATATTTGTAAAAATTAAGTATATATGTGGCATGCCTAAGGAGACATAATCTCTCACTGGCAGAATTCTGTAAGGAAAGATGTTAATACATTTATTCATTTGACAATTTTCTTTTTTTTAACTGGGAATCAGAAACTTTGGTTATCAAGAGACTCTGTACAGGTGTTTAACCATACCTCAGTGGCTTGTTTCACACTGAATGCTATGAAATCAACAAAAGGATTTGTTCAAAAATCTTAATCATATCTCCCTAATGAAAGTAATCACCTTTTTGTCATATAAGCTTATATGCATGAATTACAAGTACACTACAATGAATTCTAAAATATGTTTCTAGGTTCTCTTTACTAAGTTTTGTTTGTATCAATATTCTGGATCAATCCAGACCTATGTTTAGCTTTCTGGAATGTTATTGCCTCACACTAAGATTGTTGTTTCTTATTTCAGATTAATTATTACCAAGGCCCTAAAGTTCTCAGTTTTTACATATTAATTTGGTCAAAATTATTGTGTTAAGCTTGGAGTTTTATCAAGTGGTCCCTCTACTATGCTAGGTAAAACATTAGCTTCTTGCCTTATTACTTTAGCATAAATGACTATACGCAGCTGCAAATTTTTATCTTTCAAATCTGTTCAACATCTTGTGTCTATCTCTTTGCTTTCTCTCTGCCAAGATAAGCATTCCATACTCTAAAATGAATGAAGACTCATTTTAAAGTTATCTCTTAGTAGGAAATTTATTTCCTTCTCAAAGTCAGAGCTTAAAATGGGTACTACCATTGAACGTTACCATAAATGGATACCCCATTGGACAGTGCCGTACAGTTTCTGTACAACATCCAGGCTTCCTCCCAGGGCTACAACTTTTTAAAAAAATTTTTCTTTAGTTAACCCATGCACATGCAAGCAATATTATGTGGGTTAAAGATACACCAGAGGGGTGTCTGTGTGTGTGTCTGCGTGTGTGTGTGTATGTGACTTATTCTCAAATGATTATATGACCAAGCAATCAAATATTATTGAATAGTCTTTAGCATTCGACATTATACTATCAAATACTTCAATACCTCTGTAGCATTGAGACATTAAGACTACTAGATACTATTTGTTAAAGTAATATACACACCTCTACTCAAAAAGGAAACATTTCTCTAATATATAAAATTCAACACATAGTAGTCAAAACTATCCAAAATACCCCTACGGGTTCTCTGTTTACTTTATTCTGTTTATGACAGGTCAGAAGTAAGCTATATATCTTCAACATTTTTTCATAGCAAATTAATAGATCCACTGACATGAAAAAGACTAAAAGTTTCTAATGTTTTTAAAACCGGAACTTGGGTTCCGGTTATAAGGGTTCTTTTACCTAAACAAAATATGTTTAGATATGAAAACCTGATTTAATGGTTCACATGTCTGTAGTCAGGAATACATGTTCCTTTTTTATTTTCAGGTTAATATATAAAAAAACCAAATAACTTTTTTCTTCCAGTTCAAGCCTTCAAAAATATCATACACATATTCAGAGCACAAAAATATGATTATAGATAATGTATCTTGGCTCAAATAAACCCTCTATCAGGAGCTAGCCAAAGGATATTTCTAATGACTGGCTTTCTTATGCCATTTTGTCTGTGATTATCAGCAAAGATTTAGGTAATAACTAGCAAATATCCTACCTGCATTTGGAAGTGCAGTCGAAGGCCACTAGGGACTTTTAATCATCTCTTTTAGTAGCAGTCATCCCTATTAAAGTTATGTGGCCAAGGAAAATATCTGACAAACTTGTTTACTACTTAAATACTCTAACCAGTAATAAGTAGGTATGTGAAACATCTGTGCTAAATGTGAGTTTTATAAAGATAGGTTTTCCACTTTAGAAAATTGTAGATATGTCCCCAATTCAAATGCACATGTGCAGATTATTATTCTTGTCTGAAACTGACATACCCTGGGATTCCTGTTTGATTGCTTTAGGAGACTTGCCTGAGCCTACAGATATATTGATTTAGAGAAAATGTAAACAGCATTAATCTGGGTATCAAGAGATTAGAATTCTTGACTCAGGCCTGTCATTGACTTATTTTTTAGGCATTTATTAATCCTATTGTGGTTCAGTTTCTCTATCAGAAAGTGGGGTTAGGAAACAGAATTATATATTTCGTACACACACACATATACATACATATATATGTATATATATATATAATTCACAGCTATACAGCAAGGAATGTAAGAGAAAAAAGATGCTACATTAATGTGAACCATTACATGTAGTAATTCTAGAAATATTAAGATTACAATATTTAGCATCAAAATTTGTAAATATTTATTTCTTCCTCCAACAAGTATTTCTAAATTGTGAATGCCTTGAGAATTTAGCAAATCATTTACAAATTTCTGAGGAACAACTAAGTCATTTTCATCCATCTCTGCTGGAATCTTCCAAATATTTTGTGTGTGTGTGTGTGAGAGAGAGAAAAGAAAAACTAATTTATATTTCCTCCCAAATGTATTTGTGGTTAGGCAGCAGAGGAGCTACATGTTGGAACATGGTGCAATCGAAAGCTAATTATATTCATGTTCTTATTTGCATAGTTTTTCTCCTGTTCAATGTCATCCAGGAACTACTAAGCATAAAAGAATCAGCATAACTTCTGGCAACTGTGTTTTACAATCTCCCCTTTGCTCTCAACAACATTGTCTTAATGAAAGGTTGAAACTCTATAGCCCACGGGCCAGATTTTATTCACCACACTATCTGTTTTTGTAAATGTAAGAGTTTCTGTAACATCGCCAAGTCCATTCATTTAGGTATTATCTATGGTCCCTCTCACGCTATAACACAGAGTTCGATGCTGTATGGACTGCAAATCCCAAAATATTTACTATCAGGCCATGTCCAAATAAAATTTGTTGATGCTTGATCTGAAACATCATTTTTTTCTAATAATTTTTAAAGCTATGGAGAGGCAGCATATTGTATTGGAGAAAAATACAGATTTAATGTCAGAATCTCTTCCGCATGCCCCAAACTTCAATTTCTTCACATGTAAAAGGATGACAAGTTAGCCTGTCCTTCCCATAAGTATAGAAGGAACTTTACAGTCTAGGAAGTTGTCTGTTGCATCTCTTGGACATGAGGTACCGAGATATTTAGGCCCCATAAGCTCTTCCCTAGTCCATGAGTTATACATAACTGAGAGTTGCAGCATTATGCTTGTTTCTCTACCACAGACTGCTACATAGGAGTCCTGAAGTATTAATAGCTTATATGGAAAAGAAAATGATCAGGTAATAAAGTTCTATTTCATGAGCTATACCATCTGTGGAGACTGTAAAATCTTTTAAGCATGAGTCATGTAATGTCACTCCTCTCTGCTCAAGACCTCACAGCTCCCTACTTCACTTAAAGTAAAAGCCTTAGAATGCCTACAAGGTTGTACATAACAAGACCCACCCTTACCTGCATTTTCTCATCTGTGCCACTTGCCCCCTCATTACTCCAGTGCACTCCCTCGACTCCAGGCAGTTCCTGAATCACTCAGTGTGCTTGGAGCTTGAAGCTTTCACATCTTGGCATGGCTGCCTCCCTAACGTGCTTCAAGTCTTTGCTCAAATACCACCTTTCATCAATGCCTTCAACTGCACTAAAATTAAAACCCATTTTTTCTAATATAGTCTCCAAATCACTCCTTCCTTATTCCATTTTTCTGTGGGTAGTACCTATCCCCATCTAGCATACTATACAGTTGTATTCGTTTTGTGTTTATTGCTTTCTTTTTAAGTTTTACAAGGTCATATATTGGGCCCGTGTTGCTCTCTGATGTATCCTAAGCAATTAGAAGAGTGCAAGAACACAGTAGAAGGTCCTCCAAAGCATTTTATGAATGAATGAATGAATGAATGAATGGAGTGAAAGCTCAAGATAACAATGAATGCTTATGAATACTTAATATTTGCCAACCCCTTTGCATATGCCTGAGAATATATATGTGAATAAGGCACAGTGTCTATCCTTAACAAACACACAGCCTCATGAGAAACAAACAGCTAACACAAATAGTCTCTAATTTGAGTAGGTCTTCAATGTAAATAAGCAACTGAAAACAAAACATGCCACTATGAACCTTCTCTAGTAGATAGGCTCTAACCCTCTCCTGTTTCACAGACTCACACCCTTGCAGGCTTTCTCCTCCTTCCATTTCTGCTCTCTTTTTTATAGAGATGTCAATTTTTAATTCTTTCGGTCCTTTTATCTTAACTTCTTCTAATTTCATGTTATTTTAAATATTTAAAAAATTCCTTTTACTATAATAAATTGTTCTTATAGTAAATATATACTTATTCCCCCAACTTTATACTTGTCACTACTTATTATACTGTTATATGTATTCATTTAATTTATTATTTTCATATTTTTATGTTTTCTCTAAGCCCAACTTAATTTCTCAGGCTTTATCAATTTTCTGACATTTTTCATTAACGTTCAGATTTTCTAGATTTACATTTTCTATCTGTATTATACTTTTTAGTGTTTACTTTCATGACATAGCTTTATCAACTGTATTCTTTTACTCTCTAGTTCTGGTTTTCATTTTTAATTTAAATGTTTGACCTGGAATTATGATTTAAAGAAATCAAAAACAGGCTTACATAGTTACATTTTAATTCTAATTACTTTACCTATATAGGACTCCAGTTACTCAAGGTATTTTTACTAATTTTTATACTAATTTCACCAAAATTAGTAAAATTTTACTAAGACTTACCACAAAAGGTATATCTAAAAATCAAGGAAAATATAGTATGTAAAAAAATATGTTACCCTGTCAGTCATATTAAAATAGCTCTGCATGAGAGAAAGCCTTCTGGGGTACTCAAAGCTTTCAAATGCCAGAGGCCAGCAGGAGAGCTGAGAGAATCCATTCTAAAGCATCCCAGGAGTATAATGCCACCACCCTCAATTCTGGTGAAATGATGGCATTACATTAGGAAATATAGAGGTTTTCCAAAGCAGGGATAAGTTGAGGTAAGAATGGAGAGCAAAGGTAACTCCCCAATATGATGGCCCAGAAATCTGGCATCTACTCTGTAAAGAGAGATATGATATAATTTGACGAGATGGCAGAGCATCTATAAAGCACTAAGAAGCCTCCAGAATCTCACCAGAACTCAGATCCTTTGTTCTACAGAAGGGAAAGCCCTAATCATAGTCTCCAATTAATTTAATTCAATGGGACACTAAAACTGCAACAATGTCTATACTCAGCTCTAACTACATATTGAATTGACTCAGCCTCCAACTCTAGCAGACTGAAAGAAAATGTCATAATATTTTATGGAGGTAAATATGACATAATTCAATCCCTACTGTTAACGAAGTAACTAATAGTCAAAAGAGTAAATAGTCAACAGAAGAAACACAGATGGCTAGATGAGGTAATTATCTGCCAATATTTGTTAGGTAATAAAAAAACTAAAATATCTATAGGAAATAGTGGACAACATGCATGATGAGATATTGAAAATACATAAAAGAATTGAATGAAATTATAGAAATAAAAAAATATATTAGCAGAAATTAATTTGTTAGATTTAGCAACAGATTGAGCAAAGTATCAATATATTTGAGGACTGATTGATAGAATATATGCAAACCCTCCAAAAAAAAAGAGAAAAGTAAATTAAAACAAAAACAAGAGAAAAAAGAGTCTGTGATCTGTGGGAAAATACCAATTTGTCTCTCATGTGTATATTTATAAATGAAAGGAGAGAGATCATTGGTTAGAAGAAATATGTAAAAATAAAATAGCTGAGAACTTTCAAAGATGAATGAAATATTTCAACCCACAAATCCAAGAATCTCATCTAACAACTCAACTTGGCTAAAACAACAAAAGTCACTAGGTCCATCATCGTCAATCTGCTAAAAACTAAAGATGAAGAACTAGTTTTAAAAGCAGATGGAGGAAAAAAAAAGACACATTAAATACGGGAGGAGGGGTCCTTCTAACATCTTTATAGTGCTGAAAGAAAATGAAGTGTGAACCTAGGATTCTATTCCAAGTGAAAATATCTTCCCCAAATAAAGATGAAATAAAGACATTTTTGAACTGACAAAAAATGAGAGACTTATTTCCTCAGGAGACCTGCAGAATTAGAAGTTCTTCAGCTTGAAGGAAAACAATACTAGAGGGAATCCTGGGTATCTTCCCTTAAGAAAAGCACGAAGATCATTAGAAAGGACAAATATGTAGAAAATTATTATACATGTATGAAATGTTATATAGATAGATATTTATATTTTTCTAAATGACTATGAACTATTACAAGTAAAATAACACTTACCAACAATGTATTTTGGAATTTATAACATATGTGGAATAAGAAGAGATATACTGCTATAAATCCTTATACTATTTGTAAAGTAGTATAATATTACTCACGGGGAAACTTAAAACTGTACATCACTAGAGAAACACTAATATATAACACAAAGCGATACAACTAAAAAGTTAAAACAAGAGATAAATACTAAGAAAATAAGCACTTTACACATAAAAAAAAAAGGTCAAGAAAGGAAGCACAGGGACAAAAGAACATGTGGGATAAATATAAAACACATAGCATTATAAAAGAATTAATCCTAACCTTAATGATAACTCTATATTCTGTAATAGACTAAACATAAGTCACAAATTGCCATACTGGTTAAAAACCAAGACCCAACACACTAAATATAAAGACAGAGACCAGTTGAAAATAAACATATTGAGAAAAAGATATACCAACTTCTAGTTTCAGTTCCAACAGAGAAGGAGCTTAGAAGTCAGCACTCCCATTCTTAAAGAAAAAGCTGGAAAAACTGAAAATCAATTCTTTTTCTTGGACTCTTCAGATCGCTGAGGTGGCAATGCAAACCCATCCCAAAATGTGGAAAATCGGGATCATTTAGAGAGACACAGTCAAGATTGTCTTTACCTGAAGTAGAAAATACTGGAGCCATAAACTGACTAGAACATTTAAATGGTAATTTTGACTGACTGCTGTCAGCTGAGTGTGGAGATGGAGCATGAGATTGTCACAAAGTGAGAAAGTGACAAAACAAATAAACAACAAAGACACAATAAAGGGGGTATTTCAAAGGAAAATAGAAGCCGAGTGAAAGAGATCTGAATGCTGAAGCTGAAACAATTTGAGCAAGAAAATATTAATAATTAAAGTCATATAAAATAAATACCCAGGAATCCATAGTGATGTAAATAAATGATGGTATAAATACATAAATAGAGGAGAAGAGACACATCTCCCATGCTGAAAATTCCCAACAATTTATAAAGATACTCTGCCCTAAAGGAGGTGGAGATTATTTCCCCCCTCCTTAAATGTGGGCTGCACATAGTGACTTTGTTCCAAAGAGTATAGTATGGAAAGAGTGAGGAAGGCAGGAAAAAAGAAATTTTACAGTGGAGAAACCTGACAAATACCATCTCAAGCATGTGATTAAGGCCAACATCAACAGTAATAAATTCTGTTTAAGAGTATGTACTTCTGATTTAATGTAATAAAAATGACACATTTCTTCTGCAGTCTTCCTACCAAAAACCCATAATTCCAGCCTGATCATGAGTAAAACTTCAGATAAAGCCCAACTAAGGACATTCTACAAAATAACTCTCCAGTAAACCTTCAAACCGTCAGGGTCATCAAAAATAAGAAAAGTCTGAGAAACCATTGCAATCAAGAGATGCCTAAAGAGACATAACTACTACATGCAACATGGTGCTGCAGCTGGGATTCTGGAACAGAAAAGGGTTATTGAGAAAAAACTAAAAAAAAAAAAATGAAAGAAGTATAGACTATAGTTCATAATAATATATCCACATGAGTTTATTCATTAAAATAAATGTACCATACTAATGTTAAGATAGTAGAGGAAACTGGTTAAGGGTTATATGGAAATTCTGTACCGTCTTCTCAATTTTTCTATAAATCTAAATCTATTCTAAAATAAAAAAAAATTGTATTAAAAAAATAACGAGGAAATAGTAGATTTCAGAATGCCCTTATAAAGTAGAAGTGAGAACATGGCTATTAGGAAAGAGAAGACCAAATTCACAGGCCAAATGAATAAAGAAGGTAGCTGAGGTGAGGTCCATAGAAACATTTAAACATTTTTCCTTCAGTTTCCCAAACTAAAGATGATATAAGATCTATTTCTCATTTTATGCTGGAAGTTTTAATCAAAGTTGAAGTGGGAAAAGGAATGGTTAACATTTATGCTACATGGGAGAGTTTGTCAAATCAAACTGGAACGTTGAAATTTTCTACCCATGACTTGTCTAATGTAATTATCATGAAGTTGGTATTCTTCATGCTGTCTAGCAAACCAGCTATGATATGCCTGTGAAATGGTAGGCAACCTGCACAGAGATAGACAATAATTGGTGGGAAAAATAAACTAGGGAGGTTGTATCACAGGAAGGGTACAACCTTGAAGGAGCCTTGAAGGAGAAATCCTAAACCTTCTGGCAGATGGTGAAGAAAAACTTTTTCTCCTAAATAGAACACCTTTCTTTTATTTCAAAGACCAGAGCCATATTTTCTTAAAACCTCAATGAGGTTGCATATATATGTAGCCCAGATCAAATCCTATTATGATAAAACATAACCAAAATGTATGAAAACAAAAACACTTTCAGAATTCCAGTATAATAAAATAAACTAAAAAGAGAGAGAGAGAATATAGACCATGTAAAACTGAAATACAAGAAAAATAGCATGACAACATTAAAAAAAATAAAAATAAAACGATCAAAACAAAGAGCATACTAGATATAAAGTAGACTAAATAGTATTTTATTCTAAAATAAAAAAATTGTATTAAGAAAAATAATGAGGAAATAGTATCACTATTGCACAGTCATGGAAACAACCCAAGTGCCCGTCAATTCATGAGTGGA
>VBSM01002608.1:45805759-45874620 GCA_008086735.1 Cheirogaleus medius
CTTATCAGAGGAGATGGCGGAGGAGATGGCCTGGATCCATGTGTTCATTTCCTCATCATCTTTGGCTTGGAAAAGGTACTCATTGCCATCATTTAATCTTAGCTTGAATACATGTTTCTTCTTTTTGTAATCAAGGGCCCCTTCACAGACGGCTTCTTTCAAACTTACAGGGACCTTGCTATGGTAGGGAATTCCGGAAGCAGCAGTCTTTGCATCTTTGTAGAAACCCAATTCTTTGTTATTTATGACACAGTAAACACTCCAATACAGGGCAATGTTCACTGCATTTAGATTCTGCCAACAATTCCCTTCTTCAGATTACACATGTGTGTGCATGCATGTATGTGACTATTGATAGACGTATAGAGAGCTGTAGATATAATACATTATCAAATTAATATAAATCTCCTTCAATAATCTGGGTTTTGGTCATTCCCAATATAGCTTTTGATGTTTTCATAAAGTCCTGAGTTAAGAAAAAAACACCAGGTTTCATTTTACATATGTATGATCAGAGTAAATAAAACCAGGGAATGAATAAGTTTGCTTATTACAATAACCATTTTTAGTACATTTTAACACACCCTGTCCTGAAGGTATTAGGATTGCAATTGAAAGGAGGAGAGTCAGGCAGATTTAGGTATGTTGGGCTACTGCAGGTGTATGGGGTCTATGGAGTCTTCTTTTTCCCTTTCATTCTGTTAGCTTAGACACAAATCATTTTGCCATATGGAGATGAATGTTGTCAATGATTAAAAGGAAAAAAAATAGAATTAAAGATATTACGTGCAGATAATCAAAAAATTAAGCCTAAAAGAATAAAAGACCTAGGAGAGCTATCTTTAAAATTCATGAAAAGTTTTTCTGAGATTAAACTCTTGTTTCTGAGAAATAAAGTATTAACTAAATTATAATTCAACAAAATGTTTTCTTCCAATTTAAATTTAATTCATTACATAAGACATTCTTGCTTTACACCCAGAAAGGGTTTATTTATAGACATTCTCTTTTGCAATTATGCAATTGCAAGTGCTAGTAATTATAAGTGATGGTATGTGTTTCTCCATATTCTTTTCTAATACTGCTTTGTCTCCAGTTATTCTTTCTTTTTTAAATTTTTTTTCTTTGACACAGCCCACTTACTTTTAGAAGTAATTCCTCTTCTTTACGGTTTTATTTCTTTAAAAAGCACATCAAAAAAATTACCATAATAGCAAATTGTTTTCTGGTTTTTTTCTTTTATTATCAAAGCTTGTTTAAATTTACTAAGTGTTCTTAAGAAGAAAGATGATTATAACATTTTTCAGGTTATGGTGGTTAAACTGTGTTATAACATCAAAAAACCTACATCTTAACAAGCCCAATTGGTGGATTATATAAAATATATAATTTTTCTAGTGACAATATTATATATTGATAATATTCAATTTAGACAGCTTTCTGGTACAACAAAGAGTAAGGGTGGTCTTCATTATTTCAAGTATTGCATGGCACATTTGTTTAAAAATATTTTTCAAACAGCATAGTTTTAGAAGATGGAGATGATTATTTAAATAAGGAAAAACATCATAACAAAGGAAATTATAATGAAAGATGTACATCTGTAATTAACTTTTTGGCCTCAGTGTAAATTGCACACTGGTACAGAAAACATTGAGCCAGTAGACTTACAGATATTGTGGACGGAACAAACAAATCCTGCTAAAATGGATTTTTTTTATGTGGATACTGATATACTTGAGGAAAAATGATCTGGTGAATTCTTTCTCAATTGTCTTAACCAACAATGCTACCTAGTAAGTACCAAGATAGAACCAGTCCCCAAATATGTCTGACTTGTGTGATCTTTCTACTATGAAACGTTATGGTTATTATACAACTGTGCTATTTTATTATAATAATTTTCTTAGATCATTTCCCTTCTTTACAAAAGAAAGAAGCAAAAATTCAGCAATGATAATATGTGTCCTTGTATGGTTTAGATAGGAGAGAAGTTGTTATTTTTTTAATGCTTGATTTCAGTATTTTGTCTGATAGCCTGAGAAAGCCTCTCTGAGTTATAAAGTAGTCTGGCAGACCTCTGAGTAGAGAAGGTATTCTCCCTGGGGCGTTATTTTCCCTTCCTCCAAACTCTAATGACAGAGCAAGCAACAAGGATTAGCCATAACTGTAGAAAACCACTCAATCAGCACCTAGGCAAAAGCAAGTTAAGGTGGTGGTGTAGAGAAGAATATAATATTTTTAAAACAACGCAACCCAATTTTCTGTGATTTTCAGTGTCAAAATATAAGAGGCCTTATTTTTAAAGAAATGAGAAAATTGGTAGGTACCTAAGTGATAACCAGAAATAAGTCAAGCAAAATATAAATAATAGTCAAGAGTAGTACCAACAGGATGAACTGAGACCCTCCCAGCTGACAAGGATCCAAATTCTAAGTGACCTAACACATGAAGGAAAAATAGATTTTCCAACAAGACCACAAATCTCATATATATATATATATTACTATATATTAGCTATAGAGAGAAACATACATTAGAGAAACTTCCTATGATTTAGATAGAAAATATGGCCAACACTAATGTGCATTTAGGAGAAAAGCTTGAGCCAAAGAAAGAGGATAAATTTCCTCCAAAACAATTTTAATGTAAGTATTACAATAGTAAAATTTCCTGAACACTGAGTCTACATAACACAATATTTTTAGCAGATGATATATACTTTGCAACCTTTAGTTACCAAAAAAATAATAAATAATAGAGAACACAAAAACAGGATAGATAATACTCAGATGTTCATCAAGGATCTGAATGCATTTATCTTATATATCTTTAAATGCATATTTGTTATTTTTCTTTTGAAATGTTACCTGTAGAAAATTCAGATCTGAATGGTTTTTAAAACCTAACACATTATCGATTGTCTTTCTAACTGAAAGAACAGTAGTTATTCCTTAGTGTTGTGTAATGATAAGCAACGTGCAAGTAGACATGTACATGACATGACATGGTCCACTGCAAATTCCCAGAGAAAGGAAAAGGCATTGCTCAGTGGTTACAGCCAGTGAAGAAAATCTTGTAACAGCAGCCAGAATGCATCCAGAAAGTAAATGGTTTCACCATAGCAGAATGGTGCTGTGGTCTGAATTATTGTGTCCCTCAAAAAGATTATATTGAAATCCTAACTCCCGATATCTATGAATGTGACCTGTTGGAAATAAGGTCCTTGCAGATTTAATACAGTTAAGATGGGGTCAAACTCAATTAGGGTAGGTCCTAATCCAATATACTGGTGTCCTTATAAGAAGAGAAGAGACACTGACAGACACACAAGGAGAATACCCTTTGACAAGGGAGGCAGAGAATGGAGTGATGCATCTAAAAGCCAAAGAACACCCAAGATTGACTGCAACGCCGGCAACTAAGAGAAGGGCATGGGACAGATTTTCTCCTAGATCCCCAGAGTCTGATAGCATGATCAACCTGCTGACCCCTTGATTTCTGACTCTGTTCTCCAGAACTGTGAGAGAATAGATTTCTGTTGTTTAAAGCTACCCCATATGTGGTTCTTTGTTATGGCAGTCCCAGCAAACTAATATGGGGGGAAATCCCCACAGTAATTCTATCCAAACATTACCCTTTCTTCAGAAAAGGCAGTATGTTTCTGAAACTTTAAAAAGAAGAAAACAAAATGTATCACCTGTTAGTCGCACATACTCACATTGGAGAAAAGCCAGTATTTAGCATGTCAAGTTTACATATCACAACAGAAGTAGCCAGGGCAAAAGAAACACTAGCGATAACCATAAAAGTATTTTTTCAATTAACATATTTTGTACCAACAAAAGAATATGTGTATGTGTTGTAAAGCATGAACCACCACTGAACCCAAGAGCTAGTGAACTCACTAATCACTTGCATTTGCCATGTGGTCTTCCCCACGCCCATCCTCTGCTGTCCCAACAAAATCCCCTCCCCAATACACACACACACACACACTGTCAGGAAACCACTGCCTTTTTATATTTATTTTCTTTTTAAAAAATAGTTTTATCTTTTGTGTTAATAGTTTTATCACTTTTATATGTATACCTACAGGAAGTTAATAAGTCCCCCAAAGAACAACAGTATGGATAAGAGGTGAGTATGTAAATCAAAATATAACTTAGAGGTGCCTCAGAGAATAGCATAAAAAGAAGATAATGCCAAAAATTCATAACAAGAACCAAGATAGATACTTGTTGAGGACAATGCCCTAAGTTATAGTTAAAACCAAAACTATCCTGTAGTGAAGCCTACTTTTAATTTCTTTTTTTCGTATTAACTGTACATTGTACAGTTTCTGTATTAACTGTAGAGTTTATAGGGCCAGTTTTTCCTAAGTGATCACTTGTTTGTCATTATATAGTTAGAAGTTTAAGGACTGCTTTCATGGATTATTATGGTAATTACTGGATTACTGAATTCAGATAGAACCAATTGTTATTTACAGTCACCACCCTAGTACCCAGATAGAGAAGACCAAGCATGTAGAGCCACTTAAGAAGTCAATGGATATTCCTGTTTGAAGTACCCAACATCACATTGTTCCTCTCTAGAATTCAGCGTGACATCCCTGCTCTCCTCCTCTCTCTACAAACTCCATGAAAGCAGAGATTTTTGTCTGTTTTGTTCACTACTGAATTCTTACCACCTAGAAAAGTACCTGACACATAGAAGTAGGGGCTCAGTAAATATTATTGAGTAAATAGCTCCAGAGAAATAAATTTCTCTTTCAAATTTGGCCCTTTGCATCTCCACAGCCTCTTGCCCAGCAGGATCTCTGACTGAGTCTGATTGTTGCCTGTTCTGTTCCTGTCCCTGTGTGATTGCTCTCCTTGAGTATCCAAAACTCCTGTCCATGTTCCAACTCCCGCCTATTCATGTAAATATATCTGATTATTCTAGAAAGACTGAATTCCTATGGATTCATATTTGAAAATATATATTTTGACTTAAATGGGCTTTATTCTTCTCAAAAATATTAATGTTATCTCTAACCTTTCACTCAAATATTTTATTGACTGACTACCATTTCCTGGGCACTATTTTAAGGAATTTGGGGTTTATCAGTGAACAGCAAAGAATCCTGATGCTGTTGCACAGGAGAGAGGCAATAAATAAGTAAATTAAATCATATAGTACAAGGCATCAAGTATTTTGAAGGAAAAAAATGAGAACAGGGCAAATGGGACCAAAACTGTGAGAGGGAGAGTCCAGGAAGTCACACTATTACATCGGGTGCTAAGGGGGCTGGATTGAGAAAGAAATGAAGGATATGCAGGAAGAAGCCATGCAAATGCTGGGGCATGACATTTCCCAAAGTATAGTTGAAGTTTAAGAGCATCCCTGGAATATTCTAGGAAAACAATACCGCAAAGTATCTAACGTAGAGTGAGCAAAGGAACGAGTCATAAGAGATGAGGTCAGGGAAGAAACAGTTATCCAGATGATCCAGGGCCTTGAAGTTCATATTGAGGATATACTCTTTCAAAATGAGTAAAAAGAGGAGCCATTCTAGCATTTGATCTAACTTAGATTTTAGAATTGAACCCTATGCAAGGACAAAATACCTTTCGTGAATCCAAAGTTTCCATGTGTATTGTATTGTGCTTCCATGTAGATCGGCCAAATGATGCATGAGCACTTTCCTGCATCACCAATGACATTGTAGACATTTCCAAAGAGAGAACTATGGTATCAGCCCCTCACTCTCTTAAATAAAACATTATCTATAAAGGAATGCAGCGTTATATCCTGGCTAAGACCACAGGCTCTGAAATCAAGCTCCATGGGTTTGAAACCCTGCTCACCATTTACTAGTTTCAAAGTTTCAGTTTCCTCATCATTAACATACCAGTAATAACGAGCCCTACTTCTTAGAGGACAGAGGGAATGATTTCAATATTAAATGTGAAATTATACACAGAGCTCATAGTATTGTTCTAGAACAGAATAAGAAGTCACTTGTATCCATATGATATACAGTAGTTGTAAGGACTTAATGAGATGATCCAAGAAAGCACACACAGCAAGCACTCACAGCATATATATTTGCATATCACTATTATTGCTGTTGGCAAAACCAACTTTCAAAATACATTATTAAACATTATGCATTTTCAGGCAATATTTAATAGGCTTCATTGTATTTAGCATGCAGAATGAAAATGACGATTACAACAATTATAATTACCATTTTAATCCAATGCACTTCAACAAAAGATTATATATTCGTATCTAATAATGTTTGCAGAAAATTCATGACAAAGGAAAATTGCAGACATCTAGAAACAATAGGGTCAGAGAAAGAACATAGAACAGAACCTTTCACAGTTACTGATATTCCTCTTATAATGTACATTAAAACCTTTCTTTTGGTTCAATGGACATTTTTCCTTCAACACACTTTTTGCATCTCATATATAGATGAAGATATTTTACTAAATTCATATAAAGGAAGACAAAATTATCCTTTTGCTCCACATACCCTCCAAAGCTGCCCCAGAACCCCATGCTAAACAATCAAGGAAACCTCAATGGAATATTACCTATAGTAGTTTTTCAAGTAATTTAACAAGTATTTAATAAGTTTCTTAAAAATATATTCTAGGCATTGTTTGAATTTTATCATATTTTTTCAATTTCTGAAATAGATTGGAATCTTGGTAAATTGTACTTTCAATATGAATAACATTATATTTTCCCTTATTACCACTTTGCAATGAGCAACCTACCATTTTATCTTTACCTAGAAGTTCTAGAGATTTTGCCCTTTAATTTAATGTCTAAATTTATTCCATTCTTTTTCCACAACTAATGAGTGTATTTGGTTCATTTTCAATAATACTTAATGACTAAATTAAAAAGGTTAATCAGGTTTAAATAAAGATGAGGGTGACATTTCTTCCATATTTGTCTGGCTCCCAACCTGCTTTCTGCTAACTTTGAATTCTGTCTTCTGTGAAAATTGTGCCCTCTGAAAACGAGTGTTGTGAAAAGGGCCATATGGGGCAAAATTGAGTTTTGGCACCCAAAATGTAAGAATATTTTTAAATAAAAACTTTATAACAAATGAGGTACCCATTTAATTAACATTTTAGGTAGGGGTCATTGCTTTTTATTTGGATGAAGAGAAGGTAAAAAAAAAAAAAACCCAGGAGAAAATATAACATCAGAACACTTTGCTGAACTAAAAAATGGGCATGAGACAGTAACACAAGGTCTATCCTGAATCCCATTGAAGGCTGTAATTAGCCTGCGCTTCAGTATTTTGTACAATACAATGAAGCACTATTTTACCCAATATATCTTAATTAAAAGCAAAAACACAATACAACACAAAGCTACCATCAAAGAGGCGTTATTGGCACTCACATAATACAGAAGATGGGGAAGGATTTTGTTTTCTTTGTTTGGCAAGAAAATTGGAACTAGGCATTCTATTTTCCACATAGCTCTCAATATAGAAGCATTTGTGTACCAAAAATTGCATTTGCACTGTAAATTATATGGATGAAAGTCGCAGAGAAAGAGATAGTTTGTTGTTTTATAATTCAATAGTAGTATGCTTGGATTTCTCTGCTTTCTCTTTCACAAAGAAAATAATTATTGAAGGCTTAGTTTCTACCACAATGGAAGAGTTAGTTGAATATTCTAATGTTCCTGTTTTCTATTTCTTTTTCACTGGGATGCATTGATTATGCAGTAACATTAAAATATACACACAAAATAATTTTCTTGTCACCTTAATTTTGAATTTTGAATATCAAAGAAAACAGAATAGTTCACTGTGGTCTGTTCTTTGTAATTTCTTAATATAAGGGAAGAAAAACAGTGAAGGAAGTCCTATCTCCTAAAAATTATGAACAAATCCTCTCCCTGAAACCTAGTTATTTCTATAATGAATAAAAGCAAGGGGAAAAAAAGGTGAAATGAAAGAGATTCAAATAGCATCAAAAAATCTCAATGTGACCATTCATTCACATAGAGATTTTAGTAAACTTGAATGAGACAGTTAAAGAATAAAAATGAAATCTGTGCTGTAAATAATTCATGTGGATGAAGACAACCCAATACTTACGTTAGAGTCAACCATAAGGCAAACCATAAGGAATGTCTAAAGTTCTAACATCTTTTACTTTAAATCTGATATCTTAGATGTTATTTCTAGCAAATTCCTCAGGGATTTGTATAACAGCTATGCCTTATGAACTGAGGAGCAAAATGAACAATGATACACCAGCTGACGACTTCCACACAGCATGCTAAATGAATCCTTCTAAATTGACATAACCTTAAACTCAGCGATGAGAGTTGGCTCTTGAAAAATGGGAAATAAAAAAAGAAGTTGAGGAAGTACAGCTTATCATTAATCTAGTTCAGAAGCACTGATTACAGATGAGGAAGCAGAGAGACAACTGAGATTGTCCACACAGCATAGGTAATACAAAAGAGGAAATAAGAGCCCAGAATATCTGGTGTCAAAGGCCTTTTCTTTGGTACCAACTTTACAAAGATGACATGTTTTCTAATATCAAACTCTACAAAATATAAGCCAAGCGATCAAGATAATCAGAGTTAGAAAGTACCTAGGAGTCAACAAGTTCAATTCTTTACCCCTGCTCATAGAAATAGGGCCTTGTGAACTAGCATTCAGTGCCTATCCAGTACCTGCATATATCACCCTTATAACAATTTCTCTATGTATTGCCCTATCACAGAGTGGAAGAACAGATCCAAAAAAAAAAAAAAAACAGGCCAAGTGAAGAGGAAAATAATATTCTTCACTGAACAGATCATAACTGACTTTACCTGCGTCCATTGGAGGAATGATGAGAACAATGCTCAAACTAAAGAATGGGGGACTATAATAAGACATGATAAGAAGTTTAGATGGGTACAGAAGAATTTTAAAACTCAAGTTTAATGTATCTACCTCGTATATAGTCAGATACTTAGTCTTGATTTTGACAATAATATATTTAATCATCAAAGTGTTAGATCTGATAATTGTGGCTAAAATAACAAGATAGAGATTCACATAAAAATCAGTCGGTACAACAAATAGTTATGTCACAAATATCTAATCTGTTAGTATTAGATATTGTTGGTGATTGTATCACAATGTAGTCAATGCATTTGTAAAGATATATTCTTCATTAAATTAAGAAATTGATAACTTAAAAACTATTCAAACCTAGGCAGAGCCTTATTAAGGTAAGTATAAAAAAATGTGTTGGGTATAGAGGTGAAAGAACAAAGCAACAATGAGGAGAGAAGTTGAAGGCAGAAGTCTAAATAAGTGGTACATATAAACCTCATAAAGCCATGAAGTAGTCTCCATCTCTACCTACATAAGCAAATCTTCCCCACTGTGTAGGAGACAGAGAAGGGAGGCAGGAAAAGTGGTGATGAGGAGAACAAGAGCCATACTACTCCATTCCTTCGACATCCCCTTTGTGTTTTACAACTGCTATTGTCAGGAAAAAACTATCTTCAGAGACAGAAAAGTATAGTTATTTTGAGTAAGTCCTTCTCTCGTGATTTACATTGTATAATTTTTTTTAGTAGTATTATTAAGAGGAAAAATCTTCATGAGACAGTCTAAGTTTGTTAGAATTGACAATCAGTTAAAATCTATTACCTTTTTTTAGTTAAATTAAATATCTGATTTTGATTTTCACAACAGGCAATAAGTTTAGTGAACTCAATTGTATAAGCTACCAATGAACACATTTCATAGCAATATCCTTATGGCTCTCTTAAATCCAAATTTTCAATATACGGAATCTTAGAGCTATGAGCAAATTTTTTCAGAAAAAGCCTTAAAGGCAGGGATTCCATCTTTGTATACTTTTTATGCCCAAAGCCTAACAAGATGACTGGTACATATTAGGTACTTAAAATATATGATGAATATATGTGTAAACCTGGGAAATAAACTTGGGAAATAAAACTTAAAATGGTTTTGGTTTTATTTTAAAGTGGTTTTCTTTATATTATATCATGATTTAAAAGAATATAGTTCCTTTTGTATCCTATAGTTTGTATATTTTTCTCTGTTCATTTGCTGTGATATCCAAAATTGCTTAAAAAGTGTAATAATTGGCTTTGTTACAAATTTTATGGTAGTTCCAAAATTCACTCTGGAGATTTAAAGTCTGGACTTAATTATAACTGTCCAAAATGATCTACTTGCCTTTATATATATTTGGATGATTTTGGTTAGTAATAACTTCCTTTCCTCTAGTCTAATTCAAAAAAATAATCCTTGCCTTTCTTCCTGGAAATATATTAATATGTATGCATTTGGGTCTCGTTCAGATTCCAGCCACAGTAACACAGACATTCCAGGACATGAGTTATCATTTGGATAACCAGAAGATTTAAATTTTATAGATTTCTTACATCTACATATTTTGTGCCTAATATTTCCTCAAGTCACTTGATGTGATTCTAATTTAGATTGTGGAGATCGCAAAAAGGGCTTTTATGTTTGCTTGTTTGTTTTCAACCACAGTGTCCCTGTGTGTTCCAAGAAGTTTGACAAATGGTGGTAGAATGGTGAGCAAATACAGACTGAGTACTGTCTTTAGAAACCCTCTGTGTGGATCTCTCACCACTATAGCTGCTAAAACATTCCAATATTGTAGAAACAGTGAGAAAACTAAATGAAATGTTTAATAATTGCTACATCATCTGAGCAGAGGTACATACATATTTGGAATGAGTGAGTATGCTTTCTGTCTTGGTCTGCTCTGGCTGCCATAACAAAATACCATAGACTGAGTGGTGTAAACAACAAACATTTATTTTCTCACAGTTCTGGAGGCTAGAAAGCCCAAGATCAGGGTGCCAGAATGGTCAGTTTCTGATGAGGGCTCACTCCTGGCTTGCAGATAGCCAGATTCTCGCTGTGTCCTCACATGGCTGAGAGAGACGGATCTCTGTCTCTTCCTCTTCTTATAAGGCCACTAATGTTATCTGATTAGGACCCCACCTTTATGATCTCATTTAACCTTAATTGTCTCCTGAAAGCTTTACTTCAACATACAGTGACATTGGGAGTTAGAGCTTCAATACATGGATTTTAGAGGGAGGACAGAATTCATTCCGTAGCACTTTCCCTCTGACTAATTTCACTTGGGAAGATCTTGTGGGAAAAGTGAATGAATACAGACCAAGAAAGAGGATAAAGTCAGAATCCATTTTAGAATAAGCAAGGCTTCTTAAATGGACATTTTGTTGTAGTTTGAGCCATGGGTTTTGTGATAATGCAGATCTGACAATGGCAGATTCTGAGAAAATGTAACCTAGTGGATGTGTTTTGTTCCATAAAAAATTGGTCAAATAAATCAACAGGTATGTTCCCTGATTTTAATCTAGTTTTATCTTAGTCTTCAAATTATCCCTTCTGGGAGATTCTGAGCATCTGAAAATAGCCAACATATTTTTCTCCTTTTAATTTCCTCATCCTACATCTGAGTGAACTCCAATCCCTTCCTTCAACCTGCTGATTGTTCCCATTAATGCCACTGCACTATAGCACTAATATGATGCTCAGTTCAGTGAGAAGCTTTCTGCATATCATGCTTTCATTTCCTGTTCTATTTGCTATAAACATAGTTATTTTCATTCTGTTGCTTTCAGTCACATATGGCATTTTGAGACTGTTAAATAAAGAGATTATCAATATTAGATCTATCTCAGCTGTAAAACCTACATTTATGGAGAAATATGATCTATTCAATTTCATTTCTGAAAGCCCAGCATCCTAGCAATGGTCATAAATTCACATGATTATCCTAAGCATTAGATTTTGCATTTGGAACACTATTTAACTAAAAAAAGAAATCAAACATTCATGCAAGCAAGAAAACAGCTCCCTATTAGTGACATGTGCAAAGAAACTGCAAAATATAAATGATTATGACTAAGATCATCAGTAATATTTGACACTCAAACAAAATGACTCCATTATATCTCTTTTTGGGACAGTAAGCATGAAAAGAATATTAATATTTTGCCAAATTCAACATTTTTCTGAAAATCACTTTCTCCTTTATAAATGTTTCAGAAAAACTGTGGAAAAAATATTTAAAATAGATATATGCTATTATCACTAAAAATACAAAATACACATTGACTAACATTTAACCGAAAACTTTCTGAGAAAACTTCAATAAGATCAATCATTTTAAACATAATATTATTATAATCAAGTATGATTTAGATCCTTAGCAATTATGTACCTAAAACAATTACTTAAATAAAACTTTAAAAATAAAAACACAGAAAATAAATTCATTTACAATATTCCTTCAGTGAAAAGGAATGATGCTTGCATGGCTGAAAAATCCATAAAAGACATTAATATGACATTTACTTTTTGTTATTATCTGGGAAAAATTTTGAGAATTATTTTTAAATGAACATCTGATGTATTTGCTTCATGTTTGTTCCTTCCACTCTTTTCCTAACAATAGACCTACTTACCATGAAGGGGAAAGAAAGGCATCAAAGGGAGTAGCTTTCCTGGAACTTTGGCTAACTTTCCATGGTTATTCTGATAGCACATTTCTTAGGAATGTTTGGGGACTAAGACATATAGATGTTGTAACTGAAAACCAAACAGGGGCTAATGTCCACCACAGGGGAGATAATTAGAAAAATCATGTATTAGGCTACTGTTGTAAATGATAATCAAGTAGAGTTCTATCATTTGATTGCAAGCCTCATTCAAAATAGTCCACATGTTCTTGGGCATGAAGTGATTAAGGAATAAGCGCACTGAGCTGCTGCTCGGGAGTAGAGGGATGCCAGAGATGGGAAGCATGGTAGGGAGTTGTTTATTAGTATAGCGCAGGGAGTGTCATGGTGCTAAACAACAGAACAAAAGTGAGTACACAAGAGAACACGACTCAGAGAAACTGAGTGGACACCATGATATCACATAGTCAATCCTGGCATGAAGCAATAAAATATGCAGCCAGTGTTTTATAAATCATTCTCTTACCATTAGAAGTTATTAATAGGATTAATCATTAAAGACCGAACTTTTAGATAAGCATAAGCCTGTGGTTATCCTAACTACTAACAGTGCACATTTTCAAATGCATGCCTACTCCACTAATAAATGAGATTCTTCTTGATTGAACTCTCCCCACTGTTAAAAAATTTCCTAGTAAATTCTAATATACCAGGCTTAAGAACTGTTGGCACAGTAAGTATAAAAACCTTGAAATAACCATCAGCATCTTCTTTGTAGTAAGAACAGATATTTGAACAAGAAATCTCTGAATAAAGGCAATTTGGGACACATAAAGTCCAGAACAGATCAGACAAAAATAAAACATTATGTTGTCTACACACTTAAATGAGTCAGATTTTAATATTAAAATCCTCTATATATTGTTTATAGTACACTTAAATGTTGACAGACTTTCTGGCTCATGCATCTGAATGGAAGGAACCTCTTGAGGATTCTGTTTCTGTTTGCATATAATGGAGAGTCTCTATAATGTATTTAAGAACTTACATGGGATTATATTGCCCAAGGAATCTCTCCAGTATGAGTTTGAGAACAAAATAAAAGACTAGAAAATCTTTGGCAAAATATGAGAAGGATCTCTTTGAAAATTGTTCCATCATATTTTAAATCTTTGGCTAATATTCTGAATGTTTTATCTAAACACTAGTAGGGTAACATAAGCTTATTTCTTCATTTTTTCCATTTCATCTCTATACAGGATGCCCTTTTTGTGTTAGTGAACTGTAATCCAAAGTATTCTTCTTATGTGGTGAGTACATTTGGTTTTGAAGGTTTTACAATGTACTAAAAGGTAAGAAACTGTTGTGGCTCAGAATACACTACCCCAAATGAAAGCCTAAGAAACACACTCAGAAGCAAAAATTTATCTCTGATCTTCTCCTGACCTTCTGTCTCTCAGGTCCATTCTTCCCTGAGGCTAGCCATAGAAAATAGAATCCCTCTTCCCCAAGGCAGTCATAGAAACCAGAATCCCTTTTTCCAAAGGCCAGCCATAAAACCTAAAATTTTTATGTATAAAAACTAGCCATAAGGAAATTATCAGACCTACTTCGTTTGACTATCAGGTGTAAGACCACCATTCCAGTGAGGGTCCTGTGCCACACCCAGAAGTAAGGAATGCACACTCAGAGAGGCCAAGAAGAATCTAAACAGATAGGCCTTGTCAGATTTCTCCACTAAGTCTATCAGCATTAGATCCTATCCTTTTTGGCCAATCATTTTTCAAGATGGCAGTCCATAGTTTGTTGAATCTAAGCATAGAAATGGAAAATTTTGCCTGTATCTTAGGGTCTTATTCTGAAGGCTCCCATGTATACACATTAAATAAATTTGTATGCCTTTCCTCCTATTAAACAATCTGCCTCATTTCAGTGATTTCTCAGTGAAACTTTAGGGGGTCAATGACCTTAGTCTCTACAAAACCTACATCAAATAATCTTTCACACTCACAAATGTTCATTTTAAGAAACCTCAGGTCATTTCATAATATGTGTTAAAATTCCTTTATCAGTCAGTGATTAAATTAGGGGGGTATAAGCACTTTTTAGTCACTAAGTAGGAAAGTTCACAGCAAAGGAGAATAGGTGCCCTGCAAACATATCAGCTCTGAGCTGAGAGAAGAAGATTCAAATGAGAGAAAACCAGCAAAATGACTCTGGCAACATGAAAAAAAACAGAACAATTCAACACCCCCAAGGGATCACAATGGATCTACAGTAGTGGACACCAACCAACAGGAAACTGTCAAAATGTTAGGACTGGAAATCAGAATATGGATGGCAAATAAGATGAATGGAGTTGAAGAGAACATTGAAAACCAACAAAAAGAAGGCAATAAAATATTTCAGGGAATCAGTGAAACAAAAAAGATGTTTAAGAGCTTGATAACATAGGAAAGGATATAATGGAATGGAAAGAAATTAAAGAGTCATTTAGGGAAATTCAAAATATAGCAGAAAGCTTCAACAATAGGCTAAACCAAGTAGAAGAAAGAATCTCAGATATTAACAACCAGGCTCTTGAGCTAACCCAGACATTCAAAGATGCAGAAAAGAGAACAAAGAAGACTGAACAATCACTCAGAGAAATACGGGACTATGCAAAGTAAAATAATATATGAATTATAGGTATCCCTGAAGGAGAAAAAAGAAAGAGCAAAAGGCATGGAAAATTCATTCAAGGGCATTATTGAGGAAAAATTCCCTGGATCTGCAGTGTGGAGACTCAGACATCCAGATACAAGATGGTCATTGAACACCAGGAAGACTCGTAGCAAATTGGACATTTCCAAGCCACATGGAAATCAAACTGGCCAAGATCAAATTGTATGAGAAAATTCTACAAGCAGCAAGATGAGAGTAACAACTAACCTCCAAAGAAAACCCATCAGGCTATCAGCAGACTTGTTAGGGGAGACCTTATAAGTCCAAAGGGATTGGGACTCCATTATCAGTCTACTTAAACAGAATAAGTACCAGTCAAGAATCTTGTATACTGAAAAACTCAGTTTCATAAATGACAGAAAAATAAAGACTTTTCCAGGCAAGCAAACATTGACAGATATTGTAAAACTAGACCTGCCTTACAGGAAACACTCAGAACTGCATAATATGTGGACCAGCACAGTAGATACCCACTAGTATAAAATCACCCAAAAGCTAATGCTCCCAGCTTATACAAAAAAATAGCGCAAGAGGGTCAAACAAAGCAATAAAGTAGTACCCCCAAAAATGAACAGAACAACAACCCACATATCAATGCTAGCACACAACATAAATGGTCTGAATACCCCACTTAAAAGACATAGATTGGCTGAATGGATGAAAAAATGCAACCTAAGTATCTGCTATCTCTGGAAAACACATCTAACATACAAGGTCTCACATAAACTCAAGGTGAAAGGATGGAAAAAACCTTCCACACAAACAGAAACCACAAGACAGCAGACATAGCCATTTTCATATCCGATAAAATATTCTTTAAATTCTAAATGGTAAAGAAAGACAAAGATGGTCACTATATAATGGTAAAGGGAAAATATCAACAAGAAGCTACAATAATCTTAAATACATATGCACCTCATGCAAGTGCTCTCAGACTCATAAAGCAAATCCTACTAGATCTAAGCAAAGAGATAAACAGTAGCATCCATCAAAATTGCTGGGGACTTCAACACCACTGACAGAGATGGACAGATCATTGAAGCAGAAAAAAAGTAAAGAAACACTTTAAGGGGCCAGTGGCGCAATGGATAATGCATCTAACTATGGATCAGAACAAACACTGGACTTAAATGGAACTCTAGAACAAATGGACCTAACAGATATTTACAGAACATTCTACCCAAAAACTACTAAATATACATTCTTCTCAGCAGCACATGTGACATTCTCCAAGATTGATCATATCTTAGTCGACAAAACATGTATCAAGAAATTTAAAAAAAATCAAAATCATACCTGTATCTTCTCAGACAACAATGGAATAAAACTAGGAATCAATTCCAAGAGAAGCACTCAAATCTAGACAAAGACATGGAAATTAAACAACCTGATGCTGAATGATTCTTGGCTCAATGATGAAATTAAGATGAGAATAAAAGATTCCTTGAACTGAATGACAAAGGGGACAAAGCCTATTAAAATCTATGAAATACAGAAAAGGAAGTCCTAGAGAAATATTTATAGCTTAAATGCCAACATCAAAAAGACATAAAGATTACAAATTGTAACCTAATGTCACATGTCAAAGAACTAGAAAAAGAAGATGAAAGCAAACCCAAAGTTGGCAGAAGAAAAGAAATAACAAAGCTCAGAAAAGAACTAAACAAAATGGAAACAAAAAAATACAATACAAAGGATTAACTAAGCAAAAATTTGATTCTTTTAAAAGATAAATAAGATTGATAGACCTTTTGATAGATTAACCAGAAATAAAAGAGCAAGGACTCAAATAACTCAATCAAAAATGAAAAGGGTATATTACAATTGATACAATAGACATGGAAAATATTATCAATGAATACTATGAAAATCTCTATGCACATAAACTAGAAAACATAGAGGAAATGGACAAATTCCTGAAAACATATAACACCCCAAGACTCAATCAGGAAGAAATAGATATCCCAAACACACCAATAATGAGCAGCAGGATTGAAATACTAATGAAAAGTCTCCTTAAGGAAAAACAAAGCCCCCAACTAGATGGATTTACAGCTGAATTCTACCAGACCTACAAAGAAGAGCTGGTACCCATCTTACAAAAATTATTTGGTAATGTTAAGAAGGGGAGAATCCTAACTCATTCTATGAGGCAGTATTACCTTGATACCAAGGCCAGGAAAGGGCACAACAACCAAAAAAAACCCTGCAGATCAATATCCCTTCTGAATGTACATGTAAAAATCCTCAACAAAATACTAGCAAACTGAATTCAGCAGCACATCAAAAAAATAATTCACCTTTACCCAGTGACTTCATCTCAGGATTGAAAGGATGGTTCAATATGCTTATATCAATAAATGTGATTGATCACATAAAGTGAAGCAAAAACAAAGATCACATGATCATCTCAATAAATGCAGAACAAACATCCAACAAAATCCAGCACTCTTTCATGATAAAAACTCTCACCAAACTAGGTATAGAAGAAACATACCCCAAAATTATAAAAGCCATATATAACAAACCTACAGTCAATATCATACTTAAGGGGAAAATGTTGATAGCATCCCCCCTTCTCAAGAACTGAGACAAGACAAAGGTCCTACTGTCACCACTTCTATTCAATACAGTACTGGAAGTCCTAGCCAGAACGATCAAGCAAAAGAAAGAAATAAAGGGTATCCAAATTGGGAAAGAGTTTCAAGCATGTCTATCCCCCAGATGGTGCACACTGCACTCATTATGTGTGTATGTGCCCATCCCCTCCTCCCCCTCCCATATGCCCAATACCTGAAGAATGTTATCACTATATGTGCAATTAAGTATTGCTCAGTTAAAACCAATTTGCTAGTGAGTACATGTGGTGCTTGCTTTTCCATTCTTGGGATACTTCACTTAGTAGAATGGACGTCAGCTCTATCCAGGATAATACAAATATTATGGTTATGTATATTACCTATGCCTTCCCTCTCCCCTCAAGGCAGAGCCTCAAGCATGACCATCCCCCAAACCTTGCACAGCTCACTCATTATGTTTGTATTTACCTATCCCCTCCTCCCCCCTCCCACCCACTTGACACCCGACAAATATCATTCCTATATGTCCACTTAGGTGTTGATCCATTAATACCAATTTGCTGGTGAGTACATCAGAATGGCTATTATTAAAAAGTCAAAAACCAATAGGTGCTGACATGGATGCAGAGAGAAAGGAATGGTTATACACTGTTGATGGAACTGCAAATTAGTACAACCTCTATGAAAAATAGTATGGATATTCCTCAAAAAATTAAGTATAGACTTACCATTTGACCTGCAATCACACTATTGGGTATCTAACCAAAGGAAAAGAAGTCATTTTATCAAAAAGACACCTGCACTCGAATGTTTATTATAGCACAATTCACAATCCCACAGATGTGAAATCAACCTAAGTGCCCATCAATTCATAAGTGGATTAACAGAATGTGGTATAGGTATACCATGGAATACTACTCAGCTATTAAAAAGGGTCAATTAATGCCTTTTGCAACAATTTGGATGGACCTGGAGACCATTATTTCTAAGTGAAGTATCTCAGGAATGGGTAACAAACATCATATGTACTCACTAATATTTTGGAACTAATTGATGGGCACACAAGGACACAGAAGTAAAAGTCACTGGAAATCAAGAAGGGGGAGGGCGTGGCAGGGGAGGGATAAAAACTTACCTAGCAGGTATAATAACACTATTTGGGTAATGAGCACACTAATATTCCTGACTTAAGCATCATAAAAGCTATCCATGTAACAAAAACATCTTTAACACTTTGACATTTTTAAAAAGGCATGCAAATTTATTAACACACATGTGGACCCAGAGTAATACAAAATATGAAAAATCAAAGAAATGCATGATAGTTAATGTTTTAATACCATCTTGAGGTTACAAAAATGATAGACACTCAGACAATGGCAAAATAGGTTATAGTGATAAAACAGATTATGGGAGGGAATGAAGAGGAAAAGGCTAGAGGAAAAAGTAATTTTGTTGTGCAGATGAAACCTCATAGGTAGCAGACCTTGGAAAGAATAGCTGCTAATAAATGTTTGTGTCGGACCTTTCAAGGTGTCAGAATTTCAGTTAATTTTCTTGATCCAGTCAAGGGGGTCTTCTGAGAAAGCCTGTTTCATCTGTTGTTTATGTCACTTTATTCCCTCTATAGATGCAAATCTCCCCACAAAAGACAGATTTGCAGGGCTACTTCTGTCTGCGGGCCCTCGAAACAGCCATCTCAAAAATAGATCAAAGAAGTATATTTTAGGGTGAAATATTTTTAGTTTTCTTTGATACATTTTTTATTGTAAATAAATGGTGTAATTAAAGGATGACTTACAAAATAATAGGTATGTCCATGGCTAGGAAAGAGATTTAGAATGTTCCCATCTCTAATCAAAGATAAATGAATCCAATTTCAGGCTGTGATCAACAGGTCCAATTATCGATGCCTAACAGACATAGTCTTCCAAAATGATAACCCTCTGCCACAAATTCCAAACACTACACTAAGATTGGAAGTAAAATACAAAAATAACCTTCATATTAAACTACTGTGTCCAAAAGTCTTCTATGGAATTACATCTATGATAATAAATATATATCTAAAAACCATAAACTTACATAAATGCTGAGTAAATACAAAAGGTTATTAGACTAGTTTCTCCCAAAAAATGTCCCAATATTTGCATCAAATTAGTTATTGAATTTTCATTACAACTATGATTCCCTATATAAGTCAGGGTTCTCCAGAGAAACAGAAAAAACAGGATGTATATACATATATACATATATATACATATATAAGAATATTTCATTGAAAGCATTGGCTAAAACAATTGTGGGCTAGCAAGTTTGAAATTTGAAGGACAGTCTAGCAGGCTAGAAATCTGGCTGGAGTTGATGTTGCAAGTCTTGAGTCCAAAGATAATCCAGAGGCAGACTTCCTTCCTCTTCAGGAGACCTAAGTCTTTTCTCTTAAGGCCTTCAACTCACTGAGTGAGGCCCACCCATTTTATGGAGGGTAATGTACTGTATTTAAAGTCTACTGATTTAACTGTTAATTGACATCTAAAAAATACCTCACAGCAACATCAAGTTTGGTGCTTGACCAAAATAACTGGGCACCATGGCCTAGCCAAGTCAATATATAAAATTAATCATTACGCTACCTAAGTCAATGTCTTTTTACTTTTCTTCCTGTAAATCACACCAAAGTAACACAGGAGGCCGGGTGCAGTGGCTCACGCCTGTAATCCTAGCACTTTGGGAGGCTGAGGCAGGCGGATTGCTCAAGGTCAGGAGTTGGAAACCAGACTGAGAAAGAGCAAGACCCCATCTCTTCTAAAAATAGAAAGAAATTAATTGGCCAACTAAAAATATATAGAAAAAATTAGCTGGCCATGGTGGCACATGCCTATAGTCCCAACTACTTGGGAGGCTGAGGCAGAAGGATCACTTGAGCCCAGGAGTTTGAGGTTGCTGTGAGCTAGGCTGATGCCACAGCACTCTAGCCCGGGCAACACAGCCAGATTCTGTCTCAAAAAAAAAAAAAAAGTAACACGGGAAAGGAAAAACACTGTAACCTCAATTTTTAGGGAAACTGGCAGATAGCTACCTTCATCACACATGTGATGCCCACGTGAGGGTTGCCCAAAGGAGCTGCGATGGGCAGAAGCCACACAAGTAGAAATCAAGATAAGAAAGGATAGCATCCAAATGATTTAGCAAGAGCTGTTCTCAACAGCTTCAACAAGATGAGAGGCTCACTCAAAAATGCATATATTGCATTCCTTCAACAAGAGGCAACACAACCTCTGGACCAGGCTTGATCAAGGGAACAGAAGATGTGAGATGTTGTACAATACAAAGACACACAAAGAAGCCATATTTTTAGGAAATAGTCTCTCTTTGTGGCAATATGAGGAGAGGTTTTATGTTATGAAGTCTGGAATGCTACCTAGGTTCCTCCACACCCCCATTCCATAGGAATCATCTACAAATAGCTGGTTTGGGAAAATTCAACTTATTCAGTGATATATAATAAAAAAGAATATTGTATAGCATCAATATTAAATATAATAAAATAGAGTAAACATCACCAAATTTACCAAAAGATGAAAAATATACAGATTCTCTCATACTCTACTCCATATATTTTAGGGCTCTCTCTCCATCTCACTCAAGCAATACTGAACTTTTAAAAGGCCTACAGGTCCTACATGATCTTACCTCCCGTTACTTCTTTCTCCCAAACTTCTCTTTTTCCTGTCCTCCTTTCTTTTCCTAGAACTTTCCAAGCATAGCCACCCCCCGAAATCTTTTTCCTTGCTCTTTCTTCTTTATAAAATTTTCTTCCCCAGATATCAACATGGCTCATTCTTTCAGCACCTTCAAGTTTAATTAGATGTCATCTCCTGAGAATGATTATCACAGGTCACACTATTGAAAATTGTGACCAATGCACCAACATTTCTTCTTTCTCTTTTTTTAATTGTATTTCCCTGTACAGCACTGTTTGAAATCTGATGTATTACATATTGGCACAAACTTTTCATTTTATTCTGTTATATTCACTGTTATATTCTCAGTGCCTGCTGCAGTGCATGCATTCAAAATATATTTGTTAGATGAATGAATGGTTGAATGAATGGATTTACTCTCTTCAGAAAATGTTTTCACAGAACAGAGAAAGTATCATGGCCAAGCATATCATTAAAAATTAAGAAAACTGAATTAAACCTCATGTCTCTGAAGGACATTCAAGAAGGACAAGTATAAAGACACAGGAAAGATAGGGAGATGAGAGAAAAATACAATAAGAGTTGATAGAAGACAGTAAAAAGTAAAAAGAAAATAAACATCACAGACAGAAGGATGAAATTCAAAGAAGCAGAAAGGAAAAGAAACACCTAAGACAATCTAATAAGGAATATATGAGAAAAAAATGGTAAAGCAAACAAAAAGGCATGGAAACGAAATGTTTATATGGGTTAAAATAAAAAAGCTATATATCCATACATTGAAATACCACTCAACAATAAAATGAAAAATCTATGCATACAATACAGATGGAGGAAGCCAGATATGAAGTCTACATACTGTATGATTTTATTTATATAAAATTATATAATAGAAAAGATAAAACTATAGTAACAATAAAAGAGATCAGAGGATGCTTAAACCCAGGAGGGGGAGGACGAATTGATGGCAAAGAAACATAAGGCAAGTTTGTTGGGGGCGAGGTCATGATTTGTTTTAGAATTTGCCTGTAATGGTTGTGGCACAACTGTGTTCATATACCAAAACTCATAGAACTGTGTACTTACCCTAAAAAATATACATCCATAATGCTAACTTTTTAAAAAAATTTAAAGATTAGAGAGAAAATGATAGATTTAGAAGACAGACAAATGGTATCTAACATACACATAACTGAAATTTCTCAAAGAAGAAAACAAGTAACATTTAAAGCTATAGTTCTGAAGCACTTTTTCTAAAAGAAAATTTATTTTTGTTCATTCATTAATGTATTAAATGAGCACCATCATTTACTATATACTAAGCACAGTACTAAGCATTTTGAAGATATTAACTCAATCTCATACCAACCCTTTATGGCAAATCCAATTATTTTATACAGGTAAAGAGACTGAAGTTCAGAGAAGTTAAGTATTTTTACCAAGTCTCAAGTAGTAGTAAACGGTAATGTCATATAATGGTATTTACATATTAAAAGGATACATTATATGTCAGAGTAAACTGAACACCATACTCCATGGCCAGACATATGTTAGCAAAGTCAGTGGAGTTTTAATATAAAACAGAGAAAAAGTAACACATATTTACACGAGGAAAAAATAAAACTGACTGCTATATTTACCAAGTAATACTTAATGCCAGAAGATGGTGGAGCAACACATAGTTAATAAAAAGATAATAAATAATACAACTTAAAAATGACCATCTATAAATTTTCTAGTAAGTACAAGTATATGAAGCCTTGAGACATAAATCTTTAAATATGCACAAATTCAAAATATACTATTCATATGAGCTTCTCCTAAAGCTACAAAATCAAGTCAACAAATGGGGAAATTTAAACAAAAATGTTGGATGGTAGAGACAATATTCTCTGATAACCGGATAACAAAGCAATAAAGTTAGAAATTAACAAAATAAGTAAATCTGGGTGTCTATAAATCTAGATATAGAAAAATTAGAAAAAATATCTCAAACAATATTTGGTTAAACACTAATCAAAATCATAAAACTTCAAGAAAACAAAGGTAAAATAAAATACTCCATATTTGAACATGTAAGGTAAAGGTAAATAGTGTTCAGAACAAATGCATAGCCTGAAACAGTTTTACAGGTCAAAAGGAAAGAGTGGATTACTTAACTGATTCAAACAGAAGTATAGAAACTAAAAGGAAAACAAACACAAAAAAGAATTAATAAAAAAAGAAAAGTATAATTTAATAATATGAAAATAGCAAAAAATAATAAAAATAAATTCCCAAACTGGTTTTCTTAGAAAAAGTAAGCAATAAAGCACAAACCAGTAGCTAAGGTAGTCAAAAGCAGAAAAAGTACACAATAGAAGTGATAACATAGGAAAAGTCACAGAAATACAAAATGACTAATAAGTGCTATATTCCTATGAAAATAAACCTGAAACCTGCACAACAAAACTTTTTCTAAAAAAAAAATTTTTCAAAATTAGTGCTGAAAACCAGACAATTAGAAAAGCTTAGTTTTTGTAATACAGATAAGAGAAAAATAGTCAAAGATCAATCCTCCTAAATAGCACTAGAACGAAAGGGCTCCATGGAAGAATTCCAGAAATATTTTAAAATCAGACTATTGAAATACGATTAGACTATCCCAGGCATAAAAAGAAAGCAAGTTTATAAAATTAGTATGATGTTGATACTGAAGCCTAGTTAAGATTATACTTAGAAAACAAATTATAGAATAATTTCATTTATAATATTGATGCAAAAATCCTAAATAAAATATTTAAAAAGAAAATACAGCAAAATTCAAAGGTAATTTTATCATGGTAACTTTTATTACAAGTATGTATGATTCAACATTAGGAAATCTATTAACATAAGTAATATAAATCACCATCACTGATTATTAAAAGCATGTGAAAAAAATTAGCAACCACCCTGATATATATTTAGTTGAATAAAATGAACTCTCATTCTTTTAAATTTCAGAATATTACAGAGGTACAACATTTTTAGTTACATAATTTGATTTTGTACAGTTTGAGTCACAGTTATAAGTGTGCCCTTCACCTAGATAGTGTGCATCGTACTTATTAGAGGTGAATTTAGCCATCCTCTCCTCCCCCTCCCACCTACCTGATTTCCATTGAGTTTTACTTCTATATGTGAATATAATTGTTGATTTATTAGTTCCAATTTAGTATTGAGTACATGTGGTATTTGTTTTTACATTCTTGCAAAACTTCACTTAGAAGAATGGTCTCTAGTTCCATCCAGGTTGTTATAAAAGATACCGGATCAACATTTTTTATGGTGGAGTAGTACTCTATGGCATACGTATACCAAATTTTATTAATGCATGCAAGAATTGATGGGACATGGGTTGTTTCCACATCTTTGTGACTGTATAGTGTGCTGCTATAACCATTCAAGGACAAGTGTCTTTTTATAAAATATCTTTTTTTCCATTGGGTAAATACCTAGTAATTGTATTTGTACTAGTTTGCAGTCCCACCAACAGTGTATAAGTGTTCCTTTCTCTCTACATCCATGCCAACAACTATTGTTTGGGGACTTTTTGATAGAAGTCATTCTCACTGGAGATAAGTGATATCTCCTTGTGGTTTTGATTTGCATTTCCCTGATGATTAGAGATGTTGAGCACTTTTTTATATGTTTGCTGGCCATTATTCTGTCTTCTTTTGAAAAGTTTCTATTCATGTCCTTTGTCCATTTATCAATGGGGTTGTTTGATTTTCTTAAATTCTGTATAGATTCTTGTTATAGGCCTTTTATTGGATGTGTAGAAAGCAAATATTTTCTCTCATTCTCTAGGTTGTCTAATGATAGTTTTCTTGGCTGTACAGAAGCTTTTTAATTTGATCAGTATTGGCCATTAATTAGTCTATCGTCATTTGAAAAGTTTTTGTTCACGTCTTTTGCCCAATTTTTAATGGGATTGTTTAATTTTTTCTTGCTGATTTGCTTAAGTTA
Source organism: Cheirogaleus medius (assembly GCA_008086735.1). Taxonomy (NCBI): domain Eukaryota; kingdom Metazoa; phylum Chordata; class Mammalia; order Primates; family Cheirogaleidae; genus Cheirogaleus; species Cheirogaleus medius. Next base: position 45,831,288 of record VBSM01002608.1, read on the forward strand.
TTTGTGGATTCTGGTTATTAGCCCTTTATCAGATGTATAACATGCAAATATGTTCTCCTATTCTTTAGGTTTTCTATTTGCTCTATTGATTATATTACCTTGGCTGTGCAGAAACTTTTTAATTTGATCGGGTCCCATTTATTTATTTTTATTGTTGCTGTGATTGCTTTTGGGGTCTTCTTCATAAATTATTTGCCAAGGCTTATATCTAGAATAATTTTTCCAACATTTTCTTCTACAATTCTTATAATGTCATGCCTTAGATTTAAGTTTGTCATCCAACATGAATTAAGTTTTGTGAGTAGTGAGAGGTACAGTTTCATTCTTCTACATGTGGTTATCCAATTTCCCAGCACCATTTATTGAATAGGGATTCTTTTCCACAGTGTATGTTTTTGTCAGGTGGCAATATGAGAATGGTTTTATATCTGGGTTCTCTGCTCTGATCTATGTTTCAGACTTTTTGCCAGTACCATGCTGTTTGGGTTACTATAACTTCGTAGTGTAACTTGTATACTACAAATTGTATACTTTGTATACCATACTTTGTATACTACAAAGCAAAGTGATGCTTCCCATTTTGTTCTTATTATGTAAGGTTGCATTGGCTCTTGGGCTCTTTTATGGTTCCATACGAAGCATAAAACCATATTTTCTGTGATTTTATTTTATCTGTGAAAAAATGATGTTGATATTTTAGTGGAGATTGCATTGAATCTGTAAATCACTTTGGGTAGTATAGACATTTTAACAATGTTGATTCTGCCAATCCATGAACATGATATGTTTTTCCATCTATTTATACACTCTGCAATTTCTTTCCTTAATTCTTAGTAATTTTCCCTATAGAGGTCTTTCACATCCTTAGTTAAATATTTTCCTAGGTATATAGGAATATAGCTTGACTGTTGTTGATATATAAGAATTCTACTGATTTGTGTACATTGATTTTATAACCTGAGACTTTGTTGAATTTATTTATCAATTCCAGGAGTCTCTTTGTTGAATCTTTGGGGTTTTCTAGATAGAAGATCATATCCCTAGCAAACAGCAATAGTTTGACCTCTTCTTTCCCTCATTTGTATGCCCTTTATTTCCTCTCTTGTCTGATTGTTCTGGCTAGGACTTCCGGCACTATGTTGGATAGAAACGTTGATAGTAGGTAACCTTATCTGGCTCCGGTTTTGAACTGGAATGCTTTCAATTTTTGCCTGTTTCTATGATGTTGGCTGTGGGTTTGTCATATATAGCTTTTATAATTTTGAGGTTTGTCCCATCTATATCAACTTTGTTAAGTGTTTTTATCATAAAAGGCTGTTAAATTTTGTCAAATGCTTTTTCTGTGCCTATTGGATCATATGGTCTTTGTTTTTGCCTCTATTTATGTGATGAATCACATTTATAGATTTTTGTATGTTGAACTAACCATCATTCCATCTCTGGGATATGGCCCATTTGGTTGTGGTGAATTATTTATTGATGTGCTGCTTAATTTGGTTTGCTAAGATTTTATTGAGAATTTTAGCATTTATATGCACAAGGATATTGATCTGTAGTTCTCTTTTTTTGTTGTATCCTTTCCTGATATTGGCTTCATAGCATGAGTTGGGAAGGATTCCTTCCTTCTTGATGTTAGGAAACAATTTAGGCAGTATAGGTACCAGTTCCTCTTTGTAGGTTTAGTAAAATTTGGGTCTGAAACTATCTGGTCCAGGACATTTTTTTTTTATTTGAAGATTTTTTATTGCTGTTTCAAATTCAGTGCTTGATATTGGTCTGTTGAGGAGTTCTATTTTTTCCTGATTTAGCCTAGGGAGGTTGTGTGTTTCTAAGAATTTGTCCATTTCCTCCATGTTTTCAAATTTATCAACATAGAGATTTTTCAGAGATGATGTTTTGTATTTCTGTGACATCAGTTGTGACTTCTCCTTTTTTAATATTTGATTGACCTTATTAGAGTCCTTTCTTTTCTGTATCTGGTTAATCTAGCAAGAGGCCTGCCAATTTGGCTTATCTTTTCAAAGAACCCACTTTTTGTTTTGTTAACCTTCTGTATAATTATTTTGTTCTGAATTTCATTTATTTATGCTCTGATCCTGGTTATTTCTTTTCTTCTTCTGGGTTTGAGAATTATTTGCTCTTCTTTTTCCAATTCCTTGAGATGATCAATTAGGTTGTTGATTGAGATCTTTCTGTCTTTTTAATGTGGGCATTTAAGGCTATCAGTTTTCCTTTCAGGACTTCTCTTGCTATATCCCAAAGATTTTGATAACTTTTTCCCCCATTATCATTTAATTTGAGAATCTTTTTATTTCCATGTTTATCTCCTCCTTGACTCAACTATCATTCAGCAGGTTGTTCATTTTCCATGATTTTGTGTAAAGATGAGTATTTCTATTGGAATTGATTTCTAATTTTATTCTACTGTGGTCTGAGAAGATAGATGGTATAATTTTTTTTAATTTGTTGAGACATGTTTTGTGACCTAAGATGTGAAATCTTAGAGAATGTTCCATGAGCTGATGAAAAGACTATATATTTAGTAGTTTTGGGGTAACTGTTCTGTAAATGTCTGTTAGGCCCATTTGTTCTAGAGTTCTGTTTAAATCCATTGTTTCTTTGCTTATTGTCTGTTTGAAGAATCTTTCCAGTTCTGTCAGTAGGGTGTTGAAGTCCTGGCTATTATGACACTGCTGTTTATCATTTTTTTTAAATCAAGTAGGATTTTCTTTATGAATCTGGACACTCCTGTGTTAGGTGCCCCAAAATTTAGGATTGTTAAGTATTCTTGTTGAATTGTTCCCTTCATCATTATATATTGACCATCTTTGTCTTTCTTTACTTTTGTTGATTTGAAATCTATGTTATCTGATATGAGAATAGCTATACCAGCTTTCTTTTGGTTTGTATTTTCATGAAATATTTTTTCCATCCTTTCACCTTGAGTCTAAATGAGTACTTGTGGCTTAGATGTGTTTCCTGGAGACAACAGATACTTGGCTTGTTTTTGTTTGTTTGTTTGTTTGTAATCTATTTAGCCAGCCTATGTCTCTTCAGTGGGGAGTACAAGCCATTCACATTTATTGAAATAATTGCTATGTAGGGTGGATTTCTGTTCATCCTGTTGGGTAGACCCTTATTGCTTTGTTTTACCTCTTGAACCACTGTGGTATCTGGGCTCTGAACTTTAGCTTTTGGATGATGATATACTGGTGGGTGACTATTGTGCTGATCAGTGTATAATGTAGGTCTGAGTACTTCCTGCAGGGCAGGTTTGGTCTTTGCAAATTCCCTCAGTGATTGCTCGTCTGAGAAAGTCTTTATTTCTCACTCATATAAGAAACTTTGTTTTGCAAGATACAAAATTCTAGGCTACCTATTATTCTGTTTTAGAAGACTAAGGTAATAATTATGTGTCATGGTGACTGCCTCTTTATAATAAATTTCCCAGAGGTCCTTTGTGCTTCTTGTACCTGGATATCCAGATTTTAAGCAAGACCAGGAAATTTTCTTCAATTATTCTCTCAAATAAATTATCCAACCCTTGTGTATTTTTATTCTTCACCCTCAGTGGGTCTTTGATTCTTATGTTTGCCCTCTTTACATAATCCCACATTTCTTGTAGGCTTTGTTCATTCCTCTTATTTTTCTGTTCTTTCTCTTCAACTGATTTGTTTAACTCACAGATATTATCTTCAAGCTCTGAGATTATTTCTTCTGCCTATTCTTAAGGCTTTGAACTATGTTTTGTATTTATTTCCTTGAGTGAAGTTTTCATTTCTAGAATTTCTGATTGGTTTTTCTCTAATACTTCAATTTCTTTAGAGTATTTTTTACTCTTTTCCTGCACTGTTTTCGTGGCTTCTTTGTGTTGGGTTTCTATTTTCCCTTATATTCCATTGAGCTTCCTTACAATCCATATTTGAAATTCTTCATTTGTCATTTTAACCATTTCATTTAGGTTGGTATCCATTGAGAAGGAGTTATTGATTTCTTTTGGGAGTGTCTTTTTGCTCTGATTTTTCATGTTTTGGAGTTCTAATTTCTTCTTTTCTGGCCTCTTAATTAAGAGCTGGGGGTGCTAGAGCTTGGTTATGGCCCTGCCTCCCAGCCTCCAGGTATTGATCCCTGACTGTGCCAGGAAGAGCTGTGCTGGTCCTGAGTTGCCTTTGGGGTGTTTTAGCAGTTTTGATGAACCTCTCAGGTTACCTGTCACCTGTTGTCTTCAAGACTTCCCAACAGAGTGTAGTGAGTTTTGTCCCCCAGTTTAATCTCCAAGCTGGTGGATTGTACTTCTGGTAATGAATCCACTGCTCCCTAATTGCCTGGGTGGGAAGACACTATTTTAGCTATGGTTTTGTTCCCCCTGTTATTGATTTTAGTTTGCGTGAAGGAACCAGCTGCTGAGGTAATCTTTTGTGCCTATGGTAGTCTCTTGTCCCCCAAGTAGTGCACGTGAATGCCCCAAGCTTTAGGAAGGACCCTGTGTCTGCGAGAGGGTTGCTCACTTCCTACTCTCACTGAGATGGGGGAGGAGCAAGACAGATTGTGGCTGGAGCAAGGGAGCCTTTGCTAAGGCTCAGCAGGGCTCAGAGGTTGCTTCTCTGGCCACTAGGGGGAGCTGCTGATATGGAGTTCAGGGCAACCTCTCCAAGCCCAGACAGCTGCTCCCAAGGGGAGGGGCCTATTCACTGATTGCTACAGCCTGGAGCCAAACTTTTTCCATCCCTGTCCACTAGCTGGGTTTCTCTGTGGGGTAGGGCTTGGGCCCTCCCTATTTACTCCCTGGAATACACAGCACTCTCCCCTCTGATCAGCCCATGTATATTCCCTATCCGCCCAAGACTGGCTCTTGAGCTACCCCACAGTTTGTGTGTCTCACCCGCTGGTGTGCGTTTCTGTGTGACGTCGGTGGATAGGGGGATCTGCAACTGCGCACCCCTGTTCCACCTCTAGATCCCATGATGAGGGAGGTAGGCCTCTCTACCTGCAGAGGTCTCCACCAGGGGCACTCTCCGGCCAGTGGAGCAGTGGTGGTCAGGAGTGTCTTGGATCAAGCTGCATTCCCTGTTGTAGTGAGTGGTGGGAGGGACCATAACCTTGGTCCAGCCCAAGTGCCTGCGGCATTCAGTTGCCATGGGAACCAGGGGCAAAGCTAATTCGGTGGGAGGCCACAGAGTTCTCCAATAGGTAGTTCTCCAGCAGGGGTGGGGGATGGGGCATGCTCACAGACCCCCCCCCCCTCTGTGCCCCTTTACGCCCTTCCACTGGATGTGGCCTTGAGGACTTTCTCGACACCTTGGCTTGGAACCCCAACCTCTCCCCTGTGTCTCCCCACCTTGCTCCCACAGCTAAGAGGCACAAGGTTCAGCCTGCCTGTCCAAGCCGCTAGTGGGCGATCCCGCCAAACGCCTGTGGGCAGGAAGTTCGAGGACTGAGGCCATTCCACGGGCTTGGCCGCGAACACACCCGTTGCTGAGAAGCAGGCCTCTCCACACAGCGCGTTCTAGCGGCCACTATGGTGCGAGGGGCTGTGGTCTCCCCGCGTTGCTCTCGTTTCTGGGGGCCACTGGGTGCTGCCTGAGCGACGAGTGGGTGATCCCACACAGTGCCGACCCAGCAGCTCCACTCTCTGAGGCATGTTCGTCTGGGAACGTGTCCTCATGGCTGACAGGCCTCTAAGCGCAGAGGACTTTCCTAGTTGCTTGGGGAGGGAGGGGCACTGGGAGTGGGGACACGGCTATTAGCCAACTTGTGCCAAAATTGCTTTCTAGGATTCCAGGAACGGAGAAGGCACAGAGGGAGAGGCGTCCAAATGCAAGAATGCCAGCTCTATGGTCCCTCGAGGCACTCTCCTGTTGGATGAGAGTCCTGTGTCCTGCTGGGGGTTGGAGGCACCCAGGTGGGAAAGTGGAGCCCCCTTCTTACCATTTCTCTGGGTTATGGGCATCCCTGGATTTGGTCCATGATGCTCATCTCTCTTCTCTATCCTCTTCTCTCTCAACTTGGCAGCTCTTCTCAGTGGGGTCCCCGGACTCCTCTGCTGTCTCTCCTCATTTTCCATATCTGAGCAGTAATTGTTTTCCGCTCTCCTCAGTCCAACCCTCCACTCTTCTGCCGGGACAGTCCAACAAGTTGTGTGTCTACTAGGCCATCTTGGTGGTCTTCCTTGAAATGTCACTTCTATAGGCGGAAAAAATGAAATACTAGCAATTTCTTATTGTTCAACCTAATAACATCAAATGAAATAGAAGTAAATGGATACATGATAAAAATATATATTTATCTCAGCTAATGGGCCAATGCACTTTGAAAAGAGTAAAAAGTTAGAGGTATAACATTTTTGAATGAAGATATAAAATTATCACTATTAGCTAAGATATGATTGCTTACCTCTGGAACCCAAGAGAATCAATTGGAAATTATTAGAAAAAAAATAGTGAACTAAAGGGATATTAAGTTATTAATAATATTCAGAAACCAACAGTTCTCACATGTGTAAAGAATAACCAGTTAGAAAATAAAATACAACCAAAAAAAACCTATTTATAATAGTAAGATTACATAGGAAAGAACAATCATTACAAGGCTGTACAAGATCTTTTTGAAGAAGACTTTATCTAAAACATTGAAGAACAAAACAGACATCAACAAATGTTCTTGGATAGCTATGTTCAATATCATGAAGATTTTAATTTCCCCTAAATTATTTTATATTTTTTATTTTATTTATTTATTTATTTGAGTCAGAGTCTCACTCTGTTGCCCAGGCTAGATTTGCCGTGGCATCAGCCTAGCTCACAGCAACCTCAAACTCCTGGGCTCAAGCAATCCTCCTGCCTCAGCCTCCCGAGTAGCTGGGACTACAGGATTCCGTCATGACGCCTGGCTAATTTTTTCTATTTTTAGTAGAGATGTGCTCTTGCTTTTGCTCAGGCTGTTCTGGAACTCCTGACCTCAAGGAATCTTCCCGCCTCGGCCTCCCAGAGTGTGAGGATTACAGGCATGAGCCACCCCGCCTGGCCAAATTTCCCCTAAATTACTTTATAAAGTTGACACACTCTATATAAAAGTAATTGTTAATTAGACAAACTAATCATAATGTTTAAATAAAAAATTAAAGAATTTCCAGAAAAACCCTGAAAAAGAGTATGGATGACAAAAAGGTGGACTAGCCTTATGAGATCATTCATATATGATATAATTATAGTAAATATCAGTAAAACTTTAACATTAAAACAGTGAGGCACTGGCTCATAAATAGGCTATTGGTGCAGAATATAATAACCAGAAATGTAAACAAATATCTATAAAATTTTTTAAATGATAAAGTTAGTATATCAAATTAGTGGGGAAATGGCATTGAGATAACTAGAGAAAAGTAAACTGTATCCAAAACACTCACACCAGATGCCAAGAGAAATTCCAAACAAATCAAATAATTAAATATTACATAAAATTTGTGAGAAGAAGATAGAGAAAATTACTTTATAATACTGGAGGGAAAAAAAATCCTGCTTAGTTTTAACTCAAAATCCAGAAGTTGCAAAAGAAAGTATAAGTAGACTTTAGTACATAAACATAAAAATTACAAATACAGTCAAAGGTCAAATAAAAATGAAAAAACAATATTTGCTAAATCAGGTCAAAAAAGCTTCAATTCTAATATACAGAGTTTTCTAAATGTTAATATTAAGGACTATTGCTAAGAAAAAGACCAATAAACCAACAGAACTTTGACAAAAAGCTGTGATCATACAGTTCACAAGCAAGCTAATGCTCTTTAAAAAATGAAAACCAAGGCATAAACTCAATGAGAACAAAAGAAATGGAAATTAATGATATTTAAATGTTGCTTTTTAACCTATTAATTTGGAAAAATAATGTTTTACCATACCCCATTGGTAAGGCTGTGTGGAAACCAGTCATATATTTCTGTAACGAATATAAATTCACAACTTTTATGATGAGAAATTTGATATATCTATAAAAATTATAAATATATACACACTTGACCCAGTAATTTCACTTCCGAAAAAATTTCTCAGGGAAATACTTGTGTTTTAAATGATATGTCTATGTTATTTATTACACAAATATTTTTTACAAAGAAATTTTCATGAATGGGGAACCATTTACATTATGGTGCATCTATATAATGCAATACTATGCAACTGTAAAAAGTGAGAAAGCACTTAATGTATGGATTTAGAAATATTGTTGTTAAGTGAAAAAATCAGGGTATAGAATAGCATGTACAGAATGCTACTTTTTGTGAAAAAAAAATGAGAACACATATTTGCATTGTTTGTATATATATAAAGAAACTAATAATAATGCTTCTCTATGATGCAGAGGTGAGACCTGGATAGATGAGGAACAGAGGAAGAGAAAGAACATTTATAACTTTTCTTTAAGACATTTTATACAGTTTCAATCATATAAAAATATTATCTAGTAAAACAATTAAATTTTTAAAAATATTTTATAAATTTTAATACTTAGTATTGTGTATCTCTGAAACTTAGCTTCTTGTTAAATCTGTGTAATAAAGTTGTCTTCAATCTATTTTTAAGTTTTCAGTCAACGGTTGCAATTCTATTTATTTTTGCATTGTTTTCAATCTAGTTTAAATTGTAGTTATCTCATTATACAGCTGCCCAAATATTTTATATTTACTATGACATCAGTTTGAGTTCCTATTGATTCGAAGGATTTTTCTAATGTTTTCAAACACTTAGTAAAAGAAAGAAAACTGTAATAAATCACATTATATTTTAATGTTAAAAACACATTATTCCTTCAAGTCATCAAATGTACAATCCTCTAACCCCTTTCCCCACCAAAAAACAACCAAACAAAAGCACTTAATTTTGGAAATTTATTAAAATCATCTGTTCCACCAAGCCCCTCTCCTGCCCATCCCCACTTCCTGCCCCCTCACCCACATGCCATTCCCCCTCTGCTGAAAGTGGAACCCTGGGGTAGAGCATGCCAAGTAGCTTATATTTAGATTTGATGCCTTCCCAGATGAGTGGGCCATAATTGAAATGTCACCAAGCTATTCATAAAGATTTGTTGAAACTTATGTGTTTGATATATGGAGAATATTTTTAGTTTTGACACCCTGTTGGAATTAGGACAAGATGTATCATCTGGATCAGCACTCACTGAATTGGAAGCATACATCAACTCCCAGTGGTGGCTCATCAATACATGCTGCCTGGGCATCATGAGAGGATCAAGCATCGTGGCTTTATGCATTAGTGATACTTACAAAAGTAAATGGACTTACCTATTTTTATGACATTTAAAATTCATTTTAATTTTAGATTCAAAACATTAATGTTATCATTGAAGGATGGAAGGGAGGAGAATAGGCACAATAAATTTTGACACACTGGAGCCATCTTCCTAAACCCAAAAACTGTCCTGTTATGTGCCAGCTCTATCAATGACTTCCCATAACTAAATGAGAAAAAATCCAAACTCTTTCATTTGGGATTTGGGAACATAGATGTATCATAGAGAGCACTGGAATTAGAGGCAAAAGGGGCTGTGTTCTAATCCTGACTTGGGCACTTGGCACAGGGAAGCCTGGGTGGTGAAGGCATTTAAAAATTCTTTGAATCTCAATTCATTTTATTTTCTGTAAAACTCTTGACAACAATACTTATTATTAAGGGGCATACATAAATGAGTTTGTATTTTGAAAATGGCAAAGAAATTACACAAATATCATATGTAAACATAATCACTCAAGACTTTCCAGGAATGAAGAAACTATTTTTGCAATCTCACCTCCTGTTACTCTTCTATTCACATTCTTTGCAGGAGTCTACTGGTCTATTCATCAATACATCCCCTGGTTTCCTGTCAACCAAAGTATGCCTGCTGTGCCTTTATCTGGAGTACCTCTATTCTTGTGCTCAGCACCCTGCACAAGTTTCCATTCCTCAAGAGTATTTCCATAGAGTTACGGGGGTCAAATGTGGCTCCACCATCTAACAGAAAAGTGAACTAGGATAAGTCACATTAGCTCCCAGACAATTTCCTCAACTCTACAATGGATCTATAATATCACCAAATTTATAGATATATTCTGAGGATTAAATAAATGATGGTTTTGTAACTATGCACAGAATATTCAATAAATACAAGATTTATTTCCTCCACACTCTTATCCTGTATGGTAACATGAGTTCTCTCCTCAATCTTTCTCCCATATCTGTTATGACATACCAGTAAGAATTGCATTTGTTTATTTATAGGTCCATTTCCACCACTAGAGGATAAGCTCTCTGAAAGTTAGTACTATATATTATTCATTTTGTAGTCCCATTGTCTATGGCCTGGCATATGGCAAGAATTCATATCATATTTGTTTCATAAGTATATGATGGACTTAACCTTTAAATAATTTTGTAGTCCAAGCTCTCATTTAAGGAATCTTCTTGCTTTTAAACAAGTAGTGAAATATATTAAGCATATCGGAAAAGGGTTTTTTTTAATGGTATACAGCAGGTTTCTTTTCAATATTTTCTGAGTAAAATTGTGGATTTTTTCCTGCTGTGGGGCATAGGTCAAGTTTAATCATTCAATGTCTGTCATATACATAGAAAAATACAGATGATCCTCAACTTACAATGGGGTTATCTCCCAATGAACCCATTGTAAATTAAAAATATCATAAGTCAAAAATGCATTTAATATACCTAACCTACCAATCATTATAGCTTAACCTAGCCTTCCTTAAACATGTTCAGAACTCTTACAGTAGCCCACGATTGGGCAAAGTCATCTAACACAAAGCTTGTTTTATAATAAAATGTTGAATATCTCATGTAAGTGTATTATATGCCATGTCACTAGCTCAGGAAAGAATCTGAACTATTGTTTCTACTGACTGCATATTGCTTTCATACCACCACAAAGTTGAAAAATTGTTATGTTGAACCATCATAAATCAGGGACTATTTGTAAGATTAAAAATTGTCACAAATATATTGAGATTCCTCCCATTGATAGGTGGGGTCTACGTCCTCTACCCTTGAATCTAAGCAAACTCTGTGAATGCTTGACCAAGAGAATATGGCAGAAGTGATTTTGTGCTATTAATAGTTTCTGTGCCTAGGCATTAAGAGCCTCCAATTCCTATGTCTTGTTCTTGAAACCTTGAGCCGCCTATAAAAGATCCATCTGATTACCTGTCTGGAGAGATCAAACAGAGAGGCCCTGAGACTCTGCAGAGGAGGAGGAAAGGCCAGTTATGCTCAAACTCCCACTTGTCCCACCAAAGCACTAGCTGTCTTTCTTGCCTCTCTAGACCAGAACAGCCAGCAGGTGAATCCCACCAAGTGACCTGGGTCAATGCAATGCGGAGTGCATGCTTACCCAGAAGAGCACTGCCCAGATTCCTGAACTTCAGCATTTTGAGGTATAATAAGATGTTTGCTATTTTCAGACACAAAGTTTTGGGGTAGTTTGTTATATAGCAATATATAGCTGGAACAATAAATAAAGGAAAATGGTTAACTAAACTGAAGATATAATTGGTGTATTCTTTAAACTTTTTAAAGTTTTAACTTTCCATCCTCAAAAAAAGCAAAAGAACCCTTTCTAACAAAATGCTATTACACTAAAGTCAATGTTGATACCCTTTATGAATGTTCTGTGGCTTTTCTACCTACACATGATTAGACAACTATGTCAAATATCCATTAAATAGTGTATTTTCCTACTGCTATGAACTTTTTTAAAAATTAAGAAACAACTTCCTCAATGTTTGAATAGTTATTCATATCATCACAATATCGAAGATTCACAATGAGAATATTTTATTAGATGGCAACCACCTGAATAATAATGATAATATTTTTCAATTATTCTAGTCCCTTTTCATTTTTGAGCCTGTAAATCCAATATTCCTGAGACTGAAAATTTGTCAGGCCTCTGGCGGCCTGACTAGTCCCCTTTAATAACTTGTGTTTGCTGAGAACAATGGTGTGACATGGGCCTGCACAGAGAGGGCCTGTCTGATATTAGCTTTCTGTCTCAGCCCAGTGGTATGACCACGACTCTCAGCCACATTGCTGTGGGCCTGCTGGCAAGAGAAAACCTGTTTAATTACCTGCCCCAGCTGTACTTACTAAGTGGAATGATTATTAAAACTGTCTCTCTATTTCACAGTTTCAGTGTACAATTCAAACCCATGCCAAGACTAATGGAGGTCATAGACTCTGTATGAGTAGGCCAGACAAAAATCATGATCCTGACAGTCGTCTTAAGAGCACCGCGGCCTAGGGCTCAGCCAACCTTCTGTCCTCCAGTACAAAAATGGAAAGTTCTCAGATATTCTGCCAGCTTTGTAACGGAAGATAACCTCTCATCATTTACCCACGTTATTGCCCAGTTCATGTTCAAAGGAGAATAATAATAGTTGCCCTTTCCTCCTTTACCTGCTGGACAGATAATTTTGCTTATTTACTCTGAAGGTCAAAGATAAGATAAAATCATAAACTTATTGTGATGATTAATTTTATGTGTCAACTTCACTGGGCCATGGGGTGCCCAGATATTCGGTTCAACATTATTCTGAGTATGACTGTGATGGTGTTTTTCAATGAGATTAGCATTTGAATAGGTAGACAAAGTTAGGCAGATTGTCCTTCTCAATGTGTGTGGACCTTATCCCATCCCATTAGTTGAAGGCCTGAATAGAACAAAAAAGCTGTGTAAGAGAGAATTTGCTCTCCCTGCCTGACTGTCTCTAAGCTGGGACGTCAGTCTTCTCCTGCCTTTGGACTTGATCTCAGATTGGAACTTATACCATGAGGTCCCCTGTTTCTCAGGCCTTCAGACTTGGACTGAAACTAAACTATAGGTTCTTCTGGCTCTCCAACTTGCCAACTGCACACCTTGGGACATTTCAGCCTTTGTAATCACCTACACCAATTCCTTATGATAAATAAATAAATAAATAAGGATATCTCCTATTGGTCTGTTTCTCTCAAGAACCCTGATTAATACACTTTTGTTGCTCCAATTTGCAAACGTTCTTCATCTGTTTCTTAGTTATTGCTATCAAAACCTTAATTCCAAAGGAAAGCAATGCATATCCTTGGGGAAGACTAAAGTGACCTGTTTTCATAATTTCTACTTTAACATATAAAGTCATGCAACTTTTGCATTCTACCCCGTAATTTATCAAAGTTTATAATAACATAAAAATAATTGTTTCAATCATTAAACATTTCATTTAAAAAAGATTCTTCAGAAAGATGGAATGTGCTTGTTTGGTAGCTTACTCCACACATTTAAATAACCCCAGTACACTCCTTAGAGCACCAATGTTGGGAAGTATTAACAGAGTCTAATTTTCACTTATGCTTTTCTAAAACTATTTTGTCCCTCATAAGAGCCCATTTTTGTCTAATTTCATAACTTATCTCTCTTTCTTTGGTATTACTTATCTATTTTCATTCTTGGCTGTAGACTTTAACATAATACTTGTTAAATTCTGCAACCAGAAGGTAAATTAACTTTTGCATTAACTCTGCTTGTATCAGTGATCATGTATATCAACCAAAGTGCCAGTTTAATAATACAGCTAATCTCTTTTGGACTTTTAGTAATTAAAATACATTTTTATTATGTAATTTTTGATCTGAATTTTAAAGCAGAAAGTACATACCCCAAGGAGACAATTCTTAGGTTAAATAGATAATGCAGTAGGCCATGAGAACTGGCCAGAGGTGTGTTGTATTTCCTTCCTACCATATATACTAGCCAGAATTTGGTGTGGCTAAATCATATAACTCCAAAAGAAAGAAAGTTTTTCAATAAGCATTTATGGGGTTAACAAGGGAAAATCTTTCCCCTTTCCTCACACCACCAAACCATAAAGTTTTCAGTACTAGTAGAATAAAAGTCATAAATCATACAAATAATGCATTGTTATTAAGGAATTCATAAAACCTTCATAACCAGCCATGTTTTGAGCAAATCACAAGAGATTATACAAATACTGAATAAAATATAATTTAAGCATGACTTTATATTCACTCTTTACTATGAAGATTATACAAGAAACTTTGCCCAGTTGTATGAAATGCCACCAGACCTTTGTGAAATCGTCAGGGTCCAAATCATGGAACAAAGGAAGAATGCGATGGAGGAAAAGCATACCTAGCGCTAATTCTAAACTCTGTGACTCATTATTATGTGTTAGACTTATCATTTTACTCTCTTGACATCAATTGCTTCATTTGCAAAATAATGGATTTGTTCTAGAATGATTCTTTGAAAGTTTTTTTCCCACCTTTAAAATGCTAAAATTCTCTAAGAATTTCTGTATTATTGGATGGCTGTGAGAATTAAATAACTAAAATCTTTTAATTCATGCAAGCTTAGTACAGGACCTGGCACAGAGCAAGCTATCACAAAGTGAGTGTCCTGGACATTTCCCTGTGGCCAGGCTTAGCCAGTCTTATGCTATACAACTTCACACATTACAGGTTAGCCTTACCTTAAGGCTTCGTCATAATTTACTAGTTGTCATCGATATTTGTTTCTCCTTTCCATCTGGGCATACTGAAGATTACATTTATCAGCCTTCTGTGTAAACTATAAGTGGGATGGGGACACATGACTAGTTCTGACCCAAGACATGTGAGCAGATGTGTGTGTTACTTCTTAGCTGAGGCAAGGAATGTCCATGGACAGTTCTTTAGGTTTTCTTCCCCCTGCTGCTGGGATGTGCCTCAGTTACTACAGGTAAAAAATGGGTGACCACCTGTGGCAGCCTGAGTCCCTGAGTATGTGCCACAAATCTCTTGCAATCCATGTGGGATATGTACCATGAGCAAGAAATAAACTTTCTGTGAACTACTGAAAGTTTTGTTGTTTTTACCGCAAACAGCCTAATCTGAGGAATATGCTTTAATATGCCATTAAAGTTAATCCACATACTTTCTAAGTAGTACATATAGCCCTGCATTTGTCAGTGCCACTAAGATACAGTTATTTCTTTCATCTCAAAATCATCATTAAAGCACAAAACAATTTGGTTAATAATTAATATCTTTACCTCCTAAATACCTCCCACATACATCTTTCCTCTCCAATCCTACCATGATTCCCTGGTTCAGGCTACCGTCTTTTATCACCAGGTTATTGCTATAGCTTCCTGGTTAGTCTTTCTGCCTCTATATTACCCCATTCCGATCTCTCTTCGCTTTACCTAAATTAAAATGAAATCTAAAATGCAACTTTGCTTATCCGTCTCCTTTAAATAACCTTTCAAGTGTCAAGAGTCAAAGCCTGGCAGTGTGACACCCAAGTCCTTTCATGACTTGGCCTATTAATCTCTCTCATTTCATTTCCTACCACTTTTTGCCTGGAAAGCTAACCTTTAGCAAATACTGAGTTGCCTACAGTTCCACAACATGCCACACTGAGTCACACCTCTGTGACATGGCTCAGCCTCTCCCATCTACCTAGAATGACCTCCCACTCATTCTCCACCTGACTCATTGCTGCTTATTCCTCAAGATGCAGGTTATAAACATCTTTTTTGACATCCCAGACTCGTTGTGCCACTCTGTGTGGCTACACCTACTCTGTGGATACTTCTAAGCCTGTTGCTCTCCTGGTATAATGATACTGTGTCTCTTTTACCTGTTAGATCCAGAGTTCCAAAAGGCAAGGCTATTCATGTCCCATAACTTTATATCTCTCACCTATTATCACAATGCCTGCTAGCACTCTATAAATGTCGGGTGAACATTCCTAGTCCTGAGGTTCACTGTGCCTATTACCCTAAACTCGCATACTGCCCCCTGCTTCAGCCTCCCGTTACCCCCACTTTTGCCATCGCATTGCCTCCTCTACAGCAGCCCTTCTGATTGTGCTTCTGTTCCAGTTTTCCTGCTGGGACAGAATCTCTGCCATCGCCAAGTCCCCTCGAAATGGGCGAGCCCTGCCTTGTTCTTGTCACATCCCTTTCTCAGGGCTAACCTCTGCCCCGCATGCACCCTGCTGGGAGGAGGGACCCCATATGAACAAACCCATCACTTGTGACTCACGGTGCAGCTCTCCTTCAGATGCCAAGCATCGCCCTTTTCTTACAACCTTCCTGCCCTACT
Organism: Cheirogaleus medius; assembly: GCA_008086735.1. Classification (NCBI taxonomy): domain Eukaryota; kingdom Metazoa; phylum Chordata; class Mammalia; order Primates; family Cheirogaleidae; genus Cheirogaleus; species Cheirogaleus medius. Next base: position 45,847,433 of record VBSM01002608.1, read on the forward strand.
CCACCTACTGGGTGACCCTTTTCATACGTAGTTATTACCCAAATCAGGCCTAAGACACCATCACTCTATTTTCTGCTTTTCAAAATGATTCATGCTCCTGCCACATAGACAACCATTTCGAGCATCTACTTTGGCCTCAGTACTTTACAAAATGCTTTAGTAGGTTGCAGGTCCAGTTCTCCAATTATCTTTCCATCTTTCTGAAGGGAGGAGAAGAAAACAAAATTCCTATATATGTCAAAGAATTAAAGAAAAAATGGCAATTCAGTGGTAGGTGATATGATGACATAGTCCAGGTTAAAAGGAAAGTTTTTTTAAGCAATAAAACACCAGTGTGTGGAGAAACTGAGATTAATTTGCAATAGTGTCTGTATCATACATTTTCAAATTAAGGTGTTCTTTAAGCTGCACAATGTCACTATTTTCAGCTATTTCACACTAAAAATTTTATAAAGGGAAATGGAAATTTTATAATTAGTATAATTTTATAATTTAAATAAATTTATATGTAATTATATAATTATAGTTCATTTTCCAGAAAGAAAGCCAATGACAGCCAGTCACCATTGCCTCTGCTCAGAAATGTCTGGTGTATTTCAAAAATCATTGAGTGTGTTGTCTATGGTTAAAATTACAGTGTGTTTTAGGGCTCACTTGGAACCCTTTTCTGTAAGTAATACATTCCCTATTTGCAGTTTATCAGCAGCAATTCATGAAAAGGGAAGACAAGCTAATGCCACTGGCCAGTATTGGGATTGTAAGAGCAAATGCAAAAGCCCTAACTAACTTCATGAATGAGTAATCAGTGGGGCTCAAAAGGGCCCTACACTTTGTTTAATGATCTGCTATCAACCTCTTAAAAATCTTAATAATTTTTGAACAAGGGATCCACATTTTCATTGTGCATTGAGTCTCACGAATTTTGTAGCTTATCTTAGCTGAAGCAGTTTTCTCATGAAAACTTTCATTAAATGCATTAACCATTCACAAAGAGTCTAAGGCATATGAATCTGGGGGTACCTGTAGAAAGAGTTAATTTTTCCTTAGCTATTTTCCTTGACCTTTCCAAATTATTAGGAATTGTATAAGAGCTAGACAAAAAGAAAGGAAAAATAATTCACCCAGGATACATTGCTGTGCTTGTCAATAAAATCTATGTCAAATATTTAGCATTATGTGCTATTAAAAGAAAATTTAATTAAGAAAAAAGACAATTTTGAAGCTCAAAGTTTCCTCTCACTTGGAAAACCTATAAAAGAAAAATTAAACAATCATCTTGACAGTAGTTAATGTGTTCTTCTCCCTTGGTAGTCCAAATTTGAAGAAGCATTGAAGTTTTATTTATCATACCAGTATAAAATTATATTTAAACTGTTTTCTTTATAGTTCAGCAAACTGCAACCAAGTTAAGAATTGTGGCATTGTAGAGAACTGTACTTGTTTACAATTAATTCATTGAGCCTCCGTTTTAGTAGTCTTGATCAGAACAATTCCATTTGTTCCTCATTGAGATTTACATAAATGCTCCATAGCATTTTACCATTAAAGGGCACTTAAAATAAGGAGCCACATTTACTTCTCTCTTTTCTAGGCAATTCTTTATTTCATGTATTATTCAAAGAGGGTTGTTATGATCAGCAGAGACAGGAGCTAGTGAAAACATAATTTTAAGTCTCAAATGGTGATCATTTTTAGGCTTTTAAAGACTGCTAGCCTTAAATAATTTGTCTCCACTGTGAACTGAACTGTTATGTGTGTCTGAAGAGAAACTTCCTTTAATCTTCCCTGTACTCTGAGGATCTAAGCATGATTAATAACTTGCTTCAGAAAATGATACAACTAACATATTCATTCATTCATATAGTCACTTACTCGAAAAGTACTAGTTTAGGTATCTGTTATGCACAAAGCACTGCCCTTGGGTATAGCAGATAGGAAGAAAGGTAAAACCAGACAGGATTCCTAACACGGAGCATAAAGACTAGTGGAGAGAAAGCATTTAACAAAGTAATTACAAAAGCAAAGGCAAATAGCATCTATGGTAAGTATATGAAAGACAGGTATCAAGTGTCAGGAAACATATAGAGGAAGTCAGATGGTTTCTCAAGTAACATACTTAGTGAAGATCAATATTTTAATATCTAGATATAAAACACTTCTATAAATTAGAAAGATAAAGACAAAATGACCACATATAACACTGGGTAAAAAGAGTTAAAAAGGCAGCTCAGAAAAAAGAATATTAGCCAATAAAATATGAAAAATACACAACCTTATTAATGATCAGGGAAATTCATATAGCATACATTGACATGAGGAAATTTTGGGAAGCAAGTATAGAAATGACATCTTCCACTATGAGTGGTGGGTGAATTGAAAAATTATATTAGAAAGCAATGTGGCAATATGGTGTAAAATTGACAATGTTTAAGCCCTTGACCCAGTAATTTTACTTAAAGGTATATATCCTAGAAAAACTCTTACACAGGGGCATAAGTAAAATATAGAAGAATGCTCATTGAAGCATTACTTCTAATATGAAAAAGGATATAATAAGGTGATGAATAACCAATTTATGGCATAATCATATAAGAGATAATCATATAAGAGATATAAAATTAATAAACTAGGTCAACATGGATGTCTACAAATGACATAATGTTGCTAACATAGCAGAGATTTTGTAAACTATATGAATCCATTTATATGCATTTCAAAATATGCAAAATATTATATACTCACACACACATTCTGAGATCTCCCACTATCCAAACTTCTGTAATTCAAACTTAAGAACTGATTGGTTTAGATATATTTTTGCATAAATCTCTTTCTGTCTAAACTCTCATTACTTACTATTTGAAATTCAGGAACCAAATAGATTCAGATAATATGCTATTCTTTGCTCTATAACCTGCTATCCAACCTCCTATACAAATTCATATAGAGATTATAATTATACGAAGAAGGGAACTTTTGGTATAAAATCATTGACGGAAATGTGCCAGATTCAAAACGGTGGTTGATTGGGGGTTAGGAGGGAAGACAATGAAATAATAGGAGATTTTCAATGTTCCTGGAGTATTTTAATGTTTTAAAAAATACTGAAACAAATTTAACAAAATATGTAATTTGATAAACAATGTGTAAATTATAATGTTTGTTATGTCATTCTATATATATTTCTTTGTGTTTAAAATAATTCAGAATTTGAAAAATCATAAAGAAATCATATGTATACCATACTTCATGGAGTTCTACTCAGCCACAAAAAACAATGGTGATCTAGCACCCCTTATATTATCCTAGATAGAGCTGGAGCTCATTCTACAAAGTGAAGTGGAAAAACAAGCACCACATGTACTCACCATCAAATTGGTATTAATTGATCAACACTTATGTTCACATATATTAGTAACATTCATCAGGTGTCGGGCAGATAGGAGGGAGGCGGGGATGGGTATATTCACACCTAATGGGTGTAGTGCACACCATCTGGGGAATGGACATGCTTGAAGCTCTGACTCAGGTGGGGAAAAGGCAATATATTTAATCTAAACATTTGTACCCCTGTAATATGCTTAAATTAAAAAAAAAGAAATCACTAGGATATGAGGTGAGTTAAGATGGAATAGCATACACAAAAACTTGTGGCAGTCTAGAACATGACACAAATTAGATGATTTCTAAAGTGAAGAAACTTAACTAATTCCTGTGTTCTAGAGTGGAGTGACTAAAAAGGGCAGAGATATAATGGGACCATGTGGGGCTTCCAGGGCCCATTAGGATCTCATGGCTTCACTCTGAGAGCAAAAAGAAGCTAACAGAGAATGTCAAATATGTGTCCATAGGGGTTAGGGATAATAATCAAATTGACATTTTATAAGGGTTCCTTTTGGTTGCAGTGTAAGAAGTGTATTGGAATGGAGACAGTGGGTAAAGGTGATCATTTGGAAGGCATTGCAATACTCTAGGTGATTAAGAAAAATAATGAATAAGAAATATAACTTCAATAAAAAAACTAAGTAAGATATAGATGTCAAGCTTGACACACTAATACACTTACTGGAAGATGGAGAGGATTACACAAAAAATAAATGGGTCTGTTCCACAGATTTGCTGAATCTTGCATCTAAAGTTGGGAAGTATTACTAAGAATAGCCGCTGTAGCACATTTTCAGTCTCTTAATTCCCAAAGAGAAAGAAAGTATTAATATAAGGTAGTGCCTCTGCATAGAGAATTTAAACCATAAAGTATCAGTTAATAGTTATTACATTGTTTTATTTAGATTTCCATGGATTCCAAAATAAAAGAACCTCTGATTTTTACAGACTGAGATCCATGAGATTGGATCTCATGATTCAGGTCTCAAATCAAACACCACCTTCCCTAAGAGATCTTCTGTTACCATTCCCCATATCACACTGACTTCATAGCCACTACTCTTTGAAATCATCTCATGTATTGTAGTAGTCTTGTACCCCTAGTAAAATATGAGTTCTATGAGAGCAGGAATATTGTCTGTCTTTTAAATATTCTACCTCATCACTGAGCAGAGTAAGTTCTCAATAAATAGCTATTAAGTGTATGAGTGACGAATTTCATAAGCACAAAGGAAGAGAGCACAATAGAGAAAGTTTTTACTTATCTATGCCCCCGATTTTAGAGAAACACAAAACAAAACAAAAAATAAAGAGAGAAAAAAAGACTAATGGCTTCAATATATTTATAGATTCTTTCCTCAAAAGAGCTCACAGTCATTTTCAGAGATGTCAGCCTTATTATCCATTACACATCAACGTGTACATTGGCATTCAGTATGGAAATTCCATATGCGTGTAGTCCATCTCATAAATTTTGGTGTCATGCTTTACAATTAATAAATATTTACTACCACCATTGTCTACTTCAAATGCTGAGGAGCACATTTAAGCCTCCTCAGGAGACATAAATATTTCATGTTAAGCATTCTATGTGACAAGTACAAAATATAACAACAAAATTCAACGGGTGGAGCACATTTAACATAATCAATCATGTCCTAAGACAAGCATTACAAATAAATGGATAGTTCAACATTTCTGGGTCAAATATAATTGCTACCATGCACTTACATATTTGATAACAGTGAAGTGAACAGAAACATAGATATAAAACATATTTTAAATAAATATAACAATGCATATGAAGAGAAAATTTTTATCAAATTGTATAGAAAGAAGTAATTGTTTTAGAAAAGCAGGCTCAATCAAAATAATATCTGAATAATTATAAGTATAAACATACATTCATATGTTCTCTACTGGCAAATAAAAGCCTAAATTGGCATATTTCTTGATATGTTTGTCAGAGGGGACTCTGCTTCAATAAAGAAAAACCCAAAAATCTCAGTGGTTTAATATAACAAAAGGCTATTCCTCATCCACGTTAAGACCGCATGGGTCAAGGCTGCTTTCTAGGACATCAGTCCTCCATGTAGCGACTCAAGGATCCAGGATGCTTTAATCTTGTGAGGCTGACATCTCAGCACCTTATATCCAGCACTGCCACAAACAGGGAAAGGAAAACTCTAGCTAATCACTAAGAGACTTTTAACTTCATTAGCCTGGCTATGGTATATATCACTTAAACACATAGTTGACTGGCCAGAACTAATTTCATGACCACACCTAATTACAGGGTGTTGGAAAGTATAATTTTTTGTATGCCCAGGAAGAAGTGAGAATCATACTTGATTTTTAAAACTCTAAAACGCTTTATAATTAGAATGTTAACATATTACAAATCCATCACAGATTAAGTCAAATAGATTCCTCATTTAAAAAATATATTCTATATAATCAAGGCAAATTATCATTCAAGAGTTTACAGAATACAGATGGTAAGAAACAGTCCTAACATCTAATTTGATATATGATAGAATTTAGTTGGCAGATGTGGGAATTTCTTTCCAAAAGAACATTTGGTCAGCATCAAACTGTAATGATAATAAAGGGCTTTTACTTTGTGGCACAACTAATCAACCACGAACAAAAATTTTTAATGTCACTCATTGAGCCCAAGAGAAAATTACCAATAAGATGTAGAAAGACAATAAAAGGTCACATCTCATTAAATATACTAAAATACAATTAGATTTAAAAAACAAGTTTATTAAGGTGATGAACAGAAAAACTAATTTGACAAATATAAAATTAGTTCTAGAGATTCTAGAGATTCGGTATATCTCTATTTTCAACATTGTTCTCTCTTCTGAAAATGTTATTCTCTCCTCGAATATCCTCTGAAAGTTTTAAAATTTAATAAAATTCTTCATTCTTCATCAGAAAAAAGTGAACCTTCAATAAATACTAAGCATAACTTTTGAGCATAAAATTAAAAGTATAGAAATACATCTAGAAAATGATTTAAGTATCTCACTTTTACGTTTTAATCCGAGCATTTAATTTGAACTTTTGATCCTAATAAATTCTAAAATATACATACCACTTTTAACTATTTTTACTTAAAAGCTAATCATTTTTAAAGCAGAGTAAATTTTATTAATTTTTTCAATTTTCTATTAGTAATACTTTTTATTTTTAAAAAATATTATCTTTCTGCACATTTAAACCAATTGAATTTATCTCATTAATGTTTTAATGTTAATGTACTAATTACAACTTCTTATGGCTTTCCACCATTTTCCAACAATTTTTGTCTGAGCTTTGCTTTCTACTATATGCCCAGTAGATGTGAAAATACACTATATTTTCTTAGAAATAGGTGGTTTACATAAGATTATATAAAAAACTTATTATAGAAGAAAAATTGAGAAAAAAGCACTTGGAGTGGTTTTCAAGCCTTTATAATCAGTCATATGAAGACAAAATATACAAAAACACATATAAATAATATAGACCATAACATTTACTTGATAATATGTATATATATAATACTATAAAAAAGAACATATAACTTTTCAGTTGTCTGAAATAATTTTTAAGATTTATGACTTAATCACAAAGAAAAGCCTCAGTGAATTTAAAGAATACAAAACACGTGACCATAATTTCTATACCATAATCCAGTAGATCTAGAAGTTAATATCACAAATATAAATGAATAAGAAAATAAAGCTATAAAATCACTCGGTTAAGCAACCAATTAGCAATATAATGAATGTAATATATTCATATACTATTTATAAATATAATTTCTTACATCTTTATAAAAAACATATTAAAATAAATGGGAGAACAACAATTAGAGAAGTTATAAAATTTTAGTGTTCATGAGATTATGCTAATATATTTACATCCTTATCTAATGGATTTTCTGCATAAAATTAGAATTCCCATAATTATTTTAAGAATTAGAAAATCAGATCAGACCAATGACAATAGAAGAACTAGAAAACCTAAGAGAGAAAATCTCTGAAATAATATCTTGGTCCATACAACTTTATTGGTAAATTCACACAAATATTAAACATTGAATAATCCCACTTCTTATCATCTCTTTTATAATATGTAATTGGATTAAATGTTACGCATTTCTCATGATATAAAAAACATATAAAGGTAGCACCAACAAAAAACTATAGACTAAAACATAAATCCTGTGTATTAATAAAAATGCCAAATAGAATACCATGAATTGAATTCAATGACTTATTAAAAATTAATCGACCACAGGCAAAAAAGATTTCTCCAAGAAATGTAAAAATGTTTTTGGTTAAATCATAGTGCTAATAGACCTTATATGAAAAAACATATGATCATCTCAAAAGATATCCAAAAGTCACTGGATAAAACTTAATCATCATCCCAGGAAAAATTCTTAGCAAAATAGCAATAGGTGAGCACTCCCATAAGGATGCTGTAGAATGTCTGCCTTAAATGAACAAATAATTGCATATTAATGGGCACATATTAGAGACATTTCCAATAGTACATTTTTTAAAGAATCATAATAAAGATGCCTGCTGTGCTAATTATTATTTAACCTCATTCTAGCCAATGCAATAAGACAAGAAACAAAAGATGCAAATTTTGTGAAGTCAAAATTATCATTATGCTTAAGATTGATGTCTATCTAGAAAACCTAAGAAAATATACTAAAATACAATTAGATTTTAAAAATAAGTTTATTAAGGAAATAAACAGGAAAACTAACTCAACGAATCCAAAATATATCTAATAAACTATTAATAACAATTCCCAAAATACAATTAAGAAGATAAAAACAGAAAATCAACAAAAATATGTGAATAATGTAGAGAGAGAGAAGTATCAAATTCTGCTAAGAAATATATACCAGGTTTGGCTGCATAAAGAGATATAGAAAGTGCTGGATGGGAATAATGAGTGTTATGAATATGGTAATTTCTTCCAATTTAACATAATTCAAATTAAAATCCTCATTAAATCAGTTTAAACTTGATAAAATCATATTTTTCAAAATGATTATGTAAAACAGAAGAATTTTGAAAAAGACAAGTCATAAAGAGAAATAAGGATCAAATTAGATTCCCATGAATTCATCCACATTTCTCATAAAAAGAATGTAGTTAAAGCTTGCAATTAAAATGGGCCTGGCAAATGAACCAAACAATGTTCTAGATCTTCTTTCAATTCTTCCATTTTGTAGCAACTTGGTTTACTCCTGGGAAACGTTAGTTGCTTATAGAAAAGCACTGACAAAACAGCATGCAATGGGGAAAAACAGGTTTAGAATTTCATTAATATATACAGAGATTTTAAGAACCTGCCCACAGAAATGAAAATTTAAACCAAACATAACAGTTTTAAAATTAAAGAAATTTTATATTCCTTTACCAAGAAAAAAATTGTTTTTCTCTGGAAAAGAAATTCTTTTTAAAGACAGTTGCTTCATAGTTTGTCTCAAGTTTAATGATTTTAACCTTTATCTCTCATTTGAAATAAACTTTTAACACAACCTTTTATGAAATGTCCATAATTTAAATTATTTTCTTTTATAAACTCTATACATTTACATGCAATTAGCACAAATCGGAAAAAAACTAACAAAATTAATCACTCAGAGGGTAACGGGATGGCACGGATGTTAATAATTACTGTCCAAAAAATATTTAGCATCATCATAATCATTGGCCTCCTGTCTTTCTCCCTTTATTCTGAGAAATGATTACCTCATAAACATGGTTTCAAATTAATATTTATGTTTATCAAATACATGATTTTAATTTTAAAAAATGAAAAAACACTTAAAGGCTTGTATCTACATAATTGGACTTCTCTGCTCTTCCTTTATGAAGTCCAGTCCTTAGAAGAGGCATCCACATTCAAATCTTACCTATTACTTCTGTGTAATGCTGAAATGAAGCTAATAAAATCTTCAAGTATATTTGCAACTTCTGAATTTTATATATTTCTAAACTTTACATTCTAATACTTTCTGTTCCACCTTTAACTAACCTACCCTATTTCATGTGTGTTTACATCTATGATTTTTTCCTCATTTGTACTTTTGATGAGTATATTGCCCTATCTTAATCTTCTTTAGTGTTTTTAATTGTAAATCCCAAGTTGTTGGACAATAACTTCACCATTTTTATTTTCTTTCTCTTTGTTTTCCATTTTACTATCATTGTTAATATTATTATTATTTTATGTGTATTTCTTGATAAAAGGATATATTTTTCCTATTTCAAATGTGTCTCTTTTTTGGATGGTTTTAATCTATTCACATTAATTATAATGAAAGTTATCTTCCATTTTTTTCATTCATTTTTTTGTCCACCCCTTTGTTTTCCATTTTACTATCATTGTTAATATTATTATTATTTTATGTGTATTTCTTGATAAAAGCATATATTTGGGGTATTTTCTATTTCAAATGTGTCTCTTTATTGGATGGTTTCAATCTATTCACATTAATTATAATTAATGATATCTTCCATTTTTTCATTCCAACTTACTGTTTATTATTTTAGATTTTACTTTCTTTTCTCCTTAGCCTAATTTTTGTTAAGTATTTTATTGCTTTCCATTCTAGATTTCTCCACATTAGATTGAAGTTTTCTAATTTTTCCTTTCTATAGTTACCATCATTATTTTCTTAAATGTACGCATACAATTATATTACTATTTGTAAACCAGACACCAACTATTCCCTCACCAAAACTCATTATTTCTCTCATCATGCTGCCCAAATTCCCATTTTCTTTTGCTTCACTCCTTCCTCCCATAAATAAAACCTTTAAAACAAGTCCCCTCCCCTCTTTATTTTCTTTCCTATAATGAGTGAGACCTTTGGACATTTTTAATCTCCTTCCGGCCTAACCTCAAACTGGTAGACTTTGCAGGGATAATGTGTAGTTAGAATTTCTCTTTCAGAATGTCTCTTCTGTTTTATGTGATCTTATTTATTATAGTAATTGTGTTACATATTCCCAAACAGTCTATCCTTAATCATTATATTTCTCTCCCTATATTGATATCTACCTATATCCTTAAGTCACTTGGGGTTTCTGTCAGAATCTTTCTTCTTTCTTTGAAGTCAACCAATATGATCTGACTTTATTTTCTCACAATAAAAATTTAACGTATTTTCTAAAGGGTATATAAGAAAGCCAGAAAAAAGTTCTTGCAGACCAAAGAAATTATTCAAATGGAGTTTCTAATTCCATAAACCGAGATCCACTAGCCAGCCAGCCAAGCCCATTGAATACAGGGTTCTTGTCTCTAATATATATATTAGGTTTTTAGTAAGTTTTTTTTTTTAATTTCAGAATATTACAGGTGTACAAATGTTTTGGTTACATAAATTGTTTTTGTACCTTTTGAGTCAAAGTTATAAGTGTTCCCATCCCCCAATTAGTGTGCACTGTACCAATTAGATGTGAATTTACCCATCCCTCTTCTCCACCCCCCACCTACATGATTTCCAATGAATGTTATTTCCATATGTGCACATAAGAGTTGATTGATTAGTTCCAATTTAATGGTGAGTACACATGTTGTCTGATTTTCCATTCTTGTGATACTTCAAGTAGAAGAATGGGGATGCAGGGAGGGTTCAGAATCTTTCTTCTGACCTCAGATGTTTATGGCATCTTTCATTTGCTCACCCATTATATCATTGGGCCTTCTCCCTTCCCTCCGCACATGTGGCAGTATCTACACTTCCCACCATTTTTAAATTCAATGGGACTCTGACATTGGTCTACCCAATGAGCTCTAAACAGAAGTGGAGTATTACTTATTTCTGCTGTGCTCTCCAACGATCTCTTGTCAAGGACACTAATTTGAGTCTCAAAGATGATCATATACTAATTTGACTTATACTATACCGTGGAATACTACTCAGCCATGAGGAAGGATGACTTAATGCCTTTTGCAATGATATGGTTGGAACTGGAGACCATTATCTTAAGTGAAGTAGCTAAAGAATGGAGAAACAAACACCACATGTACTCACTATTAATTTGGAACTAACCAATGAGCACATGTGTGCACAGAGGGCAGTATAACTCAATGGAAATCAATCAGGGGAAGGGCAAAGGAGGGGATGGTCAAAAACCTACCTAATGGGTACAGTGAACGCTCTCTGGGTGATGGGCACACTTACAACCCTGACTCAAGCTTACAAAAGCTATCCTTGTAACCAAAATATTTGTACCCCTGTAAAACTTTGAAATTAAAAAAAAATTCTAAATCACAAATCATGTTTATACATTGCAGAAAGTATTGCCTGTGGTACATTTGGATGTGCTCAAATAAATATATTAATTCAGGATACCAAAATTCTTCTCAGGCATTCCATTTCATTGGTTTGGTATTTATGTGTTTCAAGCCTATTGTTCTCTCTCTCCTAGGCCCCTCAGATGGGTGACTAATTTTCCATGTCAGCTCAACTGGGTTTAGATCTCAGTACTGGAATATCCTGAGTGATGGGACTCCTATAGGTCTATAAGTGATGGAAGATAAAGTGTCATTCATGGATCCGACCCTCCTCCACCCCAAAGCCACAAGCATCTATAAGAAACCATCTGTTCTCCAGGCTGCCTTACTTTCATGGCCTCTTGCATAGAGGAGGCTCAGCCCACTGACTCAACTCTCCCCCAGTTCTCTGGGAATCCACAATACCTGGTCCACTTACACAGCTCAATGTTGTATTGCCCCTCGAGTCCACAACTGGCTAAATCAAAGCTTTTCCTGTGATCTGCTGCCCTAAGGGTCTCATTCCTAGTCTTCAATTCCACTGTCCATGTCACTGTTAGGCTCAAAGAGAAAAAAGCCCAATACCAGGATACTAGAAGATCTCACCAAAGCCAGAGACTTCGTGCCCAGAGATCTCATGCATACGGAGTTGCCTAATGGTCTCAGGAAGACATGCATCTTGGAGCTAAGAGTAGAGGAGAAAGAGAGGAGGGGAGGAGGGATTTAACTGCAGATTAATAATTCCAGTATTCTCACCCCTGATCATTTTCAGTGCTATAATTTGTTTCCTTTGGGTATTCAACATTTTTCTAAGTAAAGTATTTAAAATTTGTACATCCATATAAATTTTTGGCAGAATCTACTGATTTCCCATTTTAGTATTTGATGTTTAAATTATCTTATTCCACCATCACCATTCCAGAATTCCCCTCTCACAGCATGCCAATATTGTTACATTGGTTAATCATTAGTCAGTTTTTACATAATTACAACCTTTCAAACATTGTTTACTTACTGCTACACCAAACAGTTCATATTTCCTTTTTAATACATTTTTTTCCTTAGAGTACATTTCTGCTATCTTTAACGTTCTTTGTGTACTATGTATCTATAATTGGTATTTATTCATATGTTCCATCAAAGCTATCAAATGCCTAGGAATAATTTTCCAAAATACTCAAATACTTCAGAATAATTCTGGATGACCTTCTACACAGCCCTCTTACCACCTGCTCTTATATGAAGGATTACTTCTTTCTGGGATCGAAATGCAGTTTTTACCCTGAAATTTTGCTTCCTCCTACTACTGTATAAAATAGTCTTCTCCCTGGATAGCATGACTTTGTGTGTGTGTGTGTGTAGGTTTATCAATTGTTTTTCTAATGTATGTTCTCTAGAACAGATTCCATGAGAGCTAAATTATTGAGCCCTTCCATATTTGAGATTATGTTTATTCACCTCTCATGACTGTGTGACTACAGTATTGCAGGATGAAAACTATCTTTTTTTAGAATATGAGACATGTTTCAAGGACTTTCAGGATCTAAGTTAGCATTGAATTGAAAAATGAATGACATTCTGATTTTCTATCATTTGTAGCAGACCTCTTCCTCCCCGCACCTCACACAGGACCATCTGGATCTTTTAGAAATGTCTCTTTTCCATATTACTTTCCACAGAGGTTGTACTAGTTTGCAGTCCCACCAGCAGTGTAGGAGTGTTCCTATCTCTCCACACCCACGCCAACATTTGTTGTTTGGGGACTTTTTGATAAAGGCCATTCTCGCTGGAGATAAGTAATATCTCATGGTGATTTTGATTTTCATTTCCCTGATGATTACAGTTGTTCAACACTTAAGTGCACATACAGTAATAACACTCATTGGGTGTCGGGCAGATGTGGGGGGGAGGTAGGGATGGGTATATTCACACCCAATGGGTGTGGGGCACACCGTCTGGGGGATGGACACACTTGAAGCTCTGACTCAGGTGAGGCAAAGGCAATGTATGTAACCTAAACATTTGTACCCCCGTAATATGCTGAAATTTTTAAAAAATGCAAAAAATAAATAAAAAATTTTAAAAAAATGAAATGTCTCTTTCATTCTAAAATTACAAAATGATGTGTGCTGAAATGACACAACAATGTGCCTTGGTGTGAGTTTGATTTTTGTTTTCTTCATTTTAATGGACATTCAATGGCAATTTGATCTGAGGACAGGTGTCTTTAAGGAATTTATCATATTATTTATTTGATACCATTCCTTATTTTTACCGTTGTTGTTTCATTGTAACTCTTATTACTTGCAAGTACATACACTTTCTTTCCCACTTCCCAGAATGCTAACTTGTCAATTTGGTGAATGTGAGAGGAGATTTAAGCTGTAAAATCAATAATTTTGATTATGGGAAATGATTTATGTTAGAAAGTCATAGAAAACAATCAAAGCATAAAATTATTAAGCTATGAGTAAAACTTAAGATAATTGTACCAATGCTATTTAATTAACCTTAGGACTTAGAACATGAATCACATAAATACAAATAAATCTATTATGCACACATGTTATTGTAATTATGCCTTAAGGATACATTAGAATAGGAAGAATGATTACTAATAACAGGTAGCTTATAATACATTCATTATGTCCAGGTACTATGCTAAATCCTTACATGTATCATATATTTGAACTCATATAGTCATTTTAAAGAAGAGAATACCAGAGAAGAAAGGTTTTGGAGAACAGTTGCACGTGCATATCAAGTCAGCAATGGAATGAGGACTGTCACCTGGGTCTGAAGGAATAAAAGGCCCATGCCCCACACACCCCTGCCTCTCAGGTTTCCCTGTTTGTTGTAGTTCAGTAGTTTCTGTCATCTGGGAATGGCCTTATGAATAAGGTAATATTTCACATGTCATTACATGACAGAAAGACAGCAGTCCGGTGATATTTTAAGCTTACTATAGTTATGAAATACAGTGTACAAAGACGTACACTTTCAAAATGAGATGAATCAAGGAATTAATTTGAATAGCTTGGTGTCTCCCCATCAGCTTGAACTGTCAGACAGGAAAGGTGAAGAGCTATTTTTTTGCTCACACAGCTGATATTTCTTCTTTCCTTTCTTCCTGCCTTCTAATACATTTTCTTGGAATGCGTTTCCTATGCATTTTGGGGGATGCAAAATGGATTGGATAATGAATTCCACCCTCAAAGAACTTAAAAGGCTATATAGTATCAATTCTCATTACGAGAGCACAGAGAAGGTGAAATGACTCCTGGCTGAGATTCCTTGAAAGAAGTATGTAGAGCTGGGCCGGGAGAAGAGCAAGCAGCTCTTTCAGTGTATAGAAGCACACAAAGCATGAAGAAAGAGCAAAGAGAAATTATGATCCGGAAGCTGAATTCAGGTGCCAGAAAAGTATGAAAAGTGAGGAATTTTGACCTCAGCCTATGCGTAAAGAGCCTACAAACTCCTTTGACCAAATACATTTAGTTAGTTTTAAAAAAATGAATAAAATTAGAGTAAAATCAGTAAAAAATAAATTTTAGAAGTTATTAAAAAACAGTAGTACATTTGTAGTATGTATAGTAATAGAAAATAGTCATAGATATAAACACAACTATCATTAGTTGAAATATATAGGCAAATATCCACTTAAACTGAGGGTCACCACTGAAAAAAGTAGCCATAAACCTATATTTCAAATAATCTTGATCATTTTAAAAATATTTGGCAACTTCTCATTATGTCATGTTGGAACATACTTTTTTGTAATCTTGTAACAAGGCTGACAGAGTGTCCATGAGCAAAACTGAAAACACCAACATCCCTATTTTCATCTGAATTTATATTATTTATGACTCTTTCAACCTGTAATTTCTTTCTAGGGGCATTTTAACTCCCTTATGTCATTTGTGAAAGTTCATGTAGTTAAAACTAGATAATGTAATTGATTATCCACTTAGTCTGGCGCAATTAAACTATATATGTAGCAATACACTGATAGAAAATAGAAAAGGGGGCTCTACGGTCCCCCTCTGTCCAAGGCATCACTTTCATTCTTTCTTCAAGATGTCTTCAAATGGCATATGATACATAACCTACCTACCTACCTACCTACCCATAAATGGACCTCACTTGTACACCCATATTAATCAGTATGTTTCATTATTAGTAAAGATTAGTTTTCTATTTTTAGATTAAAACAAAGTTTGACAAGTTTTAATATTTCTTCTGGTGTCTCAATGTATCATGTTGAAAATACCTAGAGGGCACATATTCTCACTTTAATAGAATGTCTATAGTCAGCGAGGAGCCAATGAAGAATCTTGTACGAAGACACAGGTCGAGCTATGGTCGGAGTACAGTAAACCGACTGTAGAGTATCCAAAGATCCTTAGTAAGAATAGGAGCGATGCTGGGAAGTGATAGACCACTGTTAGAGTTTAATTCAGGAATGTCACATCCAAATCCTGTGATAGTTCTATTAATTTGCAAAGAGATTGCTTGTATCAAATTTCATAACATTGCTATGACTACTATTTCCATTTGTTCCAATTTTCTCATTCAGATAAAAAATAAACCTCCAGGTATCAGTGAAAATGTAACCTACAAGTTTGAAAACAAGCCAAACAATGTAATGTCAAATCAACTGTGTGTGATGATAACGATTCTCGCAGGTAAGGATTATGAGCAAAGTGGTAAATTCTTAAACTATTTTTGTTAACTAAATATTAATACCAGTTCTTTCTAATTGTGGAAGGAATCTGTTTGCTGTCAACACATAACATAAAATGAAAGTCATCATTTGAAGGTGTGCTGCTCTCTTATAATCGAATCGAGATCATTTGAGTTACAATGAACAGAATAGCTGACAAAATGTAGCTTAAAGCAGTAGTTCTTACACATTAGCCTACATCAGACCCCCAACGGGGCTTGTTAAAACACAGAATATTTGGTCGATCCTCATAACTTCCGATTGAGTAATCTAAGACGGGACGCCAACATTCTGTTTCATAACAGATTTCTAGGTAATGCTGACGTTGCTGGTCCAGGAACCACACATTGAAAAGCACTGGCTTAAATAAACAAGAATTCTAGAGGTTAAGTGGTTTAATTTGGTTAATTCAACAACAAAATAGTTTCATCAATGTCTAATGTGCTTTCCATCTTTCCTGTCTTCCATTTTCATGGCATTTCCCTTATTGCCACATGATGGCTGCTGTAGCTCCATGCATCATGTGTTCATACAGCCAGTACCCAAAGGCAGGCAACGTGGATGAGTTTTTCCTCTCTTTATCACCAAAGAAAACTTTTCTTCATAGTCCCAAACAGTCCTTTCCCCTCAGCTCCCACTAACCAGTATTTGATCAATGTCTGTGCCTAGCTTTAAGGGAGGCCAGTGAAGGAATATTTGATATTTTGAACTTTATATTTAAAGACTGACCTTCTCAGCCTATAAGTCATGGAGATGTGTAGGAACAGCTGTTTTCCAAAAGGCTACTCCAGCTTTGCCTAACAAAGCTTTCTTCATATTGAGCCCAAGGGAACATTAAGCCTTTAAAAGGTTAATAAATAAGACTTAGGTTTAAGGTAGTCTGTGTTAAGTTAGCCTATTCCCTGACAGTGCTCATTATGAAAATCAGTATCCTAGAAAAACCATAAGACATATTCATAAAAGGAAAAAAAAAATAGGAGTGTCAGTCTAATTAAATAAATGCAAATTTTGTAAATTCACCTCAAGCCTTATGAAATAAAGCAGCCCTGGGGTCTAGAAACATAGCACTATGGGATACAAGTTTCATTACTGCTATTCAGTGGCTGTGCACAACATTTGGTACATTGGTTCACACCTTGAAGTAGGTGTAAGAAATTTGACTGGCAATACTTCACCACATTTAACTCAAGATTTTGGCTAAATTTAAGTGAATGGAGTGCTGCCACCAAGGACTAGCTACATAATTTTTAGGGTCCAATGTAATATAAAAGTGCAGGTCCTTCGTTCAAAAATTATTAAGGATTTCAAGACGGCAACAGCGGAACATTGAACTAAGCATGGGGCACGTCTTAAATCAGGGCCCTGTGCTGCTACACAAGTCAGTTCTCTATGAATTGGCCTTGCTACTATTCCTTCCTTAGTTCCTCGGGTGCCGTTGAAAACTCCAGGTTCTTCTCATTTTCTTATGTCTTATCTCTCATTTTGTTTGTCTCACCCCATTAAAGGAAGGGGGAGCCATGCTACTTTCCTAAACAAAGAATCTCCTCTCCAGTTATAAATCATCCCACTTTCTAGTGTGTGGATGAACTGCAGATGACTTTGGTTTAAATGACAATATTTTGCCATCCCACTGTGTTGGATAGATAGATGAATAAATAGTTGGATGGAGTGAGTGACTCAGCAGGTGGAAAGATTTTGTCAGTTTGAGATAACAGAGTATGTGTGTATAGAAGGTGAAGAGTTTGAACCTAGAATCAAAGCAAAAAAAAAAAAAACTGAGAAGATTTATCTGCATTTGAAGTGTGAATATCAATGAGGGTCATCAGTTATTCTGAGAGTTACAGAGCAGACTTTTAAAAGTTAAAGCACTCCACCTCCATGTCAAGTTCAATACAGGTGCAAATTTTATCAGTCTGGTGTGTCCTTGTAGCATCAAAGGAGTATTTGTCTGTTCCCCCTTGTAGCACCCAGAAATGGGGCACGTTTTGGCTTTGTAGGGAAGATGAAATGCTGGCCTGATAAATCACCTGCCAATTGAATCGATGTAGACTGCTAATGTAGCTAAGTTGAGGGGGGAGGACCTGAAACAGAAGGCGATGAGAGAAGAGGGATTTGGCAACTACACAAATAATGCTATTTCACTAACTCATTTTCTGCTTTAGACAAAAAGATATAGCAGTGAGCTCTCTGAAGTGCATTTTCTCTTTCTCTCACCTCTTCCTTGAACCACATCCCTTGAAGTATCTTTTCTGTAAATTCCAATTTGCATTTCTAATGGGCTTACTAAGATGAAGTAGCTCCTATACACCACACCAGCTTCCCACTGTTTTGGAAGAATGAATGAAACCACCTTATTTTGGTGCATGTGTTACTTCACAGTACTGAACAAACATTTATTATGCCATCTGAATAATTATGATGTTTTTGAAGTAAATGATAAATTACTTAAATATTAATAACTTGTTAGAATAAAACTCCATCATTAAAAAAAAAAACTAGCTATTTTTCCAGCCATTTTGACTGAGTGAATGGTGAATGTTCTTTCATTTTAAATATGGCTAATTTTATCTGTTAAAATTTCTCTGGAGGAACGGCCCCAAATTGGTAGCAGGTGAATTAAGACAGAAGTCATTGTGTCTGCCATGTAGGAAGATCAAGTCTCCCTGGACGGCCAAGGACACTAGAGAGGCTATAAACTGCTCAATTTGATCAGGATTAACATCGGAAAACAACTGTTTGGATTTGCTTTTTTGTCCCAGGACAAGAAAACATGAAGTTTAAAAATTGCTTGTCTTTATCTGTACAAGCTTGTGTCAATATCCTATAATTGCAGATAAATATCAACGTCACCATTTCTAAGACCTATTTGAACCCCAAAATGTTCAAAGAGGAAAAATCCAGTGTCTCTTAAGAATGGCTTCAATCTTACAAATGTAAAATTGGGAAAAGTTTTAAGGTAGATTGTGATTTAATATGTTTTCGCAATAACAGAGTTTAATGCCAATAAATAGAGTATTCTTTGGGATTAATGCTATGCCATATTCTGTATATGGAATTCATGAGCTGGTCTGTGTCATGGAAACCCAAAAAAGGCCAATAGGTAGTCCTACATTATGTTCCCATGACACTAATACAACTTCTAAGAGGTAATGGTTTGTGAATTTTTAAGATATGATTAGAAATTTGGTCTAGAAAACTAGATTGAACAAATTGTCGAGCTTAATTTTTATCCTGTAACCAATAAATAGCATGAAAGGGAGAGAAACTATGTTTTAGTATTTGTTCAGAGATTTTGGAAGACATCATTTAAATGGTTCTAAAGATTTACTTTTGAAGAAATGTCATTCAAGAAAACATTCATCAAACGTCTACTACATGCAACAACATGACATTGATTGTCTAGAAATGAATAAATTAATGCCTATCCTGAAAGAACTTATGATCTAGCTAATGATAGAAGCACACAAAAGAGAATGAAAGTACACCAACTTTAAAGTCATCTGAACTATTTCAGCTGAGAAGTGATTCTAAACTAGGACTCAATAGAAAAAGCTTTGAAGAATGAGACAAAATTCTCTTTAGCTCCAGAACAAATACCAAAATTAGGGAAATAAGAGACAAAAAAAATGCTTTTAAAAAAATACACCTACAATATTTGAAAAACAAAATTATTTGGACAAATATAAACGATAGATTAGAGAAAGCTCTATTATAGTTAAAATACAATTTCATAAGGTTTAAGCTATTGACAGAAAGTCAACTAAAGAAACATGAATTCACTAATTTACACAATGGTTTCAAAATTTACAAACCAAAAAAGGGGAAAAATATACATATATACATATACATATATACATATTATCAGCATTTACATTATAAAATAATTTCCAGCCAAATTAAAACATCTTTGAAAAATCTTATTTACAAGTGCACTTATAAGTGCTTGTGGTTTATAATGTAAAAGCATGATCTTAAGGAAATCACACCCTTCAGAATCTCACAGGACTTTCTTTATACTAACCCTCTTGACCTCTGCAAACTTTATGAAAGGGCCAATGTGTCTGCTGAGAGAATTACTTGTTTCTTCTTCTGTAGACTTAAATTGGATTTAATCATCACTTCATATATAACACATCCCTTTCCCCTTCATCCCTCCACCACACACACACACACTCTAAATTTAATTAAAATAACTGAAATGAAACTAGAGATAATTTGTTTTTTAAATAGACTGCCACATGCTCCATTTACATAAAACCCATTAGTTTGCATTAAATACAAATTAGCTGCTGATATGAATTAAATCACATATAAATAGTTCAGAATAGCCGCAGAACCAGGCATTTTAATTAATATAACTGTTAACCAGATTTATTTGTAAGGTAATCAAGACTCTTACTCATTTATTCTTTAGTACAATAGGCCAGGCAACACTGGCTGTCCCAGAACAGGCCATCATTTCTATATGAATACAAATCCAGGAGGAAGATTGATTAGATTCTCTGACTTCCAAGTGTGCAAATGATCAAAGCTTGCCAGTTCAGAAATTAGGGCATCTTGGATGAAGAACCTCCTCAAATAATTAACTTATATTTACACAGTTTATTGATCACCTGAAATATCCAACTTTTTTTCTTCCTTCTGTACTTAGTCATGGTTTCATTTAAAACAAGATTTTTAAAAAAAAGTGTGAAATAATTTTTCTTTGTTGCCATTCTTATTTTGACTATTTCATGCGTCACTAATAAGTATTTCACAGTTAATAATGACTTTCCAGACTAATTAGAATTTAGAGTTTAGCAAAAGTTTGTGAGTCCAGACACATTTTGTTCAGGTAACTGAAGCTCAGTGGCTTGATAGACATAGATTCATATACATAGGTGCACAGAAATGAAAACAGACATGCTGACTTCAGGTACAGCTGGATCCACGACTCTAATTAGATCACCAAAATGACTGTGGCTCTTACCATCTCTGAGGACCGCTTTCCTCTATGGATTTTATTCTCTGGCAGCTTCTGCTGTCATGGTGGAAAGGTGGCTGCCCACCAGCTTCAGGTTTAATACACTCTCTCAGCACCCCCAGCTCCTTCCCAGTCATTCCAGTGAATTCCCACAAAATGAGTCATATTTGCCTAGGTCATATATGTTTCTGCCCATGACAATGACTATGGAAAAGATAAGAGGATGCTCTGAATGGTCTGAGTACATGCTCACCCTGAACCCAGGAAATGAGCCAGCCCCATTGGAATCCCAGAAATTAAGAGTAAAGGGTAGAATGTTTTGGTAAAATAGAACGTTGATTGTTTTCCTAGGTAAAGGGTGAGGAAGGGAGAGTGACATGGCCAAGCAAAAAAGGAACAGCTATCCATGATAGTATTGTAATCCTTGCTTTGATGCTAAACTGCCAGCCTTCTTCAGTCACCTCATTTAAGCACTGATTTATCAATCAGTAAAAAAAATCAAAGGTACACAATCAATATTCACCTGCAAAAATTCCTGATGCAAGCAACCACAGGACTTGTAAATGGCAGCCATAGATATTCAGCAAATAACGTACCCATATAGAAAAGGCTTCATAAGCCTTAAATCATGCCGTTGGATGTACAATGTTAAAATATGAATGCTACATTATGTGTGCATTCTGACTGAAAGTTAGAGAGGATTAATGAGACAGGTTTAATTGACTGTAACAAAAAGTCCCAGGCATTTGTAAAAGAAAAATACCACTTAAGTCATAATATTAAAAATTTGACATAAAAAAGCAGCATCTCATTTTAGCTAATAAACCTAGAGAATTGATTATATTTTCTGCCCATTTCAGCAACAATATTTCATTCCATTGTATACTATTCCTCACAGAATTCAGTTTTACATAATGTGTGATAAATATTGAGACACCAAAGAACAGGCATGGTTAACCTTTTATGTGTCATGAATCTCTTGGTTAATTTGATGGTGCCTATGGATAGCATAGGACCCTTCTAAAAAATATTTTAAATTCTAAAGGGAATAAATTTTTAAGAATATAAAGTAAACCAATTATAAGGCAATAAAATTGTCCAAAAATTTTTTGAAATTGTAATATGATATATGTGCTTCTGTAATCACACATTAAATAAAAACCAATTCCACTAGAGTACAAGAGCTGGTATTTTCAGATTCCATAATTCTAATATGATATGAAAATATCTATTTCAACTGGTTAAAATGTCACAAGAACTACTAATACTACTGTGGTTTGTGGCCTATATTCACAATTGAAGGAAATGTAAATTTCAGTTCAAGGTTACTGAAAATAAAGATGTAAATTCTCCCATCCTTATACGTGGACTTCTGCCAAAGGACATTTGGTCATGACTTGAGGTGGAAAAAAAAAATCCCTGCAAATCACTGTAATAAGGCATGCTAGCCATCAGCTTTTGGACCTTATTGCAATTTTCTTATTCATCTCTGGTTGATTCCCTGCCATATTTTCACAGGAGCAATTCCAAACTTTATTACCCATTTCTACCCCACTCTTTTCTTTGTGTGGTTAACGTTGCCTCCTACATTACTTAAAGAGTGAACGCCACCTGTCATTAGTTTCCTTCCTCTATACCGTAAAAAGTTTTTGAATATTCATCATCTTACCATTTTTCTTACAGATTGCAGGAAACCTATGCCTGCCAGTTATTCAGCACTTAATGAGAGAAACCAAGGAACATAAAGAAAACAAGAAACCATCATAGCAGTCCCACAGCGAGGCCTCACAAAGAAAGAAAGATGATATTCAGGATCAAATCAGAGCTCTTCCTTGAAATCCTGGTTCTGAGTATGTGGAGCCTCACGTTTTCTCATGAGAGATGATAAGGGTCTCGCCTGGGTGTGGAACTGTGACAATTCATTTATTTCAAGATGAAAGATGAGAAATGTGACATAATCCAACTCTGTTAGACTCCATACAGGATGAAAAGGAGAGGAGCATTTGGGTGATGTACAGTGGGAAACATCTACCTCCCAGCATGCTACTGCTTTTAGATGGTACCACCATATAGCACCGTAAATCCCAGGAGTATGTTTTCCTGTTTGATATTGTCCACGAAGACCATTGCCCCCATGATCAAGAAGTGTACTTTTGTCTTTCTTATTCTTTTAACAGAGTATTGATTTTATCATAAAAGAGAATGGATTTGCTTTATGACTATTTTTGCTGAGATATATGTACTACCCAGGCAAAAAGCCTAAGGACCTTTGGGGCCTTTCTTTCCCCCATATAAAAAAGGAACTGAATGAGATGATCCCATGTTCAGAATTATGATTATCACATGACCATCTGGGTCCTTTGTTATTTTAGTTCTCTAGTTGTAAAGGCAGGGACACTTAAGAAATCCCAGCAATTTGTCAAAATTCTTGCCAAAGATTACTTTTTTAAATATAGTAATTACCTTATTTAATATTAATCATAGAGAAAACTTAAACCCATTTTCCCATGTGACTTAACTTCTATTCAAAGATCTGTTTCTCTTAAGTGTTTGGGCTTACTGTGGTAGAAAAACTACATGAGGTCTGTACTTTCCTTCTGTAGAAACTTCTTCGTTAAAGTTTCCACCACCTGCTTAGCTGATGGACGCTTGAGGTTTATCCCCTTGGGAAGCAAGCAATCATTGCTCACTACTCGAGTTCCACAGTTAAGGAGACTTAGCTATTTTTCTGTCTTTGCTTCTACGGCTCCTGTCTCTATCCAATAACCTTAGCCTAACCTTCTTTTCTCTACATTATCCCACCTCTACTTGAGGTGGGAGCTCTACCACCTCCCAAATTGTACTGTCTTTCATCTCTTAACCACAGACTGTGGCTTCAGCATACTGCCTTCTTTGAATATGACTCTCAACTCCTGTACAACTCTGCTATTGTCAGCTGTTGTCTTTGTGTTTGTATCTCACATTCAAACACTCTCAAAGGAAATGTGTGTTGGGTCAGTCAATCACACTCAGTTTAGGGAGTGCTTGTTGTTAGAACTCTAGGGCTAGGATAGCTCATAATCTTCTGTATAGGATGGTTTATAGTCGACTTACTGATCCAATTACATTAGCTGTTAACATGAATGGGTAAAATGGTACAAAGCATGACAACCAAAGCAAAGAAGCACCTGCAATGGCTAAAGGGTGAGCCAAGTACTGGATATGTAGATGTTCCTACTATTTCAGGGGACAAAGTATGCTCATCCTCTCCAAGGCTCACAGTTTTTCATGACCACATTTAAGGAGTTTGTGTCTTCCCAAGCATTTGTTTTCTATTGAAATTAGAAAGATTCATTTTCCAAATTAGTTCCTTACATGGCCCCTTCTAGGGGCTCACATCACTTGTTCTGTTATTTTAACCTCAGTTCTTTCAATATTGACATTGTGCTATCCTGACAAAAAAAAAAATACACACACACACACACACACATAAAGGCTTTGGAAAATAATTAGAGTAATTATTAAACTGACATTTTGTTTTCATTGTTTATTTATTTGTGTTTATTTTTCATTTCAGAACAATTACTCTTATCTCTCATTTAAGTTTTTTATTTAACTTAAATTATTTAAAATATTTAGACATTTCACTGTGGTGCTGTGCTGCTCTGTGTTTAGACCACATGAAAAGACTGAAACTTAATAGAAGCAGAGACTATCTCTTTCTTATGCATCATTTTGATCTCCAGTATCTCGTATCATGTCTGATACATGGAAAATGCACAATAAATATTCCATGAATGAAAATAAACCTAAGCAAAATGACTTAGGATGAAAGTCTGCTGGCAGAAAAGCAACAAAGCCAAATACGAATAACTTGTCTACAGTTTGGCACTATCCACATAAGCAGGTTCTGTTCACTGAATTACACGTTCTCTATCAGAGATAGACTTGCACATTCACCTATGCAGATATGTGTATGTTTGCATATATCTTAGTGCATATGTCATCAGTACTTTAAGGTACACTTTTCCTATCTCTACTTTCTATGCAAAGTACATTATAAATATATTTGGTGTAAAACAGAAGCATTCTTTCTTAACTAGCTAAAATAAATTCTACCTGTGGGTAAGATAATTATTTTTTTAGATACAAATGAGGAAAGTGTAATTATATATATAGTGTGTACATATATGCATATACATGAATATGTAAAAAAAGAAAAAAAATTGGAAGTACTAAGGAAAATGAATATGTAATAAGATTGATCAAAGAAAATAAATTACTTTCTTTTTTCTGGCATTTATATGTAATGCTAGAGCAACATGTTTTCTACTGTGTATAAACATTAGGTGGCAGGGAACTATATCAGTAAAGAAATAGATAAAGGAGGCAGTGACTAGAAACTCAATCCCTTCACAGCCAACTGACCTTATGAGTCAGAAGGAAATCGGTCCAGTTTCATAAAACATTGGCAGAGCATGTAATAACTGAAGTGGCACTAATAGTGAAATACAGCAAATGCTCCAAGTCCTTTTAATATAAAAAAGAGGTCAAGCTTCCAGATGTTTCCACTGATTCATAAATAATTGACTACTCTTCTAGTTTCACTAACATTGTAATGAAGTTAGTCCATGTAACTAATATTAGTTTGAGTAATCTAAAATAGTTCAACCAATATTTAAGAAAAACTTAAAATCATCTTAAAAATGCTTATTAATAATGTTCATAACATCCTTTTTATGCCAATTTGTCTTTTTGGCCAATGTAGTATGCAAATAGCAAAGCTTTTCAAGCAATAAAGTTGTTAAATACGTGCAAAATTGCAAGTCATTTTTGATCACAAAGATTATCTTGAACATGCAATTCATGTTGAAAATGTTTACCCTGTTAGCAATACTCAAAAAATCCACAAATAATATTTCTCTCCTTCTCTCCCTAAGGCTAACATTTATTCACTGTCCCCCCCTTTTTAATCTAGTTGTTTTCCAAAGGTCTCTGGAGACAGCAAGCATTTTTTTCAATAAGCTACCTGCTGTTGGCTTTTTTAAAATCTGTGCTCCCCTGAACAGTCCTGCATTTATCTGTCACATCTCTGACCACTTCCTTCTCCAGCCAAACATTGATTAGCATTTTGGTACTTCCTCCATAAAGATTCAGTAAAGATTGATAGCATGTGCCTAGATGGCTCTTTTATACTGACCGGTAGGGAAAGCCAACATTAAGATGAAGACATTTAAAGCGATTATTTGTCTGATTAGAAGAAGTCAGGTAAGGAGGAAGAAGTAGAGGCACCAAAGCAACAGTAAGTTTGGTGTTCTCAAGGAGCAGATGGAAAACCAGTGTGGCTAAAGGGTACTGGGCAAGTATCATGGGGAGAAATTAGGACAGGGCATGAGCTAGACAACCATGAAAGTCAAGGTGAGGCATTTGAAAGGCAGTCTACGTATGATGGGAAAGCATGGTAAATTTTATGCAGAGAAATGAAATGAAATAATTCATAATTAAAAGAACACTTTGACTACTAAGTGGAGAATGGACTGATTAAGTAAGAACAGAAGTAGGAATGAGTACGTAACAGATTGCCATGGAAATTCAGATCATAAATGAAGGCTGCTTGGATTAAAAATATATGAAAACAGAGAGAAGAAGATAGACTCAGGAGATATATATATATATATATATAGCGGTCCCCAACCTGGGCCACCAGACCGCAACCTGTTAGGGACTGGGCTGCACATGACCCCTTGAGCTCTGCCCCACCCCCCACCATCCATAGAAAGATTGTCTTCCATGAAACTGGTCCCTGGTTGGGGACTATTTTTTATATATATATAT
>VBSM01002608.1:45874720-45947120 GCA_008086735.1 Cheirogaleus medius
CTCCCAGAGTGCTAGGATTACAGGCGTGAGCCACCGCGCCCGGCCTTGGAGATAATTATTGAGTTGACATCACCGTATTGTTGGAAAGACTGAATGAGATGACAAATATCAATTATGTTTTAAACTGTGAAATTCATGTGAGAGCTGATTAAACATAATTGGTCAATCACCTTCCCTAAGGTTTCAGGATAACTTGAGCAGCCCAAATGTAGTAAACCTGGCTCTCAACAAGCAGCTAGGTCACCCAACCATTCTTTTAAATTCACACATCAACCCTGCACCCATTACAGTAATACCCTCATCATCCTCACTCTCACCTGATAATCTTACTTCCTATTTCACTAAAGATATAAATGCAATTAGAAGAGAATTTCCCTTCCCTCTCTCTCTGCCAGACCTACCAGTTTGCTGTATTGGTCAAGGTTCTCAGAGAAACAGAACCAATAGGATATATGTGTGTGATTTAGATTTATTATGAAAAATTGGCTCATGCAATTACAGAGGCTGACAAATCCAAGATATGGAATCAGTAATCTGGAGACCCAGGAGAGCCAATGGTATAGTTCTAGCCTGAGTCTGAAGGCCTGAAACCAGGAGAAATGGTGGTGTAGTTCCAGTCAGAAGGCCTGCATACTCGAGATCAAGGAATAGCCAGTGTCAGCTTGAGTCCAAATGCAGGAAAAACGCCAATGTCCAATATTAGGGGAATTAAAATGCTATCAAGTTCTTCCGATTAAACAGGAGGCTTATGGAAGTCAGCTCATTAATGTAGTTTAGATCCAAATCTATTTAGAATTCTTCCACTCAGTGGCTATTTATAGTTGTTCCACTCTGTGATTATATGTAGTAGTTCCATCCTTTCATTATTTACCTGATTCCTTGAGTAATATAATCAGGGTAAATATATTTTGTATCTGGCAGAACTCTCACATTGTCTGCCTGATCAGTGAAGTAAGGATTATTATGGAGGAAGGGCCAAGTGGGGATTTCTGAAGCTGCCCACTGAATCCACTTTGCCTTGGCCACAATAGTAAATTGGAAGCAATAGAGCATCTCAGGAGGAATAGTGCTGCAGAGATTAGTGCCACTATCAAATCCTTACTGGATTCAGGGGAAATATTTCACATAATCTCATTCAACTTACCTCTCTGCACCTTAAAAAACAGATGGAATGTGGCAAATGATGGTAAACTAATGTGAACTTCACCACATAGTAGTCTCAATCACAGCTACCACGTTGTGTCCTTACTAGAGTAGATCCACGGCCTCTATCTTCTGGCATGAGGCTATTGATCTTGTGGCAAGTGCTTTCTTCTTTATCCCTGACAAGGAGGGGGAAAAGCAACTTGCATTCACATAGAAGGCACAGAAGTTCACAATCAGTGTATTACCCCAGAACTATTTTATCTCTCATGTTTTTTAGTAGGCATATAGTCGTAGGGACAAGGTCATCTTGCAATTCTCAGCTGGGCTACTTTATTGATGACATCAAACAAATTAGATCTGGCAAAAAGGAAATGGAAAATACTCTGGATATCCTAATAAAATACTTCTGTGTCAGTAAGACAAAGATAACCCCAAACAGGTCCAGAGACTTACCACATCAAAGGAGATTTTAGGATCTTGTGTCTGGTGGCTTGTTGGCATCTCCCCTCTAAAGCAAAAGGCAAGTTGTCCCACTTTTCCTTCTCCTCTTCTACTATTCCTACTAGTAAGAGGAGAGACAGTGCTTAGTGGGCAGCTATGACTTTGGAAACAAAACATATAATACAATATTGGCAGGCATGGCATGGCCTTGATTTAAAGCACTAAACCAGTAGATTATTAACATGAGATTCTGGGATCCTTGTCAGAATATTGAATCCCAAGTGATGAATTAATGCTCTAGTGTCAGTAAATTCTCCACAATCTAGCTTTATATTCTGTATTCTCCTGGAGAACACACTCATTCCCATTGCTACATGTGTTCGCCCATCCCTGCTGGTACATATTAGCCAGATCCTGAATTTCCTTATGCAAATAGGCCATTTTCTTCCTGAGAAATGGTTGTACTTCTCAAGGTGGCTGTGCTGAGAGATCTGACCCTCATTCTTGGTTTAAAGACAATGAGAGTTGATGGGGGCAAATCCTGCCAAGAACAAGCATCATCTTGCAAGGCATCTGCCTTGGGTGAGATTATTGCATGGTTTCCAGGAGACAGTAGTCTGCTTCTTCAAGGAAGCAAGCAAAAATGGCAGAAATTGCTTCTGCCAGCTCAGAGGGTTCATGAGAATCTAGGGATTCAAGAATCTCAGTCTTGTCCATCAAATGGCCTCACAGAAGGTCTTAGAGCCCTTATGTTTTTCTAGTAGAGATGTGGTTTTGGTATTAGAGGCCTGTTAAGACTGTGTATTCAATGCAGTTTGCTCTATGGCCATAGAACAAGAGAATTTCTCTACGAGCTGCAATAGAGGCCCTTAGGCTTCAACAAGTATTTGGTTTTCTTCAGCCTATCATTCTTTTCTATCAAAGATTCCAGTGCTCTTAACAATATCCAGGGTACTTTGCAATTCTTACAATTATCTTTACCCCATACCATTAAAGAGCAACTGTAAAACCCAGCACCTCACTTTCTATCTGAACCTTATCACATTTTACTGCAGATTGAATCGTTAGTAACTGTGATGCCAATATATGTGTATCATCACCAAATACCACCATCAAATCAATCCATATTCCCAATGGGCCCATAATATTTATCTTGAATGGCCATCTCTGATACCAGTTTTAATCTGGGTTCCACAGGGAGCAGAGCCTGAAGCCTTGAACTTTTATTAAAGAGTTCAATGCCAAGAAGGAGTGAGAAAAATAAGAAGTAAGGCAGAAAGAAGGATGTACTGGTAAAAGGATGTATTATTTAGCTGGCCACTGAATTGTATTAAATGCAATGACTGACTGATTTCATTGGGATCCTTTTTCCAAGAGGCCATATAAACAACTGCTGTTCATTATGGTCTACCTTCAGGAAAATGGAGAATATATGTCAGTTGACTCCTGTATCCCATAGGTTACTACACAGACCTCCTGTCTCCCACTGATTCAATCAAGAGGGTTTAACTCTCACACATTGAGTTCATGCTTGTGTGGACACGAAGGGTGTACTGAAATGTCTCATGCTTTAGTGTGAACCAAGAAGCTACAAGGATAAGGCTAGAGGCATGCAGCTCAGATACATAGTATGGCAATCTCCGGTTGAACCATTGTGAAGTTGGTTGGAGCCCATGCAGAGCTGGGTACAGGAGAATCTAAGAAGATATGAAAGGAGATATACACATAAGGGCCTGATAAAGAACAAAATTATGGGCTGGAGAACATATTGGAGGCTAAGAATGAAACTATTCAATACAATTTGGACATTCTTATTTGTGTAGATTTAGCTAATACATACACACATACATACACAGATACAAAGATACATAGATGCATAGATCTACCCTACTATTTTTATTTGGATTTCCAATTTGCATATTAGCATTATAAAACAAATAAAAATGATTTCTCTTCATAGTGGTAAAATTTTTTCTATTTTGAAATAAATTTAAACCTGCTTAACAAGAAGAAAACTAAAGAAAAATAAAGCTTATGTTTTGCTGTCTATGGTTATCCACATGCACACACACACACAAAGGCAGGTAACTACTACCATCATTAAGAATTTTAAAAAAGTATAAGCATTTAAAAGTACATAGGCTGTGAGCCATTTATATTTTTATATTGACCTCATCCTGTATATCTTGGGTGCACAGACTATAGAGTAAAATAAAGTACTTCTCTCTTTAAATTTTTAATTGTAAGAAACATCCAAAAATATACAGATACAGAGGTATTCAGCTAAATACACTCAGAGATGTGTGTGTATGTACCTGCATGCATATACATGTATATTTCTTTGACAGACCTTAGTTATTCTCCCACCTCCATGCTTCAAACAGCTGTTACAATTGAGACCTGCATCAGGTCTGATAACCTATATCTATACCTATAAATACCATTGTCAATAGTATCTATACATAAAGGTAATTATTGATGCTTGCATAAACAAAAATTGATGGCATAAGTACTATGCATAAATGTGGACTAATACTTTACAAAGCATATTTTATGTTAAAAAGTTTTATATGTTTTGTTGTATGTGTCTGTGTGTTGGATTTGTATTGGATTGAATAGTAAAATATTGTCTGACTTTTACAAATAAATATATCAAGGAAGAATAGATAATGTGTATGTGGGAAACACTGAAAAAGTAGACTACTGAATGGTCATGAATTATTTGGAAAAAAGTGTTAAAAGCTCAAAAGGTGACAATTATATCTTTAGCCCACATGACTCTGTGTGAATATATATCTATATAAGTAGGAACACTGAGCTTATTCTTAAACAGTCACAGTTCTGTACAATATCATATTATTCATATATTTATAGATAACTACAAATAGAATTCTGATTAAATATTCCATATGAAAGGTTGGAGATTCAAGCCCATCTTTGGCTCCATATGGTGTTGAGTTCTCTTTTTCTGGGGTATTACCTTTTGGTTTGTGTCGTGGTTTGGCACATTGTAGGTATGACTCTTTCCCATCGTATATAACTCTGTTATGGAAACCTATAATTTCCTCAGAGTTCTATATTTTTAGAGAAATTAGAGTCCGCAAAATTCTTCTTTGAAGGGAAATATGCAGACTACTGCAACAAGTTTAAACAAAAGCTGAGTTTATTGCAACCAAGAAAATCAGAGCCAAATGTCTAATTATGGGTGCTGACCAGCTATTAATCAGTGATGCTAGTTTTCAGAAAGAGCCTATTCCTGTCAATAAGCTCAACAACCTTTATGATTTTTTATTACATCCAAATTTCTTATCCATTGTCATTAACTCCAGAGATCTTACTCTTTCAGCTGGGTGTGCCACAAAGCCTGCTGCTAAATTATCGCATGATGTAGTTGGGCACCAGCAATAATTCATATCATTAGAGAAACCAGGATGAAAGGGCACATAGTTTAAAATAGGATCACTTGAGAGTTCTTTTCTTTCTTTCATTTTTGTAATATTCCATAACCCAGAATTACAGTTAACAATTATATCTATGTGATTTCTTTCCATGTTTCCTGTATACCACCCTTCACACTAAGCCCCACAATATATATTTGAGTTAATTTTCATGTGATTTCTAAATTTTTTTAATGGAGAGGTTTAAATGGAGGAAATAATAGGGAAACACAATCACAATATATATTGTGATCTTACTTTGGTCATCTGACTTTCACGCCACCAAATATTTCTGACTCCCTGCAAGTATTCTAATTCAATGGTCTATCATCACTCACTATTAAATACATAATCTGCTAACCATACTGTCATAGACACTGAAGCACTGCCCATTCCCTGCGGTTGCTCTTTAAAAAAAAAATTCTAACTCCTACTATGGATAGTTCAATAATTTATTCTATACAGGTTCTATTTCTTTTTCTTCAGCAATATTTTTTAGGGGAAAAAATTCAATGATTAGCAGAAGAACCTGAAGTAGTACAAAAAAGGCCCAACCACTCCTAAGTAATAGATATCCAATATCTTGTGCAACTTTTCTACCGCATGTGGCTTCATTATTTCTAGTATTTATTCTTCCTTGTGATCTGGCTGAAATTCTTGCTTCCAGCCCTTCTACATATGGATGACCCTCCTTCTACATAATATCCCATTTTATGAATCAAATTTAGACCCTCCTCCTCTTTCCTATAGTTTCTTCAGCTTTGTAATATGATGGTGATTAAGTTTTATTCTTTCTTATTAGAGTTTAACATTTTTCCTCCCTACTTATGTATATGTTTTTAAAGCATTTGTATTTATTTAATCTTAATTCAAGTAGAAACCTTACTAAGAGAACAGTAGGGTCCATTCCCTACTACTGAATGTTGCAAAGAATAAAGACAACATGACTTCATCAAAGATTGAAAGAGCCCTTACTATGGAGTAGGCACTGAATTAGGCATCTTCACACGTACAGTATCTCATTAAATCCTACCATCACAATACAGGAGCAGGCATTGTTATACATGCGTGCTGCAGAGAGGATGGTACTTTGCCCAGAATCAGAGTAATAAATGAGTAAAATGAAGATTTGAACCTATCTTCCAATTAAATCCTATGCTTTTAAATTAACAACTGGGCTTCCTAATACTCAAAGTGGTTCTAAGCAGATAATGCATGTTAATTACATTCTAAAGACTTCCATGGAGTCCGTATCAAAAGTTTCTCCTACCAATAGGAACCTCAGAATGCCACGGTTTCTTGTCTATAGGGTTTAAAGCAATAGCAATTTTGTCACCACACTTTTAGTTACTTCACTACCACATTAGCATTATCAAAGTACCCTTATGAGCAAATCTGGCTCCATAAAAATGACATTGTAGTTACACTTGCTTGGTTGTTGAACAGCAGTTACAGTGTAATTAGTGCCACTTAATGGAAAGCGTTACTGAAGTGCATATCGTTATTAATCAAACTCCAATATAAAGCTGGCTACAGTAATAATGAGTGCAATTATGGGCTGATGAACTGTTAAACTTGAAAACTGACCCTAACCAAATTTTCATTCTTCAGAAAGTAATAAAACTCAAAGGGCTGAAAATCACTTTATTTCTCTGGGCTCTCTTGCCACAAAAACAACCTAGGAGATAATTTCTCATGCTCTGTGTTTTATAATTTCATGCACACTGAAGCTTGTAAAGTGGTGTGAGGATTGGAAAATGTGACCCTAAAGATAGGGTCAACTCTAATCTGAACCTGACAAGATTTGATCCAGCCCAGACTCATTACTACCAGACAATGTGGAATTTTATTCAACTACTTTGCAGAGTTTCACACACGCCAAAATCAAACATAAAAAATGTCCACTGAGCCTGAATTAGCCAGCAGGCAAACTCAGGTTCATGGTAAAATACTTGTTCCTCTAAAAGTATTTGACAGAATCCCTACAGGATTATGTAAAATGAGAGTCTGGTCCCCAGTTGGGCTTCTCTAAATCTTGCAATGGCTATTTGACAAACCTTTAATGGCATCTGCATTTCTTAGTATTAGAAGGCATGTTTAGAGTTTATATAATTCTTGACATGTTTAAAGCATGGTTTATTACCTTGCCTTATTTCAGCTCTACAAATCTTTCTACTTATACTGCTTTATAAACCAAAGAGCCTTGCTTTTCCCCAGTAATGATTAGAACGTCTTCTCACTCTTAAGACTTCCTAAACATGTTTTGCAAGTGCATGAGCTAGCTATCTCACATCATCTGATCATTGAAGAGGAAGTTGCTGCTCTGTCCCAGGGGCTTGCATTTTATATATATGCTGTCAGGATTGGAAATTTTATCAAGTTAACATATACTCATAAAGAGAATTGAAACAAATTTGCTAAATTAAGCACCTTGGTCCAGCAATGTGTGCCCTGACAGATGTTAACTGAGTTTGAAACATATGAAAAATGCAGAAGAGGAAAGCAGAAAAAGAAAGAGAATTAAAGCCTAAAAATAATTGCATAATATTTTGAGGATAATGAAGAAAACAATGCTAAAATGGAAGCAGAAGGGTAGAAAAGGAGGCTTGAGAGTTCTGTTATTGTTACTCCCACTGATAGCTGAAGAATTAAACCAAAC
The DNA here is from genome assembly GCA_008086735.1 of Cheirogaleus medius. Classification (NCBI taxonomy): domain Eukaryota; kingdom Metazoa; phylum Chordata; class Mammalia; order Primates; family Cheirogaleidae; genus Cheirogaleus; species Cheirogaleus medius. The sequence goes on from VBSM01002608.1 coordinate 45,882,404, forward strand.
TTTTAAATATGCACTCATACTGTCTTCTGTGATTTGGTACTCATGTTCCAGTCCTTTTCCCCATATCAATGCAAGTGCATATTATTAGATTGATAAATATGCCTTATGTTAGGCTTTTCTTGCCTCATTATCACACATTATTATAAATGACTTTTCAGCAACATTCCTGAATTGGGTGCATAACCGTGATCTTGAAGGTTCTGCAAGGGAAAGGAAGAATGGCTAGGAGAGAAAAGGGGGGAACTGCCAGGGGAGAGAATTCAGCTCAATTCCCTGATTCAGTCTCCTTTTAACAACTCTCACTATACCTCAGCATAATCAATAATTCTAAATGCATTCACCAATAATTTTCTCCATCTCCTCACTAGATCAAGAAATAGACGAAAAGCCTTCTAAAGACAAAAATGTTAGCTAAATTACCACTATCACTATATGGTTATTTTTCTGTCATGTTTCAAAATGTTTTCCACTTTGTATATTGAGTCACTTTGACTCTTGACTCTAAAGTTATTCCTGGACAGAAACCTTCTATTTTTTAAGATACATTCATTTCATATACATGTATACATATATATGATGCACTTAGAATAGACTTTAAAAACAGGAAGAGCTATTACATTTTTATATTTTCTGTTTCAGCCTTCAAAAGGTGCTAAAAATTGTCTATATGTTCTTTATTATCAAATCTTAAACAGTTCAAACAGTACCACTTTCAAATTGTGTATATACTATTTTTATACATTTCATATGTGTAAAATTATAATTATTTAAGATAATTAAAATAGCTTTTAAAAATTTGAATTTTTAAAATATCTATTAAAAGGATTGTAATAAATGTTTCATTTCAAGGGTGGGGAACCTCAGCCTTAAGACCACATGTGGCCTTGTAGGCAGCCTTTTGACTGAATCTAAATGTTACAGAATAAATTCTTTTATTTTTATTAATACATTTTTATTCATCTTTCATATTTTTATTTTATTTTTAAGATGAACATATTTAAAATACCAAAGAATAAAATAAGTCTCAACAAAATAATCTTCCCTGAACATTAATAAGCCATAAGGGTTAAATTGACACCTGCTACGCTCATGATTTAGTTCCAACTTCCCCTGCCTGACTGGCAGCACTACTGCATGAGGCTGGTTGGCGAGAGTTTATGGGAGTCGAGTACACCAGTCTGTTAGCAGCTTCTGACAATGATGCACTGTGTTTCGGTTTGAAGTGGAATTTGTGAATAGGTGCATAGCTCAACAGTATTTTTTAATTCTGTCTGCTAACAGCCAATCATGTCAAAGAACAAGAGAACACAGAAGGAAGAACACATTTTTTTAATGAGGATTGAAAATTGCAATATTATCTTGTTTCTGCTAAAGATAAGATGATTTGCTTGCTTTGTGAGGCTGCAATATCAACGTTAAAGAAATTCAATGCTCATCAGCATTGTAACACTCATAAGGACCACAAGTATTTTAAATTAGAGGGAGAAGCACAAAAGTTTGTATTGCAGAAATTAAAAGATGAAAAGCAAAAGCAAAACCAATTCTTTCAAACAGCAATAAGACCTAGAAATAATGCTACTGAAGCCACTTATAAAGTAGCTTATATACTAAGGAAAAAGAGAAACCATTAGGTGATGTAGAAACTGTGAAAGAATGCATTGTCGAGGTTGTAGGATGCTTAGGCCCCCATAACGTTTCAAAGTACAAACAACTGTCTCTTTTAAGGGGAACCATAATGATCAGTAGCAGGAATCAGCCTTCAACTTAACAGAACAACTTAATGAAATACTTCAAAAGGAAAATATATATTATTCAATCCCTTTGGATGAATCAACTGATACTGTTTACTTGGCACAGGTTTTAAACTTCATTCAGGTCATAACAGAAGATTTTCTTTGCTGTGAAGAGTTACTCATTTGGGGCACTCTTGCAAACAGAACATGGGAAATAGATATCTTCAACAACTTTCAAGATAAATGTCATGGATTTGGACTGAATTTGGTAAATTTAGTAAATGTATATACTGACAGGGCACCTTCCATGACAGGAAAACATGAAAGGTTTATAGCACACATAAAAAAAGTATTAACAGATCCAGATGCTCTCATTTTTTTCCATTGTATCTTGCATCAACAAAATCTCTGTGCTAAATCTATTTAAGTGACACTTTGCAACAAGTTATAAGTATTGTTAACTATATTTGTGCAAATGCAACAGGGTATCATTAGTCTCTTAACACTCTAAGGTTGAATGATGAGTAACTCAGTGTGGATCTATATATTACTCTAAAGTGTATTGGCTATCACAGGGACAAGTGTTAGCCAAAATTTTACCTCTGTGAGAACAGATAAATTTTATGAAGAACAGAATCAGCAATGTGAATTACTGAAAGATTTCTATAGGAATGCAGCATTTCTGTGTGATATCATGTCAAATCAAAATGACTCAAATGTTTCTTTGCAATGCAAAATTAAGACTATATATGATATGTGGCAAAAAATCCAAGCATTTTTTTTAAAAGCTATATTTTTCAAAACACTTTTTTTCTTCTAAAGGAAATTTTGGATGAACATTCTCCCCAGTTACCAAAGGTCATCAATGAGCAGGATAATATATGTGAATCATTTGAAGAACACATAGCTATTATAGACATATTAATTGGAGTATTCAATGAAAGGTTCACTTACTTTGAGAATCATGACATCACACTCAAATTAGCAGTTCAGCCTCACCTAGTTGATATCACCAAGGCACCTAAAGAACTACAGAAGGAACTGACTGAGCTCTCAGTATATGACATATTAAAGTCATTGTTTCATGCTAAGAAAGATCCAATTGAAATATGGAAAAATGTAGTAGAATACCCACGTCTTCGGCAACATGGCTGAAAAATGCTTTCTTGCTTTTCAACCACTTATTGCTATGAATCTACATTCTCCTACCTAACCCAAATCAAGATGCCCTTAAGGTCACAAATGACTGATACCCATCTAGAGAATCAACTGAAACTGTGGACCTCCATGACGCAACCAAACATTCAAAGGCTTTCCAACAAAAATCAGACACAACAAAATCATTAAAAGATTAGTTAACTTTAAACTAACAAATAGTTTTCATATTTTGAAATTATTAAGTTCATAATAGTTAGATTTTTACAAAATAATGTACATATTTAAATATATCTCATTGAAGTTTCTTGAATGTGGCCTTACTTTATGACAGCTAAATTAATGTGGTCTTCCAATACGGAAAGGTTCCCCACCCCTGGTTCATGAGAAAAGATCAAGTCATCTGTGAAGGCTATCAGAAATCCCTCTTTTTGCTTTTCAACACGAGTAGGTCCTCAAAGTACTCAAGGAAAGATACATTTAACTAGAGTTTTCTTTATCTGAAGTGACACATTGTACCAAATAAATACATTTTGATAACAGTGAACGTGCCTTTGAATATGTAGTTAATATTTTTTATTGTCCCCTGAGCAACAAATACTTGTGCTTAGTTTCCCCAAAATACTGCTAACTGAATGAAGTAATCTATCTCCCGGCACAATGAAGCTATGACAGATTACTCAGAAAAATCGACGGGCCTAGGATGAAAAACAAAGCCAAAAGCAAGGGTTCCACTGATATGGTTGTGCTTAAGAATTCAAATCAGTGGTGGTTATTAATCTAATACAACAATCTTACCTTTTACATATTTAACTTATTATTTTCCCAATATTCTCATGCAGTTTAATTAGCCATTCTAGAGTCCCAAGTTTGAAGCTTGTCAAGTGAGCCCAAGATAAACAAATTTTATACCACTTTCTTAAAAGTACATATAAAAATGGAAGGAAAGTGGTAGAAAGGTATCAAAAAGAAAGTGACAGTATAATATTCACCAAATTCTAAGTATCCCAAAAAGCACTGTTCATACTAAGAGAAAATAAATAGATCATTGTACTTCATTACATGAAGTCAATCCAAGACAGCTCATTCATTTTCCTTCCCACAAAGGGTCTCTCTCCTTTGCTAAGACTGATAAGAAAGAAGATGTGAGCAGAGCTCATTTCTTTTCTCACTGCATTAAGAACTCAGCACATGCTATTCAGATAAAATAGAAAGTATGCTAAAAGATTCATATGTATGCTAAAACGATTAACCATTTCACTTACTCCTGCAACTATAAAAGGTGTGTGTATGTGTGTATGTAGATGTCTGTGCATGTGTTTATGTTATATTGACTTTTCCATATGTCAATATTTATCACATATACTGCAATAAATTATATCATACTCTATTTCAGGGCACAGATGTGATCCTGTATCAGGAGTTTGAGAAGCTGCATCTCAGAAACTCTTTGAAATGTGGGCCTTGCAAAAAATAATGGCTCAAAAAACTATAATGACTCAAGACATGGCCTTTATAATGGTCCCTGTTAAGGACTCCAATTCTATAAACACTCTTTCCTTTTCTTTAGGTAGAAAGGAAGGCTACTTGCAGATCAAATTAGAGTACACTGTAATTCCTAGTAGATCCTTATCTGAACTGTTAGAACTAGAAAGTATTTCAAAAATCATGTGATCCAGCTTTTTTATTGGTACAAAAGGAAATGCTGAGAAAGAGAGGTTACAGGCAATGGCCTAAGTCTACTCCAGCTTATTGCTACATTAAGGGCTGGAATCAATGTCTTCTGGAGGCTGCTTCAGAGTATTTCCCATCATTTCAAAAAACTATTATTTCTTTAATATTATGTTCTTTGCCCTAAAAGGGTTCTTTGTGGGATCTCATTAAACAATAAATTTCTTTATTATAGTTAAAACTCAGTTAATATACACATATTCTATGCTTGCAAGAGCAATGTGATTTAGGCAGTGTGGCCAAAAAGGCAGTGGTTGGGGAATTGGAAGAATTAAGATTTTTACCTAGACTTTGCCAGTAAATAACTTGACTCGATCTTCCTTGTGCTTGGCCTCAGTTTCCTCAGATACAAAATTAAGGATCTATGCTAGATTACATTCATATCTATTCCAGTTTGCTTTATGTCATTATCTAAACTTTTCAAAGTCACAATTTGTTTAAGATAAAACTCTAAAACTAAAAGTAGCTCAATCAAACTGCAAAAGTATGCTTGTGAAACTTAGACTGAGACTTTTTATATAATGATCATAATTATTTTAATAATGAATCTGGTATTTATGTGCTTTTAGTCAAACATGATAATTTTTAGAGCAGTAAAATTAATCTTTCTTAAGAATTGATGATGTTTCAATGAATCATGGGGGCTTTTCCCTCATAAAATATCCATGGACATTCAGGAAAAAGATTGCCCTTAAATTTTCAGTCTTTGCACCTTAGAAATAATGTAAATAGTGAACTATAGCAAAAATATACTCATATATATACTAATATGCAAAATATACTCATAAAGCCACAGTGTAAAAATCTCAATTCTAGAAATGTCCTGCTTATATATTTAAAATATTTGAGATTGTTTGCAGTTTAAGCTTTAGCTCATTAAGATTACAATATCACCTAAATTTTCTATTCACATGAAGATCACATGAAATCTTTATTTTCAAATGTTTTTAGAGGAATTTTATCATTATTTATATATTTTTTAGTTATTAATAAAGGCATTGCATGTAAGATTTTATACAAATCAGATTCCTTTTTCGTTTAATTTATATAAATAATCTTTTCTACTTGTCTAATTAAAAATATAAGCCACAAGTGTTACTTCATTTTTGGGGCTTCAAAATAATTGACTGAGATAGTTATAAAAAATATCCCTGATAGTTAATGTTGCAGATTGCCTTTGATCAATGCAAGCCCCGTTGACTTGTATATATACTAGTGCTGTATGAATCATATTAAATCATTTGTTCTTTAGCTATGTTTCAAAATTTCATTGTCTGATAAATTCAGAAAGTTGTTGCCATTTGATATAAATCAAATTCTCTTCAACTGTGCTTTTAAAACTTTATTACAAGACCACCTAAGAATATTTTGTCCATGTTTACTTTTATAGGTTTAAATTTTAGAAAATTTATGTCAGTTTTGCTATGTAAAATTGAATTATACCACTGAATATACTCTTTCAAGCTAAGCAAGCAATCCATGTTCACGGAAATTCTAATGCACACACGCAGTAAAATCACTGCTCTGTAACTTAGTTTTCCTAAAATGTAAAGAAACATAAACTTCTTTACATTTTCTTCTGTCATGTGAAAGCCAGTCTGCTTCAGGGGAAACTTCTTGTTAAAAGTCCTTTCTATTCCTAATCAGACAGTGTCTCTGTGCTTTAAATCATTGCATTATAGCATTTAGTGCTCAGACAGGAAGAGTCCCATCTCATTGATTTGAGTCACATGAGTAAATGTGATTCAGTTCTATTTATATCAGTGCACCTAAATCTTAATATGCAACACCTTTGTTGTTTGTTCTTTGAATCAGTCTGTCAATCACGCCCACATATATCAACTAAAATGGTGAAATTCAAGTTTTAAGAATAAATGATTACCTTTTTCACAAAAAATATTATCATGATTATTCGTATTTCTTTACATTTATTTACAAAAACATTCAAAAGAAAAGTATAAAATATGCAATATAAATAAATAAGCAAAAGTATCTAGAAAATTTTATTTATTCTCTGTTCCCCATGTAATCATATTAATATGGGTAAAATTTCAAGCAATACTCTCTGCTTAGCATTTTTATCAGTTGCTAATCACTAGTATTCAGTAAGCACCTACTATGCTTCCAGTACAGTGATTAGGGCTGATAATCAATGACTAAATAAAAGACCAATCTTCTTTATAGGATTATGCGAATTATACTTGTTTTGTGAAATGGAGATCATAATCACTTTTGTTAACATTTACTTCAAATTAGATTATTTTAGACTAGTTAAACTCATATAAAAAGGCTTTTCACACAAAGCAATCAGAAATCAAGATGGTAGAAAGAAGGAAACTTAGTTATCAATAGATAGAAGGTCATTATTAATTTTATACCAAATAACTATTGCATTGATTCATTAGATAAAATAATTCTGTAATGGGAAGAAAACACTGTGCTTGAAAGAAACCAAAACTAAAAAAAACCAATGAAATTATTTCTTTTCGACCTAGCGTACTTTCTAATGAACCATTCACACCTCATGAACAGAAATGTCTCAGCAAGCCCCACTTTTGTTTTATTATATCATTAATAAGTCCAACATATCTTAGACATTTTGAAGTAAGCAAAGAACACTATCGTGTTCTATTTCACTTTATGAGGTTTTCACACGAAGAATTATCATTTTCATTTTGTCTGTTTTCTCAACTGACCTTGGTGTTAAATTCAATTATTTTTTAAAAAATCATATTAATAACAGCATGACCTGAGAAACCAATTTGTGTCCTCAGAACAAAGTGAGATAATGGAATCATAATCGACTGATGAGGACAGAAGCATATCATGAAATGAAGTTTCAGATTCTTATTTCTGAGACTTTCTCTATTTACCATATAAAAACCATCAATAGGGAAGATATCACTAAGCTAAATTTTCAAGGGTCTTTGAAGGCTGCCAAAAATGCAAAATCATTGATATTCATTTTATATCACACTAGCATAGCCTCCTCATGCTATTTAATGGAGAAACCATACTACCTACTCTTTCTCTTTCTTTCAAGTCTCATTCTACTTTAATTGTCCAGTTTGGCATTCGTTGAGTCAGTGATGACATATGTACCAAGATAACAGAGATGGCATTGAAATGCTTTTGTGAGAATTGGCTAAAAGAAAGGAGAAATGACTTTTAAATTGGTCTGGGGACTCTAATATATATACATATATATTTAATTTCTTCTTTCTTGATTACTACTGCTGCTCAAGTAGAAATATTGTGCTTCTATAAAAAGCAACCTGCTAACTAACTCCTTACTTATTCTGCCAATTACTTTTTTGTGTATACTTGTAATTAAACCCATTCTGGGATTCATGTCAACCTTCTTGCACAGCGATCAATACTAAATTGTAACAAAGGGAAAGGGACGATCTCTGTTGTTAGTAGATTTTTGCCTGTACTTGTACAAATAAGATTAGAAGCAGCATGTAGAGAGAGCTGTGAGTACATGACATTTTCCCAATAACTGTTTTTCGTGATTTTGAAGTGTGCATGAAACTCCTGCCACCTTGGATCTCCTCAATCCCAGCCACATGTCATTGAAGATTCAGCTTTGGTGGTTCTTCAGCTCTCTGACACAAAGCAACAACTCTGACACTCGCTGTGCCCACCACCCAAAATATCAATGTATCCCAAAAGAATTCCAGAAAATCTGGAGCAAAATAGCCTCTTTCAATGCAAATGTTTAAGATTAGCATGAATTTACAGACACAGTTTCAAGTTTTTTTAGTCACAGACCAGACATGCTGTAAGTTTGCTTAAAACATGAATTCAGAAATCAATAGAGATAAATAGATGTCCATAAAATAAAATGTTATCATGCAATGCACTGAGAAATATCTTTATTATTATATTTTTCATTTATGAGAACATTACATGTTACCAAGAATTTATTATTTGGAAAAAAAATAGTATTTACAGAAGGTATTGTAATGTCCCGAATTTTCAGAAGATGAAATAGCTGGCATCATACTCAAGAAAGATTTATGATACTTCCTTGTTGAACACTTCAGAAAAATTGGAAAGTACAATAATGTAGCTTCAGTTTTCAAACAACAGCTGTGTTGAAATAGCAACTATGGCTATAGTATAGTGCATGAGGTCAGTACTCACATTATAATTATCAGAATGCATAGTTTACAAATGAAAATCCTTTTACCATCTATATTAAATTATCTTGGGTTAAGAGTATAGTGTCAGCTCCCTGAACTTTGCTTTTGTTGGTTTTTATAAGGTTAAGCCTTAGGGGTAGGGATACTTAACATCTAGAATTATAAGGCTTTACTCTCTTTCCTCGGTGCCTACGATTTATATTCATCAATGTTAATGGATGTTAGTTGTATAAATCTCTGTGGATCAAGATAAGAACATACACCCAAAAGAGATTCTAAATTACTCTTTATATTGACTATTAATGTCCTTGTTACCATGGCTGTATGATTTGAGTTCACGTGCATACATATTAGAATGGTAAAATATTAGATGTCACATTTCTTTCATTGCTCTTGAAACAAGATAAAAGAAAAACATTAAATATGAAATTTGTACTTAAGGAAGTTTACATCTTTTCCTTTCATCTGTGTCCTAGCATTTAATTACAGACACCATCAAACCACACTCAAGGCAAGAGTTGCACTTCTGCCTTCAGAGTTACCTAGCAGAGAGGATGATGGAACTATACATACAGCCCTTCTGAGTTTGTTTTTCCAGTAAATAACACCATTGAACGTAAAACTTACCCAAAAGTTTCCAACTAGAAAAAACATGTTTTTTTATTTAGAAAAAAGAAAACAATTGCAGAACAATTTCTTGGATTCTATTTCTAGCAAGAAGACTGTAAAAAACACAATCCTTTTTATTTTACTACATTCTTTCTTCATGCTAGCAAAATATAATATTATTTCATTTTCAAGCCCAAAGAGTAGCCATTTTTTTTCCTTTTATGCTTCATAGATTTTCAGTATTATTACAATGCATACAAGACATGATTGCTTCCCACAGAGTATAAAGTGGCTTAGTGGACATCATAACACACTTTTATGAGTAACTTAGACATCTCTGTGTTTTCAGTTATACAAAATAATTTGAACTGTCTATTCTTCATTCATAGGTTGTCAGATAAAATGCAGGACTTCTAGTTAACTGAATTTTAGATAAACAGAGAATAATTTTATAGCATAAGTATGTTTCATTGAATTTTGAGGCCATTATGCATACTAAAAGTAGGCATTTGTTCACTTAAAATTTAAATTTAACTCAGTGTTCTGTATTTTCATTTGCTAAACTTGGCCATTCTATTCAATCACCTATAATTCTTGACAGTGAAGTGAGATCTTTAGGGTATTATCTTATAGTTTAGATTGATTTGGTTTGGTTTTGTTAATTTCTGTTGCAGTAGAATTCAATGCAAGTTTAATAATGTCATACAAAATCAAAAAAACTAAAAGGACAAACCTGTTTAAATTATCAGAATCTTTTGGTTATCTGAAACAAGGGCAGTTTTTAAAATAATGTCACTTTTCTACTTGAAAAGGACAGTACCATGAGGGAGAATGGAGAGCTCAGGGGACCGATAATGAGATACAGGCCTTTCATTGGTTTGAATATAGCCCTAGGTGGTAGCGACTGAAAGTTTTTGCCATCTGGTCCCTGATCAGTGGCTGATGTGAAGCTGTTGATTTCACTTAAAAAAAAAAAAAAATCAAGGCAAATAACAAGTTTTCTAGAAGAAGTGTGATTTTACTGTCCACCACACCTCTATAACCTTGAACAAATCCCTTCACTTCTCTCACCCTCAAGCTCTGTATCTCTGCCTCTCTGCCCTTGAATTAAAAAATCTTCTGGTATTATAAGAAAAATTGAAGATAAAACATACCTTATGTAGTTTTTCTTTCATTTCAAGGGGGAAATAGCTACAGTTCTCTACTTTGTAGTACATAGGAATAATCTATTCTGAATATTTTCAAAAAAGTAACCATTAAGAGTTTTCAAGACTCTATTGTACTCCCAAAGTTGAATGTCCAAATCATTCAACTTGTTATTTGGAAAGGCTCTTAGAATAGCTATTAAATGAGAAGTGTGGAAGTATTTGTACCAGTGGAGACTAAGACCCTTACCTTCATCTCATATTTATTTTCAACACTCTCCCCTGTTCAGTTGTCTTCCATTTCAGTTATGGTGAAAAGAGGTACATTGGATTTACATAAGAAAACCTGAATTTGATACCTAGGCCTGTTATTCTATCTGGGCAACCTTGAGAAAATCATTTAAACTTTCCGAAACTCTCAAGTAAATAGTATAATTCTTGTAATTATTTGTTGCAAGAATCATTTTTCTCCCTCCAAACATTAAAAAGAATGCCAAGTTCATGCCTGTCTTTTGAGAAAATTTATTTGGTAATATATGACAAAAGCCTTAAAGTTTCCATTTCTACTTTAGACAGGGTGATGGAGAGAGGGGAACAAAAGGAGAAAAATACAGAGACATGAAGATCCTGGTGTTTTCAGGGAGCTGTGAGCAGTTCAGAGTAGATAGAGTTTGAGATACTGGGTGCAGTCGAGGATTAATCTCAAAGGACGGCCAAGACCAGATCAAGGAGGGTATTGTATCCCATACTAGAGATTTCGTGTTCTATTTTATAGACAATGACAAGGTTTTTAAGCAATAGAGAAACTGTCCAAATTGAGGTGGCTAGATGGGAATAGAGCAAGAATACAGACAAAGGGAACTTGGAAAGTCATGGCAATAATAAGGTCAAAATGAGTGAGAGCTTGAATTAAAGCAGTAGTGAAGATGAAAAAGGTGGCGATGCACATGAGAACAATTAATGAGATACCTAGACAATGACAAGATGGAAGCATGCAGTAAGATAGAATGTCCCCTAGGTTTATACCTTGGGTTACTATGTAGACAAAGGTGTCATTAACAACATTTGGGAATTTAGAAATAGGCATAAGTTTATAGGGGGAAGACGATATGTTTAATTTTCAGCCTATTGGATTTGCCACCATTGTAGGTATATAGGTGTTTTAGGTATTACTGGTATGTAGGTTACTCAGTAGTCAGTAATAACAAAGATGCATAGAGTTTAGAGCACAAGACTGAGCTACAGACATGGATTTAGGAGTTTAACTTGTCAAGGTTCTTAGTTGTAGACCACAAAATCCACTCCAGATAGGATAAGCAAAAAGAGATCTATTATGGGTTATGGTGCACATGCAGAATTAGTACAGACATGGAAAGCCTATATTCTAAACTTCTAGAAACAATTCCCTGAATGACATAAAAAACTTGACCCACCAATGAAGTTGCTACATCTGCTCAGATCAGGAAACAATAGAATCAGAAAACATTCAGCATATCTATCAGATTCAGAAATGTGCCAATTCTAATGAAATTTGTCATTTCCAAATAGATGCTCTTTGCCCTGCCTTTGGACATCCATAAAGTTAGGGACCAAATATCAAGGCCTCTATCAAATGCATAGCAACTTTGCTTGACAGAAGATCGATGTAAACTTTATCTCACATCTACCTTGCAACTCTCACGTGGTGAATTTTCTTCACAGAAGCTAGAGCAAATGCCAAGGGTTGCAGTGGTATCTGGGAAGCAGTTTTTAGCTTTCTGCCCTTTGATAGAGCCACTTAAATTGTGGTTTGGAATGGTGTTAAGTAAGTTAATCTGTCACAAGGAAGCATAAAGACAAAAATGATGTTTAAGGAAATCATAGTGGATGTCAGAAAAAGACAACATATGTTATTAAAAGAGAAGCAAGCAAACAAGTGAAGAGAAGATGGCCAGGGACAGAAACCAAAAAAAAATCAATATTTTAAAAGTATAAGAAAGGGAGGAAATTTAAAAAAAAAAACTCTCGAATAAATGTAAAGATTGGAGGAAAAACATAGAAGTATTGCTTATCAAAAAAAAGACATTTTCAAAAAAGAAATTTTCAAGTTTTATGCTGCCTAGAGGTCTTAAAAGAATCATCATATTTGTCTATTAGTGCACCTGTGTTAGGAGAGTATGGTCAGAGAGGTGAAAGCAGAAACCAGAGAGCAGGACATTAACAAAGTAAAGCCAGCTTGACTCCAGAGAGGAGAGAGAGAGAAAAGATGATAGGTAGAGGAAAGAGAGTAAATAAAGAGACAAGGACTTCCACAGGTGAAGAAAGACTTGAGTTTATGCTTTTCTGTCTATGTGAAAGATGCATACAAGAGAAAAAAATTTGAAAATAGGGGTAACAATGGAATCATTGAAGGAGTCAGGTCCCACGAGAAACAGGAAGTGATCAACAGCGCAGAACAGAAGACACTTCTTCCTCCGAAAAGAGATGAAAAAAGATTCCAGTGAGTGCAGATTTGCCTAGGTTTGTAAAAGGGGATGGTAAATTGAGGGATTTACTATGACATGTTTAATGCTCACTGTTGGAGGACAGGACATTGATGCAAGTGGCTTAAGCAAGGTAGCCATACCTTGGAGTGCTGCAGAATGACATTGAAGGCAGACCTGGGAACACAAAAGAGACTGACATGCAGCCCTGCTGCTCAGAATACTCAGCTAAGGCTGGGGACCATGGATTTCTGGTTGCCCGGTCTACGTGATTATTCGATTTCTTCCACATTATGAGTGTCACAAAGGCAGATGGTTGGACTGACTCAAAGTTTTGAGTTAGCAGAGTAAATGCACAGAAAGCCAAGAGAGAGAGAGATTCATGCCGATAGAAAGCTTGCATTACCAAATAAATAAATAAATATATAACCGTATTTATTGAGTGAATAATATGTATTGGACATGATGCTGAGTATTTTAAAGGGATTATCTCATTTATCTTGTGAAAATTGTCAAAATCAAAATGAAGTCACTTATGTCAAACCCTGACAAAGTGGAGCCGGGTAAGGACATGAAGGGAGAGGTCTCACACACCTATGCCTCATAAGAAGAACTATCATAAAAGACTCTACAAAAAATACAACCTTGCATGAAAACCACCATAACCTTACACTAAAAATATTTTTTGAAGACATCTGCCAAGCAACTGCCATAAGTCCAATCATGGACTTATGTTCCCAATGTCATTGGTCCTAATAGCCAAGGATAATTGTTTCAAAACGACTTATGTAATTTTTTTTTATTATGTCATTTTTCCTTTTAAAAACTGTCATCTTCATTTACCTCTGTGAATACACCCATAGTTTACTATGCCACTGTATTCCCATTGAAATGCTCATTCCCAAATAAATATTTTGTTTGAGAGAACCTCTTCTCCTTTTCTGTTATTTAGGTTGACACTCTTAACAACAGTCTTTGGTAAGTAATATTATTATCCCTGTTTTACAGTGGAAAGAACTGATTTTATTAGATTTTAGAGATGTATGTTTGCTGTGATGTTACTTTGGCTAAGTAAATGAAATGCCAAACTAAAAAGATAAAAGTTGATTTCGCACTCTGATGTGAAAGTGCAAGATAGAATGGGTGCTCTCCTTCACAAATTTGCCAAGGGACCATCTTCCTTCTGTCTTGTTGCTCTGTCATCTTCAAAATATGGTTTCTAACTCATGGTGCTAGATGACTGCTCCTGCCCTCACCATCTTGACAAAATTCCAGTTAGCAGGAAGGGGGTAGAAGGAAGGCAAAAACATAGCTACATGGCTGTACCCACAGCTGAAAAAGGCTGGAAAATCTTGTCTCTTGCTGGGTAGCCCAGCTAAAATTGTGCAATTTTATTACTAAAAGAAGAAAATCACAATTTGTTTGCAAAATAGAATATGATTCTAAAAGCATCTTTGAGGAGAATTAGGCTGGGGTGAAATATAGAAAACTTTTCTTTTTTATCCTGGTTCCTATAATTTTATAGAACCTACATAAGCATCAATCTATCCCCAGTGTATTGAAGAGTGACATAATGTGCAAAATAAAGAAACAAATAAAAAAATTAAACTTCTGCCGCACCAGATTGGGTCAGGCATTTCATCTTCTATTATATCTTTTTACTTCTTGCTAGCTGAATTATAATCGATATAAACCAAAAAATGGAAAAAGGCCACCCACTTCTCCAACTTTAAGGTAAATATTTGTTACCATTCCTCCATTTCCCCAGAGAGGACTCTACCTGTGTTCTGTTTGGGTGGAGAGGGAGGGCCCCTCTACTTTTAATCAGCCCATATCCCGGAGCTGTCCTGATTTACTGAAGATGATTCCCAGCACAAAATTGTTCTTACAGTCAGGAAATTTTTCTTGATAATAAGATCACGTTGTTTTATTTTTTGGTATTATCTTCAACTCTTAGATCAATGATTCTGCTGCAACACCACTGTTAGGTAGACAGCCTGGACTGTTTGCATGTTCCTCACTCCTCATCCCTTACAAAGCTCTCTATGTGTAAATCCACCATCTATTTCTCTAATCAACTTCAGTTGCACGTCTCTGGACTAGTTGATCTGTATTTTTTTGGATCCTGGATGGCCAAAAGAATGGAGTTTTTCTCATTAGTATCACAATATTATGTTTCCTTCCATTGGCATTGTGTCATTCACTTCGTGGAAGCTTTCAGTTTTATTTAAAGTAACAAAATAAACATTTATATCTACATAAGTAACGTTAGATTTGATTCATCTTTATCATTTTTATGCTGTTATTGGACATAGATTGCATCTGTATAAGATACAATATGTAGATGTATATACAAGATATAGATGTATATACAAGATATAGATGTATATAAACATCTATATTATTTAGTTTTGATTTTACCCCACGGTTTCACTTAGTATTGATCATAATGTATTACGATCAGTGATAACTTAATAGGACAAGTCATTTTTTTTTCTCTTTCTACTGTGCATGGGGATAAGATACTGTCTCTGAGCCCAACCTAACATCCATGTTGTCAGGGTGTTGGCCTGCCTGACTGATAGCACATTAAATTACACTCTGCCAGGTTTAGATTTGATATCAACTCTCTGACACTTATCCTGATAGCATGACCCAATACTCAGCTGGATAATAGTTTTTATCTAATTGAGAAAGAGAACTAGATGCTTAAAATATCACAATTCTGAAATGAATTTTAATTCAACCAGAGGTACCTACGTGCATATAATTTAAAATATCACTGAAGAGGCTTGGTACCTAGGAGAACCTCTCACTAAAAGGGATTTCAAAGCCTGAAAAATCAGTATTTGTCACATTATTTCTATTTAGACATAAATACTTGATAAATGCTATTTGCTCAATTTTTATTAACAGCTATAAGGCAAACATAAAGTAATGATGAAATTAATAGTATCAGTATTAGTAGTTAATACTTACAGCATTTCTACGTGTCAGGCATTTCACATATCTTTATACCATTCTTACAGTCAATATTAGTATCTCATTGTAAATATGAGGAAACTGAGGCACAGAGAGATTAAGTAACCTGGCCAAGTTACATAGCTAGTGGAGGAGCTGTAAGTCAAACACGATCTGGCTGCAGAGTTTGTATCCTTAACCACCGTACTATAGATATCTAAAGATAAATATTTTTAACAAGCTAATCCTCTTTCCCTTGTGATCAGCTGATTTTTAAGAAAAATAGAGGCAGATAAATGCTAATGAAGGAGGTGGTTTGAGACAAGCATTCGTACCACCAAGATGGCAAGAAAGATAAACAGCAGCTCAGGGTAAGACACCGTGAAAACCACTGAGCCTTCATCTTAGAAATATTAAACATCATCTGTCTCCCAACAATTTCTTGATCATTCTTTGGTTTTTTTATATGAATGCTGTATTTTTAATTATTTCTAACATATACATCTTTATAATGATAATAACATTCCCTGTATTTGTGATGTTTTTGTTAGGTCAATTATATTTCTTAGTTTCTGTTGCTTGCAACACCTCCCAGTTTAGCACAAGCTGCACCGTTCCACAATGTGCTATTCGCAGATTCTTTTTAAATCATTAATAAATGATAAATGTTAAAAAATGATGAGTGCTAACACCACCTTTTGTTGCAACCTCCTGAACACCTCCTACAGTTTTGCTTCATTGCCACTTTATTCTGAAGCTTTATTTATGGTCCAAAAGCTAGTTTGAATCCATATGACTATTTTCACATCAACTCTAAATTTGAATCAATTTAGCAAATAACACTTTTAAAGTGTGGCATCAATTTTTTCCTATAATTGAAACATTAAATATCTATTTCACTTACTTTAGCCTATATTGACCTATCTTTTAAGTTGGAAAAGGGAGAAATAAAAATGTTTGGTCAGTCATTCATAATATTTACTGAGTGCATACTATTTACATTAAAACATAGAGCTAGGGGCTAGCGAAAACAACATCCTCATAGTAGCATGAAAATATTGTGATATTTTATACTTATGTTCAACTAAAAAGGCACTATGTCCTCAAAATGATGACCACCACCCACACAAAATTGGTCATGTATAGTGACTTGAAATAAATAGGCTTAACACCACCACATCATAGTACAAAATGGAGCAAGTAAATAACCACAAGTATTTGATACTTAAAATACTAATAATATGTAAAAAAGAGTAGAATAGCAAAAATATGTTAGTTACATGTGATTAAAATGAATAGAGATGAGAAATAATGCTATGGAAATTCTAGCTACTTTAAATATCAATTATAATTTCTATATAACTTTTTTCCTACATTATTGAAGTTATTGATTCATATAGCTTGTGTCATGCCAATAGTTTTTAAAACTCTATATTCTCTTTCCAATGTATCTTTTAGTAAGCCATCATTGCTTTCCTTTTTTATTATTGATTTCATTAGAGTAAATTACTAGAAACTATTTTAGGAATATAATTTGTTCATAAATGATGAAGATTTATACAAGTAAAATAAGAAAAGGAGATAATTAATTGGAATCAAAATATTTAAATCTCAACTCCAAACCCCCAATATCAAAATCATTGTGATAATTACACTAAATACGGATGTTTATACTTTCTAGATATTCAAAAAGTCATATTTGTATAATTTTAGAGGTCAAGGCCAATATTATAAGCAAATATGGGAGTTAAACTCAGAATCAATCCTACTATTCAATACTCTCACAATACGCTATCTTTTTTCTTCACTAAATATATCACTGTCATAGTGAACGATATTTTTCAAACTATTTGCTTAATGTCTGCTAGCCTTAAGAAAAGTATAGGACATTTTAGTGCTACCCCAATTGTCTTAGAAACCCAAGACTAAATAAGCCGTTGAAAAGGGAAATGATCATCATAGTATACACCATATTTTTTTAAGTAGTAAAAAGAATCAGACTTTATATATTTATTCGGAGACTGAGAGCCCCACATATAACATCAAGGAAGTATAGATAAGAAAGATGCAGTGCTATGCTCACTCCACCCGGGGGGATCTTCCAAACGGCACTGTGTAGATCCAAGCAAAGGCCAAGACAGCTGTTTTTCACATAATCCATGAGTTTAGAAGGTGAGGCAACAGGGTAAGAGAAGGTAGCCTCTCTCAATTCAGCCGAGCCATAATGAGAAAATATGTCATCTAGCAATTGGGAATTGGAGCTGGGCATATTTGCCTGCCTTTCAATTAAAGACAAAAAAAAGGGATTTCACTAAGTAGACAGCATTTAGGTTCTGCCTGGTGGCAAATACTTGGTGTACACAGTTCTCTTTATTATAGGGTGAGAAAACGAGAAACAAAAATATTGGTTGAATATATTAATACATATGTTTTATCAAATATTATAAATAACATGCAAGTGTTAAAATTCTTATTATTAAAATTATAATAAGTAAATTAAAATCAAATAATAAAAATAATTATAATAAATTGGGAAAAACAATTATAACAAATGAAAAATAATTATTGTAGTAATATATAATATTACTCCAAAATATGCCAAAGAGCAAGAACAAATACTACACAAGAGAAGAAATATAAATTATGCAAATGTATTTAAAATATTTAACTGAAATATAAGCAATAATGAGTTAGGATGTTTTTATGTCTCAAACCCTCACTAGTGACAATATTTGAGAGTGAGGGGTCCCTTATATTCTGATGGTAAGAGAGTGCATTGAAACAACATTTCTAGAAAGCAGTTTGGGGTAATGTATCACAAAATCCTTTTTAAAAAAGATGGAGTATGACAATTTGACCCAATAGTTTCTAATTATAGTGGTGTCTGGAACATAGTATGAACATATTAATGAATTAATAAATTAAGTTTTTAAGGATCCCAGTTATTTCAGTGTCAATGTTAGGATTCACTACAACAAAGACTTCCCAAACCATTACTTAAGCAGCTATATAAAATTCACATTCATAATTTACCACATCATTGGGAAATCAGATAGTGACACATCAATACTTGTCATTCAGTAAATTCTCATGAAATTATCCTGCCATTAAGAGCACTAACAGTGAGAACTTATTCAAATTTCATGAGGCTATGTCTCAATCACATCACAACCAAATTATTGTTTTGGAAATTGATTTTCAGCTGTGTATTCTGAAAATAAAGTGAATGAGATCTATTTAATACTTTAAAAATATCCATTTTGATCTACACATTCTGACCCTGGAAAATTAATTTTCTGTAAGTGGTGTTCTTTTTTCAGAGAAGGGATGTGGTAGTAATTTAAGAGACCCAGTCCTTTCCTTTGTGTGTCCACAAAAATTTTGTATTAAAGTACAATCTTCCAGAGGGCAGGCTTCATAGGTTTGACTGGTACCATAGTAAGAAGTTTAAATATTAGTTGGGTTGATAACATTATTTAATAATTATTCTAATTATAAATTCAAATTTCTTTTAGAAATCATATTCTATAATACATCAACTTGTTTTAGGGGAAATTTTTCTGAATGCAATTGACTAACGTTATTTCTTTATGAGCCCTACCATGCGGGAGATTCTTTGGGAAACAACTTCCAAATCAGTTCCCCTTAAGTTAAGGTTAAAATAAATCCCAACTTTACCTTTCTGGGGGAAATTACAATAGACAGAAAAAAAGTTAAATTGATGCTAGAAAGCATGAATGAAGACATTTGGTTAATTTGGGCAGATAATGAATTTTTAATATGAAATGTTTTGCCTACCCATTACACAAAGTGTTACCTTATCTAAGTTTCTTTGATTAAATGGCACCAGAGAGTGTTCAAATTGGTTTCTGGCCAGTTTCATTATAATTCTTCAGAACATTAGGAAATGTATTAGATATATTCTTTGACCTTTTGAGTAACATATTGAATTCTAGAATGAACACAGTACAAGCAGCAATAATTTTCTTTCATATTATTTGAGCTATATCACATTTCATTTTTCTCCTTTTATCCTGATGAATCCTTAGAAAAATGAATGTGCTGTGTTTAAAAGAAATGTAGAAAGCATTTCTCTTGAAGATAGAACACTTACAAATCAATCCCCAAAGTATCAGGCATAAAGAAGGGCCAGTCACTATGTATAAGTGGCCAAAGTGTTCAAAGAGATGTGTGTAGGATATTGAGATCACTGCTTCTCCAACTTCAGAGTGCATGGAAAACACCTGGGATCTTGCTAAAATGCAGAGACTGATTCAATAGGTCTGGGTTGGGGCCCCAATTTTTTTCTGTTTCTAACAAACTCCCGTGTGATGTCAAAGCTCTTGATCAAAAGACCATACTTTGAAAATGACTATTTTCAATCATTCATTTACTGAAATTCAACTACGTGTAAGCACTATTCAGACAACAGAATAAACAGGGATAAGGTTCTCATCTGCATCCTTGAGGTGGTACCCACGTCAGTACAAACAAGTCCCCATCAATCCTGGAGCAGCTCTCTGTGAACATTTTCACAGGCTTTTCAGCACACTGTTGCTCATGAATACTCTCTCCCAGCCTGAAAGCATGGACATTGCCATCGTAGTCGCTATTAACAAGTACATATCCAGTTATGCCTGGGTGCAGGGAATGGTGACAAGAACACAAGTAGAAAAGGAGCAGGAGGAAGCCCCTGTTCTTGGGTTCTTAAGATGCAACTGCAGACGTTGGTTCCTATTGCAGACACAGGTTCTGCCTTCCAGTTTTTAAGATTCAGTTGCACAAATGCACAAAAGAGGACAGCTATTAATATGAGATTGCTCATGCCCAGGGCCAGATGAATGGGAATACAATACTTGAGTGTAAAGAAGAAAATGATAATGTAAGGAGAATGATGCTGACAAGGAAGAAAGGACACAAAGGAGGCAACTGGATACAGATCTTACAGAAATGGTGGGACGTGGTAAAAAAAAAAATGGATCACTTCCCAAATACATCTTTATAATGTATGTGAGCTATTGCATTCTGTACTCTCTAGTACAATCTTACAAAGAGATACACCTTCCCACAAGATCCTGCTTAAATAGCCTATTCATTCTACAATAAGGCAACTGTGAAAGGAGAGATTAAACAGAGTTCTTATTAAATGGGCACTTAAAAACTATCAGACTTTTTCCCTTTGCCAAAAGTGAGTGTCTTTGGAGCACATTAGACTTTTCTGTATGACAGAAAAGATGATACGCAAGATAGACACAGAGATGGCAGTGAGTCAATTTGCAGAAGGAGCTAAGCCTTCAAGGAGAGGAGAGACTCTCCCAGAGATTGAAATGAAGGAGACTAGGATGTGGACCAGAGAGGACTGATACAAGTTCTTCACCAGAAAAGGGCCATGAAAATGCAAGAAGCTGGATCTATTAAGAGGAAATTAGGAGTTGAGTTTGCAACCTGGGCTCCTTAGGCAACATGGTGGCTTATTTGGGTGGCTGATGGTGGAATTTTTATAGACCCAGGCACCCTAGAATAGTGGTTGAACTTGGAATATGAACTAACATGAGCTACAGTCCTGGCCCCCAGAGTGGGGTACCACGGTGTCCTGGGCAGCAGAGAGAAGCCATCGTTCCTGGAACTCTGTGGGACTATCCTCTACACACTATGTATCTTCAGGAGCGGTCTCTCTAACTGCTCTTTTCTTCACCATCTTGATATTTAAAAGCAAAATTTTACCTACCCACCCCTAATTAAATGTGTCCCTCAAGTTCTTAAACAAGTGATAACATCAAGGAAAAGCATCAAAATGAAGATAATTGAACTTTCTACTACTAGGACATGTATAATAATTAGAAAAATCAGAAAGGTAACAGTGTGATTATATAAGTATATGTAATTTATAATTCCTTCATCCACAAATATATAAGGAGTGGCAGGCACAGTACTAAGTACAAAGATTAAGGAGAACAAGAGAAGCAAAGACCTCATTTTTACAAATTTTACTGCATTGAGAGCCTGTTCATAAAGCTGGTCCCAGACAAGCTCCCAAACATTAACGGCTACCTGAGCTGAGTAGCTGCTGGACAAGAGCTAACATGCACCTCCTAATGCCATGTAAAGACAGGCACCCTCAAGCACACTACAAGCGCTCTCCACTTAGGTAAATGGATTCTAGTAATCCTGAAAAAGGTGTTATTACATATAGGAGAACATAGACCCACAGTCACTGCTAGAGAGAAAAATGAGGCTGAGAGTATTAAAGTAGTCACATAGCAGGTCATCTTTCAACTTCATGCAATATATACACAATCTATTTTTAAAGAATCAACTGAAATCAGCATATTTGTTATTTATGAAAACACTAGAGGATAAAGAACACATGGAGAGACCAATTTGCCTTAGAGCATGTTTTGTCCACACACAACTTTAGTGACTAAGATAAACTGTGCATATTAAACTCTTTCATAGTTACAAATATTTTTCTTTCTAAGGCTGCTGCCATCAAATGATATCAAATAATTAGTGAACTAAAAGGCAGGTTTCAAACACTTGTAAAATGTTGGCCACTAAAGCACTTAATGACTGGCAGATGCTCAAAACTAATACTACACTTCAAGCTACAATTTAACAAGTTTAAACTAAATAAGCACAGATTATCTTCTGGGGGTGGTGTGTCCAAAAGCAATTTGAGCCATGCAATTTTTCATTTTCTGTGTCTGGTTTATATTTTTAAAGCATATCAAGTAGCAGCAGATAAGGAGGCATTATATGTTCTTTGGGTAAAAGGTTTGTTACATGCCAAGTTTCCACTCAATCTAAATGACTTTTATAAAGGTGTGTGCTTACAGATGGATATTTCTTTTACTATATTCAGACTCAAGATTTCGTCGTTCAGGCTAAACACCATAAGCCATTCTCCAAAGAATGTAATATATCCTTCAGAGATAGAAGTAGGAGTGAGAATAGAGGTGTGGAAAAAGATGTAGAAAACTGGGGTGGATTTTCCAGACCCATGTACTTATTAGCCTTGATAATGAGACCAGCTATGATAAGAATTCATTTCCATTGCCAATGATCCCTTACTATCAAACCAGCTGGAACCAACACTCTTTTCCTTAAGTGACACATTCTAATCATCACCTTGGAGAAAACTTACAGAACACACATACAAGCGTAAGTGTCTCTCTTTGGCCTTCAAAGTATTCCATGCCCATGAGATGTAAAGTCAGCATCAATACACAATAAGTAAAGCTTATTGAATTTAACGCTTACACATTCTGGGTAGACACAATGGTCAATACAACAAAATTAAGTAGTGAGCAATTCAGTTGATAGATTGTACATTCAGGTTTTGAAGATTTGATCTAACATACATGGGTCTAGGTTTGCCCTCGACAAAACCATGTTGGTGGTGGCCCCAGTATCCCAGTGTCCTCTTTGCCTTTTTTCACACTTACGGTTTTAATTGGCACCCAGGACTATGACCTGTCTACACTGTCCAAGTCAACCTGCAATAGACAAGAGAGTAAGGTGTATATTGATTAAGAGGAGTAAAGCAATGTTGATTGACATTGCATCAGTCAGCTAGCCTAACTATGCCTCAATATCTCATACGTACAAAGGGAATAATTAGGCCTCAATGGGTTGATATGAGGATCAGATAGGACAATAGACGTGAAGCACTTAGCATAGTGCTTGGCGAATAACAGTACCTGAGGAGTGGTGGCAGTTTTTGTTTTGTTTTTTTTATACAGGTCATACTAAGCAGACCAGTGCTGCTCACAAAACTGATGTATTTACACTCCAACTAATTTTCATTTCCACCTAAGTTCTGTGCAATGTCTCCAAGATTCTATTCTCTATTGATGGAAAAAGAAAAAAAAAATGGTGATCAGAAAATATGCCAAAGTGTTATGGTAGACATGTTAGCTGTCAGGATCAGAAGCCTTAAAAATGTGCATAATTTTGGATGCAGCCAATTCATTGCTAGGAGATAAACAGGGAGGTCTATAAAGATTTTCTGTAGTAGTGCTTATTTAAGCATATTTATAATAGTAAAGTTTTGGAAAACAATTAAATGTCCAACAATATGTACTACCCTAAATAAATACGAAACACACACAATGGCATACTCTGCAGCCATTAAAATGACATAGAGAATATTTAATGACATGACAAGAGGTTTAATAAATAAATAATGAATGTACCATTTGAAATTAATTTCTAAAGAAATTTTAAAATTTTATTTTATTATTTTCTTTTTTTCTCATATTAGCCCTGCTTTGCTAGTGGTTCAAATATTATCTTAGCTTGCCCACTGCATAAACCCAGCACTGGGCATCCCAAATAGTAACTTAATAATGAACCTATGATCATAATGATTCAAGACTAGGTATTTGGGAGATGGTAAGAAGAGAAATCTCCCAACCTCATTACATGCTGTTCAGACAGTCATCCATCTAAAAGTTCGATGTGAATGGACTATGAGTGGAGAAATGGCCAAGCAGGAAAGAAAGATGAAAGTCATATCCCCCTTTCCTTTGCCAAAGTTGGCATTTAATCAGCCACTGGAAGGTCAGTCTCTTCTGTCAACCAGCTGCCACCAAGGGGTCCTTTAGTGTTCCACTTTAAGCCTGGAGGCCTTTGAGATCACCTGCTTTTGTAATCTTTTAGCAATGCCACCGAGGTATAACACAATCTTATAAGGTCTTATAGTTATGAATTGATTCTTTGGAGCCTATCCACCCACGTTTGAATCCCAGCCTCACAACTTACTCTTTGTAGGACCTCTCTATGCCTCTGTTTTTTCTGATGTGTAACACAGGACTAATGATAGTACTTACTTCATAGGTTATTGTAAGCAATAAATCAGTCAATAGATATAAAACAGAAAGCATTGCCTGAAACATACTTAAATGCATAGAACAAATGGGTAACCATTGGAGAGGGCAAATGGGAAAATGGCAGGAATTTAGGCCCTTGAAGTAGGGAGGATCTAGATCATATAGGGCTTTCTAGAGTCTGCCGTAGAGTCTGAATTTTTTTTTCTAAGCATAATATGAATCCATTTCAGATTATGAGGTTAAATTAGGTCATAAATGCAAGGTAACTAGTGTAATACCCAACATACTAAAAGTGTGGTTTAAATTATAATCTTAATACAATGTGTGTGTGTGTGTGTGTGTGAGTGTGTTTGTGTAAATCACCACAGTGGCCAGAAAATAATTACTTCAGATCATCCAAGACCAGGAACATCTAGACCAAAAAGAAAATCAGTTGGTGGGCTCCAAGCCACACCATGCAGAGCCGAAATGACTGATTGCTTTTTTAACAGCAATAAGACATGGAGTAGTCATTTATCTGAAGATTCAGAAGTTGGATTCAGGAAACCTGCCTATTTACGCAAGGTTTCTGCCAATCCTAGTACAAGCAAAGGTAAATTCCATAATGTGAATGTCTACTCTCTCAATATGAACAGCTCCACAGGATCAAAGAAAAAGTGTTCTCTCTCTCTTTCTACTCAATCCTTTACCGCATATGCCTTGGGAACAGACGGTGTTGCTGCTTCTGGAAAGTTAAATGGCATTCCCATTTAACATAAATGCACGTTATTAAAAGGCAAAGGAATGCCTATTTAGAGTTATGACAGTTACTGATTTAAAAGAAACCGTGAGCCCAGGGCAATCTGAACCTGCTGCACACCAAGACTCAACACAAGCAAGCCAGTCAGCAAGCGCCACGGGTCTCCCAGGGCTGGTGCTGCTTTGAATGTGAGAGAAGTGGTTGCCAAGCTGGGGACTGTCAGGAGGGAACAAGCCCACTTGGATTGAAGACACAGCCCCTAGTTGCTTACAAAACCAAACTTGTGAAATTCAGAAAGAAAAGGCAAGTCTGAGCTGCAATACTTAAAAGAAAAAATACATGCAAACATTTTAATATAAAAATTATATTGGGTCTGCCTAGCATATAAAGTAGAATTTTAGAGCTTTTCATCTTGGAGGTTACAGAGGAGTTTAGCCTCAGGAACAACCTGACAAATAAAACTTAGCCCTTTGTATATGTGTATATATGAAGCAGGGTTATGAATTACCAACAGCTAGCAAAGTATGAATACAACTGATTTCTGTTAATCTAAAGAGTAAACTTCAGTTGTAGAGAAATGTAAACATTGAAGATATTGAAAAGACAAACACAGATATATTATACAGATGAGGAGATTATGCAGGGATTATATTTATTGGTATGAACATTAATCATGTTTTGTTAAATATAAAAACAGGTTACAGATCAGCACGTATATCATATCCCATTTTTAGAAAATACATCTCTTATAGATTTGCATGGGGGGAAGACTGGAAGGATACACATTAAATTAATTTCTCTTATATCACAGAAATGCCATACCAGATCCTATTTTCCATTTTTTCCTCTGTTGTATACAATGTTTATAATAATACACACACATATTTTTATGATGCAGTTAAAATCGCAAATATTTAGATCAGATGATAGATAGAGACTAATCTAAATTATCCAAAAACTTTGGAAATCCAAATTCCCAAAGCAAATGAACAGGTTCGCAATAGATTGAAATGCCTAATTGCAGCATGAAAATATCTTGAGAGTCCGTGTATGTGTCTCACTGAATACAGATTGCTTCGTTTCATATTCCTGTGACTAGAGCCTAGCGCTGGAACTAGAGATGACTGAGCTGTCGGGCAGATAGCAGCTGGCTGGCTGGACGGCGTGCTCATCTGGCCATCTTGAGGGAACTGCTGTTACTGACAGGGCCGGGACATGCACAGAGTGTGAGCCCAGGCAACAGAGCTGGATCAAGGCCAGCAAGCCCTTCTTCCCCTGATATCCAGTGAATGCTAAATTAAAACTTGCTGAATGACTGACTATTTAACCAAGATGTAATTGGAGAAACCTTAGACATTGCAACAGATGTCCCTCTCCTCCAGCGTGCCTCAGAGGGCTTCGTGATTTCACAGGCAGCTGCCCATGCATGACACAGTCACAAGCTTTGCATCCACATCTACACTCAACTCTGAATGGCTTAAGTCAAAGTCTGGTATCAATGGAACACTGTGATCACGTCCTCATCTTGTAGAACCCCTTATTAGAGTATTGCTTACATACGCAAGCTGTGTTAGGCTAACGTTCACATGCACTTTATTCAAAGTCATTTTTCCATTCAGCAGACTTCTATCACAACACCTAGAGAAGCCTCATTTCAGGATTTCCAGAAAAATACATTAAATGTATATAGCAATATTATGGTATTTGACTTACATAAATTTCTTGTAATGTCAAAAACACAAAATGAAAGTACATTTAAAAAAAAATAAAACAAAACAGAAGTATATAAAGAAGGGTAAAATGTCCCCATTCACCCAGGACTGCCACTATCCTGAATCGTGACTTTGTGTGAATTTAAAATAGGTACTCTTTTCTTAAGATAAAGACCAAAATTTTAAATTAGTGCTCTCTTCCACAATCTTAACAACATACATGTGTAGGTGATGCTTGAATGTGGTTTAAATAAGGAACATCCATACTAACCTCTCCACGTCAGCGATGACGTGTTGGTGTGCTCTCCCAAGCATGTACTCAGACACATATACATTGACATCTGATCCATCTGGTCCTCCTGCTCCCTCCCAATCCCTTTAGCCAGAGATAATGGCACTGTATACGTACGTGGTTGAAATCATTTTTAATTTGAAAATCAGTGAGACAGTCTCTTTTGTATAGGTAAAGTTCCACTGGATCTACATTAAGGAAAGATAGATTCTTTCACACAATTCTTTGAAAGTCTAAATGCCACAATCCAGCTTGATACAGTTATGAATAAATAGGTAAACAAAGAACGAGTCTTTTCCTAAGAATCCAAATGTAGAAAGTCTGGCATTTAAATTTTTCAACTTTAACTCACCGACATTACTGAGCTCTAAGAGTTGGTAGCCAAAGTTTCAGACAAAAATCAAAGTAAAACAGGAACTACTGACTCGCAAAGGCAGATGTTAGCACAGCTTGGACTTTCTCCACCTTTGCTGCAAACACACTCACAAACTCAAAGGAAACTTTTCCATTCTTTATTCAAATGGCATTAGGAAGATTTTGCAGTACACGTCTGTATCAAATTTGGTGTGAAAACTGTGTTTTATGGAACTTGTGAAAACTCACATTGGAGGCATCTCTCTAAATAGAACCACGTGGAGCACATTTGATACCCACCAGGTTCTTATACTTGATCTCTCTAAATGACAGCATGTGGATTTCAGACCAAAGTAAATAAAATGCTTAGGGTCTTCTTCCCTTGCATTCTAAAATGCTATATTGGTATTTCAGGAATACCAAAGCTTAACACTGAATTTCTGTATGAATAAAATGAACTCAGCATGAATAAAACAAATAATAAATGTTTTGTTTTACCATTCATTCCGTGAAAGCATCAGAAACTAGTTTCAGATATAGTTTACAAATATAAGGAATTACTGAAAGGATTGATCCTAGATTGAATTTTGAAAGAGCTCTTCTTTATCCTAGGCCTCCTCACTAATCTCTCACAGCTATTCTTTCCCTGATTCTCCTTCGCTCTTCTTCCTGTTCCTCTACCAGGCGTCCTCAAACTACGGCCCACGGGCCACATGCAGGTGTTTTTGCCCGTTTGTTTTTTTACTTCAAAATAAGATATGTGCAGTGTGCATAGGAATTTGTTCATAGTTTTTTTAAAACTATAGTCCAGCCCTCTAACGGTCTGAGGGACAGTGAACTGGCCCCCTGTTTAAAAAGTTTGAGGACCTCTGCTCTAACCCTTCTTCTCACCCCTCCTTTCTCAGACACTTAGCTTCCTCATGTCTTGAGTGCTCTGACTTATACAAGCTAATTTGAAAAACTAATTCAGATTGAGGCAACCCTGATAAAATTGTCAAAATGTGTTACTTCTCCAACAACATGTAATTACACTGATCAGTGTCCAAAACTGTTTATAATCTAAAAAGAGGAAGTCATGTTAGAAATGTGGGGTCTTCTGGAAATCTATGAGGAGAGAGCTTTAAGGGCAAAAGGCTCTTCAGCAGGCATCAGTTTACTGTGTGCAGGCACGTACGTATTTCACACCACCTTGATGGACACATCTATATTTGCAACCCAGGAAAGGCATTGCTACTTAAAAACCACAGCCAGTAGTTGATTGTCACATGGAAAACAAGAGTGGAGGACCTTCACCCATTTGAGATGGGTCCTGCAAACACAGCCAGTGGATCAAGGCCGATTTTCATAGGTGGCACTCAGCACAAATGAACCTACTCTTCACAAACGCACAGCCAGACACACCATTTAGGCTAATAATTGAAATAGATTGGACTCCTTTTCTGACTCAAATCCTAAATTCATAGAAATTTGGCAACGCCAGTCAGAGTGCTGGAGAAGCAATTTACTAAATGACACCCCAGTGGCCTGGAAGCAGGAATGTTTCTCCCAAAGCCCCAAATTTCCATCTAGGTATTTCTTTACTCAGTACCTCTCATTAAGTAAAAATGATGGGAATACCAGTTACTCTTAGAACCCTAATATTAGTATTTCCTGTTTTACTTTTATTTTTATCCAAAACTTTGGCTACCAACTCTTAGAGTTCAGTAACGTAGGCCAGTTAAAAATGAAAAATTCAAATGCCAGACTTTCTACATTTGGATTTGTAGGAAAAGACTTATTCTTTATTTACCCCTATTTATTCATAACCAAAAAAATAAAATGCAACCCCCACATTGTACAGTCTCTTCATAGGGTAGAATTCAGGGAAGCAAAACCCAGCTGTCAAATAATTAAAAAGGAAATCCAGTATTTATTTCAGACTATACAAAAAACATTAAAGGTGATCCAATTTTTAACTTACAAAAACACTCAGTCAAATCCCTTTTCCCAAAATCCATTTCTTTTGTAAACCACAGCCACCTCAGGCACCATCACCCTACAAACCTCTGGGGCTTTTCACACATTTTTTATTCTGCTCTCTCACCATTCTCTTCTCTCCTTTCTCTCTACCATATCCACTTTCTCTGCCCAGCTTAGTGCCCCTAATTTCCACACCATGTCTCTGCTCTTATTTCAAGCTACCCCTTCCTCTGATCGTGTATCCATAAATATTCAGAAGCAAGGTTGGCAGAGGGTAGGCACACTCACAGGCTAACAACAACAACAACAACAACAACAAAATCCCATCCCTGCCCTCCATTCTTAAAATGCACATTCTCAGTGCAAAGAGACACAGTCTCTCAGGGCAGAAATTCAAATCGAGCTCTGTCGTCAAAGTTGCTCATTATATATCAGTCCTTTGGTCCTAGATTGCATTACTATTGACATTTACATGACACTTCTCACTTTTCCAAGTACTTTCCTGTCAATCATTCAATAATCCTGTGAGGAAGAAATGTATATATTGTCACCTTTGGAGAGACCAGGCAACACCTGCACAAAGAGGTTCTATGACATTTAAGCAGACACAGACATTACCATGGAATTCGTATTTCTGCCCAATGGGGCTGTCCTTTCCAGCTTAACCCTTGCATGGAAGTTCCTTTACTTTTTTGCCAGGCTAATTATGTCCTAATGGCCATAAGAGGTCAGATAAGGACAGAGCAAAGTGGCACTAACGCTGATCCTGATTAAAAAATGATTGCTCTTACTAGAAAGAAAGACTACTTAGAAGTGTCATTGATAAAAAATCATGTGCCAAGAGTAAACTTGAAGCAAATACATAAGCAAATTTTGAGAATGTTTCATACAGTCATCCCCCCTTATCTGTGGGGATATGTTCTAAGACCCAGAGCGCATGCCTGAAACCATGGATAGTACTGGACCTGGTATGTACTATGTTTTTTCCCATGCATACATACCTCTGATAATTTAATTCATGAATTAGGCATAATAAGAGATTAACAAAAATAACTGATAATAAAATATCACAATTGTAACAACATATTATAATAAAAGTTATGTGAGTGTGATCCCTCTCAAAATATCTTATTGTACCATATTCACCTATTTTAGGATGATAATTGACCTTGGGTAACTGAAACCATGGAAAGCAAAACCATGCATAAGAGGGAACCACTATCCAAAGGGCCAATTGTGTATGACATAGCAAGGATGCTCAGGAGTACCAGATCTACTCAAGAAGAAAACAAGGGCTAGACTACGGGCAATATTTGACTAAGCCACTTCTGGCTAAAGGTTTTCCACCCATCTCTAATGAGGAAAATGTAGACAACCATTTAGAACTTGAGAGTATATTAATTTCATAAATAACTCCACAGGTAACTAGCATTACCCCATTGGTTTTATTCTACAGTGTGAGTTCAACCATGGTATTTAAGGATTCTCTTATCATCAGAAAGCCCTCAACTGTGAATTCTTTAAATTATGTTTAGCAATATGTAGATAAGACGAACTCCTCCTTATTTAACATCCTTGTAGTTACAGTGGACAAACCAAAAAAGTATCACCCCTTAAAGAATATTGCTTTCATGATTTTTATTCCTATTTGAGTTTGTTACCTGTGGAAGAGTAGTGACTAGATAATGAAGTCATTCAACAAACACTTAATGAAAACCCACTAAGCCTACTAAGCTAGGCCTTATGCTACGTGCTGGGGATGCAGACTTGAGTCCCTGCAGAGCTCAGTGATTTTAAAGACAGACATGAACTGTCTAACTGATATTACTGAGCTATAAAAGCAGTGTCACATAGTGGACAGATAGAGTGCAGAGTGACAAGAAAGGGTGAAAAGTTATTACAAAAGTCCCAAAAAACATAGAATATTACCTGTTTTATTTTAACCGTAGCACTTAGCATCAGCTTAAATTATTTTGTTCATTGTTAAGAATAATATGTCGTCTCCTACTCCTAGATTTTAAGTTCTTTGAAATAGAGCTGTCTTCTGCCATATGGTATCTTCAGCATCTAGAACCAGTGCCTGATATGGATATAGCAGGAGCTTGTTATAGATTGAACTGTTTCACACACACACACAAATATGTTGGATTATGAGCTCCCAGGACCTTAAAATATGACCTTATTTTGAGAAGGGGTCTTTCCGAAAGTAATCAAATTAAATGGAGAGCATCACGGTGGGCCCTAATTCAACATAACTTATGAAAATAGGACATTTGGACACAGAGACAGACTCAGTCGAGAGAAGATGATGTGAAGAAACTCAGAGAGCAGATGGCTCTCACAGGCCTCAGAAGGAACCAGCCCTCCAAGACCTTGATTTCAAACTTCCAGCCTCCAGAACTGTGAGATAATACATTTCTGTTGTTTAAGCCACCAGATTTTTGGTACCTCAGTATGGCTACCCTAGGCAACTAATACAGAGCCCAAGGTATGTTTGTGAAATGAAGACAGGAAGGAGATGAATTAAATTAGAGGAGACATAGAGAAAATGGCAGACACAAAAGGTGGTTCTGACTGGACCTTGTGATGCACTGGGTCTGAGAAATTATAAAGAATGAGGAATCCAGTACAATTTAACACTAATTCCTATAGGAAAGATTAATGATACAGAAGAGAAACAAGTTTTGATGATCTATGTGACTATCTATCTATTTGGGTATGGTTCTAGGTGGTAGAAGGTTCAGTGTAGGGAGTTCAGCTCTAGATAAGCCCCCGCACAATATCCACATGAATATATCCAGCAAGCAGTGGGGAATGCGGGTCTGGAGGCAGGAAGAAGAGAAATGTAGATTGAGGAGTCCTCCAGAAGTGTAAATTGTGTTTGATATCGTAAGTGCAAAT
This sequence comes from Cheirogaleus medius, assembly GCA_008086735.1. NCBI lineage: Eukaryota > Metazoa > Chordata > Mammalia > Primates > Cheirogaleidae > Cheirogaleus > Cheirogaleus medius. The sequence continues at coordinate 45,915,136 of VBSM01002608.1, forward strand.
GAGAGTTACTAAGGAGACCATACAGGCTGGGAATAGAAGTGGATCAGACGTGGGTCTTTCTGGGGAAAAAACTTATTATTCATGGATGAGGAAAAGACATAAATAGCAATCAAAGAAGAGCAGAAGGAAAATGGAAGAAAATAATTCTGTAAGACTCATAAGAAAAGGGATTTTCAAGAGGTTAGGGATTGTCAATCGTATCAAACCCTAAAGCTAGGTCATGAAGGATTGGGACTGCAAGTGTCCTTTTAGGTTGGATTATATGTAGAGTATTTGAGTCAGAAGCCAGGGTGGGGATGCCTGAAGAGCGAAGGCATTTGAGGAAAGAGGAATTACACCTCTAAAACAGAATTCTGACAGTGCTAAATATATTGACAAATAAAGCCCAGGGCCAGTTCATCAAAGAACGTCAGAATATACAAAGCAATATTTAACTATTGCATGGTGTTCAATCTACGAGATTCCCCTAAAGTTTATGAACAAATCCAAAATGCTTAATAGATATTTTTCTAAGAAAATGCTTCATCAATTTTAATTCAATATGTGAAAATGTTATGGGAATGTCATTGGAAATTTGATTGTCAGCAGTATATGTATGTTGCTAATTTTTAATGGGAAATTTTATTTCTTAACATGGATAATCTGATTTATTAGCAAAGTTTTTCAAAATATGAGGACTTTGAGCAAGACATTAGAGAGACATAATTAAAAAGATTTATGATTGTAAAAGCATTTATAACATTTTTGATTAGCTTCAAAACAAATTATTTATTACTAATAAAATTTCCAATAATTTTAGATAGTATGCTCCATGAAGGCAGAAACCTCATCTGCTTAGCACACCACTGTTTTCAAATAACTTAACACAGAACCTGACTCAAAATGGATGGTAAATATTTATGGTGCTTAACTCAGCTACATTGTTCATTCATGTGCACAATCTCCTTGAGCTTGAATAGATCCAAATCCCTTTGTTTTGGAAAAAGTGAGACAAACAACTTGATATATACTATATTAAAATTAATGTGTGTCCAGGCTTATCTACTCAAACATCAGAAAGTATAAATGAGTATTTGTAGAAATTTTATTGGCATGATATTCCAGATAAAGTTTGCTAAAGCAGAACAATGTGAATCTAATTCAATTTTTAAACTTCAAGTTTCAATAAACAAAATTAAATGTTACTGCAACAATATCATTCTCAGCACAGTATGACTTCTTATAATATTGCAGAGCAAGATAACCAAATTTGAGGTCAAAGCAGGTTTGTTTTTATTTTAAGCTTCATATAAAATCATTTCACTTAATACACTTAAGGTGAAGCTGGTCATTTCAGTTGTCAGTTTTTTCCTTTGGCTCCAAACTTAGTAGAAGACCTTTAATTTCCAACATCTTTGATCATTGTATGTCATTTCTACAACGATTAATTGCACAAAAAGATAATTTAAATATGAATATGAAACAAAATGACTAAGATTTAAATTTGATAAAGTTATTCAAATTTCGTTCTGTATACCTCTAAAGTGTTTTCAAAAGTATAGGTTGGGAAAACAGTCCACTTACACATAAGAGGAAAGATAAAAACTATGGGTGCAAGGAAAAAAAACATTTCATTCGCTCAATGTATATAGGTAAAAATGCACCAGAATAGTGAGTATAGTTAATAACAATCAATGCATATATTACAATTTAATGCTCCAAATAGATCCTGGAATTGTTTAACTTTTTAAATGCTTTCTTGTAAAATAAACTAATATGATTACCCCATTGAAAATTTTAAAAATGTAAAACTCTAATTCAATATGGAAAAAAAATATGAGGACATATGTTACAAGTTAGATAAACCTATTTACCCCTTTATTAAACTTTGTTTAAATTGAGAGGTACGAGTAATTCTCCTTTATCCACACTTCCACACTGACTCGTATTCTATCTTCTCTGTGCACAAACTAGTATTATAGCTTTTTCATGAATGGATGCATTAATAATAATAGGGCCATTTATATTCAGACTCTAGCAAACCTCACCTTGAGGGACCTTTTGTCTCATTGACTTGATTCATTATTAGTCTAACTAACAGGCTTCTAGTTTCTCAGTATCAGTGTCCTATTTAGTTCTAATTTGTAACATCATAACCTTTGCTTAACCTCTCATTCAGGGAAGTCTTACAGTTCCTCTTCTAGACTGGAAAATTGCATAAATATTTAAATGTTAATTCAGAGAGTGTAAGAATGATGTCAAAATGTCCCTTAGAGCCAAAATCTCATTGGATTTGGAGCCGTAGCATTATGATATGATCTAAAAATCCAAAAAGTGTCAATTCTTCCCCCCTGGCTGAAATGCTGTTTGTTCATGAAAGATTTTTAAAATATCTTGAAGGTCTGAGGTTGCTCCCCCTATAGTCCTTTTATTTTAAAGACAAATGGGAACTTGTCAAACAGTTCAGAAAACTGTGCAAATAATTATGGAGATGCCAGTCAAGAAAGCAGTATTTCTTCACTTCTCAAAATGTGGCTTTGATAAGTCAAAAAACTTTTCAACCTGCTTATCTTGTACATTACGCCCACAAAATCCCTGAACTAATCATAGCTTATGAAATCATGTTGTCAAAATAAAAAAATTATAAAGGTATATAAACTTGATATTAGATTAATTTCAGCAGTCATTCAAAGTAGTAATTTAAATACTGAATTTGAGATAAATGCTTCCAGTATTAGGTAGAGATCTTATTTTAAAAGAGTAGTATGAGAATTCTTGGCATGCCAAGAGATCAAATTTAAAAGTACTATATATGAGAGTTTTAGATTTGGCAGGATCGAATACTCAAAAATAAATTGACATTCCACTTGAAAATTTATTCCAATAAAAATAATGTTGAACTCAACAATTTTCCTTTTTTGTACTAACATTTCACAGAGTAAGAACCTTTTGGTTTAAGATATATAGAGGTAATTATTGCTTCTTCTTCAATTTTAGAGTGGTGTTTCTCTTCATGTCTCCTTCAGGGTCCTAGATTCTTACTGAGCTAATTATGATTTGCCAGTTTGAGAACTTGTGGTTTCCATGATGGATGTTCACTCTGTAATTCACATTGGTTGGTACTCACCAAAGTCCACCATGTCAGAGTCGAATGACAGAGTTCAGATGACGTAAGAAAGTGATAAGATAGTATTATATGATACAGAATTGTTGCAGAAGGATCTAGAAAGTACACTGAGAATTTGATAAAGGTACACAGGCCATTTCAAGGCTTAAAGGGAAGTTAGCCCAGAGTGGCTGATTAACACTCACTCAGTCAGATGGCATAGCAAAAGCTAGAATTAAACAAGATAGTTAACAAGACACAATCACCTAAAAGAACTAGTTGTAGTTATAGAGCAAGAACATAAGTGAAAACCTCAAATGCTATGCTATCGCCTCTGCACTTGGTACTGGACCTATTTCATAAATGAAGAAATTAAGACACAGATATGGTCAAGAACACATAACTATTAATAGACAGAGCTAAATCAGCTGCAGTCCTCTTGACAGTAAGTCCACTGCTATTCCCATCAGACCACTTATGCTCATCAAATTTCATGGATTCAAAAACTTCCCAAAAATATTTGGGAGGCCACCATAGCACTACTAATGTTTATTTCGCCAAGCACACTAAAACAAAAACAAAAAGCTCACCTACAAAAAGGAAGACCATTTTACTTTCTAAATTAAATACATTTTTTGTTGTGTAAGGTTCACTATTTTTCTTTGTGTATGTATGTGTGTGATTTTACCACATACCAGATAGATAAAAAGTCTATCTCAGAATGGACTGGCCCCGAGATCCCTATTTAGGGGCCCTACTCTCTCCCACAGCTATTTCCCAGTACCATCCCAGACTTAGGCTGGAATTTTATTATAGTTGAATCATCTGCAGGTAAATTTTTGAACACTCTCTAGAATATGTATCACATACTTTTTATTCTAGGGCACATTTTACATTTTAATTTTTTAAAATTGGGATGTGACTAAAAATTTTCATATTCATATTTAATACCATTTCTTTTTCTGCACAAAAGCTATATCTAATTCATCAATGCATCTTATAATCATTGATATATATCATAGTCTTGCACAAATACTGTAGGTTTTGAGTGAACTTATATATAAGTTTAGACGAAAAATAGAAAATACATTTAACAAGTCTCAATCCCCAATACCCAGTGACAAGAAAAAAGCAGGCACTCAATAACTGTCTGTTACTTGGAAGTGAAATGAAGAGACAGATTTCTATGCCTCGCAAGATACTTTTGCAGGATTCTAATTTAGCAACCAACATCCTCTAAGAAATTGAAGGGTAACAAAAAGCAGTTTGAAGTTGAGGTTTAATTTATTTATTTTTGCCTATAAATAACTCTCTTATCTAAGGTATCGGGAAATGATGCGTTCTGGTTAATCAAATATTCTGGTTAATAGATTATTACCCTACCTAATTCCATGCATACATCATCACTGATTATGAAAAATTAAACCACAATGAAATATACTTAGCACAGAAATTAGACTGAAGTAAAATATTATCCTTTCCTTGATAACTCAAAATGCACTTCAAAGCCTCAAGTTTACTATTATGAAAAATCAGGTACTGCAGTGTATGGATGATCTGGGTAACAGAACTCTTTGCTTAACAGGATATCAAATAAACTATTTTTTTTCACAATTCATGGTCTTTAATAAATTAATCCAAAATAACATTACAATTATAAAGATTATATGATCTCAAAAACTGAATTTTCTTTTATAGTTGTTTTCTTCTCGACATGTTTTGCAGAGACATATGATATATTTTTATCCAGTATTTTTCACTGCATATTACATCATAAGTGTTTTTCTATGTTTAGTAGCAAATTTATAATATTTACAACTTTTAATAACTGAATTATATTCTCTCATGTTGATTTACCATAATTTAGTCAAGCTTTTCTCAATTTTTGGCCACTTTAGTTTTATTGAGATGAACATCTTACCTTGCTTTATATTTCTTCAAATCACTTATCACTATCTGAAATTATTTATTTGCTTAATCAATTATTTTAGTCTCCCCTACTAGAATAGAGTTCCCATGAGGGCAGGAACTACGTGTATCTTGCTCATTGCTGAATCCCCAGAATGTAAGAGAATACCAAAGACATCACATTAGACCCATAAACATTTGTGGGGTACATGGATAAGTAGATGATCATACTGCATATTTTTGTTTAGGAATAGTTCTCAAAAATGGGAATTTGGGCCTTGCAGTTTTTTGCTTCTAGTTGCATGAGTACACTCAAGTTACAAAGTCTATGTAGTAAAGTAGAAATCCTGAGTGATTTTTATAAGGAGGCTTATAAAACTCAAAGTTGGTAAAGAAAAGTGAGATGAGAAAGAACAAGAGTAAGGATAAACAAGCAGGATTCCAATATTGAAAGCTTAAGAGCCTGGGGAAGCAACAGTGAACAAAATGTAGGGGGACCAAGGGAATCAGAGAATAGGAATCACCAATGAAAATGGAGCATTTGGGGGATAATTTCTGAGTAGAACTGAAAAGTCTGGGAGACAAAAAGGGATAGCCAGGATAGACAATAGAAAATTGTCAGTAAATTAGCTCAGTGAATCCCCAAACCAAGCTGATTGTCAGAATCTCCTAGAAACCATGTTTTTCTTCTAATAAAAATTACCCAGCTCCAGCCCTGGAAATTCTAATTCAGAATGGATGGACTTTGGCCTAATAATTTGTATTTTGAAAATACCCCTGGATGGTAAGTTAAACTTAATATCATTTATAATAAAACACAAAGGATATGTATCAAAAGTAAACATAATACTAATAGCTTTAAGCTAATATTACTAATATTTTTATGATTGTACCTGGATTGTGATAATTTTTATAAGTATTGAATAATTATCAAAAAATAGTATATCTATTCCTATGTCTAATTGTCTAAAATAATCCTAATTCTTTTATTCAAACTCTATTATCTATATCAAGTGTTAATAATTAACTAAAGGAACGCTGCCATAGAAAAATTTCAATTAGTCTCTTCTTCCGTATGTGATTTTAAGAGCTCTAAGTTGAACACAATCAAGTGTATTTTATTCAATTGACAGAAGAGCTATGATGGTTATCATAGTCCATCATCAAATTTTTATAGACTGATTGTTATAAATGTGCAACTTCAGTTAAAGTCAAAGAGAATGATACCATTAACGCCTTAGAAAAATCTAAAAATGTTAATATAAAGTAACTTGTAGCCAAACTGCCCCACTATTTGGTTGTTTTTATGTTATTGTGTCTTCAAATTCAAATCATCCAGGCCATGAAATATGAATTCTTTCCCAGTTCAAAGTTGTTCTTAGTCACAGATTGCTTTTCATTTATCTTCTCTAAAGTATCTAATGGATGGGAATGTGATGGTCTAGCCCTGAAATCTCCTAGAAAAAGCTGCTTTCACACAATTTGCAGCTCTATTTTGTAGATCTAAACATTTGGCTTTGCCCTGAATAAACAAACCCCCAACCTCTTAGAACATATAAGGTGCTGTCAATTTTTTGAAAATGGGAATCAACCTTACATAAAGAATTGTTTTGAAATGATGATAGAGTGTATGCTGAAAATTAATACTGAGGGTTTAGAAACATTTCAGGAAATACATAAACCCCCTGCTTTAAACTATTCCTAGCCATTGTCAGTCTCAGAAAGATTTTTAGATATCTCTTTCATAAAGCCTTTAGATTACTTAATTGGGCAAGTGAAAACATATTCAGTTCTATAGAGAGCATGCAGTATAAGAATTTATAAAGATTTCTCTCTCAAAACAAGACAATTTGTCTTCTGTTCCTCTTTTCATTTCCTATTGGCAGAGTGATCGTATATAGGGGTCTTTATGTCTGAGCCTCATTGACCCCTTAAGTAAAATGGGTATAATTTCATCTGCACTACCTAGGCTGGGTCAGTATAATGAAGATCAAATGAGTGGACATGTTAGCATGATAAAAATGTAAATAGATACTCAAATTTAAGAAATCTTTATTGCTATGTTCTATTAAGACAACATAAATGTGTATTTTATTGAATTTTTCAATATGTTTTCACAGTAGGTTTGATAGTGGAGTTTCTATAAGAGATTCTGAAATATATCAAGACTGGTAATTAAAGTCTTTGCATTAAACATGTGTAGTTCATTAAGTTATTCCGCATGGCACCCAAATCATTAGTATCTTAAATGTAGCAATGAAGATTGTGAACTAGTGGTGACAGACATAAATCTACTACAGAGACAGGGTTGCTTTCCATGGAGTAAGTATTCCACTAGCTCTCACTATGACCACAAAACATTTCTATTTATTTGTTTGTTTGTTTACCAAGAGTACCCATTTGGTTTTGAAATCTTAAAGAATTTCTTTACAATCTTAGTTGGATTTATTTTACAAAAACACATGGTGCAAATTGACTGTTAAACATCCACATCTAGTTCATTTAGCACAGAGCACTGAATTACTGTCTTGGCAATAATGAATTTGCTTTCCAGATTACATCAAACTAATTATATTCTGGTTACTTGACTGTGAAGTCATATGACACCACTCTTAATTTGTTTATGCCATATTACTCATTGGTTAAGAGAAGATCTACGCATATGTTGTTCAGTGGAGAAGGTCGTTGCCATTACACACACGTTAGCATACTCATGATTCAAATATGTTGCTCCTGATGGTTTTATTCCCTCCTGTGAGCAAGGTTTGACTTGAGATGCTTATGTCAGTGATAACTCTTAACTGCATAATTCAAATATTATCATGTGCAAGCTTGTAGTCATTTGTATGCTATAAACTTAAGTTAAACTTTGTCAATACTGTTTTCTATTCATCTAAAATAGAAGAGAAAGAGAGACAAAGTGAATTTATCATAGCTAATATATGACATGAACATCTGCTCATAAAGAGTTAGTCAAAATTAGTTGAAGTCTATCAGGCACAAGGAGAATTTAAATGGTCCAAGACAAGGTACCCAGGCTAATGAGAGACTGCTATAACAATATTACTGAGATTCTTCATTTTTTTAATTATCTGCCAGTCATGGCCTTCTCTTCCCCCAACTCCTAGGTTTAAACTGTCCCAATGGCTTCTCACATGCTTCTCTCAACTCCCTAGGCTGGCTATTAGACACAGAGACATGGATTTTTTTTTTTTAAATACTCTTCTTGCATTTACTTTCCTTTTCATTTTGACTATTTTCCTCCTTTCTAATGTAATCCTATGCTCTCCTTGAACTTTACCACAGGATATTTCCCACCAATCCATCATTTTTAACAAAGGCCACCCTATCAGAAAGGGACAGTTTCTCATAATTTGAAGAGACAGCTTTAGCCAAGCAATCCTGCTTGTAAACTTCCTCTCTTCATGTCCCTTCTTCCAGTCTTCCATGGCTTCTATCCTAAGGCTATTTGAAAACAACACAGAAGACTTTCAAATTAGCCCCATGAGGTTTCAAATCCTGACATGGCTTATTAATTGTTTGTGGCCTTGGATAAGTTACTTAACTCTTCTAAATCTCATTTAGTCATGTGCAAAATAGAGATAATATTCTCCTCATGAGATAGTGGTGAGGATTAAAAGTGATCATGCGTGTAAAAAGAATTAGCATAGTACTGATATATAATATGTACTCTCATGGTTGTTGTCATTGAATGTGAAGTTAACACTCTTTCACTCAATTTGTACCAGTTCTCTTCAACTAAGAATTCAGAAACATTTCTTGTAATTTAACTCACTATCATTTCAAAAACTACTTCATGTGTATTAATCAGCTTCTGACGCATAACAAATCATCCTAAAACTTAGTTACGTAAAACAATGATGAATAGTTATTGCTCTGTATTTCCCATGATTTTGTAGATTGATCAGGTTGGTCTTCTGATCTAGCCCCAGTAGAGTAGAAAAGTCTCACTCAGATGCATGGGGCCTCAGCTGCAATGGTTGGTTGTGAGGGACTGGCTGGAACAGCTAGGGCCTTTCTCTGCCCATGTCCTTATCTTCCAGTGGACCAGCCCAAGTTTCTTCACATGGTGATAAAAAGATTCCCATCAACAAAAGAAGAGAAGCCCCAATGCTCATGTCACGGTAGTGTTACATCTTTAGGCACAGAGAAAACACTCAAAGAATACAATATCTGAAGCTGGACACCCCTAGGTTAAGATTCAGTTTCTACTGCTAATTCACTGAATCATCTTGAGGAAGCTATTCATCCTCTATGTAAATCGGTTTTCCTCACCTGCAAAGTACATCATAGAACAAGGTTCTTGATTAGAACAAGTTAAAACTTGTTTAGCCAGAAAACAAGTTTTACTGTGGAAAAGGCAGATGAACAACCTTCACAGCGCACTGATCATGAACCAGGCACTGCTCTAAGACTTAGTTGCGTTATGTTGTCCTTTACTCCTCACAAGTCCGTGAGGCTTAGACAAGGTTTTGTGATCAATCCAAGATTGCATATGTAGATGGTGGTGAAATAAGGATTCAAACCAGGGGTGGTCTAATTCTAGAATCTAAACTTTCAATTACACCCCAGTGCTACTTCTAATTAACATATCTTTCAATGGACAATACTTATTTAATCATTAAATATGTGAGGATTTTCTATGTGCAAAACAATCTGATGGCTAATGCATAAAATACAGTGATGCATAAGCTATGGTGCTTGTCATCAAGAAGTTGATAAACCCATAATGCAGTAAAGCATCACAAATATCTGACATCAAAAATGTACATAAATATGAGTAATGATAACTAAGTAGTGTAAGGTATGGAAGTGGGAAAAGGCTATTGTCTGACAGAAGGATCTTGGCTAAATCCTCTTCAGCAATTTCCTTCAATGTACTAAAGAATATCTTAGATCATGAGTTAGATTTTAGTATGATAGAAAAAATAAAAGACAGGACTTTCTCTGTTCCGCAGCTGCAGAATTGTCAGAAACAAGCTTTATCCTGATTGAAGTTAAAAAGCCAGCTAGTCACTTGAAATTTAGATGGCTCAGCATATGATGACCACATGTGTTTTAAAGTATTTAATAATCAAATGTAAATAAGTGAATAAGATCAAACTCTTCACTAGCTACTTGGCTTTGATGAATTTTCATCACTTACTTCTGTTCTCTATAAATAGATTAGGCACAATGACTTCACTTCAGTACATAATTATTCCACATCTACTGTGTACAAAGCATGGGAGTAAGTCTGGCTGCATGGCAGTAGGGCACATGAAGGTAAAATAGATCAGTGACTGCCCCCGGGGAGATTATACACTAGTCTAGAAGGCTGGGAAGTAAAGAGACTCATTTTAAACATTAGTGAAAAAAGAGACAAAAAAATGTCTAAACTTGAAATGGTTGGAACACCATCTGTCTGTATTCCTTTAATCTGGGCTGAAAACTTTAGTAATTGGTATTCATGAGTTCATATTCTTTGAATTCCACAAAGAAAAACATGATGTGAACATTAATAAGGATGACTCGAGTTATTTGTGTGAACAATAAGGATGATATTACATGTATAACTATCCTAATTTCATAATTTTCTTGGGCCAAATGAAATTTGTAATTATTTTTAACACAGTTGCTTTCCAAGAGTTTGTTTTTGTCTTTGCTCTGTCCTGTGAGTTACAGTTGCACTATTATCACCTCATTAGTTCTTTTTGCTTCTTTGTCATTCCTTCCTATTTGTTTTCAAAATTTCTTAACCCTTCCTTTTTTTCATGATATGATGGCATTTCTTTCCAAATTTGGTCTATCAGAATGTTCCAGAGACATTATTGTTATTGTTATCAAAATAACAATAACAACTCTACTATAATAATATTATTTGAATTGTTTAGTCTTTCAAAGTTTCTAATTTCCTAAATTTATTCAAATGTTGCTATAAAAAAATCAGTTGAATAAGTGTTAACAATAGAAACTAATATCTAGGAAGGCAACCAACCATTAAAGAGAGTGAGTTCATTATTGCAAAAGGCAGGACAAGTGATCACAGATGACTAGCATTTGTCATTCTAAAATGCCTCATCCTCATGCTGCTTTCAAAATTGTTAAAAATAAATTTACCAGTAGCACTAAAGATAAGCTGTTCTCACTGTGGGATGGTGATAAGCTCAGGAACTAGGTAGATAGATGATAGGTAGGTAGGTAGGTAGATAGATAGATAGATAGATAGATAGATGATAGATAGAATGAATGTAGAAAAGAAAGGGAAGAAATTATTACTGGTATTCTATGAAGGGAATATCACAAGGGAACTATAAGCCAATTTTATACTTTAATCGACTAGCTATTCAAACTTCCCACTGGAAACAGCCTGGCCCGGGCCCTGGTACCTGCTATGACCTGGGAGACAAGAACTGTCTTTCCTGAGTTTCCTCTCTTTGCTTCCATAGATTCTAAAAAAAGATTTCTCTAGACTAGCAAATAATCTGTAAACAATAGTTTTATCCCTCTAAACAACCTATCATTATAATAACTAAAGAAAAATAATTCAAGTGATATAATAAGACAAATAAAGTAAGCATATCTTGGTTTTATTGCAGTAGAGATCAGATGAATTGTTTACAGTTTTTATATTACTATCTTTGCAACTTACTGTCTTATCTCTAGTTTGAAAAAAATAGTAAGGCTCTTGTATAGCTGACTGCTTTGGAGAGAGAATTCCTACAAACAGATTTTTGGTTTTTTGGAATTTTAAAGGTTTTTTGCAAGAAAGAAGAAAAATTATTTACATTTGAACCAACTTCTATATAGTCTAGCCAGCTGAGCTTTTAGCAAAGTTCTCTGGGCTGGGTTTGAAGAAGCTCTCTCCAGCTAAGAGTGATCTTTTTTGTTCTTGTCTGCAAAAACCAGACTGCAATTAGCCTCAGGCATTTCCTAAGAGTGATTATTGACTACAAACTTTTTGTTTGTTTGTTCAGAGATAGGAGGGTGATCAGTTGTATTTCAATATCTTTTCTATGACTGGCATTGCTAATAAGTCTGAAATGTATACTTTGGATGATTTTGCTAATAAAAGAATAAGGAAATAGACACATGAAGCATAGAAATGAAGCTCATCTTGGGTTCAATTCCTTTTCTAGGGGCAGTTACTTCTTTGAATCATCACAAAGTGGGAACATTTCAGAACATTTCAGGAAAACCTCAGGGCCAGAGGAAGCTAGTCGACATGACGTTTAGTAATCAGATTACCATATACCTTGATGAAGATCAGCAGCAAAGCAATCCTGCTCTTTCCTTAGCCAATGATGAGGATTTATATTAATAGAAAGTATGTTTTCAACTGTCAAAATGACTCGTTCCTTTAACTAATGGCTTTGTGGAATCTAATGAAAAGCTAGCTACAAAAAACAAAAATAAAAATGAAACCCAAAACTACCCCTGAGCTTCATGATACATAATAGCCTACAAAAATGGAAACCTAAAATAATCTTACAAGAATCTATCATTAGTTTTTCAGTTGAACTTATACTAGAAATAATTTTGATATGTGAAATTAATAAATAAAGCCATATATTGTACATATGTAGAGCACCAAAACGATACATGTATAACAGTAAAGACACTTCTTTAGTGGGAGGGAAAAAAGCTAAAACAAGATTTCCAAAGACACTTTGTTTTCTTCCTCTAGGGCTCCAAACTTGTCTCAGCCACCAAATACACTTTTTAACCTCAGGGAAACAAGCTTGTGGATGCTGCAAGATTTATAATTATATCAGTCCTCGGAAAAAATCCAGATTGCAGAATGGAAAACAAAACAACAATAAAGCAAAACAAAACAAAGAAAACTACAGAAATCCAGCGAATTACAATCATTATGGATATCAAAGGAACAGAGGTAATGAGGGGGAGTGGAATATATATATCTGCATATACACACACCTGTAAGTAGCAAAAATGTAACCTTAAAAAATAAAGCTATAATAAACTAAAGAAACCTAAACCATGGAGAAAAAAAAATCACTGATTGTTCGTGAATATACCTGAATCAATACAAGCTCCAGGAGAGTAAATCCTGAATATAATCTATGCATTATTCAGATATTTCTCCAGCCTGACATTTTTCCTAGGTCCTTCCTTGTAGGAAGGATCTATACCACCACTAGGTAAGAAAAATGACACCCATTTACTCAAAAATTTCACTAAATTTGGTTTATACTAAATAATGTCAAGGAAAAGAATTAGCAAGAGGGAATTTTCAGATCCCCATGAGGAACATTTTACTTAGGAAAGGAGTACCTGAGATCTAGCCCACTAATAACAAAAGTAATTAAAGTAGCACTTAAGTCGCTGAGTATCACAACAAAGTAAAACTGAAGATAGGTTTAAAGTTTAGAAAGTTTTTGACACCAATTAAGGATTGAAGATTCTCATTGTCATTGTTTTGTTAATTTTCTTCTTTTCTGCTTAATTGAAATAAGCTTTTCTGTTTGACTTTTCTCGTAAGTCTATACTTACCTCAGTGCACTTCAATCAATCTTCTTAGTCCTAAGACAATTTACCAATGAACTGTGGACCAAAAATGTACAGAATCACCTGCTTGCCACAATAAACCTAGTCTAAAATTCTCATTATGATTTGTTTATTTCATTGTACATTTTATAACAAATAAAACTTATAAGTTTATAAATGGGGGAAATGCCTTGGAATTCTATAAGCAATGAACTTAATGAGATTAGAACAATTACCATTTTGCCACAATACAAAGAGATTACAGTCAGGCAGAAAAACTGGTCACATATTTTAAAGAGCTCCTAAATACATGTTCTGATTGCAGCCCAACTTCAAGAAGTCAGACCTGCACTCAGCCGATACTGGGACTGGAGAGACTTTTTTTTAGGTTTGCTTCTGGAAGAATAAGGTAAAATAACTCCATTGCTTTTTAGAATAACAAACTTTCACATCTCCAGACAGATTACCCACATTCTCCCAGTAGCCACAGATAATTAGATCTTCTCAATCTGCTAGATGCTTTAGAATTATCCAAATAGCACCTAAAACAGGGTTCTCAAAGTTTCCCAGCAGCTGTAGCATTGAATGGGTATGTGTAAGAAATCCAATTTGGAGGCCCCACCTAGGTATACTGAATCAGAAACCCCGGGGGTGAGGTCCAGAAATCTGTGGTTCAATAAACCCAAATTACAGTAACATGCCCAGTTGAGTTACATGAGGCTTGATTACTACTTCAATAAATGTCAGCTGGGAATTATCTTGGCTACTAATGAGTACAAGATAATTTAGTGTAAATAAAGGTTAACATTCCACCATTTTATTTGCTTTTGGTCCTAGGTAGCTATTTAGCTTGTTATGGTACTTATGAACTAAGCATAATTTAAGAGTTTAAAAGGAAAGTTTTCATTGATAAACAGTGTCTGGCCCATCTAATCTTCTTATTATATATTTTTTTTCTTTCAATAAAGACCCCCAGATATATTGTTACTATGCTTAAACTAATATGCATACATGGAAAACTCTAAACAAGCATGTTATATAAATCTAAGACCAGAGATAGATATAGCATTTCTAGCTTCAAATTATTCCTAAGCAAGAATAGAGTGATTTCTGTTTAGTTTTACTTTGTTTTATAGGCATCATCCTAATAAAACAAGAAACTACATCATGAAGAACATTAAAGAAATTATGTGATTCCTAGATAGCTTTTTCTCAAGATGTTTGCATGATCCTAAAATTCAAAAAATGTTGAAAAACATACTTTATAACAGGTTGCAGAATACTCAATACATTTGCAGACGTGATTGAGAGTCTCTACCATCTGAACTATAGAACAGGTTGTAGGTTGCAGATATATTGCACCAGAGCTGCATGTGCATCCAGACTGAGATGGGAGGGACTGTTCTAAGGCAGTGGTTCTCAAAGCCTCATCCTCAGGAGAACAGCATCAGCATTACCAAGAAACTTATAAAAAATGCAAATTCTATATACAGACCTGCTGTACCAGACACTTAGGGGATGGTGCCCTACAAGCACTCCAGGTTTTATCAAGCCCTCCATGTGCTTTTGGTACACAATCAAAAATAAGAATCACTGTTCCAGTGAAGTGACTACACATTCTTCTGTCTTTTAACACATAATGTAATTTTCTTATGAATTATAATGTGTCTCAAAAGAAAATGATTGATTTACTCATTCACTCAGCCTGTGCCTTGATTCCTTCCCCTCTAGTCATCCTATTAACACATACGCTTGATGCTTAAAACCACAGAAATGCAACAGGCCACTTTCTGAAACTCCATCACTGCATAGGAGTGTGGCCAGTGAGAAGACCCAGTGGTCTTTGTAAGAACATGGAAAGCTAATTTGTTATGTGGTATTCAAATGTAACCTCCCTTTACTCTTCTTCAAATTTGTGGTAAAATTCAGCCTTGTGTTGGTGCCAGAATGGGTTCTAGTGTTTAGCAAAGTTAAGATTGGTAATAACGGCTTATGCAGTGGGGAGAGAGCTTGGTCCATCCCTCTGCTAACAAAAGAGTATATCTTGTGAAAAATGACATTAACAGGATGTCACTGTAATAGTCCAGATGAGAGATAAGGGTGGCTACTCAAAAAGTCCCTTGGACACTCTCACTGGCCATCATCAACACAGAGCTGCGGAGTCTCCCTAGAAGACCTCGTCTATCTCAAGTATCGTGCAGATGCACTACATGCTGGAGTGGAAGAATCGAGAGGCAAGGAAAAAAAATGCAGAAAATGAGATAAAAGGCTGTCCTGCTACCATCCTGCCATCATCCTGCCTCCACTCGACACGTGCTATCGTGATGCCTGGGAAGGATTTGTTTGCTGCTTCTTAAAAATTTCCAAATATATACAGAGTACCATCTTTCTTCTTTTTTTTCATTCACGTGGTCAAGATATTTGTTTTAATAATAAGTGCTGCTTTTTTTGATTTGCAAATAATTCTTGCTTCGGCAGCTATGCCGAAGTAGTCTGTTTTTATAGAAAGAGCAGTTCCATTCATTTTCTGTTTTTTCCTGAGATTGTATGAATGCATATGTATAAACATACACACACAAATGACATATCTATGTTATGATATATGCACATATATAAGATAGCAAGTATATATGATGACCCCCTATATATGCAGCCTGGTCCTGTCAGTGGAGCTGTAGGCTAGAATGATAATGTATTCAACTCCCTATATAACATTTTTATTTAGATGTATCAGAAACATCTCAAAAATACTATGACCAAAAAGTACACAAATATAATAAGTAAATAAAACATAATTATCCCTTCATATTTGCTTTTCCTCAATCTTCACCACTTAGTAAGTAGCCCCACTATCCACTCAGTTGCTCAAATAAAAGTCTCAGTGTTTTCCTTGATTCTTTTTTTCTTACCTTCTTTCCCCCACATCTAGTCCATCATCATGGACTAAAATTCCATGTGTAAAACGATATTCCTAAAACTGTACTATTCCAATCCAAGCCACTGCCATATTTCCCACAGACTGTTACAATGGCATTCCATCAGGCCTCCTTTTTCTATTCTGGCTGCCTGTGTCCCACTCTCCACCCAACACCTAAAATGGTATTTTTAAGATATAATCAGATTGTGCCATAATTTCCAATCCACTTTGAATAACAACCAAAGTTTTCTCTTTGTCTTACAAAGAACTACACGATCCGGTCCCTTCCTATCCCTCAGACACACCCTGCTCAGCTCATACTCCACCACATTGCCCGTCTCTTAACCTCTACATTCTAGATCAGCACAGCCCAATGTAATAGCCACTAGCCACATGTGGCTATTTCAATTTCAGTTTAGATTCATTAAACATAAGTAAGATTAACAATTCAGTTCCTCAATTACTCCTGTTACATTTCAAGTGCTCAACAGGCACATGTGGTTAGTGGCTACCATATTGGACAGCTCAGAGAAGATTTCTGTAATCACAGACAATTATACTAGATAGTGCTGCTGTAGACAAACTAGTTTTTAACTCCTCCGTTTCTTGATTATAACAGATACGTTCTCACCACCAAGCCTTTGTCCTTGGTCTTCCTTCTCCATGGGCTGCTCTCTCCAAATCCATGTATGTAGTTTCTCTTTATTGATATTTCTCCCTCTCAGTTGGAGGAGAGAAAGTAATATCTTTTCCTCATCCATTACAAGGTCCATGGCTGAGATCCCTATAACAAAAGACAGATTAACAAGAGAAAAGAAACACAATTTATTTACTATAACTTTTACATGACATGAGATCCTTCAGAAATGAAGATCCAAAGAAATGGGAAAATCTGTGGAGTTTTTTTTTTTAATTCTTTCTAAGTGGAGAAATTTGTGTATTTTTATGGATAGTTGTGCAGAAGTATAATTAGAAGACAAAAGGGTATGATCTAATGGTAATAAACTAGGGGTGGGGGAAACTTAGCAAGGCCTGTTTGTTCAGATTCTTCTTGGCATCCATATATGACATTCCCTGCCTCTGGGTATAGGGCTGGACACCTGTCTCATGAGAATCTTCAGGGGAGAGGGGAGGGAGAAGATCAGAGAGTCACCTTCCTAAGTTTTATGACCTGCTTCAGGGAATAAGGACAAGGGGAACGTGAGACTGACCTTACTGTTTCTGCTGTTTTCTCAAATGCCAAGGTGCCATGTTTTGGAGTAGCATGTCCTGAACCTTATCACAATGTAAATGTCATCTTTCCTGGACACTCAATCCACAGTCACCACCCAAAGCACTCCCTTTATAGCACCCAATTTAAATTTCTACACAGCAGCATTTATGGCTGTCTCACATTTCTCTTGGTCATTTTCTGTTTGTTGTCTATCTTCGTTACAAGAATTTAGGCTCTATTGCACCAAGACCTCATCTGTCTCGTGTTCACTACTGTATAACCTATACCTAAACTAGTGTCTGGGAAGTAATAGGCACTCAATACATACTTGTAGAGAAAGGGAGGCAAGGGGAATATGTGTTACTATTTAAAATTTACAGTATATATCATTTCAAATATATTAATATTTCTAAGAAAACATCTCACTGAAATAAAACGTAAGCACCTAATATACACACAATATTGAATTCAGTAAGCTCATATTGAACCAAATTGCAAATCCAATGCTTATATTCCAGCTCTGCCTCTATTTTGGACAAATCACTTTGCTTCTAAGAGCCTCCATCTTATTTATTAAAGAAGCAATTCTGACTGGAATTAAAAGATTTCTTACAGTTCCAAATTCTGTGTGTTTTATGAAGATATTGAACGCAGGAGAAACATATAATACTTTTAATATGTCTAGAAAATACCTGTTTATGTACCCTTCCTAATTATCATATTTAGTGAATATTTTAACTGTATTTTAAATCATCATCATATTGCATGGTAATAAGCTGCCTAAATGTTCATGAAGTAAAATTTTAAAAAGCATATTTAATCACATAATATTAGAGAAAGTTTTGCTGTAAAGAAACTGAGCTAGTCATTAAAATGGAATTTAGGGACACATCTGCTCAAGGATATCAAATTTACCACAACCTAATTGATTGTTAAGCAATTGATCAGATGAGATTAGAACAATCAACACCCTTCCATCAATCTGCTGTAGGTATGTCAATTCATATAGAAACAGCCCAAGATCAAGGTAAAAACTCCCCTCTCCTATGAGAACGCCCATTAGACATTTCTGAGTATGGAAATTACAACCTCGTTTGATGGTTTATTGTTCAAACAGAACAAGTTTACACAGTCAGGTTTTTAGGTATCTGGTCTTCTTTGGAGACAGTTCTACTTAAAAGAAATACATTCTCCAAGGAACCCACTTAGAAAGGCATCCAGGCCATTCAACTCAAAAAGAGCTCAATGTAGTACACTCCATGAAATTCACTTATATGGAAATTTTCTTAAGCAGTTATAAGCCAGTATTTTATCATATTCATTTTCATATCATTTCTAGGACCTGAGACATGACATTGAATATTAGATGAACCACAAATATTTAAGCAATCAATGTTTAGAGGAGAAATGTTGTAGAATAGTATACAATTGTCTTTTTAGATGAGGTTACATAACTTTGATAAAACTTCTGGCCATTCATAGAGCTTCTCTTAATTTTTCACATCCCTCTTAGACACTCATGAAGGAGGCTCAGACTATTTTCAGAAAAAGATGTGGGCAGCATCTTCCAGTGCAGCATCTTCAAATGGAAACCCAATGACGAGATAACAATTATCTTCAAAAACAGGGAAAGGCCCACACTGCCAAAGATAGCTTGTTGCTGGAGAAGCATTGTAATACTTGAGATTTACTGCTTATTAAAATGCAAAAGGCCATTACTTCCCCAGAACAAAGTTTGTGAGTAGAGATGAACCTAGGAAGCTTTTAGCCCATTTCCTGAATCATAAACAAAGAGCTCCATACACAGCAACTCTACAAGATGTAAAGGGGAGTATATTATATGATCCTTATTGGATTACTCAAAGCCTCAGCGAAGCTCCCTTCAGAAGTGATATAAATCAAAGCTAACTGCTTCCATAGAAAAGCAATCAAGTTTTCAAGAGAATATCTTTGTTCCCTGAGGTTGCACAGTAAGATTTAGATGCTTCTATTAGGACCTCTGCAATGGAGCATACTTAAGTAATTATAAAAATCCAGCCTGGAAAAATACCTGAACAGACTCCCAAGGGAATTAAATAGATCTTTTAGTTTCAAGTTTTGGAAACTTTATATAAGTATTTACCCATCTACATTCTTAAAACACACACACACTCCTACCTTGATTGTATTAAATTAGTATATTAAATGGTGGATTCTAAAATCTTTCACACTTCAGTATTATTATTCAGCTTTAAATAAGTGCTTTTTATGTCCTTCTGCAAAAAAAAAAATGAACTTCTAATAGAGCTAAAATTGGGGGGAAAAATTAAACCAAAGGGAAATGTATCTTTGGGAATATGGAGAAGATGTTTAGGAATATGAAATCGTTCCTTCTCCAGAATCTCTTATGTTAATCAAGATGAGGTTCCTTAATCTTACTGAAAAATGTCTTTAAAATTAGGCAAAATAGTAGTGACATCCTAGCTAAAAATAATTTTCTGTAAAAGTCCTTGGGGCTCATGAGAAGGGCTTTGTTTTTCTTTCTACCTCTGCCTTCTTGTCAAATACTTAAGGATGCTCTAGATTTAAAACATGTGCAAATCTTGCTCTCTTTTGAAATTGCCTTTGGCCACTTGAAAGAGTAACAGTCATGTTCTAGAACTGCAAGTTCAGAGAACAGGCATTTATTTGTTGCTTACTCTGAGAATTTAGGCAAATCAAAAGGCCTCCCAAATTTTGTCTTTTTTAGAAAATATATCTGCAAAATCAGATACAAATTTCCCCCGTGTAGGAAATCTCTAAGAATGACTGATCATCCAGTTGAAAGTATTAGCTTGTCCTTTTGTGCCTAGACTATAGAAAATGCAAATTAGCCACAAAAGCATAGTTGATGGCATCAAGGATCTTGTAGTTTACTGGGCTAAGAAAAGATATAAAAATATGTAAATAATACAAGATCATATATATGTGTTAAATTCTGTGACAAGATTATAAGTGTTATAAGAATTCAGAGACATGGAAAATCAATAGAGCTTATCAGAGTTGGAGAATTTTGTGAAGAAAGTGCATCTTAACTTGGAGAGAAGGATTTAGACTTGCTGTGATAAATTATTCAGAGTAATTGTAGGTTTTTGAGCAGAGGAGTGACAGATGAAACCAACACTGGAGGAAAATTTATTGGGCATCAGTATGCAGGAAGTCTTAGATGATAGAAGAGGGTATGCTAACTAGAAGCCTAACATAATACCTCAGGGACAAAATGATAAAGGCCTGGGCTACAAGGTGGGTTGTGGGAATAGAAAATTGACATTCTGAAGAAAAAATTGATAGGTCCTCATAACTAAGTGGAAATAGTAGAGTGAGATTATTACTTAGAATATATATTACAAGAGTTAACAACAAGACACCCATAAAACATAATAACACTGTCTTGGTTTGTGTTCTCCGGAAAGCACAGCCTGAGACAAGGGCATGGATGCAAGTCGTTTATTTGGAGAAAAGTTCCAGGAAGGAAAAGAGTAAGGAGGTGGGAAGAGAGAAACAGGGAAAGAGAGAAACAAGGTATGTGTAATGGGCTGATTAGCAATGTGGATGAATAGTGCTCAGTCCCTTCGGGGACCTCCATGGAAACCATGACTATCATGTTTCAGAGCTGTCCTGCCAGAAGCTGAGGAGGCCAGGGAACTCATCCACTGACTTCTACACCCTGGGTTAAGGGTTGCTCCCGGGGGCATCATCTTCCCTGCATTTCTGAGTTGACCTGCCTACGGGTTGAGGCCTTCTTTTGCTCAGAGATGTGGCCTTATGAGCAGCACTAGCTATGGCACTCTACAACCACAGCTGCACTGAAATCAGTTGGAGATGCAGAACGTCACGTTGTGAGCCTCTGCTATAATCGCATGCAATCAAACACCTAAAATAAGGGTACCACATTGACAGAAGCCAGGGAGACAGATGGACTTTAGCGATTAATCACTTGGATTCTGGACTCAAAGGTCTTTGGCTAGGAATTCAGTGTTCTCCTCTGTAACACTTTACTTCACTTCCTCTAAGTTCTTTAATTCCCTCTATTGCTAAGTGACAACAGTAATATTACCTAACAGGTACCATCGTATGAGAACTCAATGAGTTAATGCACATAAAATAATTAGCCCAGTGCAAAAACAGATCCCAAAAAATATAAAGTCACAGTAGTATTTTTTAATTGGAATTCCTAGGGAAATTTTCAAAAAATAAATAAATTTGAATTAGTAGCAATTGTCAACATAGGACACCTGAAATTAAAATAAGCATTTTGTATGCATTCTTATTCCAGTAATAGGAATACTGATGGCCCTAATTAAGGTACTTAATAAAGCACTGAGATAATACTAGCATGTGCCTAATAGCTGAATATCTCCTCATTCAATTAAAATTCTCACTTTTTCTCAAACTGTAGTAAAGAAACTCCATAGCCACTGCTCCCTGTCTCTGGCAAAGGTCTCTTTATAGCACTTAACTGGCAGTGAAACTGTGTTCCTTCCAAGAATGTGAGTAGCTATCAGCACCAAGGAGAACAGCAGTTACTCTGTGAACACACAGTCCTCCTGATGTGAGTTCTCTGAATTCCAGAGAAATATTATTCATTCCAGGTATGACAAATTCATGTCATTAGTTCCATCATGCATACCCAGGTGCAGCAGACAGTACTAAGGGAACCAATTTTAAAGATAGCTAAAAATCAACTAAAGGACAATCTGTTTGCATAATGGTAGTCAAATGTCCACCTCCTACTTTATTCATTGTAAGTCTCAAAGTCAGTAATTTCTGTGGAGGTACTACCGTAGTCCCACTGGAGGAATCTCAGAGAAATATTTATAGACTCATAAAATATTCATTCTAGAACACAGGTCCTTAAAATATTAGGTCCAGAAATGACCTCAAGATCCGGACTTTTCATTATAAAATGAAGAAACAAAGCTCCAACCATGGCAAATTATTTTCCCATAATTATGCGCTGGTTCCAGGGCAAAATAAACCATACAGACCTCATACTAGCCAGGCAGGGCTCCTCCTGTTTCACCATACTGCCTCTCAGAAACCCCTTCCAAGTCCATGCCTCTGCCCATGCCCGTATCTCCATGTCCTATGGAGAGAAAAGTGGGGTAAGCTCATCACTTACATTATTTATCAGGTGACATTGGAAGACATTTTTATGACAAAGATTTCCACACCCAATGTTTACCACTGATCAGCCTCATAGCATGCCTGGAAGATTGTCCACATGGGCAAGGTGAACTTCATTTACAAATGCCTGGGTGAAATTAGGCTTTCCATAAATGTAAAGATGAAGATTAGGTGGTAGGGCAGGAAAGAAGGGGAAGATAGAAAATATATCTAATGGCAAAGTAGTAGAAGAAAGGAAGGAAATATAGAAGTGTCCAAATATGGTACCAGAGTAAGAAGATAGAGCTTCTGTTTTTTTAAGGATTCTTTTTCTAAATATAAAAATAATGTATGATCATTTGGGATAATTTAGAAAAATAAGAATATAAACAAGAAATAAAAATCAAACATTATCCTGCTGCCTAACATTTTCTACTGCTAACAATTTGTTGCATCTCTTTTTCTATTTCTTTAAAACTACAGACAAAATAATTTACAAATTGATGTCTAACTTTTCTACTCATTTTATGATGTAAACATATTCCCATATCATTCTATAAAATTATAGTAGATATACTCACTAAGAAGCATGGAGAAGTAAATTTTCTGAAAGAATATTTTTGAAGTGTGGCATTTAATTAGAAATAAAGCTAAGTTTTCCTATATCATAGACTAGAAATGACTCTGCTTTTTGAACTAACTAAATATTCTATCCCTCATTTATTGTTACTATTTAGATAAAATATAAAATAATGTTTGTTCATCCTGTATGATGACCAGAAAGGGAACATATCAACATCATCTCCCTGATTTTTATGCTATGAAAGATCATCATTCAAATGGTCCAATAAAGTCCCCATCTCTACCTGACGCCTGAAATTCCTTTAGCAAGAAATAAAAATTTTTATTCTTTAACAAGAATCAAGATAAAAATAACCCTAAGATTAAAAAATAATGCTATTTCACGATATGGTGCAAATGACTAATGACTGAGAGCAGATGTGGAGCAGGGACACAATTAACAAAATGTGATGAACTAAGTACCTCAAGGAAAGAGTAGACCTTCTCAAGGCACAAAATATTATTAATAATAAAAGTTTGCTGCAAACAGAAATGGGGAACACTAAAGACAAGTACTGACTAAGACAAGCCAGCCCTCCTCTTTTCAAATAAAGCATCACTGCAAACCTCGCCCAGAGTTCAGCAGCAACGGCATAAGTGAATGTTACAGGACTGGCGTTAAGGAGTCACAAGGAATTATGGAGATCACGCAGCCTACTCATCTGCCTCCGCCCAAACTCCCTGCCATAACTTCTTTGAGAAGCAATCATCCATATTTTCAGCTACAGAATTCACTATTTCAAAAAGTAGTTCATCCAGTTTTAGGCATGTCTAAATCTCAGATATCTATTATTGAGTCAAAAATTTTGCTTCCATGACACTCACACACTGATCTTAATTCCTCCCTCTAGAGACAAAAGAGAGTCTACCCCCACCTGGCAGAAATGTCAATCCTTGAGATATTTAAAATCAATTCTTGTATGTCCCCTTTGTCTTTTCTGCTAACTACACATTTCTGGTTTCTCCACAATTCCTTCAATTGCATGGCCTTCCTCACCAGTTTTGTAATGTTACATACCATGAAGTTATCAATGAACTTCTTTGTACCAGTATTCAGAACTGTCCACATAAAAGGTATGATCTGGCCAACTCAAAATTCAGTAGCAATTACTCCAGTGATCTTGAGATTATATTAATATTTATTTGTTTGTTTCTCAGTATGATTTAACTTTGTTTCATGTCTTCCACATTCATTTTAGGGTCATACTGCTGTCTTCTTTGTTCACATTTTCTTAGGGTCATCTAATTCTCATGATATATTTCAAAATATCTACAGCAATACTTACAACATGAATAAACTTCAAAAATATGATGCTGAGTGAAATAAGGAGCCATATACAAAGGCCATATATTTTATGATTTCATTTATATAAAAAATCCAGACTAGAAAAATCCATAGAGACAGTGGTGATGGTTGTACAACATTGAAAATATACTAAAAACCACAGAATTGAACACTTCAAAATGATTAAAATGCTCAATTTTAAGTTAGGTGAATTTTATCTAAATTTTTACAAAGTAAAGGAGAATGTAATAGAGAAAAACAAGGATAAGGACAGAAAATTTAACCAAGATATACTCCTAAAATAGAATATTATTTAGCCACGTAAAGGAATGAAGTCCTAATACATGGTACAATATGGATGAAACTTGAAAGTATTATGCTAAGTGAAAGAAGCCAGGCACAAAAGGCCACATATTATATGATTCTATGTGTATGAAATACCCAGAGTAAGCACATCCACAGAGATTGAAAATACACAATTGCCAGGGAATCAGGAGAAGGTAGAGTTGGGAGTGACTGCTAACAGGTATGGGGTTACTTTCTGGAGTAATGGAAAGAGTCTAAAATTAGGTAGTGGTGTTGGTTGTGAATGCACTAAAAATCAATGAATCGTATGCTTTAAAATGGTTAAGATGGTGAATTTTACATTATGTGAATCTTACTTCAAGAAAATATTAAGTGAAAAGATTTGGTGGTGGATGTTGTTATGATCATTCCTTACTAATTAGTACTAGAAGTAAAAAATAATTACACATTTCTCTGTTAACAATCACCTCTTTGGTTCCATCCTGTTGGGATAACTTTTACTCTATTGTCATTGGAATCACTGTCCATATTTCCAGCTGTTTCCTGTTTTGCCTTCTACACGTTATGCCTCTGCAGAGAGATATGCAAAATAAAACCACATCACAAAACAGTCCTGTCCATGGCGCTGGAGAAAACCACATATTCTCTTTCTTCCTCTGCCCTCCAAAGCATCATCTCCCAAGTTGAACCATAAATGGCAATAACAACAATAATCATGCCAATTGCTATTTCATAGGTTTCAAGTAATGATTAATCTCTGAATATTAACAGAAAAGTCATATTTTTATATATTCACTCCACATGTAACATCGAGTACCTATTATGGCAAGCTCTGTGAGATAGCAGAGTGAATAAGAAAGTTACATTCTCTAAAATCTAATTTAATGATTTTATTTATATAACTATGTATTATTACCACCCCATGGCTTTATAGATGAGAACAGGAACAAAGTTAATAAAGTTGCCCCATATTGCATCAGATTCCAAATTGGATGCACCAATGTGCCTACTACTCAGGCTTTTCTAGGAAAACCTGCAGAGTCATGTAATAGAAAAAAATTGATTAAATGATTTTGACAATTTGGTCAAAGCTAGGAGTATCAGTTAACCTAAATTTGTTTTATATTGGTTGTATAGAATCACAAAACATCGTTATGTTGTTAACACAAAAAACTAACATTTGTATTTACAGTTCTTTTACAAATGATATTTTTGAGAAAAGAATGCTCATCAAATTATTTTTAAGATTATTTCTGAACTTAAAATCTTGTACAAATAGGAAAAAAAATTATTTGATAAAAATAAAATCTAAAATAAAACATGTACCTAACAGTGATTCTAAATGTATGTAGTGTCAGGATATTTTTAACTTTGTATCAATTATCAATGTTTCAAGTTCAAGGTCTTTTTTATTAATTGGCCATTTTTCAAGACTACATGTGGAAGTTAGAGTAATTTGCAAGGATTTTCTTTTCTTGTGGGCAAGAAAATTTTAATAAGAGCATTATTTAAAGATTGAAGAACATAATTGTCATGAGTAATTTTGACTTTTCTGACTAATTTCTTTCAGGATGAAAAGAGAGTAGGTATCATTCATAATAGCAGAAGAAATAATATTTTACTTCTTTTTTTAAAAATTCATAACCACTTTACCTTGCATAGTTTTCTAAAATATGAGTGACTCATCATAAGACCTAGAAAATAATTGCTAATCCTAAGTAAATATAAACATACATTTTGTTTTACTTATTGAATTTGCTTAATAATCCCAACAATTTGACTTTTAAAAAATTTTTATATGTATTTAAGTTATTTTGAGGTGCAAGGTAACAGATTTCTTTCAATCTCACAACACAACCACTGGGTACACTGAACAAGCTGCACTGACTTGGGAGTGAAACCTACTCTAGAGAAAGGAAGGGGAACTCTACATATCCTGAATATCCCCTATTATTTTCCGCTGCAGTAGGCCAAACTATTTCTTATAACTTATCATGAAAAGACCCTCTTTGGCCTTAAATACACTACAATTAAGCCTGGATCAGATGGTAAACTGTGACCTTCAATGAGGGTCTTTCTTGGTAAAGTGAACTTGAATCAATTACCAATGAGGGGCTTTCTTGGTAAAGTGAACCTGAATCAATTACCATTAACTCAGAGGCTTCTCTTGGTGGAAGAAAGATGAAAATGTCTTTATATAGCAGATCATGTTTTTTAAAGATTGACAAAGAATTGTGAGAACTTGTGCATAAAATTAAAAGACCCAGTTTATTACTATGAAAATATTTATTAACTTATATAAGCCAATATAGAGAAATCAAGAACAACCAGGATTTCTGTTAGGTATCTTTTCCACTGAAATTCTATATCTGATATTTTATTCCTATATAATCTAAAGGATCAGTCAAATTTGTGCAGGTTCATTAAGGTTGCTGATATTTTTGAGTTTCCTAACCACTTACTTACCTCAGGGCTCTTTAGTAAACAGTCTATATGAAATAAAAGGCAGAAATTTTGGCTCAAGGTGAATGGTCAGTCATTTATAAGCACAGTCATCTTTGGGTCACCAAAAACTCTTTATACAAAAAAAATGTGAAATTCTAAGTTCATTAACTTTTTAATTCAATCAACAAATATTGCTTGGGAAAATACCCTGTTTCAGGCAATGCATTTTAATGTCTGAGAGCTCAAAAATAAAAAATAAAAAAAAAGGCAAGGCATAATCATCACCATTGGGCATATTGCTTAGATGACATATATATATATATATATAAAACAATATGATTTTAAAAATCAAGAAAGTAATATATGGTAACGGTTGCCAAGAAGAATAGATTATAATTTCTATAAATTTATAGGAGATAGAGTTCTTTGAATAGACTGAAATTATTTAAGTGTAAGGAATTATCAAAAGATACTTAGTAGAAATGTCCAACAGGATTCAAGGATTGATGTAATGAAAAAATGAGAAATCAACTTAAGAAAATAATTTGGAACTTAAACTCAGATGAGTAATTTGTACTTTATTTGAATAGAGAATTAGGAGAATCCAGTCATTAAGAAAAAAGCAGAGAATAAAAGTATATGTTATTAATAATAACTCAAAAAAGCTATAAGAAACAAGAGAAAGGGAGAAATTAATTAGCAATCTAAGTTTCTAAAAGTGAACAACTTAAATTGTGATATCGTAGATAAAAATATAGAGGAGAGAAAGTCAATAAGAACAGCAATAGTTCAGTTTTACACAGATTAGAATGTAGATAATGACAAAACACTTAGGTTTAAAATCAGTAGATATGTAATTATATGTGCTAGAAACTCAGAAAATATAGATATAAGTGCTTATAAGTGATAGCAAATGTTGTAAAAATAATATCTCTACAGAAGAGAAGAAAAAATGTATAAAGCTAAATACTTGAACCTTGAGAAATTAGAGGTAGTAGTAATAACTTAGAGATAGCAAGGATAGACTATTCTTTGTAGAAACTGACTGAAAGGGGAAGAAAGAAATATTCTCATACTTCAGTCATGTATTTATGATGAGAACTTAGTAACACAGGCAATGACAAAACAGAGACCATGTAGAATGGGAAATGGGGAGAACTATGTCAATTGGATATTCACCCCACAGTATCCCAAAGGAAGTGTTTAGGACTTTAATATATACTGCCCCCCAAATGTGAGAATTTGGACATTGAATTAGGTAAATATAATAGAGTTTTTAACCAGTAAGTCAGGTACAGTAAGAGATGGAGTTGAGTGGCAAACAGTAATACACAACATCAAATATGTGGTTGCTTCAAGTTTCTAAGTGAACAGTGATCAAAATAGCTGTGATTACTGGTCACATGCTTCTGCTCTACTCTAGGGGTAAGAAATCTGGGATCCAGTAAAATAATTTGAAGTTAAATCAAAGTTTTTACTTCAACTAGAGTGTTTTTTTTTTTTCCATTGGGACTCACTGGTTATAGCAAACAGTGTTGACCCGAAAGCCAAGGAGTGTAGCAGACATGATGATAGCAAAATGCTAAAATATTGTGTTCCTATTAACATATATTCAAAATACATAAAGCAAAAACTAACAAAAAAATTACAAGGAGTGATAGACACAGCCACAATTATATTGGACTTGCAAAACAACATAAAGCAGTCCAATATACATGTAATTGAAATACCAGAAAAAGAGGAAAAAGATATTGATGCAGAAAAATATATCAAAAAATAGTCACTGAAATTGCCCAAATGTTGGAAAAACCTGAACCCACAAATCCAGGAAGTTCAATACACTGTGAGTATAATAACCAAAAAATAACTACACCTAGGTAAATAATAGTTATCTTTATAAAAACCACATATATAAACTAAGGGAAAGGGCATTTCATAATTCTAAAGAGGTAATTTCTCAATGCCAAAAGGATCTATTCAACACATACATTGAGAAAAATAATGTATTATAAATATGGAGGCAACAATAGGAATAACAGTTGACTTCACATTGGAAACAATGCAAGTCAAAGACAGAGGAAGAAATCTTTAAAGTATTTGGGAGAAAAGTCTCTCAACATAGAATTCTATATTCAGTGAAAATATCTTTCTAAAACAAAATCAAAATTAAAACATTTTCAGATAACACAAGTTGAGAAAATTGGTCACAAACAGAGCAGACATGCACTACAAAAATGAGAATGGAAGTTATTCAGTTTTAAGAAAAAAGTTATAATAAGATGAAGAATGTCAGAATGGTAAAAATGTGGCAAATGTAAAAGTATTTTTCCTCATCTCCTTATTTCTTTAAAAAAACAGTAGATAATTCAAAATAAAAAAGTTATATGTTATAAGGTTTACAGTATACATAAAAGTAAATGTGGGTGAACAACAGCACAAAGGACAAGAGTCACGTAAATAGAAGTATAATATTATGAAGTTTTTATACTTAAAATGATGTTCTTTTAATTCAGAGTAGTAGTATTTGATAAGTGAAGTGTGCATATTGGAACCCTTAAAGGAGCTGGTAAAAAAAAAAAATTCAAAAAGTTAAAGTAAAAGCCAATTCAGAGTATAAAATGGAGTACAAAAAAATTTTTTTAAATAGAATAAAACAGAAAAAGAGGGAAAAGTTAATAAAGAGTAAATGAGACAAAGTGGGAAAAAAATGATAGGACACTTAAATCCAACCATACTAAATTGCAGTTAATATGTGGTAAAATTAGAGTAATTGTATGAAACCAATTAAGAGTCAGAAATTGTCATAATAGTTTTTAAAAGTTATTCAAATATATGCTGTTA
Source organism: Cheirogaleus medius (assembly GCA_008086735.1). Lineage (NCBI taxonomy): Eukaryota > Metazoa > Chordata > Mammalia > Primates > Cheirogaleidae > Cheirogaleus > Cheirogaleus medius. The sequence goes on from VBSM01002608.1 coordinate 45,945,389, forward strand.
ATAACTAAATTAGTTTAAATATGCAGACACAGAAATACTGAAAATCAAAGAAATGAAGATATACCATGTAGTCTACAACCATAAGAAAGCTTGAGGAACTATACTAATATAGGCAAATAAAGATCAACACAAAAAATATTATCAAAAGTAAAAATGATATTTCATAATGATAAAAGGGTATATTCACCATAAAACAAAACCATCCTAATAACACTAATAATACTGTTTGAAAATACATGGAACAAAAACCTCAAAAAACTGAAAGAAAAACAGATAAATTCAGAATTGTAATTAGAGTTTTTAATATTCTGTTGTCAATAACTGACAACAGTTATTGACATTATTTTTTTTATTTTGCATCCTTTATTATTTTTTTACTTCACATCCAAAACACTTGTTGTCTTAGCACACACTCTGCTTTGCCATAGTAGTGCATGAGAAAAATTAAGAAATAGCTAAGTGACCAATAGAGGTGGAACGACTAAGTAAAATATTGAAACAAAATACTGAATGTTGAATTAATAAGTTGAAAGTGCAAACAGAATATCTTTTGTTTCAGCAACTAAATTAACATGTGATGGTTTTCAGCAAAATCCCATTCCACGTTAGCGTTCCCATTGGCCAATCTTTTCTAAGAGGGTGGAGCTCATTGGGTATCACTTAATGGTGATTTTTCCCATTACAAGGCTCTTTCTCAGTGCTATACTGCAGAGCTTTCCTTCAAGAATGTGACATGAACCTACTTCCTGTCAAATAGTACATCACCCCAGGGCAAAGTCTAACCATAGTTACATGTCAGAGTGCTAAGAGGTGCTTTACAAGGCAGCATGCAATTGCTAAAATCCAATAAGGTGGCTGCTCTGATAGAAAGCTTTTGCACAGTCTATTATCTTATAGGTTTTCTGGCTAGTGTGAGTTTTCTGATGTGTGGTAAGGGAAGAGCTCTGGCTGAAGGCTTTCCCACATTCATTACAGCTATAAGGTTTCTCTCCAGTGTGAGTTCTCTCATGTCTCATGAGAGAAGACCTCTGGCTGAAGGTTCTTCCACACTGGTTACACTCATAGGGGTTCTCCCCAGTGTGAGTTCACTCATGCTGGTTGAGAGAGGAACGATCACTGAAGGCTTTTCCACATCCATTACATTCATAGGGCTTCTCGCCAGTGTGTGTTCTCTTGTACAAAATCAGGTAAGAGCTCTGGCAGAAGGATTTTCCTTTGTCTACTGAATAAGTAGACAAAGAAGTTAGTAAGGATATAATACTTGAAAAACATTATCAAATCAATTTGATCTAACATTCCAGAGATCATCTATTGATACATAATGCACGCACATTGTTTTCATTCTTCATCAAAAATTCACCAACATAGACCATAAGCTGGCCATAAACTAAATCTTAATATTTTTAAAGGATTGAAATCATAGAGCATATTCTCTGACCCAATGGGATTAAAGTAGAAATTAATAATGAAAATATACTTGAAAATTTTCCTGATATTTAGAAATTAGCAAAACACTTCTAAACAATCCATAAATCAAAGAAAAAAATCTAAAGATAAAAGATGTTTTCAGATGAATAATAATCTAAAAAAAGAAAATCTGAGGAAAGAAATTTTATAGAAAATGTATGAAAATGTATTGCAAAGTAATAAATATTATAAATCAAAATTTCCTACTTAAGGTGGGGCGGAGCAAGATGGCGGACGAGAAACACCGCCAGATAGAGCGTCTCTG
>VBSM01002608.1:45947220-45976298 GCA_008086735.1 Cheirogaleus medius
AAAAAAAAAAAAAAATTCCAACTTAAAAGCTGTGTAAAGAAGAGCAAATTCAACTCAAAGTAGAAAAAAATGAAGTAAATAATAAAGAGAATGGCTGAAATCAAAATAGTGGAGAAAGTACAGAGAAAAAATACATGAAAACAATATGTTGTTTTGAAGTGATTAATAAAACCGATAGGCCCCTTACTACACTGACACAAAAAGAATAAATGAATTATTAATTATAGAAATGATAAAGGGCTTTCACTATTCTTACAGATATTAAAGACATAAGGAAATATTATAAACAAATGTATGCCAATGAATTTGACGTTAGAGATGAACAAATTCTTTGAAAGACAAAAATTTTCAAAATACAAATTATCAAAACAGATACAAGAAGAAATAGAAAATCTGTACATTTTTATATTTGTTGCAGAAAATGCTTTCGTAATGAAAGCATTTCTACAGTGAAAATGTCAAGGCATAAAGGTTTAACAGGTGAATTCTATCAGACACTTAATGAAGAAATAATACCACTAATACATTTCAACTGTTTCAAAATATAGAGAAGGAAAAAGTACTTCACAGCTAATAATCCTGATCCCAAAACCTGACAAATACATTATGGGAATATCTTAATAAAATATTAGTAAATAAAATTCAGCAGCACATAAAAAGGATAACATCACACACCAAGTGAGGTTGATTCCAGAAGTGCAAAGTTAGTTAAAAATGCAAAATAATAATAATCAATATAATTTACCACATTAACAGAGCAAAGGAAAAAATATATATGCTTACCTCAATTGATACAGAAAAAATTATTTAACAGTATGCAACACTTAATGATTAAGATTCTCAACAAGCCAAGAATAGAAGGGAAATTTCTGCAATCAGATAAAGAGCTTCTATGAAAAATCTACAGTTAGTACCACACTTAATGGTAAAATGATGTACATGTTCCTCCTAAGATTGAGAAAAGACTAAGATGTTTACACATACTACTTATCTATTCAATAATAAGCTCACAGTGCAATAAAGACCAGTAATAAAAGCATAAGGTTCAAAGAGGAAGAAGCAAAATTCTCATTATTCACAGACAATTCTTACATAGCAAATTCTAGGTAGAATATTTTTAAAACACTAGAACTAATAAATTTAATAATATCATGGGATATAATGTCAATATTTTTTAAATAAATTCTATTTTTGTGCACTAAAATTGGAAAATTAAACATTAAAAATATTTTGAATAACCAAGAGTAAATTTATACACACAGAGAGAAATAAATTCAATGCAAGTTGTACAAGATTTCAATATTAAATTTACAAAACTATGCTGAAAAAAATAAAGACAAATTAAATGAGAAGAGATATGCCATGAATGAGAAGACTCGGTATTTTTAGGATGACAGTTTTCCTTCAATTGATATGTTGTCATCATAATCAGCATCCCAGCAGGCTTTTTTACATAATTGACAAACTGTTTCTAAAATTTATATGAAAATGCAAAGAACCTAGAGAAAAAATAATCAATCTTTAAAAAAGAAGAACAAATTAGAAGAGTTATACAACCTGATTATCAATGTTTACTAAAACAAAGCTGTAGTAATCAAATCAGTGTGGTATTGGACTAAGGCTAGACAAACAGATAAAAGGAACAGTATGGAAAGTCTAGAAATACACCTACACTTGACTTTTGACATATGTGCCAAAGCAATTTAATGGAAAAGAGAAAGCTTTACAACAAAATAGTGCTGGGAAAAAAGTGATGTGACCCCATGTCACACTATTCATAAATATTGATTCAGTTGAAATTACAGGGGTAAATATGAATGCTAAAATTCTAATAACTCTAGAAAGAAACAAAAGAAAATACTCTCATGACCTTAGGTATGTGAAGTCTTTTAAACACAGAAAACACAGTATCCATAAAAGAAAACAATTGATGAAATGGATTTTGCCAAAATTAAAAACTTCTCCTCATGGAAATAAACCATTCACCAAGATGAATGGCAAGTCATATATTGAATAAAATATTTGTAAAACATATATTTGTAAAAGAACTCATATCTAGAATATATAAAGAATTTCAGAAACTTAATAATTAAAGACAAAAAACAATTAAAAATGGGTAAATACTGAAATAGAAACTTTACTACAGTAGATTCAAAAATGTACAATCAGCCATCAATACGTCCTGAATATTATTAGACATCAAGGAAAAGCAAATTCAATGCAGTAAGTTACCTCTTATATACTCACAAGAATAGCTATTAAAATATTGAATACCCCAAATTTTGGCAAGGGTGAAGAGGAAATGGAACTCTTATACATAGCTGGTAGACATAAAAAATAGTACTACATTCAAGCCCACCCAGAGATGCCAAAAACAAAAAAGAAAGAGAAAAGAAGATACAAAAAAAAAAAATGGTACAACATTAGAAAACTCTATGGAAGTTGTTTATAAAGTTAAAGATACAACTACCCTTTGACCCAGCAATTTCACTTCTAGCTATTTACCCAAAATATACAATGCTGAGCTACAATACACAAGACAGCCAAAAAACAAATAAACAAAGCTGATGTCCACAACCAAGATAGATATATTAATGGCAATGACCACAGCAGCTCTATTCATCAGAGCCAAAAATGTTTTGCTAAATGTCCATCCACAACCAGATTATGGTATATTCCAACCACTACTCAAGAATAAGAATGCACAAGCTGATATTCACAACCACATGAATGAACCAGACACAAAAGAGTACTACCACATGATTCCATTTATATAAAGTTTTAGAACAGAAAACTAAACTCTGGTGATAAAATCAGAACAGTGATTGCCTCTGTGGGTCGTGGAGGGGGTTGACTGGGAAAGGGACATAAGAATTTTCTTGACTGATGAAAACATTCTAAATCATGATAGATGGCTAACATAGATGTCTGCATTTGCCAAAACTGGTCATAGCGTATACTTAAGATCTGTGCATTTTTCTTTGTGTCAAATGTGTTCCAATTTTTAAAAAAGAAAGGAAATAAACTTTGATGAATATTAAAAATCAGAATTTAATAACTCATACCTTCTAACATATATTAAACAACTAAACAAAAAAGAATAGTCAATTTTTATTCTGCCTTGTGTTCTTTCCTGATAGGACTGTATAACTGATCCTTCATTGCCACTCAATGATCTGCCTCTAAGACCGGAAATTGCTAAGAAAAGCTCTAAATTTTCTTAATTCCAATTCACATTTAATGAAACAAACCTAGCCCAAGTTATCAGGTAAAACATATTTGAATTTCTTTTTAGTCAATCATTGTCTAATTTTCACACTATGTTCTAATGCTAAGCAAAAAGTTATTTCATCCTAATGGTAAGTGTGGTACAAAGAAAATAGGTTTTAATAATCGAACATATGACTTGTAAACTTCTGAACTTCTTTGGTTATCTGTTTACAAAGGCTACCTTAAACATTGACTATATTTGCTTATCAGCAACATTTTTTTCCCAAATACTCCTTCATATAGTTATTTTCAAAAATTTAGTAAATTGCAATTTCAAGTTCAGCTGTCTTTGGATACACAGATATGATTTAGGTTACCTTTGGAGGTTCCCTCTGATTATCTATTCAAAAAAAGCTAATTTTGACCTTCCGTTTTATGGGCTTTCATTCCTAAAGTCAGAATCCCTTTTATTCTTTCAATGGTACTTTCTTTGTATTCCATATTCCAAGGTGTCTGAGGCTAGTGATGAGACCTTTTAATATAGAACTAACATTTCTCCGCTGTATAACAGGAACAAATTAGGGCATTCATCTAAAAAAAGCAAAGTACCTTGAATAGTGCAATCTCTGATGAAGAATGGGCAAAAATGGTACTTGAGTCCTCTAAATTAGAGCATTACTTCTTGCCCTTTAGAGGGGAAAAAAATCAGAAGAACATTAGGCTGAACTAAATTGAATAGAAAAGCCAATAGTGAAGAATAAACTAGAAGGTGCTCAAATCAAGAGAGTGCAGGTGAATGCTGCTGAGAACATAACAAGTTTCAAAGGTAGGATGCTTAACACCCAGGGATCTGAATCACATGACACACTATATTCAGTCCTGCCCAATCTAAGCTTCACAGTTTCTCAAGATAGAAAAACTATGTTATCAACTCAGACTGCAGATGCCCAAGAGAAGCTGTTGATGTGAGATGTTTAAAATGGGGCCAGGACCTTAAGCAAAATGAAGTGAAAAAGTAAGAAAATTATCTGAATAATTCAGGTTAAAAAAATTCTTTTTGCATGAAGTAGCCATAAATTAAGGCAAAGGTAGATTTTCAGTTAATGATTTAAAAAAGAAATAGCAGTCAGATTAGAGTATTAATGAGTCCCCTCTGATTACTAGAATCTATGTTTATTGCTTCAAATACTTGAATATTTCAAGCAAAAGTGTTTGGGGCCTGGAATATTCATACTACAATTTTTCATTTAACTTTGCATGTGTGGACACAATCTAATGGTGATTTGCATTCCATTTGGGAACTGTTTTAGTTTGGTGGAAATGTCCGCAATGAATACTCTCTGTGGAAATCCAAGGCTATGATGCATTTACAGAGTTGGGCTGGCAATAAAATACAGAGATTTGAGCAATATATATTTTCTGTGTTATCAAGGGATAAAAGCTATGATGCCAAGATTTTGAATTTAGAATTCAAATATTCTTTGCTTTCTAAACTATCTCCAAAACTGAGGTTTTGAGCATCAAGGAGCTGGGTTAAATAGATAAGCAACAGAATTTTTTTTAATTTCTGGATGAAATTAAGCCTCTCTTTAATAATTCATAGACTTACGTATCTTTAATGCAGAACTAATATAGAAGAATAAATATTATGATTATGTGTTTAATATAAATAATTTTATATTCAAAACAATAAAAATCCAGATTAAATATAGAAAACACACAAAGCCAAGAAAAGAGACACTTTAAATCTTTTTTTATCCGAGTATATAGTAATCAATACTTTTAAATGTATTTCTTTGAAAAATCATAAAACCAAATCACAATTAGGTCCTCCCTTATGAATAGGGCTAAGTAATTACAAATAGTTTCAAGAGTTGCTAGAAGATATCTTTCAATTACCAAAGAAAACTTCTTGAAGGCAGGGACCCAACTTTATTCCTCTCTATTTCCCACAGCATATTTTTCACTAAAACTGCTCAATGCATGATGTCTTATCTGAATAAAAGAGGGAGTATACCCCAACTAGCAGGAGAGACACTTGGTAGGTTTCTCAAACATGCTCCCCAAAGAATAACTTGAAGTTCACATTAAAGATTCGGATTGGAGCATGTTGCCCCCAGACTCCCAAATCAGAGTTTTTAGAGTGGAGCCTAGGAATCCACTTAAGAAGCACCTTATTTGATTGTTAGGATCAAGCAAGCTGGGAAATCGTACGGTGTAAGATTAAACTGGAGGCATCTCAGCAAGAAGAGACAAGTCTGCAAAATTCCAATCCAACATTTTAAGGCCTCCATAATTTGGCTCTACCTTAACTTTCCCACATTATTTTCCTTAAAGCTGAAACAAAATCCTTTTGTGGCAGTCAGGTTGGTCTACTCAAGGAAAGCATAGTAGATGAAAAGAGTATGGCATTATGAAAAGTATACCTGGGTTTGAATCCTGGCTTTTATTAGCAAATAGTTTCGTGATTCTGGCATCGTTAGTATCCTAGCTTGTTCCTACATACATAGGTTTGGCTATGATTAATGGCTAGGACAATCTACCCTGCACTTAACACTTTAACTGGGAGAAAATGCCCTGGTTCTTATTGCGATGAGGGCAACTAATCAAGACTTGCCTTTTGCCTGAAGTCCAGCCAACTGCTGACTCTCTCCACTTCACTTTGTCCTAATGATGGGAGGATGTATCACATGCTTAGATTGGTCAATGCTTACTTTACCAGTGGTCAAATTAGCTGACAACTTTCTAGTTTTGCTGAAACTATACATGTGACTCAAATAAAGGGCCTGTTGATATCTCCTTGTTCTATAACGATATGTGTCACCTCAGCACTATGGCACCAATTTCTCATTTCCCAACATTCAGCCATTCAAATGTCTGGATGCCAGACTCAGAATGTCTAAGCAGTTGTGACACAAGAAGCACTAACTGCCCATGAAACCCAAAAAGTCCCTGAGGCCATAGCTGGTACCTTATAATTATACTGTTTCATACTTTAAATTGTGTGTCCTCTTATTTAAATGTCACAAATTGAGATTCCTAACCTTTGCCATGAACAGAAAAATTCAACCCAAATGCCTCTGAAGAAGAAATCCAGCACTAAAATCGGAGCCTAATTATAGACCAACTGGACAGGAATTAAGGCGAACCATTTATTTGGGTAGATAATCCTTTGTGAATCATAAACAGATAGTGCTTGGGCAAGAAAGTAAATGAACCTCCCTGAGATACATTGAAATGGGAATAATTACATTAATAAAGTTGTTTTGAGTAAAGTAGCTGGTGTACACATCAGCACATGTGGAAATCTGTAATTGTTAACTTCTATCCTTCTTTCCTTATCATATCCTGAATATGCCTCGTCCATTTCCCATTTTTGAAGCTTTGCTTATACAAAGTCCAATTCCTGGCCTTCCTCCATCAAGTCCAGTGAAATCAAATAAGCTCTAGAGGTCCAATTAAACCCCATAGCATGACCTCTCTGGTTTTGTCAATTCGCTCTAGGCCACAAGAGTTTTTTTATATTCTAGGATTCATATAACAACAAATTAGACACTAATCAAATATTGATGTAAACTTCTGTCTAACACATTGCATGTGTACATTTATTCTACTGAATGAGCTTGTGAGTGAAGGGACAACCTCATATGCTTCTGTATATTTTCCAAGTGCAAGTGCCGTGAAATGCACATAGCACAAAAATGTGAAATAAGAAGTAATTACTCTTATCCCATTCTTACTAGGACTGGAAACTTAATCAGAAAACGAGAACTTCTTTAAATTCAGCTCAGATATTCCTTGTGACTTTACTAAATCACAGCTCTAATTTCACCAGCACCGTTTTCTACATTGAAAACCTTACAATGAACATTTAAAAATTAACAGCAGGCTACTGGGGAGAGTAGAGGTTGCTGCACCCTTGCTGTAGGGAAATGAATCAGTACACAGCAAAAGTCTTATGCATGGCACATTCCCTTTCATCCAGCAATTCCATTTTAAGAAATTTGTGCTAATAAAGAATTCAAGCTGTGTATAAAAACCAATATCCAGGAAAGTTTTGTTTAAAATGGGAAAAATATGCAAAGAACCTAAAGTATCTTCAGTATGGAATTGGTTAAATATCATACCTCCATTTAAAATAATGTCAGAAAAGAAATACTTAATGACATGGGAAAATATTTATGGTATCATAGTGTGAGTAGCTGGTTATATAGAAACATTATATAATGTTCTAAATTTTTGCAAAAATAAATTTGTATCTATGCATAGGAAATTGATGAAATAGCCATATAAAAATGATAACCACTGGTTTGAAGAAATATGGATGGAAATTTTTCATCTTTGTGATATTCTGTATAATCCAAATCTATAATCTTTTATATCTTACTTTGATACTAAGATATTTTAAAAATTAAATTTCATTGAAGAAAATATAAATGAACTGTAGAAGTGAAATTCTTCTAAATTTTTAGTTCCATAGCTCTACAGTTAACAGTATTATTTAACATGAATCAAAATACTGAAATCAAATTGGTATAATTTAGACACTGAATTATCTAAAAGTAATTTCAAAATTTTGAAGTAATGAAACTGATCTTCTTTAATGAGATGATTTAATATACGTCTAGAAAAAGTGACAGAAAATCCAGACATATATAAAGAGGTGTCAAAAAAAGAGCATAGTATTTCTCCATCTAACCTGTTACTTGGGATATTAAAGATCAAAGATTCCCGCATGGGAATTGAAGTAAGATCGTAGAAAGTCCCAGCATTGTGATTAATATAGTCAATCCTTCTTCCCTGTTTTGTTGGTATTTTTAGTTTTACAAGTCTGATAGATAGATTAAAAAGTCAAAGGAAATAGGATAAGACAGGTTATAGACACTATAAAAAATGCAGCTTATGTTAGTATTTTATGTGAATTCAGCTTGTCTTGTTAATACATCAACAAAACTAAAGATTATAACAAATAGAAAACAGTGAAAGTTCTTCCTCTAATACCTAGTTGTGTGGTCTGTACTTGATGAATGCCCAATAAATTCTAATGGCTGATTCTGAACATCAATGTCTCCTTATTTGTAGGGAAAAGCAATGCAGGTAGGATAACCTGAACAGATGGGTAGGGACAGCTATACCTATCCCAGAAATAAAGTACAGTGGAGCTTTTTATTGGTGTTGCAAAGATAAAGGCCTAGATGGCAGATCAAGCCAAACAGAAAACGGACTATAAAAATCTGGTCATTGAGCTTTAGCAATTAGGAAGAAAATTTGAACAGAGAGACAATTTGCTCTTTTGGGAGCAACCACACTCTCTTCAGCTGTTGCTGGATCACCAAACTGACATGCAGTTTTACAAATATCTGAGAAAGTCTAACAAGATCCTGGAGGACAAGATCCTGAATCCAGGAAGAATAGAGTCATTTTCCTTTGAGGTATTTACCAGGCATGGATATACTATTCCAAAATCAAGAATCAGTAAACAGAAATGAAATCCACATACACCTGGGTGAAAATTTTTATAGAAGGAAGGAAGGAAGGAAGGAAGGAAGGAAGGAAGGAAGGAAGGAAGGAAGGAAGGAAGGAAGGAAGGAGATAGATAAAAAAAGAAAGAGAGGGAGGGAGAGAGGGTGGGAGGGAAGAAGGAAGGAAGAGAGAGAAAGAAAGCAAAGTATAGCACTAAAAAAGACAATCTGCTTTGGGAAAATATTTACTGAAGGAGCAAATTTCCTATAATTTCCTATAGTATTTCTGTTTGTCCTCTCTTTTAAATTCAAGAACATATTTGCTCTCTGAAATAAAAGTGAACTATAGAATATAAAAAAGCAGACTGGGCACAGTGGCTCTTGCTTATAATCCGAGCACTTTGGGAGGCTGAGGTGGAAGAATCACTTGGGGCCAGGAGTTAGCAACCAGCATGGGGCAACATAGCAAGACCTCAACTCCACAAAAATTTTTTAAAAATTAGATGGTTACTATGGCGCACCCCTGTAGTCCCAGCTACTCGGGAGGCTGAGGTGGGAGATCGCTTAAGCTCCGGAGTTCAAGGTAGCTGTGAATTACGCTCATGGCACTGCGCTCCAGCCTGGGCAACAGAGCAAGACTCTATCTTCCCTCATCTAAAAAAAAGCAACTGGCTGAAAGGCAGGGAGAAATTTTTGAAAAGAGAACTAAGTAAAATGGGGTAATAATGTAAGAAAACTAGTGATGCCAGAGCAGAACTAAAAATTGGTAAAGGTATTGAAAGAGAAAACTACACTGAAATAGAAGAAAAACTTGAGCATGTCAATAAAACCTGATTCACTGGCCATTACATTCTACGCACCAGGCAGTATATGCTTGTCCTGCACTAATTAACCTATCTTTTTGACAACTTCATAATGGAAGCACTATTATTATGTCCAATAATAATAGAAAGCTGAGGCTTAAAAAAACAATAACAGAGCATATGGTAGACTGACATTGATGAGGTTTTCTTTCTACTAAATACTTAGAAATGCTTAATGGAAAACAAATTTTTAAAAGAAACAAAATATCCAGTTCTCTGTCAGAAATGGAGACGAAAATAAGGTAGAAGCTAGGCAAACTCTCCCTTCGGAATAGAGGCTGAGTGAGACTGGGCATGGCGGCTGACACCTACAATTCTAGCACTTTGGGAGACTGAGGCTGGAGGATTGCCTGAGGCCAGGAGCTGGAGACCAACATGTGAGGCCTCTGTCTCTACAAAAAATTTAAAAATAAGCTAGGCATGGTGGTGCATGCCTGTAGTCCCAGCTACTCAAAAGGCCGAGCCTAAAGGATCCCTTGAGCCCAGGATTTTGAGGTTGGGATGAGCTATGATAGCACCATTGCACTTTAGTGACAGTGCACTAAAGAGACACTTTTGTTTTCTGTCTCAAAACAAAAAATAAATAAATAAAAATATAGGCTGAGTGCTGTCAGCCTAATCTCCAACACTCACTCAAGGACAGAAGACATGACCTCTGGAAGCATGCACCAAGGTGATGGAATCAAGTCCCATATATACAGCATAGCACCTTGTTAACCAACCTAAGAAAAATGGCCATTTGTGGAAAAGAAAAAAAAATCTGCAAAAAACATAACTCAGCACAGGCCAAATGTGGCTATGACATATTAACTTAAACCATCTGCATTGTATAGGAACTCTAACATAAGAAATTAAAATAAAAACTAGGTCGAGACTTTTGAATCCCAAAAATTTCTGTCAGTATCCAATATAAAACATTGTTGTGAGGCCCACTCTTACATTCAAGCCTTAGAGGACAACCATATGGGGTTGTCAGATAAAATACAAGGTTCCCAGTGATATTTAAATTTTAGAGAAATAATGAATGAATACATTCCAAATATTGACTGTTGAAAGAGAAAACTACACTAAGGTAAAAGAAAATCTTGCATGTGACATATTTATGCTAAAAAAAAATTATCTAACTAAACAAAAAGAAATAAAAGGTATAAAAATATCAGACAGGAAAAAAATAAAACTGTCTTTATTTTCAGACAATATGCCCAGCCTTTTGTTTTAATCCATTGGGATTTGTCAGTTTGTTATTGCGGCATAATTTAGACTATTAAAATTAATACACAATATAAAGATGCTGTTTGGAAACATGAAAGCTTTCCATATTTACAAGAAAAGCTAAAAACTGTAATTGCCAATTTTGTACAAAGATTGGGATTTGGGGGCAAAAGAGTTAGAGAAATGAATTTTGGTTTTTGTTATATTCCATAGTGCATCAATTGATTATTAACCATTTTCTTTTGCGGTGAGGCAATCTCCCATGGGTCATTCATATTTTAACTCATATTACAAGCAAGACACTGGCTGAACTGTAATGCAAACTATTGTAAAGAAAAAAAATATTTCTTTTCTCACTCATGGCTGGGGCGCCTACAGCAAAAGACAGATTAACAAGAGAAAAACAAACTATTTTATTTAAGTTTTACATGACACAGGAGTCTTCAGAAATGAAGATCCAAATAAAGAGGGAAATCAGTGTATTTTAATGCTTAGGTTTGATGAAGGGTAGGCAGTGGTGCAGAAGTATGATTGGACAAAGGGGGTGTGATCTAATGGTAATAAACAGGGGGGAACTTAGCAAGGCCTGTTTGTTTAGATTCTTCTTTATATTTCTGTGTCTTCAGAGAATAAAGATGTTCCTTATCTTTGAATATAGGGTGGGTATCTCTTACATGAAGCTCTTATGACCTACATTAGAGGAAGATCAGAGAATTATTTTTTGGCCTGCTTCAGGGAAGAAGGATGGGAAAAAATCAGAGAAAACTTTCTGATTCTGTTTTCTTAAATGTCAAGGTGCCGTATTTTGGGGTACCACGTCTTGAACTCCATCTCTATCTTTTAAAAGATGTTATGTAACAGATAGCCTTGGCATATAGAGATAATATCTCCCCTATAAAGGGCAGGTTTGTTTATAGTCTTGGAAGACATAATTTCTCCCTCCAGAGCAAAGGGTAGGCACGCTTACTGCCCATTATAAAAGACTCATACACCCTAAGCTCAGGAATCCTTTTCATAATGCAACCAGCTGCATATATAGGTGCCATCTCCCTCTCTTTGTTTTGCCCTATGGGAATTGAGGACCTAATAATTAGCACAAAAATAATTCTGAGACTCTGGCGACTGCTATTGTTATGAGTAATATATTGTTCATCTTTGACCCAGGAGTCTTATAGCTGGTACGAGCATCTATGAAACCGTGATGGGCTAACTTGTTAGCTTGTAAGCAGGGTAAAATATCAGACCCTTCCCAGTCCTCTATATTTTATTTTTTTAATACTTTTATTTTTAATCCTTTTATTTTGTAATACTGTATAATATTTTTATTTTATAATATGTTTTATTAGTATTTTATGTATTTTTAAACCAAAAAGGATAAAGTGAAAAGGTAAAATGTGAGAATTTATCTCAGTTCAGAGGAGACTTTCTATAGATAAAAAACCAAAAGAAAGGCAAATAGAAAACAAACTTCTTTAATTACATAATATTAGGCTACATTATCAAACACTGACAACAAAATTAAGAAACTTGAGACAAACTTGGAAAAACTATTTATAATAATTTTTAAATAGCACTTATTTAATACATAAAAAAACACTTTCTAATATAATTTTTAAAGGACGAATATAACCCGTTAGAATAAAAGAAGAAATACTAATAGCCAATTACCATGTAGAAAATGTTCAGAATAATTATTAATGAAATGAATTTAAATGTAAGAGTATTGAGTTGTTTTCTATATATTGGTTAGAAAAATAAAAGAAACAAATAACTTTAAAAGAGCAGAAAAATAGTCCCCTCCATTGCTAAAATAAATTATTTGAAATATTTTGGTGATAAAATTGGAAATATTTACCAAAGTCTTAAAAAATATTTTTATCTTTCGACTCAGTGATTCCAGTTCTCAGAACTCATAGTAAAGAAATAAAGATGAAAATGAGCAAAAATTTAACTTCAAAGATGTGGGTATTAAAATGTTAATTATAATAAGGCATTCTTAATGTTCAACAATATGCAATTTGTTCAAGAATATGCTATAGCCACATAATTGTATATTCTTTAGCCATTAAGAATCATCCTATGGGGGGAAGGCAACACATGTAACCTAAATATTTTGTACCCCCATAATATGCTGAAATTAAAAAAAATACTTAAGAAAAAAAAAGAATCATCCTATAAACTGATATTTTTGAAGTGAAAAGTTATACATAGAAGTAAAAAAGAATTTTAAAAAATATTATGTGTACAATGATTTCATTTGTCACAGATATAAAGTTTGCAAAATTATATGTACCAGGTTGTAACAAGTGCAAATTTTTTAAATGACATGGTAATCAGAGTATTATTCTCTTTTTTCCACTGGTATTTATTTTCTGATTTATCAAAAATAGTCTACTGCTTTTATTATAAGAAAATATTTTATTTTTTAAAAGCAAAATATAAACATGCTAATCCCTTAGGTAATGTATCCTAAAAAAGTTAATGAGATATACACACTGATTGAAGTGGGTGAAGATCCATAAACATTTTACCTATCTGACAATAGGAGACGGATCACATTGTGTAACAACCTCATAATGAAACCTCAAGCAGACATTAGATACCATATTGTAGAAAAGTATCATTATGTGGGAAACTGTTAACGACATATTAAGAAAAGAAAATTATAAAGTAGTATGTAGCCTATGAAGCTGAAGGAGTGCAGGAAATTTCTCTCCCTTCACCCCAACAAAGCTAATATTTTTAATGTGCAACCACAGAAATATGCTAGAGGAAATGTATTAAATAGGTATAGTAGTTTTCTGTGAATAACAAGATAATATGTAATTTTAGATTTCTTTTCTTTGATTTTTACTTTTTTCAGATTTTCTACAATGAGCAGCCATGGAATAAAGAGAACCAGAACCAATGAAGTAGATCAGAGGAAAGCTAAGGAAAATATAGTGAGAAATGTTCAGGAGAATTTATAGGGTTTGATTATCTATTGGACCAAAGAGAATGGAAGGAAAAAAAATGAAGAAATTGACTTGGGTAAACAATATCATTATTTTTTAAATTTGAGCATTCAGGGAAAGAAACAGATTTTAAAGACAAGATTTTAAACTCCTGGGTTTTTAGGTTTTGTGGCGCATGTAGACGGATGTGCCCAATAGGTAGGAAAAATGGTACAGAGTGCATGTGATAAGTGTAGTAGAACTATAAATTTGGAAGCCTGCAATACACTGGGTAGAATTAAAATCACTTAATACATGTAACAGAAAGCCAAAAAGAGCACCTTGGAGAATCCCCACCAAAAGTTACCAGGTAGGCTGACGCTTGCTGGCAGATACAGCTGCAAGCTGGTTAAGAAGGTGAACTTTGGAGTCAGACACACGTGAATGCAAGTCTACTACTCACCATCCATGCGCCCTCCGGTAAATTATTCAAACTCTCTAAGCTGCAGTTTCCTTATTTGTTAGGTGATAATAATACCTGGCTCATGGGGTTCTAGCATGTCTTCACTATGGCAAGAAATGGCAAATAAACAGTAGCTAATATTAGTTGTACTTATTGGCCTCCTTAGTGGTAGTAGATGTAAAAGAAAGAAAAATAAGTGTTAGGTTCGTCTGTGTTGATGTTCCCTGGTCTCCTGGTTCTCAGTGTCAGAATGATTGACATCCCTCCACCAAGTGGAGCCAATGACAAAGTGATCACAAACAGATCCATTTTATACAAACAGTTTATCACATAAGAAAAAATGAAAGTAAAGAAGGAAGCTACACAAAGTGAAAATACATTCCAGAGAGAGTGGAATGGGTCAGTCTCCCTGAGTGGAGAAAGGCATTGAAAGCTGAACACACGCTGCCTTTTATAAGCCCACTAGTGTGTCCCGCCTTTCCCCTGGCAGGATTGGTTGCCGTTTCCTGCCTTTGGGTGTGATTGACAGGTTGATGTTATATACTAGATCACATGACAGGTTACATAACAAGGTAGGTTATGTAACTGTTTCCTTAATATGCAAGTGTCTTCCCCGGAATCCTTCATGAAGCTCCACCCATGTCATGAGATGGTAATGAGATGGTAATTAGATGGTAATGAGCCCTAGGTCAGTTACAGTTTACTAGAAAGTTTTTACTATGTATGTTCCCACCAGGAAATGATTCCTAGCCACATTTTGGTTCCTAACTACAATTTGCTTTCCACTCTTCATCTTTAGCCACCTCCTTGCCACCTGTTTACCCTCCATCAGACCTAACATAAGAAACTATCAGAAAGGGAGGAAACACCAGGAAAAATGATGTCTTGAAAGACAATGAAGGAGAATTTCAAGCCAATGGCAGTAGTGAACAGAATCAAATCCAAATAAGATGCAAATCAAATCCAATGGACTTGGTATTTAGGTCATTTGAGATGTTTGCCAAAATAATCATATCTGACTTACAGTCATATTTCTTTTTTTAAAATGCTCTTAATAATTACTACTGTTTCTTAACGTTTCCTTTTGTGATTCATTCACTTTTAATTCATAAATATATAGTGGGAACTTTATCAAGATAAATTTAATCAATTATTAAAATAAAACAATATTTGCTGCAGAGCAACTATGAAAGAGTTAGGGTTTTACTTTTGGGGTTTATTGTGTTTCCTTTCCACCTAATATCACTGGGTAGATCTCCTTCACAATAGGGCTTTGCAGTGTTTTCTGAAAGAATTATTAGCCAGAAACACACTTGTTGTAGAAATAGTACTCTTAAAAATACTGATACTGCCTCTACTCTATCAATCTCTCCATCGCACTCATGTCAAGAAAGAAAGAGATGGGAAGAAATATCTGTACAGGAAACTTCTTCCTCTGGGAGTCTTAATTTTTTTCTTTCTTTCTTTCTTTTTTTTTTTTTTTTTTGTAAGGCAGTATAGTTGGAAGCTTATGTCAAAAAGAGAGTGAGTGAGAGAACATGTCACAAAACCAGAGCAAATACTAAGATATTTAAGGTAGGATAGGAAAGTCCAAGGACTAAAACTAGATAAGCAAGAGCAAAAGAACTACAACAACAAAACAGGAATATTTGGGAGCATTGAAGTTCAGCCAAGACTTGGCACTGCCACTCAGAGAGTGCCCCCAGACCTCGTGCCATGGCAGCAAGTTGCTGAGGCGGGGGCCCAGGAATGCCTGGTACTGCTGGCACAAAAGCTGGGCAAGCATCTTCAAAGTGAGAGAAAAGAAGGAGCACTTCCACGTGAGATGAGTTTTTCAAAGCTTTCATAACTGTAGTACTCACACTTTTCTGTGCTTCTTTGTCATTGGGGTTAGAGAGAGGCGTAGGAACTGAAAGCAGGAAAGCCAGACCAAATAGAAACACAAAAGTCCATTGTAAAAAGTATCATTTTCAGGCTGAGGCTGCATATAATACATTCATAGAAAGGGAATACCAGCCTAATCATAATGGAAATGGTTATTTCACATTGAAGACCCTGAGAGAGTGTGAAAAGCTAATCCACATATGATTCACTTTTATTCCACACATTCTTAATTGAAGAGACAGAAAGATGCTATTCTTTAAAAAGTAAATTGTCCAACTTAGAGAATTCATCTGAAAAATAGCAGCCGTTTATATTAAAATCAATGAAAAAAAAATCCATGTTCCATATGACTGAGTATGACTGCTCCTTGTCAAACTCCAGATAAAGCAGTAGAAAGGCAATACTCTCAGGTCTTTGAACTTGAAGGCAGCTGTAAAACCAAAAAACCCAGAAGTGGTTAGGGGGGCAAAGGGGGAAATATAGGGAAACCCATGAAGTGTGCAGAATTTTATTCTGACTCCCACAGCCTCAGTTGTTAAATAAATAAATTCTGTTTGTTTCCTGCCTAAAATTTGGCACACAGAAATTCTCTTACATTGCAAATTTCCATGTCAATTTTGCTCTATAGTTTCTATTTCAAGTATATTTCTGAATTTTAAATTGTATGGATTATTATGAAGAACAACACTTTCCTTTCATGACAAGAGTATCCCCACAACATTAACAGAAACTAGTGTGAGAAATATGTAGCAACAATTGTATTTTTGGCACAATGGAACTCTATTAGAACACCACAGGGCTTTTTTTCCAACTATAAATGTCTCCTTTTTTTCCTTTTTGCTGTCACTACATCTAAAATTCATTTTTGAAATATATATTATCCATTACAAGAGTTTTTGAGTTTGTATTTATTGATTGATTGATTGATTAGTCGTATATGTTTTCTTTCTTTCTTTTTCTTTCTCTGGTGGAGGAAGTCTCCCTAAAAGAACATTTTCTGATATGTTCTTTTTTCTAAAGTGTCCTATTTTTTCCTAAAAGTAACCCTTTTATTGTGTTAATAAATAAAAACCCAGAGAGCTTTATTCAAGGGTTTTAGACATTTAAAAAATCTGTCCTATTGTAATAAGAAACCTTGGAGACTCATTGAAATAGCAGCAACGCACAAGTTTTTTTTTTTATTATTATGAAAGATGTTTACGTGAAGAACAAAATAGACAAGAGAAAGTAACTGCTTCAGAATACTTGATGGGCACTTTAATCTTCTATTAATATGCAAATTTTGTTCTTTAGAACCCCAGCAAGAGATTTTTTTTTTCCATCAGGCTATTTGAAAGTAGTCTTATTCTCCCAAAGGTCCTTCTTGCATGAGTCTAAGTGAAACAGTGTTTTTTATGCTAATTCCCAAGATGCTCTTGTATGCATCATTTTCTTTTGAAATTATATGGAGTTTATTGAACCACATTTGTAAAACATTCCACAGTTGATTTCATTCTAAAGATCTCTTTTAATAGAACTGATTCCCCTGTTGATCTGTGTCATAGGAGAATGTTAAAGAAAATCAGTTTTAACAACATGGTAGAAATAAGAAAGGGCTTATGGACATAAACAAAGATACGAGCTTGTGAACGGAAAAAGGACAATTTTTGTTGAGTAATTAACCTCGTCAAGAATTTGAGCCTATTAGAAACTGCTCCATTGATATCACAATTACTAAGTACCACTTTATAAACATAAATCTCAACAATAACCACTAAGGTACATGCTTATAGTCTTGTGGCTTTTTGGGGGTATTTATTCACATTACATTTTATTTTACTACCTTGCCTTCTCAAAAGAGGCTATAATTATAACAACAATGCAATGACAATTCCCTTATTGACTTAGAAATTAGGATGAATAATAAAATTATTTGTATATAGTCATATTGTTCTCCACGTACCAACCACTTCAGTTAACTAGTGCATATTAAAAAGAATTAAACATTTTACATCATTTCACCTCTTATCGTATCACCAGGGAAGAAAGTCTCAAACAAAAAAACCTTAATATGGTGCCCACTCTGTAATCTAATTATTTTTCCCAAAATGGGCCTTTATTGTTTGCCTACCTTGTTATAGTTATAAATAAATAATATCTGGGAAAATTTTGAGTGCATAATGTTTCTTCTGGACTAAGTGATCATTCTGATTTTTTTTAATTTATATATTTTTAGAAGTTATAACCCCTACCCACCTATTCTTGCTTCATAAATAGTGACTCTTTCTTTTTTTCTAGCATAAAAATTCTCTTATAAGTTATGATCCAGACATAAAATTCTATCTCATCATACCTCTTTTTATTTTCTTTAGTACAAAATAGTACCCTTTGCCTTCATCACCCAATCTATGTAACTAAAAGTAGGTTGTAAGTGGCATATATTGCCTTGAAGATTAAAATCACACTGAAAGAGAAGTTTTAACATGAAGGAAAAAAAATGCACGCTTTCACCTGACATTGTGCCTTTTTAAATTATAGGCATATCTTAAAGATATTGTAGGTTTGGTTCTAGACCACCACAACAAAGCAAATATAGCAATAAAGTTAGTCACACAAATTTTTTGGTTTACCAGTACATATGAAAGTTATGTTTACACATTACTTCAGCCTATTAAGTGTGCAGTAGCATTATGCCTAAAAAAATGTATGTACCTTAATTAAAAATACTTTATTGCTAAAAAATGCTAATAATCATCTTACCCTTCAGGGAGTCATAATCTTTTTGCTGTGGAGGATCTTGCCTTGATGCTGATGGAATCAGGGTGATGATTGCTAAACATTGGGGTGGTTGTGACAATTTCTTAAAATAAGACAATAAAGTTTGCTGTATCAACTGACTCTTCCTTTCACAAAAGATTTCTCTGTACTATGTGTTGCTATTTGATAGCACTTTACCCACAGAACTTTCAAAATCAGAGTTAATCCTCTCCAATGTTGTCCTTGTTTTATTAAGCAGTGACAAGTTTGTATAATATTCTAGATCTTTTGTTGTCCTTTCAGCAATGTTCACAGCATCTTTACCAGGAGTACATTCTATCTCAAGAAACCATTTTCTTTGCTCATCCATAAGAAGCAAGTCCTCACCCATTCAAGTTTTATCACCAGATAGCAGCAGCTCAGTCACCTCTTCAGGCTCCACTTCTGGCTGTTTTTCTCTTGCTGTTTCCACCACATTTGCAGTTACTTCCACCACTGAGGAAGTCTTGAGGTCTGAAACACCTCATAGCCATCCATGAGTGTTGAAATCAACTTCTTTCCAATTCCTGTTAATGTTGATATTTTGATCTCCTCCCATGAATCATTAATATTCTTAATGGCATCTAGAATGATGAATCCTTTCCAGAATGTATTCAATTCACTTTGTCCAGATTCATCAGAGGAATTACTATTTATGGCAGCAATAACCCTATAAAGTCTATTTCTTAAATAATAAGACTTGAAAGTCAAAATTACTCTTTGGGTAGCAGAGTAGGTGCTGTGTTAGCAGATGTGAAAACAGCATTAATCTCCTTGTATATTTCCATCATATCTCTTAGGTGACTAGGTGCATTGTGAACACCAGTAATGTTTTTAAAGGAATCTTGTAATGAGCAGTAGGTCTCAACAATGGGCTTAAATATTCAGTAAACCATGCTGTGAACAGATGTGCTGTCATTCAGGATTTGTTGCTGCATTTATACATCACAAACAGAATAGATTTAGTATGATTCTTTAGAGCCCTAGGATTTTCAAAATGGTAAATGAGCATTGTTTTCAACTTAAAGTCACCCGCTGCACTAGCCCCTAAAAAGAGAGCCAGCCTGTCCTTTGAAGCCAGGCACTGACTCTTCTTTTTAGTTACAAAAATCCTAAATGGCATCTCTTTCCAACAGAAAGCAATTTTGTCTACATTGAAAATCTGTTGTTTAATGGAGCTTCCTTCATCAATGATCTTAACTAGATCTTCTGGATAACTTGCTACAGCTTCTGCATCAGCACTTGCTATTAATATTTCCCTTTGTACTTTTGTATTATGGAGATGACTTCTTTTCTTAAAGCTCATGAACCAAACTCCATTAGTGTCCAACTTTTCTTCTGCAGCTTCCTCACCTCTCTAAGCCTTCATTGAAGAGAGTTAGGACCTTGCTCTTAATTAACCTTTGGCTCAGGAAATGTGGCTGCTTTGGTCTTCCATCTAAACCACTCAGACTTTCTCCATATCAGCAATAAGGCTATTTTGCTTTCTTATTAGTGTATTCAGTGGAGTAGCACTTGTACTTTTCTTCAAGAACTTTTCCTTTGCATTGCTAACTGTTTGATGCAAGAGGCTACATTTTGGACTATCTCAGCTTTTGACAAGGCTTTCTCACTAAGTTTAATCATTTCTAGCTTTCAATTTAAAGTGAGAGATGTGCAACTCTTCCTTTCACTTGAACACTTGGAGGCTATTGTAGGGTTACTAATTGGCCTCAATTCAACATTGCTGGATCTCAGGCAATAGGAAGGCCTGAGGAGAGGAAGAGAGACTGGGTAATAGCTTGTCAGTGGAGCAATCAGAACATACACAGCATTTATCGATTATGTTTGCTGTTTTATATGGCACGGTTTGAGGCATCCCAAAACTATTACAATAGAACAACAAAGACCACTGATCACAGGTCACCATAATAGATATAATAATAATGAAAATGCTTGAAATGTTATGAGAGTTACCAAAATGTGACAAAGAGCCACTACATGAGCACATGGTGTTAGAAAAATGGCACTAATAATCTTGCTCAATGTAGGGGTGCCACAAACCTGCAGTTTGTAAAAAATGCAATATCTGTAAAGTAAATAAAGCAAAGTGCAATAAAACAAAGCATGGCTATAATTATCCTTTGGCTAGAGAGTCTTTCTCCATCTCCTCCACTTGGAAAATTTCTTCAAGATCGAAGTCAAACACCTCCTTCTCTTAAGGAACTTTCCTTGATTCTTCCACCATCTTCCAGTAAAATGGATTATCCCATCTGTTAGAACAAATAAAACAACAATGGCAAAAAATCACTGTGTCTCTCACATATCTCCATCCCAACAGTTAACACAGAGATTTGTATTTTTTTGTTTGTTTGTTTGCATGGCAATGTCTTATAATAAACATCTAGGCATCTGTCTTTTTTATCTTTTTAATCCCCCGAACATAGTGAAGACTCAACACTTTATCTGCCTATCCCAGTGTATGTGCTTGTCTACTAAGACTGAAAAAATGAAGATATGTGTAGGGTGAAGTTTCAGAGATGAGAGTTTATCCTGATCTCTATGATGTTTTCAAATTAGGTTAATCCTAAATTCTAAAACATCTCATGGTGCTATTTTAAAATGAAAAGCCCGCTTTCAAATTATAAATATTAGGTAGAGTTCTAGAAGTGTTATTAGTTATACATTATGTTAATTAGACAGAAAAAAATCTCTAGAGCACTGAAATCTATAGCAACTCCTTCAAAAATTTGCTGATTGAGATCTGGAGAACTAGCTTGACAACAACAAAAAATATCTTTCCTTAGCAATAACAGCTGTGGTGTATTGATAACCAATAATTTAAATCTCTCGGCAGATTTCACAAACAGTACCTACTGTTTTGGAACCTAGATGTAGTGAAAAGCATGCGATTTTAGCAAGCAACAGGAACTAACACTATTTACACACAAAAATTGATGGAGTGAGTTTGAGGATTGGTTTAGAAAGCACAGAGCTGACTGAGTTATTGCCACTTGGCGCAGTCAGGGCATTAGGGATAATAGCTGTGCAAACTCTGGATAGTTATAGATACCAGCTCAGCACAATCTAATCTCACCCAGAGAGAAATATTTATATTTAGTATAAAAGTTTTTTAAAAGGCATAAAGAAAGAGTCCACAATATACATTTGGAGAGAATCTATTTCATGAATAAGAGTAAAAAAATGCTATCTTAAATGGATTACCCACAGGCATTACAATCTAGTAGCTAGCAAGGCTACTAGCTGATACCCTGATCAAAATCTCATCATTACAACTGTGTTTCCTGAGATAAATCAGAGTAGAGAATCCAATACATTGTTCACAATAGCATCCCTGAAAAAGCCCTTGTCACACAGATATTACTCACTTGGGAATAAAGGATGTGTCTAATGTATTTAGCAACAATTAATACTAGCTGTTGTCATCGTGTTTGAAGCGGAAGTAGCTGGCCTCTGTCAACCCTTAGTCTTCAAAGTTATGAATTTGTCATATTTAAGTTTTTCAACCATGACTAAATGTATTCCTTAAGGATATATGTTTCTATTACTGAACTTTCTGAGAAAATTGGTAGGCCAGCTGAGTAAATTTTATTTTTCAATGGTCTTTTCCCAACAAAACTAACCTTTGCATTATGCACTAGGAGCCTCTGTAGGAAACAGAAACCAGAGAGAATGAGTTAAATTCTTTCTCTCATTATGAAGCGATATGTATTAAAAAATAAAATAATCAATGACCATAGTTTGAAATTATTTCTACAATCTTCAGCATTAGATAGACCATTTGTGTTGTGCGCTTATTTCCACTGAAGCTCAAGGTTAGAGAAATGATGCTTAAACCTGTGGTCTGAGAGAAAAGGTAATTCTAAAGACATATTTAGAAGACAAACTTTGCATGCACCAGAATGCAAATAAGTGAATTCTTAAGGAGAAGCCCTATCAGCGTAAGAATTAACGCCAAAGTACAACAAATGGCATGACAAGGTGGGTCTTGTTTTGGTAACATCAAGCATAATATTTTACATAGCATTGGTAAAAATACAACTGGGAGTTTGTTAAGGTATTGAGTTAATGCTGTCATGTGTACCACAGGGATATTCCTCAGTAAATGAGAAATTCTTCAGATAGCTTGTCATGTCCTCACCACCAACCAGAGAATTAAATTGCTATTCACGCTTCACAAAGTTCAACAGGGCAGTTACTGGGGTCAAATTTTCCAGGACCTTTGAAGCTAATTAATATGAATTCAAAGGTTATTTTCCAGAACTCTAAGGAAGTTGCTGACTTGTCTCTATTTCTCTTTTCTGGCACTCTTGCCTGTAAGCTAAGGTATTTTACAAGACATTTTTCTATTTCCACCATTTAGATCCAATTATAAGCCTACCCTTCCAATGCAATTCCAAATATTTAATACAAATCTGCTTTTTCTAATCCAAAACTCAAATGAACTTGATATATAAAGGTTAATGGGCCATTTTTGAGACTTTGTACACATACGGGGAACTCTTTCTGCTTATAGGCTAGTAATTTATACCCGCAGGTAACCGCCAACTGTGCACAGGGACTAACTATTGTTAAGTATTATTGTTATCAGACCATTTCATTAGTTCATCAAAACCACTGTTGAGATGATTCTTCAGAATTTTAGGGTCAGGGATGTAAGTTATTTTAAACCAACTAGAGAGGGATACTCTTAGAGACAAATGAGACTTTTAATCCATTTGACTCAGTTGTAACAAGTTTATATTTAATATAGCCAAAATTGAACTCTTGAATCCACCATCTGCATGTCTATCCCAAACCATTCTTCCTGTCTTCCCTATTTCAATATGTGACACACACACCGTTGCTCCAGGTAGAATTTCTGAATCATCCTTGATTCTTCCATCACCCTCAATTTTCTCATTCAACCTATTAACATGTTCTGTTGGTACTATCGCCAAAATTCATCTTGAGTGCATCATGATTCCATCTTCATAGTCACTGCCTATGATTATTTTCTCATTTTAATAATCTCCTACACTGCCTACTTCTACCCCTGCTTGCCTTCAATATGTTATTTGCCTGCTACTGTTTGGGTGAAAATGCAAATCCTCTAATCTTCCTCAGCTTTCAAAAATCATTCTATAACTTGCCACTGAACCCAGAATAAAATCAAAATTCCATACATCAATGCACCTTAACCTATGGGCCATAACTGGTTCCAATCTGTGATATGATGAGTGCAAAAATTAAGAGTAAGCATTTGGAAATGCATATACTAATTTGACTAGTGCTGCGTCATCTATCTGTGTGATCAGTGAACTTGTTTTGTAGCAAAGGTACAGACCAGTTCTTGTGTTGCCAGACTCACAGGATGAGTTGAGTGTTGCTCAGTTTGCACATGGGTTTTGGACAATAGAACCATGTCCACTATGGATCAGAAATTTTAAAAACTTCTTCACCACAAAGAGTTTGAGAAGCTCTGCTGTCTGCAATCTGGCACCAGCCCCTTATCCAACCCATCTTGGGCCACTTGCCTCCTCCCTTTCTGTACTCTACGACAGGAGCCTTCCGACTTGTAAAACAATTAACCATCTTTCTCCCCTCAGCCCTTTGCACTTGCAGTTCTTTATGCCTATAATAATCTTCATGCCTTCCCGTCTCCTGCTTTGATATATTCGTACTTCTAAGAGCTAGGTTTATACCTTCTTCTTAGAGAAATTCCACACGCTTTTCCTTCCCAAATGTTCTTTTTCCAATTTCCTCTCTTGTTTTTAAGAACTGTCTGTTTCTTTTCATTTGCTTTGAAGGGCTTTTTTTCTCCCCTGATTTTTTCTTTTAATGCTCCTTTTTCCTTACCAGCTGTCTTCTGAGACATGAAGTGTCTGCACATGAAGTGGCTTCTTTCTGATTTTTGTCTTTAGGGTGACACGTGCCCATTTCGTTCTTTCGGCATTCTGAAACATAGTGGCCAAAAGACATATTACTTTTCTGCTTTTCCAAAGTTCAGCTCGTTTCAGGTAGAAAATCAAGTGGTCTCCAAAGTTTGCCTTTGTTGCTCTGCCGGCACGAAGGGGGAGTATCCAAAATGTCAAGAGTAAAACTATCCAGAGATTGTGGGGGAAAAAAAGCAGGCAAAGATTATTGTAGCGTAGTGAAAGCTAAAAAGGAAACTAATGAAAAAAAAAATCACAGATCCAAATAAAACTGTATGTTTCTAGCATCATTTAATAGCATGAAAAGCTGAATATATTTTTTTGGTTCTTCATTGCTTTAAAATTTTAATAGTATATTTGCGGACCTCAAGCAAAATCAGTTACTGGCCTCTGATTTTGATATCATTTTGGGTGTTCTGCAGAGCCAAATGTAATCATACATTAATTTAATTTCATAAAATTAATTTTACATTCTGAATTGATTGAAATCCATGGGAAAAGCCTTGATTGAAATCCATGGGAAAAGAATTTCTTGTCAAACATATGACTTTGACAAAAATAATAGAAATTTAACATAGTGATTGGATGTATTTAATCATAACTCATCTAAAGTAGTGTTTTTTCCCAGTTAAATCTACCTTTTCAAAACCATCATAAACATTAATAAGCTCAAATATTTTATACTTAGATGAGAATTATTTAAATACCTCTCTTTTTAAAAAATTTAAGTGCTGTAATTCTTGGGGACTATAATAAACAGTAGGAAATATACAATTAACCATTTTAAACTGTACAATTCAGTGACATGAAATGCACATGCAACACTCTGCAACCACCACCTCCCCCTAGTTTCAAAACTTTTGATTATCTCAGAAGAACACTGTTGGGGCAAGGGCAATATACATAACCTAAACATTTGTACCCCTGTAATATGCTGAAATAAAAAAAAAAAAGAAAAAAAACACTGTGAACACATTATCATTCCCTGTTCCTGCCCCTCATCTCCCAGCAATCACTAATCTGTTTTCTGTCTCTTTTTGCCTACTCTGGATTTTTCATATAAAAGGAATCATATATATGCTTTTTACCTGACATCTTTTACATGGCATAATGTTTTCAAGATTCATCCACATTGTAATGTGTAGAAATGTAGTATATACTTCACTCCTCTTCGTGGTAGAATAATATTCCATTGCATGGATAAACCGAATTTGTTTATCCATTTATCTATTGATGGATATTTGAGTTAATTTATTTAATGGAGATAATCATAGTCCTATCTTATAGGGTAGTTAGGAGGATTAATTAATATTTGGACAGCACATAAGTTGTTGCTTTTTCATGTTTCTTAAATAAAATGGATATAATTCTACATTTCTAATTGTATATATGTTATTCACATTTATATGTTTATGGAAACTATTGGTCAAAAATATACCAAATAGTTCACAATTATTTTCCTAAATGTCGATATTGTGGGAGGTTTTTATTTTTTTCTGAGGGTTTTGAACTTTTTCAAATGTTAAATAAATGTATCCCTTTTATATAAAATATACAAAAATTAAAATTATTTTGTCATATATACTTAATCATTATTTTTATGCAATTTCGGCATCATTTCCATCCATTTAGAATTTGTCTAACACAAAGAAATAGCTTAATAAGTGTATCTTCACATGGAGTATATAATGTTCTTTTTAAACTATATTTTTCTGCCTTTCGAGTGTCCTGTGTAAAATTTCTTCTCAATATTCTCTGCAGTCTCTCGATTCCTGTGTGTTATTGCAGTGGTAAAACTCGTGGTTTGGGAGCTCTCTTGTCCAGAATCTCTAGCTTCCTAGGGCTTATTAGAGTCCATGAGGGAATGTTAGTGGTGCTCTGTAGAAAGAGTCAGCAAGTTAAAATCTGCCATGACAATGCCACACTGCAGTGGTTATCTTGAGCTATTTTTTTCCTAAAAGGACCCTTACCCTGACCCTAAACAGGCTTGTGTTGGCATCAGTTCCATCAGTGTTGAAAATTGCAAGTGAGGTCTGCTGGCCATCAGTAGGAGAGTGAGAGAGGAGAGCAGTTGTTCTGGCCTTGTCTGTATAAATGTAACCCATGGCAGCCCAAACATACTCATCCTAAGTTCGGGTTGCAGAAATCCAATGTAAAGAGTCTGGTGTCTTCTTTAGACAATAGCCTAGTTATTGCACGATATTTTAGTCTACTGTAGAGTGAAACTTAGATATAGAAAACAGATATTCTACTTTTCCTTTTGTGACTGAACCCAGTTGTATAAGTTGAGGAAAAGAGATAATAATCTTTAGTAACTCATATCTTAAATAAATGGACTGAGTAAATTTTCTACCCCTTGACTGTGAGTCCAGAAAATAAATAAATGTCACCTCTTTATGATGTCTGGCTTTCTGTGGTACCCATATTCAAACACTCTATTTTCCATTATAATGAACAGAACTGGCCAAAATGATGCTCTGTGATGCATGTAAAAATGAGTCAGTCACACCATTTTTTTCCTGTTTTTCTACAGCATATTTTGAAATATAAGGTATCAAAAATAATTTCTATCAATAACATTTGGGACTACTTTATATAAAAAAAAATTCTGTGTACTGTCCTCTGCAATTTCTTTTCTATCAATAAATATATTCCTACTGGACCTTAAAAACTATGGCTATTTTATTCTTTATTGAAACGATTATGAATAAAGGGTAGAGAAGAAACCACAAAGTTACTGGAACATTTTCATAAAACTAAAAGGTTATGTCAGTAATAATATCCCTAAAGAAAAACAGACTTCTTCAAAACAAGATGAAGTAAAGTGGAGGGCCACTTTCAGATGAGACAAAAATATCTCCTTACTCTCTTTTATTTTAATTAAAATAAAGGAAAACAAATTGAGGTTAGAGAAATTATACCTTCCTACACAGTCCTTCAGGCAAATCTACTAAACGACATCAGGCAAAACTGAGTAAAAGGTCTTATGAATTACACTCCTGGATTTCATGACATGATCTCATATCTCACCAGTGCAGTGCCACATACAGCTGCAGGAAATTGCCCTATCCTTTGCTACCACTGTGTACTATTATTAGGAGCAATCTAACAATTCAAATGCACATTCTCTGCAAAAAAAAAAATACTATGAGATAAACAAACAGTTCTTGGAGAAGAAAGAACATTAAGTACCTGGGGGAACACAGCTCTTGCTGATAAGCAGGGAGTTTATTTGAGGACATCAGTCACCTTCGGGGTTGCCATGTACAATAAGATTTATAATCCGGATACTCTTGGGTGCTTGTTTCAAAAGACACCGCTAATACACAGAAAGCATCCCAGCTATCTAGTGTTGGCAACTACTGTTTAATGGTCAGTAGTGATTCTGTGATAATACTTGGAAGTGAATGGGATTATAAAATTGTAGATGTTTTTAGAAAAACTTATGAATGAAAATGAATCCAAGTGTTTCACATGAAGATGTTGAGCCATTTCTATCATCCATTCCTGTCTCATGGCAGAAAATTTTGAAGATTAATATATATATATATTTCCTTTGTCTCTCTCTAAAAAAAAGAAAAAGAGGCTCAATGACTTTACCATATCCAAATGCCCCTGAAAAATCACTTTCTGTTATATCATGTATCATATAATATTAGATATATTGAAAAAGTTTTTCATTTCAGTATGAATCTAATAAATAATTGTCAAAATCCAAGTATGTCTAACTCTATATAGAGTAAACATAAGTTTCTATTTTGTCTAAAGTAAATGTTTATAAAAGTTAATTAACATAACATATATGTCAAAGATGTATGAAAAAATTCTGCTCTAGGAAGGGATGGAGGTAAGGTGTTCACTAGTGTGTAACTGCCACAGGCCAACTCGGTGAGCCCACAGAGTAGAGCACACGTGTTCTCTCCCTGGCCCCAGTTATGATTCTCCACACTGAAGCCAGAATAGATTTCCTGAGCATGCTTGAGCTTGTGTTATTCCCCGGCTTAAAGATGGCTTTCAATCACACTTAAAATAAACTCAAATTCATTTTTCTTGTCCATAAGGATGAATGTCTCTGGCGCCTGCCTACCACTGTGAATTCATGTTACTGCTGTTCCCTCCACGCACTGTGATGTAGCCACACTAGGCTTTCTGATCTGAGTGTCACTGGCTCCCACACACCTAAGGGCCTCCCAGTGCTAAGAGCCACCTAGTCACTCTCCTATCACCTCACCTTGTTTTCTTCCCAGAATTTACTGCCAACTGAAAATTCACTATCTGTCCAATTTTCCCCTCCCCAACCAAATTTTAAGGATAGAAATTTTTGCCTATCTTACATAATTCTTGGTCTAAAGTAGATTCTC
>VBSM01002608.1:45999594-46010842 GCA_008086735.1 Cheirogaleus medius
TAAAAGCTAAGTTTTGGGGCAACCTGTCACACCGCAATGTGTAACTAATACAATCCATTTAAGTCATTTGGAATTGGACTTCTGTATCTAACATCCAACAGATTCCTGACAATTAACTTAGGAAATACTTTTCCATACAATAAGAAAGAAACAGCAAGATGAACATTCAGTAACACACTTAGTGGCCTTGAAACTGTCTAAAAAAGTGACACAGAGTGAATTTTTTTCCCCAAGTAAATTTTTCTCCTTTTTCATTTTAACCACAAAAGAGGCAACCTCTAAATTAAAAAAAAAAAAAAAGTATTTAAAAGTTTAGGAATAGCTTAAATGCACTTAACAGTTAAGTACTTTAAAAACTTTCAGGAAAATATGTAGGAGCTAGCAAAGATGAAAAATTCTCCCAGAAGAGTTTAAAGAAAAAAAAAAACCCAAACATTATTTTTCCCTTAGGAGTATTAAAAGAGTAAGTAAGAGAAAGACAGAACAAGTTTCAGAGATAGAAAATGGAAATTCAGGGGTTTTTTTTCTTCCTTATAGAATCAGAAAATCACTACATAATAGACTGAAAATAACTTGTTTGAAGTGAGGGACATTTTGATGTAGGGAACATTTATCAAAAGATTGAGTACAAATGACAAAGTAGAAATAGTACCTCGGCTAAAACATGTAGATGAAGCAAATGTTTATAAGCAAGCTATAAGTTGTTATTTCAAGTCCTTACCACCAAAAGAGATCTTAGAAATCTTAGCAATGTTCCAATTCAATCTAATTCATATTATAGATGAGGGCACTGAGGCCCAGAACAGTTATAGTACTTTCTAAAGCTCATGTAATTAGTAAATACAGAGCAAGGGTTGCTTTTATATCTTTGAACTCCAAGTCCATTTCTTTTAGAAATCATTACAGCTATATATTGCAGATATTTATAACTGAGAGTGCCCTAGGAGAACCAAAGTGGGATCAACAGAACTCCTCACATTCTGCCACCACACATTCTCAGCCTTGCCATCACAAACTATCCTAAAAAACAATCTCAAGGAGGCGCCTGCATGCAGAACCAGCTCCATCCTCCAGAGCTGGATTCAGTTTGAAAGCACCGATAATAAAATAACAATTGTTTGTTACCGGGCCATTATGACAGATTGGTGCCAATTCTGACTTGCAAGGGCCCATGCCATATCAGTTGTCAGCAAACTTTTTTGAATATCACCCTCCCTCCATCCCTGGTTGTCTCAGTCATCACAAGAAGCCTTAAACCTCAGATCATCCCTTATGATCAAGATTCTCCACTTCATAAGTATCTGTACAGCTCCTGGTCTGACCCAATTTTTGACTCTTCCATTACTGCAGAGACCTTTCATTGTAATGTCTGGAACTCATAGTCTGCCATTAGTAAAATGACTTCTCTCCTAAATTTCTCCACCAAAATTCCTTCCCATCCTTAATTCCATTATAACCTAGATGAAAATAAGAATATCATTTTTGCTCCTCTATACCCCAACCAGATCATTACTCTTTCCTCCTAAAAAAAAATCAAAGCAAATCACCTGTTGATTCTAAAGCACATACCATCAGATGATAATCTCCTCCACCTCCTGCCACAGTCATCTTGCATACTCCTGATTGTCCTTGCTGTGGTTTGGATGTATGTGTCCCTTCAAAACCCATATGTTGAAACTTAATTCTCGATGTGATAGTATAATAATAAGAGTGGGGGCTTTTAGAGGGAGATTAAGTCATGAGGGTGGAAACCTCAGGAATGGGATTAATGACCTTGCAAAAGAAGTGTGAAGGTGCTGCCTCTCTCTCTTTTGCCTTTTCTGTCCATTTCTCCATGTGAGGACACAGCCTTCATTCCTGCCAGAGGATGCAACAAGAAAGCGTTGTCTTGGAAGCAGAGAGCAGTCCTCACCAAACACAGAATCTGCTGGTACCTTGATTTTAGACTTCCCAGCCTTAAAAACTATGAGTAATAAATTTTTATGATTTATAAATTACCCAGCCTGTGGTATTTTATTATAGCTAGCTACACAAACGAACTAAGACAGTCTCCCTCACTCACTGAAGACCTGAGCCCTGGGATTATTGTCTTTTTCTCCACACTCTTGCTATAATCTTCTTTGGTGATTTCAATGTTCACCTAGAGGAACCATCTAGACATTTCAGTTCATCGAACTCCTCACATCCAATTTTCTAGTCTCCAGCCAATCTCAAGCCCCATGGTCGTACCCTAGAATCTATAATCACCAATAGCATTCCATCTCTTAAGTCACAACCACTTATTATCTTTTCCATTTATCTCCAGAAATGCCCTTGAACCAATGATTCTTTGACTCCAGTGGGTCCCATAATACTCAGACCATAACATGTTATCAGCAGCCATTTCTTCTTGTCCTTACCTTCCTATTAAAACAACCTAAAATTCCATGGTCCATCATTTTAATTATACTCCCTCCTCTGCTTATACCCTCAACTGATTTGATCCTTTTTCTCTATATTCTACACATCTAACGATAAACAATTCTGAACTAATTTTACCATTTATTCTTTGCTTGCTCAAGCATCTGAACAAGACTGTAAAAAACCACAGCCATGTTGATCGATGACACTTAAAATGTATGACTACAAATTTCAATTAGACTCTTGAACATTGCGTTCTCCTGATCAATTCACTTTCTTACCCTCCAAGAGGATTATTTCATATGTTATTCTCTCTCCTCAGAATTGTCCAAATCCTCTCCTTTCTTGCTGTGGTTGCTACTCACTTCACTAAAAAAAAAAAAAGGTTAAAATAATCAGAATAGATGTCAAATATGTGCACTACCAAATTTATTAATACATAAGTATCTGTACCTAAATATAAGATTTTTAGGCCAGGTGTACTGGCTCATGCCTGTGATCCCAACACTTGGGAAGGCCGAGGCAGGAAGATTGCTTGTGGCCAGGAGTTTGAGATCAACCTGAGTGACACAGCAAGACCCTGTCTCTACAAAAAAAAATAGAGAAATTAGCCAGGCATGGCGGCACACACCTGCAGTCCTAGCTACTCAGGAGCCTGAAGCAGAAGGACTGCATGAACTCAGGAGTTTGAGGTTGCAGTGAGCTATGATGATGTCACTGCACTCTAGCCCAGGTAACAGAGGAAGACTCTGTCTCAAAAATAAATAAGTAAATAAATAAAAGATTTTACTTTAAATGAATTGTTCAGTGTATTTCCTATACTTACCCTTTGGGTCCCATTCCCTATTTTCTATTTAAGAATTTCGTTCCTATATTTATACCATCTCTCTGAAGCATCATCATTTTCCTCTCTCTCTCCTGGATCATTTCATTAAGCATGCAAACAAGCTGAAATTATTCCATCTTTAAAAAAAAATGCCTGACTGCATAGCCTACACACCATTTATCAATCACTTTTATTTGCAAAACTCCTTTAAAACTCTTTAAAAGAGCTACCTATACTCTCTGATGCAACATTCTCACTTCCCTTTCTCCCTTTGCTCCAAAATGGCTCCATCCGCAAAATTCTTCTCAAGCTGCACTGATTAAGGTCACTATGTTCTTTCATATTGCCTAATGCAATGGTCAAGTCTTTGTCCTTATTTTACAGTCAGCAGCATTTGACATTATTGATTATCTTCTCCTTGTAGAAATAGTTTTTCAACAGGCTTCCAAGACAACACAATTTCTTGATTTTTCTCCTACTTGAGGGCCAACTCCTTTTCAGTATCATTTGCCTGATTCCTTTTCTCTCTTTCACATCTATATATTAGAGTGTTTTGGGATCTCTTCTAATCTCTCCTTTCCCCACACTCAGATCACAGGGGTTCTCAACCAGTCCCATATCTTCAAATGACATGTACAGCTGCAGAATTCCCAAAAATATATTTCCAGCCTGGAACTCTCCTCGAAACTCCAGAAATGCAGATTTAGCAGATTTCTGCTCTTCTTTTTACTTGTCTATTAGATATCTTAAATTTAACTTACTCACACTCTACTCTTAATTTCTTCACCCCATATGTGAATCATTTCTTTCCGTTTTGGTAAATGATACCACAACAACGTAGGCAGTTGTGAAATGTGTAAGTTTTACAAATCCATATAAATCAGAGGTGCTACATGGACTAGCTATTGTATAATGCTTCACTGAATCAGAGTGAAAGAGAGAGAATATAATTTAATACCCAAGAATAACTAAAACGTGTTTCCATTTTTACTGGATATTTCTGCTTCTGTCTATGATACTGTAACATGGATCAGATTACCCTCCTGCCAAGAACTATAATAGCTGGATAGAAATTTAAAATTGCAGTTGAAAGCATTAGAGATAAATGCCCTCAGGACTGGAGAGTACAAGATTCTAGAGAAAAGAGAATGCATTGAGGTGAGCCTAAATACACTGTAGTCTTTTCTCAAGCATTTGCTAAATCAAGGTCTGGGGCATAGAAGCTAACCAGGAAGTTGGTAGCATACTCACTTGGCAAAAATTGGAATTAGGGCTATGAAGGGAGCAGTACTCAAAAGGCCAAATGTGTTCCAGAGAAAAAGGGAACTCTAGAGATGTGAGCATGACTTTCTACATGAAATTTCCCCTCAAGTCACTTGCCAGAACCTAAGCTATGAAGCTTCAGAGAGAATGTCATCAACCCAAGCAACATGAGACTAACAAGAGGCTATAAAGCTAAACAGAGTATGCTGGCAGTTTTAGAAACCTAATCATTGAAGTTTAGTACTCATAGACAAGAAAGGACTCTTGTAGTCACTCCAGGCTTTCACTGAGACTCTGAAGGGCTCAACACTACAACTAAGGGAAAATCAAGTCCCCAAATCCAGCTCCAACTGAGTCAATGTGATTTGCCCATACTATATTTGCCCACCAAAAGAAAATCAAGTCCTCTCTGGAGGAAGATATCACCTATGATCTTCTAATATTTGTGCTAGACAATGTTTGACAACAAGTAGAAAAATTACCAGGAAGGCCAGGAAACAAGACCTGAAAGGGCTGAAAACCAAGAGAAAAAATAACAGAGTTCTGATCTAGGCATTGGAGCTATCAGATAAAAATTTTAAGACAACTATGATTATATGCTCAAACAAAATAGACAAAAAGATGGAAGATTTCTACAGAGAATTTGAATCTATACAAGATCATGAAATGGACATTTTAGCCGTGGAAAATACCATGACTAAAGTTCATTTAGTGGATGTATTTAACAGCAGAGAAGACACAGTAGAAAATGGGTTTCCTAAACTGGAAGATGAGTGAGTAGAAAACATCCACATTAAAGCACAGGTAGGAAAAATATGGAAAATAGAGAAAAGCTCATGGGACATAGTTTAACTAGTGAAAATCTCTAATGTGTGTATGTTGGTCACCAGAAGGATAAGAGAGGGAATAAATCAGACAAAATGCTTGAAAAGGCATTACTGATGATTATTTACAATTGATGAAAGTAACAAGCCACAGATTCATGAAATTCTACTAACCACAAGCAGGATAAACCACCTCTGAAACTGATGAGAAACAAAGATAAAGGAAAATTGTTAAAAGCAATCAGAGAAGGGTGGCATCACCTGAAAAGGGGGAATCTACGGAAGACAGAGGAAAACAGGAAACTGATTTAAAGTAAAGAAAAAAAATTGCTAACTTAGAATTCTATACCCAGAGAACATGATTTTCAGAAATAATGGTGAATTTAAATCATTTTCAGACAAATCAAAGCTGAGAAAATTCACTGTAGGAGACCTAACTTAAAAAGATACTGAAAGGAGTTGTTTGGGATAAAAGCAAATGAAACCAGATTGAAGCTTAGGTAATGCTGGAAGGAAAGAAGACCATCAAAAAGGGCAAATGTAGTAGTATATCTAAATGAAATCTTGACTGTTGAAGACAACAATAACACTCTTGTGTTGAGTTTAAAATACAGAGATAATTAAATGTTTGGCAACAATATCACAAAAGGCAGATGGTGGAAAGAGTAATAAATGTAGCTAAACTGTTCTGGGTCCTTTACATTGTCCAGAAGGTGATAAAAATATTCTCAGGCAGATTCGAATAATACAAAGATGCCTGTGGTAAACTCAATGGTACCACTAAAATAATAATAAAATTGCTAATAGAAGGGGGAGGTGGAATAAGGAAAAAAAACTTGATTAAACCAAGAGAAGGCAAGAGAAGAGAGGGAAAGGAACACAAAACAGATGGGATAAATCTTTCCAGGATAGATTTAAACCCAAGACTTTACTGGAGTCTCTTGAAAAAATATCAAATGATTTCCAATTTATAAGCTCCAGTAAATTTCCTACTGTCCTCTTACCCCATAGGTCTCTCCATCTGCCACACACCCGCAGCTGTGCTAAGACTCTGCCCTTTCTCCATCAACTCCCAAACCATCTCTCTAACAACTTCACCTTTGAAGTTGTGAATTATGAACAGACATTAAATAAAAATGGACAGATAAAAACAAAACCACCATAATAGTAGAAGTGCAGAAGGAAAAGAAAAAGCAAAACTTTATTTACAACTCTGCTCACTCCCCCAGGAGCCCCCTTCCCCTCTCTGTGATATAAACACTGCATTTTTGTTTCCTGCACTTTGGCAGGTAATAATCACTGCCCCCCTGAACCTTCTCTCTGATTCTGCTAACAAAGGAGAGCTCTCAATCTGAACCAAGAAGTAAGAATCCTCTCTCCTTAAGAAGTGGGGGGAAAAGAGGACGATTGTGAATATTTATAATGTAATGCCATTTTATACCTGCCCTATTCCCATAGTCTCTTTTTCATTTCTATTCCCCAAAGCCTACTTCTATGTTCCCAGTACTATGAAATTAAGCAATATAAACAGCAGCCTGTAGCAAGTTCATAGAATTTCGCAATTTAAAAAAAAAAGAGAGGGAGACTCTTTTTATCCATGTTTTTTTTAAAAAAGTAAAAGAAGTAACTAAAATTACAGTGTTTAAAGTCATTTTTAGCTAGAAGAGAATTGTAATGTTCCCAACACAAAGGAAACATAAGTGTTTGAGGTGATGGATATCCCAATTACCCTGATTTGATCATTATACATTGTATACATGTATCAAAATATCACATGTATCCCCAAAATATGTACAAATATGATATATCAATTTAAAAATGAAAAATAAAGTAAAATAAATCATTTTTATATTCCCTGACCTGTGACCTCCAAAAAGCACTGACTTTCAATCAAACTCCTAGGTGAGATCTGGGCTTTGCTGGTTGACTTGCTTCATGACCTTGAGCAAAGTGGAACCTCACCTTCTTCATCTGCAAAATGGAGATAATAAAACAATGGAGGCAAGGACTAGAAAAAAAAGATTTGAAAAATGCTATGCCTAGACTGTAATATGTGTTCAATAAATGGTAGCTCCTCTTCCTCTGTATAGGTTGGTCAGTGTTTATTTTCATAATTGAACTAACTGGATATGATTTTTAAAATTCATTTGTGAGGTCCGGGTTAGCAAAGCTCACACAATCCTGGCTTCTTCTCCATCTGTCTGCCAACTGACATTCTTTGTTGCTAATCTAAGACCAAGCCATATGTTCTCCGTATGGGAGACTCTTTCCTGCCCAGGTGGGGAAGCAGACGCAATGATCTAATAAGTCTTTTCTGTCTCACTAGGGCAAGTCTTGGGAAAACTTCCAAACACTGAGAGGTTCTGATGAGACACCACAAGCTTGGGTGACTATGCTGTTCATCAATTTTTTTTTTTTTTTTACTTTCTTTTTTTCCTCCCAAGATCCCAAAACCATGTTTCAATTCTGTCATTACCTGTTTCCTTGTCTCTGTTTAGTCTAGCAGACAGGTCGAGACTCTGAAAAAGATTTCAACATGGGATGTCTGTGTGGTGTCAAAGACTGTATAAATGAAAAGTGTGCATTAAGAGCTGGAGAGCTGAGTTAAGAGTCAGGCTCTGATCTGCAAATCCCAAACCTGCAGCATCCCAGCCAAAAGAAATATGCCACTTTGGAAAGGGATGTTAAAGGTAGTCATAGAGGCAGCGTCACTGAGTGGTTGGAGTTTAATGTCAGCATAATGAACCAGAAATCAAATGTATGAACAGGAGTTTTAAAAAAGAAAAAAAACCAAACACCACAGTAGTAGAAAGTGCAGAAGAATGTGCAGAAGGAAAACAAAATTATATCCAGAACAGCATAAAAAAGAGGAGACATCAAGTTGAGAAATAAATATTTACCTCTTAATAATACTCTTATTCACTGAGTCATAAGTGTAACCTTAGAATGTTAACGTGACAGATTGTGAGAAATCTCTGAGACACTCTTGCTATTTTGACAGTTCTATAAAACAAAAATGAGGCTTTCGTTTCTACTTTCTCGATATTACACTCTTCTCATGATTTTGAAAATAATGAGAAGCTCGTGTTTAAATAATTCTATGAAGTTAATTTAATTAATAGCTCAATTCAGCAAAATTTGGGACTTGTTAACAGTCAAAGCCATTAAGTTCAGATTCAATGTAGGTTTCAGTAACTAAATTGGCCCCTTGTCTGTCTAGTTGCCTTCTACTTTCCAAATTTTTAACTTAATTTGCATTATTGTAGACCACATGTATGACCTAGGTAAACTACTTTAAATCTCTGAGCCTCAATTTCCACATCCACAACATAGCAATTAAAATCTCTGCCAGGTAATTGTCTCATAGGGAGTGTAATGGTAAAGGCATTTTTTTCACAGTGTTTTACCTCTTCTAAGGAATTACACTGAGAAATTTATTATCATACAGAACAAGCAAGGATTTATATATCCATTTAATTGGCCCCCTGCAAAGGGTATAACAGGCCTTGACCTCAAACCTGGCTCTAAACATGAACCATGGTTTAGATCTGTGTTCTATATGCTAACTGGTCTTTATACCATCACTGTCTATCTTCATCGGATAAACGATACCGTCAGAAAAGACTGAAAATCAGTGTCGGTTTCTCAGATGAAGACACTATATAGTTCACCAAAAACTTTACCTCCCTGCATGCACGAGCCTGTCCAAGGAAGCTTCCCGTCATTATCCCCAGCTCTTTCCACCATACACTAAGTTGCATTTTGCTACCACGTCAAAGAAATACACAATTAACAAGAGAATATAATTAGTGTTTATGCTATATCCAGACCATCTTGACGCTTCTCACGGGTAGAGACAGGTAGTGCATGTTCAAAACTTGCATGGCATCTAGGAAGCATGCCATGATCTTAATACTTTTTGTTTTCGCATCTCTGAAAAGAAAATTCCACAGAAATGTGCCTGCAGCAGGTTCGGCAGCATGCCTTTGGATTTATCTGAGGCTCTGTTCTTTGAGGAAAGCATTCATATGACTGTTCGTGAATGTGGTAACAAAAATTACTTCTGCATTAGGTAGGGAGCTCGGTATATTTACTGTGTACATAAACTTGCTTAGTTCTAGCCAGCAGGTCTCTACAAGGATAAAAAAAAAAATTACAGAGATCTGATATTATATTAAAGTACTTCATTTCTTGCCCAAATTAGTTCTCCTTCTGGAAGATAATGCTGGATAGTTATCCATGTAATACTTTCATTATAACAGAATGGCATAGAATTGCATTAGCCTCTAAAGAGATATGAACTGGAAAGGTCATTTTTGTGATAATGGAATTCATCAAGGAGACTGAGGAGACACTAGGAAAGATTCACAAAAGATGTCATTTTTTTTTTCATTCTGTCTGATTTTTTTTTTCTGATTACCAAAAGAACTTAGTTCTTTATAAAAAGTATACTTTTTAATTCACCTGGAGCCATGCTTTTAGTTTATCATTGGTCTCACTAAAAAGATCATGAGGCATTTGGTCTAACTGCGAATTACACTGGGTCATCAAGAGGACCTGAATATTTAACATTCAGCAAAGAGGGTTCTCCATCATGCTTGATTTCTAACCATTTATATCCCCAAAATAGCTTTTCTTTTCCAGACATGAAAGTAGTTCTTTGTGGGGATGTCCCAATCCCTAGGGTTCTAAATTTACCTCAAATCTTTCAGGTTCTACATTTAAGATAAGTCCCAAACATTAGATAGCTGCATCTCTCTTCCCACTTAAGAAATTTCAAATATTATCAAAGACAACATAAGTATGCCTTGTAGAGATTTCATGGAGCTCTTATAAATTATTTATTAGAAACACAGGTCACTTTGAAAGTCTCCAGGGTTTTCTTAGTCATTGACAAAAGTTCAATTACATTTTACTAAATACTGAACAATTTATAAATACTTGCTATAGATTCTCCACTCTACTCTCCACGTGTCTAACCTGTGACTATTCCCTCACTCCCAACCTCTGTTGAACCTTACTAGCTATGTGACCTTGAGGAAACAAATTAACTTCTTTGACTCTCAGTTTCTTCACCTTAAAATGGGAAGGATAATTTCTGCCCTATCTATCTCATAGGTATTTAGGGTAAATTAAATGAGATCATGTGTGCAAAACTTAATGGTATGCCATTATTTTTATTTCTGAGTTTTCCTTATTTTTTTTTTCTTTCCTTTGAGGCCATAACCCCACCAAACCCATCCGTGAACCCATTACATCTTGAAAAAATAAACCACGAGACACATGTCCTTCCCACTCTCATGCCCTTAGGTCAAAGGAAAATTCTTCTCTGCACATTGTGGAGAAAAAAATTCCACAGGCCTTTCTGCTGTGGACAGGGTGGATCTATTAAGCCCTGAAGCTGCAGCCTGATCGGGAGCCCCTGCAATGTAAAAGCAGCACCAGAGATGACCACGATTTGTGTCAAGGTAGGATTCATGGGAGCAAGGGATGGAAAAGAAGAGATGCTGATGAACATAGATTTCTATCATCTATCCCCTTCTCAGTTATCATCGATTCTCAAAGACAGAGACAATTTTAATGTAACATTCTAGAAATGCTCAGCATGCTTCACAGGAGAAACTGCCCTGCCATCATTGTTTGCCACCCTGTGCTTAGAATCATTTGCTGTGGTCTGCTCTCTGCCCACCAGCCAACAAAATGGAGTCACCTTCTTATATTCCAAAGTTTCATTAGGAAGCCATTTTTTTTTCACAACCTCAAAATCATTTGTCCATAGTAACAATAGAGTATGTAATGCTTAGGTCTTCACACAAGCCTTACGTGCTTATGTTTAACCTGAAATGCCATATACATACGGTGAAAATTAGAGCAAAGCAGAGCAAGCAATTAAATAACAAAATTGGACAAAACAAAAATAAATTAATTGCATCCT
>VBSM01002608.1:46010942-46044381 GCA_008086735.1 Cheirogaleus medius
CAGGCTGGGAACGAGGGGTCAGTATTGGGAGGGCAGGGAAAAGGGCCCAACGGCAAATTGAGTGCAAGTACAGGGCGTTTGCAAGTCAGGTGCTCCTAACTCGGAGAGTGCCTGCACTTTAAAGAATAGCATCTATGCGGAAAACTTGAAAAGCCGACTGAGTGCCCATAAATATATGTATATTGAAATAGATGTTGAAAACTTAGGATGCTCCCACACATTTAAAAAAAAATGTTTTACACAAAAGGAACAGTAAGCATTGAGAAAGAGCTAAGTAGAATAGAGTGCAAACGTACTAACCATTAGGCCCATAATAGCATCTGACATAGTCGGTTGTCATGAAATGTCTTGATAAATTTCAGTGGTTAATAAAAGGATATTGCCATGTGATAACT
The DNA here is from genome assembly GCA_008086735.1 of Cheirogaleus medius. Lineage (NCBI taxonomy): Eukaryota > Metazoa > Chordata > Mammalia > Primates > Cheirogaleidae > Cheirogaleus > Cheirogaleus medius. Next base: position 46,011,338 of record VBSM01002608.1, read on the forward strand.
GATGGTTTTATACCACTCTCTGACTGGCCTACAAGTTGCTGAAACAGCAAATCATTTTATGGGCACTCTAACAAGCAAGCACTAGAAGAATACTTTTCAGTATTGAGATTTTAAGAGTAGATACAGACTACCTTGCATTCCTCCTATGCTTGACACAGTTTCCCATCAAGAGGGCTGTAGCTCAAACAGCACGGGGCCGTTACGCATCAGAGAATGTGATAGGGAAGCCAGGGCACTCTAACAAAGAGAGAAGAAAGAAAGGAGATGTTATGGCTTCGGTCTGCCCGTAGCAGTAGCAGAAACACCATTCTAATGTCATAACAATCCTAATGTCTGTAAGTCATTTCATTTGCATTTTTTTTATAAGGTTGATATTTAACAGTTGGCCTATTAGTCAAATATTATATACAATAGTAACACGTAGTCATTGAGACTCTTTCTCCTAAGATTACTAAATATTAATAAAATATTAAGTCCAATATGTCTGATGATTTCTGTTTACCAAGTTGCACTGTCACTATTTTACAAGCAAATTTTTATTGTCTTTATTGAAAAGAATAAGGATCATGTTTAACAATTAAATTCAGCCTAGTGTGTTTTACAAAATTTACATTCTAGCTAATAGGATTCCAATAGACACACAAAACCCATCACAGAGCAAGGTGGAAAGATAATTTTTAAATATTTAATCCTACAAACAAACATAAGTCTTGTTATTACAAACAATGAAATAAGTAGTTGTGCTTTTAGCAAATTGTGTCTTGTAGGAAAAAACACTGATGACAAAGTAATATGAGTGATTATTATTACTACTATCATTGATACAAATTAATATTAAATTTATAATTGTAAAAATCATAATTCGGTTACTACTATGGACTATGCACTGCACCTTTTCTTGTAACATTTTTATTTCTCATAACCACCCTGTGCGAAAGGTGTTAGCATATTTTTTCCATGAGGAAACTAATTTGTAATAGGGAATAACTGGCATAATGTTACTTGCTCAGAGTAAAATTTCAAATCCAGATCTGCCTGAATTCAAAGCCTGCGCTTTTTCTCTCATGCCATAGATATGTACAGATAAGATTTCCTTTGAGGTTCTATTAAACTACTTAGCTCATAAAAAACTAGAAAAGTGGAAAGCTGAATTATTTGTTTATTCTGTCTATAAAGATAACCAGTTTTAAGCAGACAGAGGGCAGCCTCTGTATAAAATGATCAGAGCAGCCTAGAGTAACTGCTATTGCTAACCTCGAACCCCCGGGGCTACCATGCCTACCGCAGAACAAGTGGAACAATCTTGCCATTCCTCAGCCCACGTGGTCCAGTGGCGCGCTGGAAAGATCAGGGTACAAACTCTGACTTTGCCACTTTCCAACTGTATATCTGGGAATACATTGTTAAACATCTCTGAATTTCAACGTTCTCATCAAAAAGCAAGGAAAATTAGCACAGCCTTTCAGGGTTGTCACAATTAGGAATATGTATGAAAAGTAGCTCAACAGTGGTTGGGACAAATTAGTAGAATAATGAACTGGGACTGCTGTTATTCTTTCTAAAGCCACAACTCTTGTGGAGGCTGAAGGCCAAATGCTAAGAAATGCCTTCAGCTGGAATTGCCCATGCTCTGTAACAGCTTTAGCCTCTGCTAAAGCTCACTCAGAAAGAAAAGGAAAAAGAGGCTTACGGCCACAGCGGGACTCCCATACTAGCAAATGAGGACAAGCTGGCCAACTTCTTCTGGCCTGCTCAAATTGTTGGAGCTGGAAAATGTTGGCAGTTTGAGCTGTCAGCTTATGCTGCCCCTGTGTTAACTGGCTTCCCCAGGTGGCTGTGGGTGTTTTCTCCCTGAACAGGGTTTTAACCAGCACCCCAAGCAGACCTGCACATCCTTGTCATATCAGCAAATCCATCACTAAACTAGTTGTCCCTTCCTCATATTTTAATTTTCTAAACAGTATAGGTTATTAAATATGAACTGTCCGATTTCCTTAAGTTGATATCTCTGACATTTCATTTTGACACTTCTTGTTTTATTTTTATTGTGAAGGTACATCCTCAGTCTTTCAAACACATGTTTTGGCTTATGATTATCTTTCAGATTTTTTAGAGCATTTTTCTTGTAAAATCATGCATAAGTCAAAAATTCATGTTATTTTCAAATATGTATTCTGTCATGGAACAAATGCAATGTAGACAGCTCTAAATGTCAACAAAATATTTGGGAAGGATGTGGCTAAGGAATGCACAGTATGTGGATGGTATGACAAGTTCCGTTCTGGTGATTTTTATCCTGAAAATGAGCCATGTGGGTGACCTGAGACCAAGGTGGAGGAGATGAAAGCTGTGGTGAAAGTGACTCCATCTCGACCTATGCATGAATTAGCAGCAAGGTTTGACATTACTATTCCAACAATATTGGACCATTTGAAACAAATCAGCAAAGTAAAAAAGCTGGATAGACGGGTACCACATGAATTAAATGAGTGTCAGAAGAGAAATTATCTTGAAGCTTGCCTTTCTTTGCTGTCACAACATAAAGGTAAACCTTTCTACACCGTATTGTTATGTTGATGAAAAATTGATTTTTTTGACATTTGCAAGTGTTGGGCACAATGGTTGGATAAAGATGAAGTGCCGAAACACAGTCCAAAACTGAATATTCATCAAAAAAAGCTAATGGTGTCTGTTTGGTGGTCCAGCACTGGTATTATCCACTACAGCTTCATGAAAAACTGGTCAATCGATTACAGTGGATGTCTACTGCAACCAGTTGGATAAAATGATGAGGATGCTTGTGATTAAATGATTAAACTGCCGAGATTGGTCAATAGAGATGGGCCAATCTTCTTGCAAGATAACACTGGACCACACGTCACACAAACACCGCTGTTCAAACTACAGCAGCTGGACTTGGAAACTCTCTGTCATCCACTGTATTCACCAGAACTTGCACCAACTGACTACTACTTCTTCCAGACTTTGTACTACTTCTTGCAAGGAAAAATATCCAGTTCTCAACAACCTGTAGAAACATGCAATTTCATTGCCACTTACTGTCGAGGCTTCTTCACTGCTGGCCTAAATAAGCTACCGTTAAGATGGCAAAACTGTGTTGATAGTTTAGGCAAATACTTTGATTAATTTCACTGCTTCTTGTTTGAGATATAATAAACTATACTTTTGATTCAAAATCAGACGTTTCATATTTGATGACCTAATACTATAGATTTAATTAATGTACATAGAACACATCTGTCTTGTGTATAAAACTATATCTTCCTACATCTCAGAGAATTATCTTTGTTTGAATCTTCTAAATTGTAAATAGTCTTACTATTTCCAAACCAAAGTTTTGAAATTAACCTTTCAGCTAATATTTTCCCGTGGTAACACAGGAAATAAGACAATAAAGAAAATCAGAATTGTTATACCCACATTCGTCTCATAACTTCCCTGAAGCTCATCATTTTTTAAAAGAATTAACAGTTTATAAGTATTGAAAATATTCTATCAAAGCCATTGCATATTCCTGGTTTTATTCTCAGAATGGCATTATCTTCAAGGTTTATTCCACAACTCAGCCAGTTTGAAAACTATAAAAACGTTTTATAAGTAAAAATGAAAGTGATGGAAAAAATCTATCTCAACATAGAAAACCTATGTCATATTTAAAAGAGATGGGGGTCACTTGTCTAAGCTGATGCCTAAGTGAGCCTACATGAATAACAGGTACCACTGATGGAGTATATCAAATATTGTTATCAGATTGAGGTGAATGGAACCCTGGTCTTGGGTCTGCCTTTTAAGAAATCTGTCTTTTCCTTTAATGTTTGGCTGATGAGAAAATTCCTAAATCTCTAAGTACCTTAGATTGAGTTTTCCTCAATTTTCAGAGAGAAGAGTTGGGAAATTGCTATCTGCCTGTACTTTGCTGGAAGCGCCTTCAAACCATGCACATTTTTAAAATGAGAAACTAAGAAGTAGAAATTTTGAATAAATTAAGCTAAAATAAAGACAGTAAACCCTGCCCTATTTTCTTAGAAGTTTATTCTGGATAGAAAGAGAAAATGTGTGCAAAATTTTTTGGAAAAGTTAAAAGATGTATTAGTATGCAAAAGTTTGCTTCTATTAAGAAGAGAAATGATCTTGAATCATAAAGGGAAGGTTTAAAGATAGATTTTTTTAAGTGATGCTGAAATATACTTTGAGGAAAGGATGCGAGAATTTCTAAAAAGAAAATTATTGAAAGCTATTTCTTGGTGTGGTTTAAGTGCTAGCTGAAGATAAGTTGAACTATATGACTTCCTGAAATTCCTCTGAGCCTAGAGTCTTTGAAATCTAACCCGGGAGCTTTCAGACTTCACAGTTCTTTTCGTCATTTATTGATTTACTTGAAAAACATTTGCTGAGCGTCTACTATGTGCTAGGTCTTGTGCCAAAGTGCCGGGCCAGGCAGTGAAGCACATGGTGCCTTAAGACAAATCCCCTAACCCTGCCTGACCTGCGGGCTCTCCCACAGAGAGGGAGATTGCCTGGAAGACAGGGCAGAATTGAAATGGGGGAGTAAGCACAGCTGTCTTCATTGTGTTGGCACCAGCCTGCTCTGTTGCTTGATCACCAGCCTTTCTTTCCCTCTCTGTGAGTCCCCCACTCAGACCTGGCCTGTCTTGCAGGCTTCCTGACTCCAATCTCCCTCACTCCCCACCTCCCGCACACAAGTCTAAGATAGGAGCACATAGAGTCTTAACAAATGTTTAAGTCATAACCATTCTATTTAGAGAAAGAGAATTATACTTTAAAATATGATGTTTATTAATACACATTATTGATTCTCTAATGATAAAGTATAGGAAATAAGGCCGAAGGAAGAGAAGACACCTAGTCCAGATGTGGAAAACAGTTGATGAGAGATATAATTCTTGGTACTCTTTAAATCACACTGCTATAAACTGTGTTCTCATAAAGCCAGCCCTTTGTCTATTGCCCTTTCTCCTCAGGGTGCCAAAACTAAGTGCCAAACAGCTGAGTCTCCGTAGATCATCCACCTAAGCTTCTCATACCGGTCCTCTACATCACCTTGAATGAATGTCAATTTTTTAACGCTGTGTAGATTTCTGTTTCAGTGTAAGCAATTTTACTTCTTTTGGGCATCCTAAAAGTATATGCTTCCATGATTTAAGATGAAGTTATCTCAGGGAAAGAAAATATACGGAGCAATAAAAAAAGGTGTTATTGAAATTCTGTTCGCCCCTTGCCTAGTCAACTACCACCCAATTCAAACTACACATAGACATAGCCTGGGTCTTTACCATTTGAACGGCAAGTTAAAAATGCAATCAGACATCTGGATGTTTCCAAGTATCCAAGTGTTTGGCATTACATAGACAAATATATGGATGATGGCCAGGTTGTTAAAATGCTAGGGGTAGTTTATAAAGATGCCTTCTCATTACCCAAAATATTCCACAAAGAGCAAAATATCTTCACCTCACTTTTCCTGTAGAGACTATGTAAAAGGTGATTTGGAGGAAAGATAAAGGAGCCTGTCTCCCTGTGTAGTATCAGATACTAGCCCAGAATAAATGCTTTTGGCTAGTCCAATAGGTAAAATTACCTTCTTCTCAATTTCAACATCTGGCATTTCTCCATTGTAGCTGACCTCATAATGTTCTATTCCCTGAAAGGCATTTCTTTCCTCCTTCAGCTTTCTCCATTAGCCAGGCAAATATGGATAGTACTGGTCCTACAAACATAAGTTTCTTAAAAGCGAAAATGAATATAAAGCTTTAGTTCGTTCACATTAATTTTTAAAACTTCTACATTTGGATGAAATTAACCCTATTTGCAGCATAAAACTGACAAGTCCATACAGACTTTTAACACCCCATTAATCTTACTTTGTTAGACTGGGGTATACAGCAGCCAAAAACTGGAAATTTGATTAGCTGGTCCCAGGCATTGACTATCTCATTGGTATGGCATTTTAAAATATTTTCCAGATATATAAAACCACGTTAGTTGTGTTTTTCAAGATCTATAGGGGCTTAGCAAAAAACATTACCAAACAATCTCTTCATGAAGTAGTTGCAATTCAGTTACCAAAAAAATTGACTTTCTCTTAAGGATTTTTTTCACTGATAAATAATAATTTGAAGAGAACTATGCAGGCTGAACTTTGATTTGTGGTAACCTTTAAGCACGGGGCATTTTTTCCCTAATCCTCTAGATTTATCAGGATCTAGTAAATTTTTTTCCAGTGGCAATTTGATGATAATTTTCAATTTTATACAGTACTCTGGGGTTCTCGAAAATCCTTCTGATGGACATGAATCCAATTGGAGTCATTTTGAAATGGATAGTCAATTTATTGGATTAGTTGATAAGGTGATGAAAATCTCTTCTAATCAGATGGATACCTTTAATGAATCAAAAAGGGCTTTTTCATCCATCTCTAACTCATTAAAGCCTTTGTAAATCTCATGGAATGACTTAATGGTACATTTTATGTCCCTTTCTTCTGTTGTGATTTTTAAACAGCTTAGCAAATTGTATATAGAAAAAACTGTGTATCACAGCACAAATGCTTCAGTGCAGAAGCTAATGCAGCCCCCTTGCTCCTGGGGAGCTGGCCATCCAAGCTGAAATCAGGAGGACACCCAAACTAATCTGTTTTAGATTCTCTGAAACCAGAAAAATAAGTTGTAATGCACAAGGGCATTTTCTCCCAGAGGTTTCGCCTGAGATTTCCATCTCCCCTCTCCTCTTCACATTAAGCAAAAAGAATAGAAGCATGGCCCGAGGCAAAGCAAGGCCTTTTCCTCTAAACTCCTGAATAGTGTCACAGTTGGTGAAAGCAGCTGATTTAACAGAGTGACTTACAACAGATATATTCACCTGAGGATTCTTTCAGCTTCTCTGCAAAATGACTGGGCAGTTAAAGGCATATGAACTTTTTTGCTATCCTATTCTTTAACTGATATTCACTAAATATTTCTACATAAATTAGTGTTACCAACGTCTATTTACATTCTGTTGCTGTTAAAATTAGTATCTACTTTTTATCCTGTAGTAGCCTGGAATATAACCTTTCTGTCCCTGAGAAATCTCTGTTATGGTCTAAGAAATTCAGCGCAACAAGCAACCTCAGTGCAGTTACTTAACAGGGTGGATATGTTCAGAGAATGTATCATTAGGCGATTTCATCATTGTGTGAACATCACACAGTGTCTGTACAGAAACCTAGGTGGTACAGCCCCCTACAGACCTAGGCTGTACGGTATCGCCTATTGCTCCTAGGCTACAAACCAGCACAGCTTGTTAGTGTACCAAATATTGTAGCCAATTGGAATGCAATGGTCAGTATTTGTGTAACTAAACATAGAAAAGTCCCGTCAAAATATGGTATTACAATCTTATAGGACTTCTGTCCTATATGGAGTGCTACATTGGTTGAAACATTGTTATGCGGCCTGTGACCGTATTCTGAAAAGGTATCTACTTTCACTTCAAATAGGAATGAGGAGAGAACATCTAATTTAATTGTTTTTCAGTGTTTCCAGCCACTTCCCAAAATGATGGCCCCTGAGAGCCTCTCATCTGACCTATTAGCACCTCATTCAGCTTCGACTCAATGACAAAGTCACCAAATACCAGACTAATGGTGATGACTATTTTTAATCACAAAAGGTGTACAGCTATTCTCTTAAAATACAAAAACATCCATCAATCGTATGACATTTTGAACATATGTCATTCTAAAATTTGCAAAGTTTTAAAGTTAGCTCCTTTTAAGCATAAGATTCTTTTCTTATCATTTGCATTTCAGAAAATAAACCTGATCATGCCAGAAAGCACAGGTTTCAAATTTGCAAATGCCTAGGAAAGTTGGCTGAGTGAGTTTTTATAAGAAAATCATAAATTTATATGACTCATATATATTATATTTCTTCATATGTACTTAGCCAAAACCATTGTATATTCTTAATAACCAATTCACCACATCATTTGCATTTTTAAATATAGAATTTGAGACTGAGTTTTAACTTGTTTCCTTGGTTCACACATCTCATGACTGACTTGAGAAAAGTTACATGAACTCTAGCTGAGGAGTTTCACATATTCTCCTCATCTCAAGTGCAGTCTCTGCAGGGAATAATTTCCTGTGGGAAGTAACTGTAGGAGTATCTCCGCTGTTCTATGGAAAAGTAAGAACAGCTGCAAATTTTTTAAGAATAACCTATATAGAAAAACGTCAAACTAAGGGCATTTCTACCTTTTCCCTGAATAAACAGAGCCATCATTCTTTAAGCACTTACTAAAAGGGAATTGATTAACCTAGCTGATGTCTCAAAAACAGGCCAGATATAACTATATAGAAATACAACCTTATTTTTCTCAGCACTATGGAAAAAGCTGTTGAATACCATTTATCACATCTGAGTTAAATGATTAATGAGATGTGTATTTCCTTATTTTCTCTTTTCATTCCTCTTCCTCTTTTTCTTTTTCTTCTTCTTCTTTCTCCTCTTCCTCCTTTCTCTCTCTCTCTCTCTCTCTCTCTCTCTCTCATTCTCTCTCTTTCTTTAAACCAGTAATCACATACCAAAGCTACAGTACCTTCTGTGTTTCTTGTATACATCAAAATTATGTGAAAAGAGATATTTGTCCCACTGTGTTGAATGGGAAAAAAATTAAATATGTATATTATATAATTTATCTATATATAACCATAATATTCTATATGTATCTATATACATATGTATCTATATAATTATATATCTATATATTATGTATCTATAATAACTAATATATTATATTTATATATAAGTTTAAAAATATATAATATTGACTTTATATACATACATAATTCCTGAATTTTTCTCATTTGATTGTTAGTCACACTAAAATGAAATTTTATAATTTATAAAATATATATATAAAATATTTTGTAAGATAACTTTAGTTCCTTTGTTCTTAATATTGAAATGTGATGGGGGGCAGTGTTTGTTTAGGCAAGAGTTGCTCTGTACTTGGTAAATTGTCAAATAGCACCTAAATTATACCCCTGGGAATTTCTAAAATGTAGTTAGAATTTTGAGTACTCTATTAGGAGAACATCTGTAAATAGTCTGGTACATGAGCTCACTTGCAAACATATTGGTATGTTGCAATCCGTATTGGTATTCCAGATAATCACCCCAGAAGTTTTTGAAAAAATTATTTTGAAATCAGACAGCATGGCAAGACTGTAGGTGTGAAAATTAAACACAAATGGAGATGAGGTCATTACTTATACACTGACTATGTTTTTGAATTCTTTGGTGTCTGTTTTTGTTGGGGTCATGTTTATGTTGTCATTCTCTTTTGAAAGATGAAAAAACAGTTGATTCTAAACATTGTACTGTATTTTGAATAGCATTGTCAGAGCCAAGGCAAGAATTTCACTTTTATACATTATAATGCTGAATATTTGCCCTGAAATGAAAGTATGATAAGAATGAAAAATGTCAATGTAATGGAAAGATTCAAGGTTTCACAGGTTTTTTTTAAATCTGAAAATAAAGAGAAAAATCCAGGGAAATAATCTGAAAGACCGTGTACATTGCACTGATTTCTCTTGTTGCTTAGTAGATCTGTCCTCTTCACAATGTCTCTAACCTCAATGAACAAAATAGCATCATCAATTTCTTTTGGAAACTGAACCACAAAAACAGATTATAAGATACACAAAGAAGGTATTACGCAAATCATTAAGTTTCAACTAGTATGTTATAATGCAGAATAGAAATAATTGAAGGGATATGTGAAAATAATGAAAAAAGGTTGGAAGAATAATATATACAAAACCGAAATGTGAACACTACAACTAACCAAAGAGAACAGCAATTATGGAGCTAAACATTAGCAGTAGAATCACACTATATTAAAGGAGAGGCCAAAGTTTGCCCCATTTTACTTGAGGGTGACATCTAGAAAACTGGAGAATTAATTGGATCTTGTGGCTTTGGTCAGTTTCACTGAGCTATGGTCTCTGAGCACATAAAACTTCATTATGAACCCAATCACTGAAAGGGTCTTCCCAAGACCTAAATTAAATACCATCAGCAAATTAGTCTAAAGAAAGAATGATTAATACTTCAGTAGTCCAATGGTGCTACTTTTGGCAAAGCTTAACTGTGGATAAAATTTAGGAACCATGTATCAATGTCTGTTCTGTGTTCTTGATGGTGTTTAGTGCTTAGCAAACAGAAGGCACTCAAACACTTTGTGACTTAACACCTAGAAGAACTTTAGACAAAGGAAGAAAGACTGAGTGGAATCTGGATAAACATTTCATGATGTGATCACAAATTTAAAGCCAATGTGAAAATGTTTAGCAAAAAAAAACACACAAAACTCACAAAAGAATAATTTTAATGGCAAAGAAGTAACTGAGAAGTCAGTATCAAGATGGAAAATATTGTAAAAAAAGTTTACTGTGCCTAGAGAAAATTTCTTTCACTTGAGGAAAAATATATTTGAATGTTTAAGCGGTGTTGAAATTGTAAAATGCGGTGTCTAAACTAAACTGAAAAATTTATAACCAAGTACTAGCAATTTAAAATAGTACTTGTACTGACGATGATTTGTATAAAATATCTAACATTAAAGAAAAAATAAGAGGATGAGGTGACAAAGAACAAGGAAAAGAGCAAGTTAGTTCTATATAGTTTTCTAAGTAAAATAATTTAAAGGACTCTTTGTTCTTTTATATCAGAAGTTCAATAATTTTTTGCTTCAAAATCCTTATAATTGATTACCATATTTTCCATACATTTATCCAATAAGCAAATAAATGCAGATCAATACTAATGCAAGGAATAATCTCTTTATGTTAAAAGATGAGGTAAATAGCAAATGAGGCAAAGAAAAAAATACTTGAGCAATATCAGATGTGTTATCTCTTTACCCAGTCTTCATAAATGTAGTACACCTAAAACTATTTGTAATTAATAAAAAGACTTGGAAAATATTTTAAATATAACTCACTAAAAAGAGACATATTGATCCATTATGAAACATTCTTGGCAAAAACCATTTCTCAAGACATGCTCAGACACAAGGAAACATGCAGAGATCCCCTGACCGAAGCTATTGAAGTTGTACCGTCTTCTTTATTGAACAAAGCTGCATGAACGGAACTAGAGATTGGCAAATGATGAAAATATTTTTTATGTCATATTCTTAATAAAACTTAAGAGTGTTTCATTTATAACCTCAAAACCTATACGATTACATGAGTACCCACAGAGTCGGGAAACAAAGCCATATAACTTTGAGGTATTTTAAAGAAAGTGTCAGAAAGGTTAATCCAATTCTACACTAAAGCACTCCCTCAGGTCTCCAAAGTAAAGTTTAAAATGTATAATCTAGTCTCCTGTGTCTGTTAATCCTTTGCACTTATGATTAGTTCCTGTTTACATTAGCAAATAAAAAAGATTTAATGTAGGTCAAAGGTTCTCTGAGCTTGTTTCCCTTTTTAAAAAAATCAATATCCCAAGGAAACGTAACATGGCTTTTGGAAGAACTGGATCATCTCTCAATAGTAATATAATAATAAATAATAATAATGTAGCCTGGATTTCCCAGTTATAGCAACTGGATTAGCCACAAACTCAAATAAAATCAAAATTAGCAGTTTACGGGATCAAACAAATTTAGCTTTCTTTGAAATTTGGACCAGCATCTAAGGCTAGAAACTAGGCTTCTTAATTGAATATTAAGAACTATCACTCAAGTGTGGGGAAAACAGTGATGATTATGTAATGGCTTTCTATTGAGATTATTCTTGGCTAGCATGTGCACTATTTCACATCACACTTCACAAGTTTTGATACTTCTGACATCTTAATCTAAAGTAGATACTGTTTAAAATCCTGTGATCACTAAAGTGCTCTAAAATATGAGCTATTTAAATATGTATTTCCTGGCAATTAATGCCTACTGGTGACAGTGACCAAATGTTTCATTACAGGATAGTAAATGAAAAGAAGCCCTAGCTGAAGAGGAACATATGAGAATTAACCTGGACTTTTCCCCCTGTAACCTTTCACGTTGCCACAGAATAAACAGATTTAACACAGTAGTTCTCTAATCTTCTTTAAAAGCACAATGATGGGAAATTTCCTACATAAAATATTGGATTTTAAATATTCTTATTAATCAAATTCATATATCCAATTCAGGAATTGCTTGAAAGGTTGTCAAATTTACAGATAAAAGGTCAAATTAGTTTGCATAGTATGGGTAAGTTGTTTTCTCATCTGGCTATATGGCTTTTTGGACACAGACATTGTTTTTGAAACCTAACAGAAAACAGAACATTGGATCAGAAAGAGTAAAGCTTAACTCATTACGTCTGGAAAGAAGAAATATCAATTCTCTGAGTTAATGCTATGTCTATTTTAATTAACTACTTAAAAAATTTAAGATGGTTACAAACACAACATGCACATACAGCAAGATTACTATAACAGAAACAATTTAACCTTGGAAAAACTAAGAATAGAAAAAAATGTACCAAATTACTGTGAGTTTGAGTAATGAGAAAATCAGTGATTTTGTTTCTCTTCTTTTGTTTTACTTCTCAATACTTAATAAATATGAATTATTTTAAAGGACAAGTACATTATAAATATAAGAAACTGCTTCTTACATAAGAAGTAATTTCAATTTTTACCAATGCTTTTCAAGAAATGTGAGAACCACCTTAAACTGATGTTTTGTTTTTACAGAAAAAAACGCAAGTGTTTAACAAGTGCAGTTTAGTAGGGAAGACAATTCCTCATGTACACTGCCTTAATTTAGGAGTTCTAAGGTTCAAATCACAAATTAAATGGCTTCCAGAAACATATTTAATATACACAAGATTAATTCTGTGTTTCAATTTACTTCTCCAAGTATGTTATCTTTTCAGCGGTAAATGTTGGCCTCTTTTCAGTAAACAGTGCATTTGGCAAGAACTGGGGCATTTTCTCAGCTATGCAAGTGATGATTAATGATTCAGTGCTCAACAGCATCATGATCATTTTCACTGGTTCCCTGGTTTGAATATATATATTTATATTTTCCTTCTGCAAATTCATATATGTAAAAGAAAAACATCCAGTTAAGATCACATGGCACAGAGAAGAGAATGCATTTAAATGTAAGTAACTCAGCATCTTGAATCAACTCTTCTTCCCCCACTCCTTCCAATTCATGGAAAGTAGAATATTACCTTACTATATCCTGATGTGCATGGCACTTTGTTAAGTAGCTAAAAAATAGGATAGCCCTTCCTCTGGTATAAATAATGTTTATGTACATACCCATAGAAGCAATAATTTTCCATGAACTAACACATTCTAAGAATGTGAACATATGTGAGAACATAGAAATATGTAAAATAATAACAATATTCGTTATCATCTATTGGGCCAGGTGCCTATAGAGACAATTCATTGTGGTTTTTCTATATCTCTGAGAATAGGAGTGGCTGTGCCCACTTTATAGATGAAGAAACTAAGACTCACTCCAGAACTTACCAAATTTAACAGCTCATGAGAGGTGGCCTGGGGATTTGAATTGTATCCTGTCTGATTTCAGGCCCCAGGGCTTTCTGTTATGCTGTGGTGCCACCTTCGTATTGCTGAAAGGGGCTACTCATGGCCTGGATTAAGTGGCAGGCCTGGGTCAGAGCCTTCAAACCACCTTGTTATCGTAACTGAGATGTTCATTTGTTCTACAGTGCAGCAAGTTCAAAGAGAAAAATCTTCCCAGAGTAAAAGAAAGCTGAATGTTTGTCAATGGGTAGAAGTTGAATAAAATGGGTTATACCCTACAAGTTGACTGGTAGGGATTTCTTTAAGAGATTTTTAAGAGAAAGAAGCAAATTTCTTCCCTCAGCTTTGAGTCACTATAGATTGTCTCTTCTGTAGCCCAAGCCACCTCAGGAAATCTTCATATCTAGAGAAAGGGAGTTATTGAGAACATTTTGGCCAGCACCTTCTTTCAATATTGAGATCAGCTATTAAAAAGTAGCTTAAACTACTATTATTTAATTATTTCTGCCTCTCTACCATTTAAAAAATGGACTTTCAAAGGAAAAAGAGACCATTGGAGGGAAATATGTTTTCAATAGACATATTTCTTGCAAACACATATACTTATTTTTTCAATTGGTTGGTTAATGGGTAAATTGATTGGTTTAGTTCTCTTATGGGTGTTTGGTTTGTCAATAGATTGAAGATTTTTATTACCCCAAAGAGCCTGGAGGAAATTCATCCTAAGCACTTAATTTTCACAATAAATTACAGTTTTATTATTCTTCCTGTATAATTTTAAAAATTCAAACAGTGTAAACAAGGTAAAAAAGGCAATACATAAAAGTAAAAGAAAGTAATACATACCTTATGCTTCTACAAATCTAAGATAACCATTATTAACATTCTAGTGACCAAACTTACTTGTATTACTTTATGCATAACGATAGATAAGTAGGTAGATAGATAGACAAATAGATAGATAGAACTTTACATAAATGGAATCATAGCACGTAGAGGAATGGAATCATAGCACGTAGAGGTTTTATTTTTAATAATCATTAAATTTACTTTTGGTGACCTCCCACTGATATCCACATAACTGCCTCTCAGTGCCATCTCTAGATAATTCATATTAGGAACTTGTTTACCTTTTTCATATTTTCCCCATTTTTATAAAATCATTTGCAATGATATTTGGGGATTTTGCAACTGTTTTACAAAAATCAAATCAGATAATTCTGTGTCATTGACTTTTTCCCTTGAAAATATCTAGGAATCCTCTTCGAGTCTGTTGTCTTAAACATAATTTATCTTTTTTAATAGTAATAGCTAAATAATGTACCATAGTGTTAGAAGTATAAAGTTTTATTTCCAAATAGTGATCACCTCATGTGTTTCTATTTTTTGCAAATAGTAGTAAAAGGAATATCCTTGGACATCTATATGATAGATATATAAGGTCTTACTTTATTTTTTAAATCTTATTGCATATATTTAAGAAATACAACATGATGTTATAAGATACATATATGTAGTAAAACGATTACTACAGTGGAACAAATTAACGTATCTGTCATTTCACATAGTTACCCATTTTCCCCCCTGTGACAAGAGCTCAACTCATTTAGCAAAATCCTGAATACACTTTATTATTAACTATATTCCTCACATTTTACATTATATATTTCAATTTGTTCATCCTACATATTTGCTATTCTTTGACCTATCTCTCCTCATTCCCTCCGCTCTACCCTGGCCTTGCTAATCACTATTTTATTCTGTATTTCTATATATTTAACCTATCATTTTTTTTTAGAGTCCACATCTATGAGATCATGCAGTATTTTTCTTCTTGTGTCTGGTTCATTTCACTTAGCATAATGTCCTCTAGGTCTATCCATGTTGTGGCAAATGGCAGGATCTCCTTTTCAAGGCTGAATAATATTCCATTGTGTGTGTGTATATATGTGTGTATGGATACTTAAGTTGTTTCCATATCTTGGCTATTGTGAATAGTGATGCAATGAATATGGAAGTACAGATATCTTTACAAGATGGTGATTTCTTTCCTTTGAGTATATGCCCAGAAGAGGGATTGCTGGGTCATATGGTGGTTCTATTTTTAATTTCTGTAGGAATTGTCATACTGTTTTTCATAATGGCTACGCCAATCTACATTCCTACCAACAGTGTACAAGAGTTCCCTTTTCTCCACACCCCTGTCCACACTTGTTTTCTCTTGTCTTTTGATAATAGCTATCCTTATAGGTGTGATGTGATATCTTGTAATGGTTTTGATTTGCATTTCCCCGATGATAAATGACGTTGAGCACCTTCTCATGTACATGTTAGCCATTTTTATGTCATCTTTGGAAAAGTGTCTATTCAAGTCCTTTGCCCATTTTTTAATCACGTTATACATTTTCTTGCTATTGTGTTGTATGAGTTCTTTATAAATCTTGGTTATTAACCCTCAGCTGATAAATGGTTACAAATATTTTTCCTAATATGTAAGTTGCCTTTTCATTTCATTGATTGTTTTCTTTCCTGTGAAGAAGTTTTCAGATTGATTTAATTACATTTATTTATTTTTGCTTTTGTAGCCTGAGGCTTTTGTGTGATATCTAAGAAATCATTGTCAAGGTCAATGTCAGGGAGATTTCCTCCTATGTTTTCTTCTAGGAGTTTCATGGTTTCAGGTCTTATGTCTAGGTCTTTTATCCAGTGTGAGCTGATTTTTGTGTATGGTATAAGATAAGGGTCCAATTTCATTCTTTTGCATGTGGAAACCATTTTACCAGCACCATTTATGAAAGAGACAATGCTTTTGCCCTTATGTCTTTTTGGTGTCCTTGTCAAAAACTAGTTGACCATATATGTTTAGATTTATTTCTGGGCTCTCTATTCTGTTCCACTGATCTATTTTGTTGTTGTTGTTGTTGTTATGTTTGTACCATACTGTTTTGATTACCATAGCTTTGCAATATAATTCTAAATTAGGAAGTGTGATGTCTACAACATTGTTCTGAGGACTGCTTTGGCTAGGCCTTACTTTAATATTAATAGGATAGGTTTTCAGAAGTAGATTACAGAGTCAAAAGATATGTATACATGTTAATTATACTAGATTTTACCTGAAACATTTTTTTAAAGCCTGTAAAAAGCTTTAACATAGATTTGTTAAATGACATTTAACATAGGTATGTTCAATGACAATGAAATATATATTGCTTTGCCATAATAGAAAGGAATATTAAAAAGCACCTCTCTTTCATTCCTTCTTTCATTCACTCATGTAGTCAATGAGTACCTAGATGCCAGATACAAAACCAGTCTATCACTTCATTTTGATCACCATCAATAAAAATTAAAATTGCTAGATCCACAAGTTTTCCACATAATTTTAATAACTACTTTGCATAGACTCCCAAAAATTTCCCCTGGGGGGGTCTTTGAGAATCACCTTTTTCATGTGGGATGGTTGGTTGACTGGTTAATTTTCAGGCTACTCTACTTTCCCAAGTCACAGAATCACTGTCACCATGCATCTCTATTATTAATGGGCAAAGACTATATTCTTCAGGTGTATTGGAGCAGAAAAAAGATAAAAAACTAATGCTGCCACCATTAATCTACCTAACCAAATTCACTGTAAGTTATTGTCTGATTTAAAGAGTCATAGAGTGTTTTTGTCCCAGAAATCATATGAGGTGGTTTCCTGTCTACATTCATACCATTATTTTAGAAATGTTTACTAAATTTAGCTAACCAGGCTTTCTAAAATAAACTTTAAAATAATTGGTAAATGCAGCCCAAACTAAAATGTATCACTTAAAATACAGATAACAGATTTGCTAAGGTACCTTAAATAGAAGTTAAAGATAGTTGCACCCCAGAATTCAATAAAGAAAATATGTAGAATCCATATAACTTACATATTGCTCTGTGTCTGATCATATCATATAAAGCTATTTTGAATTTTATTTTTAACTGACACAGAGGAGAAAATGCTTTATTAATTGAGGAAAGAAATCTTTGAATAGGAACAGCATTGACTTTTAAATTATTGGCCTTATCTTGCTCTTTTATGTATGCTCAGAATAGTGACAGCATTTTCAACAGTGTTCCAAAAGCCGTTTAGCTTGCAAAGTGGAATTATTGTGATACAGTACACTTAATGCATTTCTTCTTCATAGCATCTTATTTCATAAAAATCAATTGGATTTTATGCCTTGCATAGAAGGCCCTTCTTCCACAATGAAGTCAGAGTTATTATAGGTAAGCTGGCCAGATATGATCTAATGCACTAGAACCTTTCTATAGTATTTATTGTTGTACAGAATGCAGTGTAAGGCACTCCAGCACACTACAATAAGTAGCACTTTCTCTAGCACATCCATTGTAGGAACTCTTTATAGGAAGCTATTAATATTACAAAGGTAGGCAAGAATGTCTTGAAGTTTTTCCAGAGAGTAGTTTACTGAAGTAACAAAAAAGCTGTCCTAATACAAGTTTGCACATAAATTGCACCTAGCACAGTGCTATGGTAGGCATTTAAGAGATAGTCGTTGAATAAATGAAGACAGTTCTCTAACATGTGCAATTATGATACAAGAGTAAGACACCAACAGACACAAGCAAAGGATACAAGCTCCATGAAAATAATACTGGATTTACATACAGACAAATAATCAGAGCTGGGGGACCAGAAGCATATTACAAATTAGAGGACAAACTTCCATGTCCTTTGGGAGCCCAGCTGCCAATGCGATCTCAGATTAAAATTCCTTCTGGTTCTTCTAAAAAAATTTGTTTTCTTGCATCCTCAGGGAGCTTTATAACTTCCTAGCTTCTTTCAAGTATTGTGGAGACTCGGTTTCTACAAAGACCCTGCTCACCAAATGACAGTGATGGTAACAACCATAGGGCATTCCTGAACATTTACTGAATAAAAGAATAAAAAATTTTTCTTCAGTTTTCATCTCCCTTTTTAATGAGCCTGGGTTTCAAACCTTGAGGCTTATTCCTGCAGCATGAATTAGCAAAGTTTCAGTAAATGCTAATTTCCCTTAAATATCCATAAAAATAAATTAAAATATTCTAAAACTGATTCCAAACCAATGACCAAAAATAAATACAAGCATACTTTAGAGATATTGTGGTTTTGGTTCTAGACCACAGCAATAGAGTGAATATAGTAATAACATGAATCACACAAATTCTTTCATTTCCTAGTGCAAATAAAATTATGTTTATACTTTACCATAGTATATTAAGTGTGCAATAGCATTATGTCTATAAAAACAGTGTGCACATCTTAACTTAAAAATATTTTATTGGTAAAAATTGCTAAGGATCATCTGACCCTTCATAGCGTAATAATCTTTTTGCTTATGAGGGTCTTGCCTCAGTTTTGATGGGTTGATGGATGCTGACTGAATAAGGTGGTGGTTGCTGAACATTGGGGTAGTTGTGATAATTTCTTGAAACAAAACAGTAGAGTTTGCTGCATCAATTGTCTCTTCCTTTCACAAAAGATTTCTCCATAGCATGCGATGCTGTTTGACAGCATTTTACCCATGGGAGAACGTCTTTCAAAATCAGAGTTAATCCTCTCCAGCTTGGCCACTGCTTTATCAACTAAGTTTATGTAATATTCTAGATCCTTTGTTGTCATTTCAACAATGTTCATGGCATCTTTACCACGAATGTATTCTATCTCAAGAAACCATTTTCTTTTCTCATCTATAAGAAGTAAGTCCTCATCCATTCAAGTGTTATCACCAGATAACAGCAGCTCAGTCAAATCTTCAGGCCCCACTTCTGACTGTATTTCTCTTGCTATATCCACTACATCTGCAGTTACTTTCTCCACTGAAGTTTGAATCCCTCAAAGTCATCCATGAAGGTTGAAATCAACTTTTTCCAAACCCCTGTTAATGTTGACATTGTGATCACTTGCTATGAATCATGAATGTTCTTAATAGCATCTAGAATGATGAATCCTTTCCAGAAGGTTTTCAATTCAGTTTGTTCAGATCCATAAGAAAAATTATTATCTGTGGCAGCTAAGACCTTATAAAATTTTATTTCTTAAATAATAAGAGTTGGAGTCAAAATTACTCCTTGACCCCTGGGCTACAGAATGGGTGTGGTGTTAGCAGACATGAAAACAACATTAATCCCCTTATACATCTCCATCAGTACTTTTGGGTGACTAGCTGCATTGCCAATGAGCAGTAATATTTTGAAGGAAATCTTTTGTCTAAGCAGTAGGTCTCAACAGTAGGCTTAAAATATTTAGTAAACCATGTTGCAAACAGATGTACTATCATCCAGGTTTTATTGTTCCATTTATAGAGCACAGGCAGAGTAGATATGACATAAGTCTTCTGGGGCCTAGGATTTTGTGAATAGTAAATGAGCATTGGCTTGAACTTAAAGTCACCAGCTACATAAGTCCTTAACAAAAGAGCCAGCCTGCTCTCTGAAGCTTTGAAGCCAGGCATTGACTTCTCTTAGCTATGAAAGTTCTAGATGGCATCTTCTTCCAACAGAAGACTGTTTTGTGTACATTAACAATCTGGTTTTTAGTATAGCCATCTTCAACAATGATCTCAGCTAGATTTTCTGGATAACTTGCTGCAGGATCTCCATCAGCACTTGCTGCTTCACCTTGTTCTTCTGTGGTATAGAGATGGCTTCTTTCCTTAAACTTCCTGAAGCAACTTCTGCTAGCTTCTAACTTTTCTTCTACAGCTTCCTCACCTCTCTCAACCTTCATAGAAATTGAAGAGAGTTAGGGCCTTCCTCTGAGTTAGCCTTTGGCTTAAGAGAATATTGTGGCTGGTTTCCTCTTCTATCTAGACCACTCAAATTTTCTCCATATCAGCAATAAGGCAGTTTCGCTTCCTTGTCATCTGTGTGTTCACCAAAGTAGCACTTTAAATTTTCTTCATGATCTTTTCCTTTGCATTTACAACTTGGTTATTTGGCACAAGAGGCCTAGCTCTCAGCCTGTCTCAGCTTTCAACATGCCTTCCCTATTAAGCTTAATCATTTCTAGCTTTGGATTTAAAGTAGAAAACATGGAACACTTCCTTTCACTTGAATACTTCAAGGCAATTGTAGGGTTATTCTTGGGCCCAATTTTAATATTGTTATGTCTTAGAGAATAAGGAGGCCAGAGAGGGAGAGAGAGATGAGGGAAAGGCTGATCAGTGGAGCAGTCAAAATATATACAACATTTATCGATTAAGTTCTCCATCTTACATAGATATGGTTTGCAGCAAAAAAATTACAACAGTAACATCAAAGATCAGTGGTCACAGATCATTATAACAGATATAATAATAACAAAAAAGTTTGAAATATTGCAAGAATTAGCAAAATGTGAAACAGAGACACAAAGTGAGTACATGCTGTTGGAAAAATAGCGCTGATAGATTTGCTTGATGCAGGGTTGCCATAAATCTTCAACTTGTAAACAATGTACTATATGAAGTGCAATACAGCAAAATGCTATAAAATGAGGTACACTTGTATCTCTATGTAATTTTATATCATCTATAATATCTAACTTTTATTTCATAATTCCTTTTCTTCTTATTTTGGCTAAAAGCTTTTCATTTCTTTTCCCCATATTTCCCAGACAAAAATACTTTCTCTAGATTTTTTGTAAGGTTGTTCTTGTTTTATTCCTGACATTGAAGTTTTATCCCAGCTGGAAATGAGTTTTTACATGCTGTAAGATAGGGATCCTAATTTATTTTTTTGTCTACCAGATAGATGGGTTACTGAGCAAGAACCACCCTTTTCACTCTGAATTAAAATGTCATTTTAACCTATATTTAATTTTTATACACATAGGGATCTTTTTTGGATTCATTTTTCTGTTCTATGATGTGCTTTTTTATACCTATACCAATAACATACCAATTTGAGTTGAGATATGTTATGCTATGGCCTAGTATTTTATAAGGTCAGTCTCCTACTTACCCTACTTTCTTTATAGGGTAAGAAAATATTATTTTCTTTTATAATGTTCTTGATTATCTTAAGGTATTTCTTCTTCCATGTAAATTTTAATGTAATTTATCCAGTTCAAAAAAATCTGTTGAGATTCTAATTAGTAATTTATTACATTTATTTTTTATGACATCAGGTTATTTCCATTCAAGTAAATAATCTTCTATCTTTGGAAACATTCTTTATGCCCTACATATCCTACATATGTCTTTCAATGTAATTTCATGGTTTTCCTTCTATAGATCTAGTGCCTTTGTTGTTAAATTACTTCCTAAGAATTTTATCTTTTTTTCATAGAATTGCTAATAATATATTTTTGTTACATCCATTTCCAGGATCTTATTGTTAATACAGAAAACACTCATAATTTTGTAATTCTCTCTTTTATCCAAACAGTTTACCACATATTCTCATTAATTCTATTGGATTTTTTTTCACCAGAGTTTCTTAGGTATATCAACATTTATTTCTACTTTTTCAATACTTACATCAATTATTTACTTTTATTGTCTCAAAGTTTTACCCAGAACAACCAAAGACCCTGATTAATAATAACACCAATGGCACATATCTTTGTTTCATTATTAATTTTATTGTAATGGTTTTTGCCACTTAGAAAAATATAGGCTTTTATTTTTAATAAATGACATTTTCTATCTTTAAGCAGCTTCTTTTGTTAATATTTAACCTAGTGGTTTTCAAAAACTAGCTGACAAATTTAAGCATATCATTTTTATTTTCTATTTCTGTAATCATGTTGTTTCTTTAATTTGTTGTCATAAGTTATTGTTCTAATTTCTAATATTTAATCACATTTGCATTTCTGGAATAAACCTTGTCTCATATAAATGCATTATTCTTTTTACATATTGTTGAATTCTTCTTGCCAATATATAATGTAGCATATTTATGTCTCTATTTTTTTAAAGTGAGATTAGACTATATATCTTTTCTTTATAATCTTTATGAGATTTATTACTAAAATTTTACCAATTCCAAAAAATTAGTAAGAAAGTTTCTTATTTTTTCCATGGCATGACACAGTTTAAATAGCATGAGAAAGTTAAACTTATAAAAACTGAATCAAATCCATCTATAAGTCTATCTGGTATTGGTGACCTTTTCAAAGGTAGCTCCATAACCACTATTTAAGATCTTTTATGGTAAATGGTCTGAGTATTCTTTCTGGATTGCTATTTTTTAGATTGCTATTATTAATCTATATTTTTATAGAAAGCCATTTGTTTCCTCTAAGTTTTCAAAAAGTTTTCCCCAAAAATTGTAGTTTCTCTATAATTCCTTTTATCTTTCCTCTCATTCTATTTCTTTCCCACAGCTAATTTTGTATAATTTTCCTCTATCTCTTTTTTCATCAGTTTCATAATTGAAACTCTAGTAGATCTCTTTAATTAGTTATTTCATAAAACCAGCTTTTTTGATTAATTTTATCATTACTACTATTTTTTGTGCTTATTCAGCAATTTCAAATTTATCTTCTCTCTTTCTACTTCCTTTTGGCTAATTATTCCATTCTTTTGTCAGTTTCTTAAGATGAGGTTTGGTAATTTTATTATTGATGTTCATTATTGTAATTTATAATATGGAATATAATAGAGGATATACATTTTCTTCTAATTTTATAGGCAGTGATGTGAGGTTCTATGCTCACTGCTTTGTAGAGTTGGTAATGTCAATTTTTATCTCCTGTAAGAATCAACTAGCAGTGTGTCTCTTAATTACCAAGTAATTAAATTGGAGTTTTATATTTAGCATTTAATTTATTTTATTAAAAGATACGATCCTTAAATACTCTAGTTTGTTTTTACTTGTTGAGGTTTTCTTTTAAAATCCAGTATCTAGTCAATCTTTATAAATATTCCATGGATAAATGAAAACCTATATTTTCTTTTGAAAAATGTAAGTTACTACCAAAACAAGAATATTTATCATAGATTTCAAATTCTCTATAATATCCTATATTTTTGTCTACCATATCTGTTCAGTTGGAAAGGGGTGTTTCATTACATTTTATCGATTCTTAGTCTATTTAAATTTTAGTCCATTAAATTCCACCTTATCTGATAGTATTGTCCCTTCTATATTCCTGTGAATACATTTGCATGATTTTTTAAATGTATCCTTTTATTTTTCTACCTTTCCTTTATTATTTTAAGAGTATTTCTTATAGGGCTTTCTTTTAAAACTGATTTTAGAGTCACTATTTTAATAAGAGCATTTAGCCTGATCACATTTGATAAAACAAGGACTACATTTGATTTTATTCCTTCCATTTTACTTTGTGTATATGTTTATGTTATTTCTTCTTTTCTCTTGATCAAATTATTCCCTTTTTCCTCATAGTTAATTTGGAAGTTCTACCTTTCAATATTTTAATTGTTACCTTTTCTTTCCTGGTACTTATGTTAAGATGTATTTTTCTCTACTACAATTAGAAAAGGAGATGAGAATTACTTTTCCAGACAAGACAAGCTATTCTCTATACAAATAATTCCTACAGATATCAACAAGATGAAACCATAAAATACTTTTATTCTTTCATAAATACAAATATCTGTCTTTTGGCCGGGCGCGGTGGCTCACGCCTGTAATCCTAGCACTCTGGGAGGCCGAGGCGGGTGGATAGCTTAAGGTCAGGAGTTCGAAACCAGCCTGACCAAGAGCGAGACCCCGTCTCTAAAAAAAAAAAAAAAAAAATCTGTCTTTTACTCCAAAAAGTGAATGCTATTCTTACAAGGTCTAAGATTTTAGGATTACAGGTCTTTGCTCTCATAGTGATGCCTATAAAAAGTGTAATTTGCAGACATTGTCTTAACTAAAAAAAGCCAGGAACAGAAAATTAAGCACCACATGTTCTCACTCATATGTGGAAACTAAAAATGTTGATTTCATAGAAGTAAAAAGTAGAACAGAGGATACTAGAGGCTGGGAAGTGTCGGGGAAAGGGAGGAATAAGAAGAGATTTGTTAAAGTATACAAAATTGTAGCTAGATAGGATAAATAAGTTCTAGTGCTACTACTGTGGGATGACTATAGTTAACATATTACATATTTTCAAATAGCTTGAAGGAGGATTGAATGCTCCCAACACAAAGAAATGATAAATGTTTGAGATAACAGATTTGTTAACCATCCTGATGATCAGACTCTACATTATATGTATCAAAACATCACTATGTACCCCATAAATGTGTACAATTATTATATGTCCATTAATAATAAAATATAATATTTAAAAAGAATATTTTTTAGCTTTTTTCAAATAATATGTTAATTATTTGGGGCATCTTACAAATTTATTTTTCTTGATTTTTGGATCTTGGAAATTTTATTATAATATACCTATATATATTTTTTCTCAGCAGATCTGGCTGAAACCCAGTGTGCCCTTTCAGCATGCAATAACTTATCCTTCCTTAGCCTCAAGAAAAATGTTATGTTGTTTGTTATTGTCTTTCCTTCACCTGCTGCTTTGATTTCTTCTGCAATTTCTAATATTAACATGTTAAATGTTTAGTATATATATTCCAAATCTATTGTCCAGTTTTCTTATGCTTTTCATCTCTTTATATTTCTGTCTGTGCTTTACAGTATTTCTTTCACTTTTTGTCTGGGTGGCTAATTCAAGTTTCAGCAGTGATTAAATTTATCTTCAATTTATCTACTAACTTTCATTTTGGTTTGAAAATAATGACTATTATTTCTAGAAAGTCTTTTATGCTGTGTATACATCTTCATAAATGTTCTCAATTTTTGTTGTATAAGTCTTTTCCATTGGCTGCTTCTTTTGCTTATCTTCTCTGTGATTTCTGGGCAGCATTTTTCAGCTCACTATGACTCTGGTATGGTTGCTTTGTATCCTAAGTTATATCGGTCCCAAAAGAAATGAAAGGCAAACCATTTTCTACCACCATGGGCAAGGAGGAGAGCAGCAAGTGGTAGCCATTCCTCCACTAAGGCATTGAGATGGAATCTCCCTCATCTCCTGTCTCCTCACATGTTCCTTATCTCAGAAATAAGAAGATAACTGTTTACCACTCAGTAACTCCTCAGATTCTTCTTGGCCAACAAGACCAAGTCAACTTCTGTGGTCTGATGACAATTCTAACCTTTGCATCTTCTAGACTCTCTGAAGGTCAAGCTCTTCCTAGCATCTACTGTATACCAATCCTTGACCTGAGGCTTTCTGATTCTAGTCTCCAGGTTGTTGCCTGACCCCCAGGAAAGAGAGTTCTATGCTGCTTCTACCCACTGAGTCTCCTCTATCTGACTCATACTCATCTGTCTACAACCCCAGAAATCACTTCCCCAGGAGACATAGACAGATTGATGCTGGGCAAGAAAGAGAGATGATGTGTAGTCAGGCAGCTATATTTCCAGATCCTCTTAAGGGGTCAAAATAGTAAATAAGTTTATTCTGCATTCATTTTGTCATATGATATTGGAAATAAATCACTTAAAATGTGGTTATAAATGTCTTTTCTCCTTGGAAAAATTCTTTCAAACAAATTCACCTGCCTCCCTCTCTCATTTTCCCCAGAATTCTCTATCACTCCTTTCTTAGTATATCCATGGCATCCAGGGCATTCCTTGATTGCTGTAGCATTTATCAGGTTATCATAATGAATTATGCACATATCTGTCTTTGAGACAGAGGAAAGTGTTATTCATCCCTAAACCCAAAGCAGTTATTGCAGCACTTAGAGTAAGTATGCAAGAAATTGTTGAATTAGTTAGTTTCATTTGCTATGAAAGACTCATTCCTTAAAATCTAGCTTTGAAAAATATTTTCTTTAGAAAAGTTTAAAATTTAGCTTTCAAAAATTTTATCTACAGTGCTAGGAAATCACATTTGAGGGAGGAAGAAGCATTTTCCAAAAGAAAAGAAACTAGTAAATGTATTCCACATCAATTAATAAGAATAATAATAGAGATGTTGAGCATTTTTTCATATGTTTGTTGACTATTAGTCTGTCTTCTTTTGAAAAGTTTCTGTTCCTGTCCTTTGCCCACTTTTTAATGGGGTTGTTTGATTTTTTTTCTTGCTGATTTTCTTGAGTTCTATATAAATTATAGTTATCAGCCCTTTATTGGATATGTAGCATGAGAATATTTTCTCCCATTCTGTAGGCTGTTTGTTTGCTCTCATGATAGTTTCCTTGACTGTGCAGAAGCTTTTTAATTTGATCAGATTCCATTTATTTATTTTTGTCGTTGCTGTGATTGCCTTTAAATGCAAATCAAAACCACAATGAGATATCACTTAACTCCAGTGAGAATGGCCTTTATTATCAAAAAGTCCCAAAACAATAAATGTTGGCATGGATGCAGAGAGATAGGAACAACCATACACTGCTGGTGGGACTGCAAACTAGTGCAACCTCTGTGGAAAGTAACATTGACATACCTCATAGAGCTGCAAGTAGATCTACCGTTTGATCAGAAATCCCATTACTGGGCATCTACTCAAAGGAACAAAAGATGCCCTATAAAAAAGACATCTGCAGTAGAATGTTTATAGCAGCACAATTCACAATTGCAAAGATGTGGAAACAACCCAAGTGCCCATCAATACATGAGTGGATTAATAAAATGTGGTATATGTATACTAAGGGGTTACTCAGCCACAAAAAACAATGGTGATCTAGCACCTCTTGTATTATCCTGGATAGAGCTGAAGCCCATTCTACTAAGTGAAGTATCACAAGAATGGAAAAACATGCACCACATGTACTCACCAGCAAATTGGTATTAGCTGATCAACACTTATGCGCACATATAACAGTAACATTCATCGGTGTCGGGCAGGTGGGAGGGCAGAGGAGGGGATGGGTATATTCACACCTAATGGGTGCAGTGCACACTGTCTGGGGGATTGACATGCTTGAAGCTCTGACTCAAGTGGGGCAAAGGCAATATATGTAACCTTAACCTTTGTACCCCCGTAATATGCTGAATAAAAAAATAAATTTAAAATGATAATAATAATAATATATCGTCAAGAATGTTACTTGAATTAATTAATGTACTTGTTAAGCCACAAAACCTGCTTTTTAAATAGATAAATGATAAACTAAATCACCAACTTGAATGTGTGATTAAAAATGTTTTTCCAGAAACAGTGATTTTATAACCTCGACTTTATCAACAGGAGTATGTATTGGTAAAACAAACAGCTAATGCCAAGCCCTACACTGTAGCCATTGGAAAGGATTTTTCTCTGATGGACTTTGGAGTCACACACAATGGGACTCACATCTGATTTTCCCATTTCTAGCAATGTGGATGTGAGAAAGTTATTTAACTCTCTGAATTTCAGTTTCCTTATATATAAAATGAAATTAATACTATCCACCTTACAAGGTTCTCATAAGGATCAAATGTGATAGTCAATCAAAATATTTGATGCTGATTATTAATATGTTGCTTGTTTTTACTCTAGTTATTAGTATTAGTAGATATTAATCAAGATTAATTAAGATTAATTAAAAAATATTCTATTTAGGGTAAAAACCAATAATGTTTAGCCAGTAACTGCGTTGGAAGTTATTCTTGGATAATGAAAAAAGCAAAGGGAATTATTAAACCAGAGAACTTAAAATAAAACAATAATAATCTATTGTGCTAAATTTTGATGACAAGAATGCACAGATTTTGCTTATTATCAAGGCAAACATCAGGGGAAAATGAATTTAGGTATATTGTTTGCATGTAATTAAGTGACCTAGAATCATAGATGTATGTTTAACTTTCATAATCTTTACACAGATTACAAAATGTTTACCACTTCTCTGAACATGTTTAAATGTGAAAATTTCCATCAGACATTAAAAATTGCAACAAAAAATCCTGGATAGACTATTTTTTTAATCTGATGAATATTTTCTTCCTAAACACACACATTCATTCTCTCTCTTTTTCAATTGCTTCCTCTCAAAGATAAGCTTGCTTACCTTCTCATAAAACTTAATGATTTTTTTTCAAAACAAATAATGGAAAATATGAAGAGAATATTTTATAGTTGTCCAACTCATTTGTAAAGTAGATAATCAAGAAGAATAATTTAAGCCCTGGAAAGCTATTCAGTTCTATTTATTAAGTACCCACTTCATGTAAGCTGTGAAAAATGGTTTATGAACTATAAAACAAATCCTCAATATGTCCTCAGTATTTTTCCAGGATGATATCATTTCATTGCTTAAAGAAGTGGTCTCCAAACATCTTTATATAGTACTTTTGCAAAATATGTGTAGTTTAATAAGTTGATACAGATACAAATGTAATACTATATTGTATATATACTTAAGGTAATATAAATGTGTTTTTAAATGATGAAATAAAATAAATATAAATAAAGCTAAATTTTCCTATACTTCTTAGGCTCATCTTCTGTCTTCCTGGCCTTATGGGCCAGAGGCCTAGATAAGGAAAAAGGATTAAGTGAACAACCGATATCCTTTCTGGCTGAAGAGTTCTTTGTTTTTCTGCCTTTAAGAGCATTTTCCTCAACTGTTTCAAGATGTCATCTCCCAGAGATAGAATGTAGCAACACCAAACATCACGGCAAAAAAAAAAAGCTTTCTGTTCTATCCAGATTCTGTCCAGATTTTACAAATCAATTGCAACATATAAGCTGGTACTGTTATATGCTGACAAATATAGTAGGTTATTACCTAACAGCAAATATAAAGATATCAAATTATAAAAATTATCCTAGTATATCTTAAAATGTTTCCATATCAAATATATTAAATAAAGAAATTATATGCAAACTGAAATCTATTATTAGTCCCTAAGCCTAAGAGTATATTAGTTTTGTGAATTCCATTTAACACTGACCATTTCTGTAATGCTTAAGATAAAGTGAATAATGATTTAAAAAGAATAAAGTAGAAGGTACTGAATTACATTGCGCAAATTACAGCACAGAATAATTTATAGTCTTCAAACCACTATATTAGGCTTCAAAGTCAAGACCTTTAATACATGAGTCAGGGTTCTGTGATTTTATTTTCCTTGCTTGTTTGTGTCATTTGAGTTGGCTGCAGGCTCAACCAGATGACAAAATGTTCGGTGGTTTGCAGTGTAAAAGTTTATCTTCACAAGCAAAAGGGCTTTAGCTAAAACCTCTCATTGTCTTTAAATAAGAGCTTAAGAAATACAGCAAAATCTTTAGACTGAAGCTAAATAAGATTTTGTGAATTTGTATTGCCCTATATTCAAAGATTTAGCATATATTACCATAAAACAGAAGTAGAATTTCTCTAACTTGGAATATTCCTGATTAATTCTCCCAAATGCCTTTACAACAGTAGATGAACATTTCTAGTCAGTAGTTCAAAATAACTCTTGGAATCACATCTTAAGTGATTCCAACTCATTAAGATGAGAAGTAGTTGTTAATCAGACAGCTAGGAGAGGGCTTCCAGAGTAAATCTTTGCAGTGATTTGATAGAAAAAAACGCTGACCGGTGAGAATCAAAATTGTTACTTACATATGTAGTTTCTGAAAGAAGAAAAACTAAAAGGGAAAGCAGCGCTGCACTATTGTAGAAAGTCTTCCCTCCCGACCAGGGGCTTGGAGAAAGAGCTACAGTCCGCAAGTGGGTGCTCCAGGAAAATTATTTCTCTAACAGATTTGACACATCTTGCAATGGATTCACACTGCCTTGGCAAGCAAATGGATTAGCTTTGATGGTGTTGCCAATAAAGCCACAGTCTTTTGTTGCTGCACAAACACATTTCTCTCTTTCTTTATATGGCCTCCAGCAAACTACACATGTTACTTTTGTTTGGGTAATTTACTGTCTTGGAAGAGGAAGTATGAAATTACTTTTCAGAGAAAACCATTGAAACTCCTTGGCTGGCAGCATCAGAAATATCACCACAAAGCTTTCTCTGATCAAATGGAAATACTCAGAGGGGAAAAAAAGTAACCTTCTTAAATTCAACCAGCAAAATTCCCCCAAAACCCTCCTTCATAAAGCTTGATCTTTATAAGCCATCTGTTTCTCAACAGACTATATTCTTTGCCTTAACCATCCCTCTTCATGTTCCTTCCAAACATATTCCCCATTATTTACCTACATGATTAATAAAGATCTCTGAAATGAGAACATTAACTCACTTCACAGCCTCTTTGCGCTGTTATTGTCTCTTCTTATTTAAAAAAATTAAGATTTAAAAATTTATACTCTACTTTTTTGGGCATTTCTTGATACTCAACTACTGCTTTAGTTAACATCACAGTTTGCTTGTTTGATAGCTTGTCCTTTTGCTTTTGGTGTTCACATTTTTTTCATATTTTAGAATATATTTTTACCTAATGAGAATCTGCTGCTTCCATAGCTTTGAAATGCGATAGTAAATAAGGAATTTATGGGATATACAAAACATTTTTCCATTGTTTCAATCAAAGGAGCAGTTGTGATGCTCTTTATCTATGCAGTGAATGTAATTAAATTTTTAATTTAATGTGCAGTGATTTTTAACAGCATTCCGTTAAAAGTAAAATAATATTAGATTAACCCAAAGGATTTTTAAAAATAAATTTTAACTCTCTCATTCTAGTATTGGTTGGAATTAAAAACAAACTTTAAAATTATTTTCTTTTAGGATGCTCAACATCAAGAGTCATTAGGGAAATACAAATCTAAACCACAATGAGATGCCACTTCACACCCATTAGGATGACTATTATTAAAAAGAAGAAGAAAGAAGAAGAAGAAAAGAAGAAGAAGAAGAAGAAGAAGAAGAAGAAGAAGAAGAAGAAGAAGAAGAAAAGAGAAGAGAAGAGAAGAGAAGAGAAGAGAAGAGAAGAGAAGAGAAGAGAAAAGAAAAGAAAAGAAAAGAAAAGAAAAGAAAAGAAAAGAAAAGAAAAGAAAAGAAAGAAAAAAAAGCAAGCAGAAAATAACCAGGATTGGCTGCAGATGGAGGCTGGATCCCTGGCATATTGCTGGTGAGAATGTAAAATGGTATAGCTTCTATGGAGTACAGCCTCTGCTTGGTGGGTCTTCCAAAAAGTAAATACAGAATTACCATATGATCTAGCAATTCCATTTCTGGGTATATACACCAAAGTATTCAAAGTGGGGACTCAAACAGATATTTGTACACCAATGTTTTTCGTAGCATCATTCACAATAACCAAAAGGAAATATCCATCAACAGATGAGTGGTTAAACAAAATGTAGCAAATACATACAAATAATATTATTCAGCCTTAAAAAGCAATGGAATTCTGATATATGCTTTAACATGGATGAAACTTGAAGACATTATTCTAAGTGAAATAAGCCAGGCACAAAAAGACAAATAGTATGATTCCACTTATGTGAGATACCTTGTGTGGTCAAATGCATAGAGGTGAAAAGCAGAATGGTGGTTACCAGGGGCTGGGGAAAGAAAGAGAGGAAGAGTTATTTGATGGGTATGAAGTTTCAGTTTGAGAAGATGAAAAAGGTCCTGAGATGGTTGGTGGTAGTGGTTGCACATCCATGTGAATGTATTTAAGGCCACTTAAAAAATGGTTAAAAAGGTAAATTTTTTGCATATTTTACCACAATAAAAATTATTTTCTTTTCAGAAAATAAACAGATGTGTTTCTTAACAAATATTGAGTTAAATAAATATTAAATATTCACATTATTTTGAAATTATTTTGTGCATTTAGCCCAGGAAGTGAATAAGTTAATTAATCTCATAATCTAAGATGTTAACAAAATTCCGATGTTCTATTCTGGGCTTAAAAGCATTAGTGGATACTTGGGACCTAATAAATCTGAACTTTATCCGATGCTTGTGCCAAAGCAACAATCTTTAAAAGCTAAAGCTCTTAATGAGTCAGGCACTCCAAAGATGGCTCAGGAAACCTGACACCAAAACCCCCTTTCAGATCTCGTAGAATTATCTTCATCAAGGATAGACAAATAATATGCTTATCTTCGTGTCTGGAGAAAGACTAGGGACTATTATTGTTGCAGCTCTGAGGCTCATTTAAAGGGGTTCAGACAAGAACTAAAGCCTCTGTTATACAGGGAGGTAAATACTCCCCCAACCAAGATATTTTAGAAACTTCTCTTGAATGTGTACATAGCCTACTTTTCCAAAATGCATTTGTGTGACTGATATGAACCACATAACTCAGACATCAAAACATTTTGTCTAGCTTATTTACTTCTCTTTACCACTCTGGATTCCTCTCTTTCTTTTCTTTATACGCCCCTTGTTTATTTTTGGTTTTGTTTTGCTTTGTTTTATTTTGCTTTGTTTGGGGAAGAAGTTAGGAAACCATAATGTTAAGTTGGTTTAAAATTGATCTCAAAAAAATAAATTCTGCCACTTCAAACCATGTGTAAACCATGTTTAAATGTGTAGAAGTTGGCCGGGCGCGGTGGCTCACGCCTGTAATCCTAGCTCTCTGGGAGG
>VBSM01002608.1:46049566-46078524 GCA_008086735.1 Cheirogaleus medius
TAACCTATGATTCCTTTGTTTCTGCACCCACCCGTATAACATTGTGCCTCAGGGGTAATTGCAAAGGCACAGATATTGATTTGCTCCCTTTAAAAGAAAAGATGATGTTCTTTCTCGCATTTAGCCAAAAGGAGAAGGGAAATTATTGTAAATGTATTCTATTCTGTTCTAACATTTTTTAATTAAGCTACTTTTCCTTTTATGGTTACAGTACTTAGATTAATCAAGACCAAAACAGCTGCAGCAAAGAATCTATGGGTTCTTTATTCTAGCATAGAAATATAAGCCTCCAAAAATAGGAGACTGCGTAACTTGCTCTTTAAAGAAAAAGCCTTTGATAATTACTCGCAATGGTTAAACATTTCTTTCAACCTTTTACTCTATTAATCTGGATGTCATATTTCTACCTTTAATAATAATTTCAGTTACTCATTTGTACCTCCTCAGATTCAGATAATTCTTCATCCTTATTTGACTTATTACCTTCTGCTTCTTCCGCTAAAGATAGACCATGTTTAATGACAATATTATGTAAAATACCACCCGGCACAAAATTCTTGCCTGCGTTACGAGGGCAGAGATATACTGTTTCACCAAATTTGCCTGGACATTAAAAACCTCAATTTTAGGATAATATCCAGAATTACCTCAATAATCATTCTGGTAAAAAAAAAATGATTCCCTTTATTATTTTTTCAGTGGCAGAGTTAGTCAAGGTGGATCTAAAAAGAGACAGCTAACTTGAAAATCAACAATCTGAAGTCCATAATTGAGTTTTAACAAAAAAATTAAACTTACAAACAGATATCATTTTATAGAATTACTCAAAAGCCAAATTCTCCCAATTTATAAAAAGCGTTGCATTTCTGAAACAGATTGTCTTAAGATGAATGAATCATGACACGATCCTGGGTACTTAGCTATGACATCTGTTAGGTGGTAAATTGCATCGCACGCCACATGCATAATGAAGGAGAGAACAGTTTTTAGTTCTTAGAGTATTCCTCATGTGGAGATGTGCAAATTGAGGCAGGGAAACTCAGGCCAGATGGAAGAGCTGCGATGCTGGAGAGACTGCCTTTAACTTAGTCGTGGTGCTAGGTGTCTCTTAAAACATGTATAATCCAATGAGGTCTCCAGGGAAATGTATTTATAAGCTGTTCCCTATTCCAAATGATGGCAAACGAATATATTTTGTGAGACTTCTGCTGTTACCTTGAAGAATCAGTGTCAAAATGTACAATATACATATTAATTTATTCCTCAGAATGAGACACGTAGAAAACACTTCAGAGGTTAGTATAATAATAATAAAAATGCATCTGCATAGAAGAATAAATTAATTAACATAGCAAACTACTTTGGAGATTAAAGACTGACTTTGTGTTTTCTAAATGAGCAAATACTGTATTTCCTAATTTGTTTAATTAGATAACTATTGAGAGATTTGCTATGTTGAGACAGGAAATAACCCACCACATTCCAGTATTTAGCAAGCTAAATATCATCTTTAAAACTTGCTAAAAGGAGTGTGTAGCATGCCTCACATATAATATATATGTGCACAAATATATGTTTTTGTGACCTATATAAATACATATTTATACACATGCACATTTACATTTAGTTTATTGATTAATCTTTATACTGACAAAGTCTATTAAAAAACAGGAAGACTTTGATCTTCGGGAAGCTAGATGAAGAAAAGGCATATTGCAAAGTCTTCCTCTTTAGCACGCACATCAACTCCTATTGTGAGTTGCTCTCAAGGGAAACTTTGCTGTCATCCATACTGCAATCTACATTCCCAAGGTTTAATTCAGCTAACTCAGTGGTCATAGGATAGAACAGATTTAAACACTTCAGTGTACCCCAGTAGTTTGAAAAATCTAAAAGACTCGGAAATTACTTTAGTGGGAATTTCGAGTATCAATTTTCTTTTCAACTACCTTACAGTGGGCAACTTATTTAACACCTCAATTTTCTTTCTCTGTTCCATTCAGTGGGGCACACAGTACTTGGCAGTTCGCCAGTCCTGGTGATAGATTCTTTGCAAATTCAAAGCACTGAGCATGATTTATACTCTCAGAAACTTAAAAAGCAGATGCGCTCACACAGGTTCAAGTTGTCACTGCCTGTTCTCAAAGTTGGCACTTACAGGATACAGACGCAATTTGTATTTCTCAAGTGGGATGGCGAGGAGTGCTGTGAAGACTTTCTGGGCAACTCTATATTCTTTGAGGCAAAATTAACAATACAGAGACTACTTTTTTAAGGCATATAATTCTTCACTCAAGTAAGGCTTGAATTTCTATCACATGGAATTTAAGGAAAAGCCTCAGAATCTAGAGGTTAAAAATTATTTATTACTCTAGAGCCAAAAAAGAAAAATCAGAGTGAATTTTTATGAGTCAAAACAAAAAATTTTTCATTTCATGTTCATGAAATAATTTTTAAAACATTTGTTACACCATAAAAATTGCACAATCTAACTAAAGAACATTTCAAATATACAGAAGTGTATATTTAGAAAATAATTACCTGAGACACATCAGCCAAATATAACTATTGTAAATATTTTGATGTGTTTTCTTTTTTTTAATCTAATGATGAGTGTTTCTCCCCAAAGCTTTAATCATAATGCTCATTGGAATTTGTGTTTTTCTCCCTTATCATATAATAATAATTTCATTATTGTTACTTATTCCTCTTAAGAAATGATAAATTCTAAATAATAATCTATTACATAGTAACATTCATAGGTAGCTACTTCCTTATTATTGAATATTTATGTAGAATAAAAGATTTTCCTTCATAAATATTGCTACTATTAATACTTTTATTGATGGAATTTTTATTTCATATATACATTGTTTTCTTAGGAGAGAATATAATTTACATGTGGATCAAAGATAATAACATCTATAAGCTTGGTTTGTATTATTATATTGCTTCCTAACATTGCCACCAACGATGTATAAAAATGTCCATTTCACTCTTGCCAATCATATGGTTTTCTCAGTATCTTTAAGAACTTTTTTCTGTCAATAGATTAAATGTGGCATATCATTTTAATTTGTGTTTATTTTATTTCTAGTGAAGTTGAGCATCATAATTCCAGATATGTGCTTATGGTACTAATTTCTCTTTAATATAGTTTTTCATGCATTGGTCCATTTTCTTAAGTCATAATGTTATTTTGTATAGTTTAATATAATAATATCATTTTTAATAAATTAATAGGTTTAACTTGAGATCTCTTATAACCAATATTATCTTTGCTTTTTTGCAATCTCTCTCATATGCTTTCAAAAAGTGTTGTCTTTTAAATAGATTATCTTATGCGAAAATATTCATCTTTACTAAAATTTACCAGCTTTCTCTACCTTGTGTAGCTTTTGACTGTTCTTTCCTCTTAAGATTGTAATTAAGTAATCATTTCTAGATCGATTGTTTCTGTTGCGCTACTGCTGTGGTAGTGAGGGTGATGGTGGATGTTCAGCCTTTTGATTGTTTGATTTTTAATATTTAACACTCCAATTCACTTGAAGTTATTTTAGGTGATAAAGTTGAATATATAAATTGACTTTTCTCCAAATAGCTAATCAATTGTCACAAGTCCATCATGCAATTAAATTCTAAATGATTACATGCAGGTTTGGCTTATATTTATTGCAATGAGAAATTTCAGAATGAAGAGGTTACCACATCAAATGTAAAGCTCTGCCCTGGTTTGGGCATTCATGGAGCCAGAAGCCTAACCACACGGGTATCTTTGGGCTTTGTAGCTACGGAAGACTCTCCTGCCTCTTCTTCTGGCACCAAGTGAAACTTTATTCTCTCTGATTTGTGTCAATCACTATTTTGATTTTACACAAAAGCATTAGTTGACACAATAATCACTAAACTTATGAATAACCATTAAAAGATTCATATCTTATTAATGAGAGAGAAACCTTTTGGCAAAGCATTTCAGTGATGTCTATCAAACTTAAACATGCATATATTTTTGGCCCAGAAATGCATTTATTAGATTACATTCTAAAGATACACATCTAAAAGGCCACACTAGTGTAATGACAAGGATGTTCCCTGGAACACTATTGGTAATGGCAAGTAATCCAAATAGAAATAAATGAAATGTCAGTCAATGGGGAACTGTTTACTCAAACTATTGAGTTTCAAAGTAGCACACCATGTAGCTACTAGAAAAGAATGAGGTGGAGCCAAATATGGTGACATGAAAAGATCTCCAAGAAGTACTATTAAATTGAAAACACAAACAGCCAAAGATTTAGTATAATATACTTTCTTTTACATTCATTATGATGTAAAAGGTACGGATGGGTCTATCTGTATGTATATAGATATAGATATGGAAATTGATGTAGATATGGATATCAATGTAGATGTAGCTATACATATAAATGGCTAAGAATACGGATATGGCTATAGATACAGATGTGTATTTAAATACAGATACAGAGACAAAGACAGCGACAAAGATCATCTTCATTTTCCAGAATTCTGAAGATCAGCACATCCCAGTACTCATAACCTTGACTTTTTTGCATTTCTTTTCTCCTTAATTATCTCATCCAGACTCTTGACTTCAAATACAACTATATGGTGACAATGGCAAAATTAAAGTCTCAAACTGATCTTCTGCTTTGAATCTTGTTCAGTTGTTTATTTAAGAAATACAGAATCAAAGTCGTGAAAATTCACTGGTAAAGAACATAATCATCATGGCCTTTATCAAGCTGAACTTCATATATTTCACCAAACATTTCATATAGTCACTTAATAAGCATAACAAAATTAAAATGTCCAACACTGTACTCCTGGCTGTTCTCACACCGACCTCTCCTCCCCTGTATTTCCTCATTGCATTAAGTGGAACTGCCATTCTTCCAGTTACTCAGGCAAATACTCTGTGTTTCATCCTTGACCCCACTTTTCCCCTTACTTCCTATCCCACACTATATAGAGCCAATAGTAC
This sequence comes from Cheirogaleus medius, assembly GCA_008086735.1. Lineage (NCBI taxonomy): Eukaryota > Metazoa > Chordata > Mammalia > Primates > Cheirogaleidae > Cheirogaleus > Cheirogaleus medius. The sequence continues at coordinate 46,054,569 of VBSM01002608.1, forward strand.
AATTAATAAGACTTGAATATGATATTTGTTTTCTCGACACATGTCGAAATGATTCATATTATTTTCAAGTCTAAAGTATTAGTGATGTGCATCTAGCCTGATAACTAATCACACAGGGAAAGATGGCTGATCAATAAAGGGCTTTAGGGGGATATAATTTTCATCCACATCAAATCTCTTAGTACTTAAAGCAATGTTAGTACTAGTTTAGTTCAACAATTGTATGTCACACAAATTTGAAGATGCTTTTTTCAATAGTAGGAGTGACAGATGACCACAAATGTTTTGTGGTTTATAATAGCAAACACTGCTTCCTTTTCTCATATATAAAGAAAAAATATTAAGGGGGTCTATCTCCTATTGAGTCTAATTCCCAGATAGTCTAATATGCATCAGGTTTCTAAAAGAGACCCCTCTGGAAAAAGTATTAACTTTTCCAGACCAGAGAAATGTATAAAACTGAGCATAAAGAAATAAAGAAAAATCTGATTGAAATGTCAACAGAACACTCAGGTGGTTGATCAATTTGTCTATAGACTGACAAGAAAACTCATCAAAGTGATCTCTACTCTCTCTCTCTCTTTCTCTCTCTCCCTCACAGACACACACCTCTGCATACATATTTCCTTCATGTACAAAACAGATGAGCACATGAACAACTTCTTATGAAATGTCCTCACTTTCACATAAAGACCTACTGAGCAGAAATAAATATCACCAATAAGTAAAATCCCACCAATACCAATCAAAATGAGTCTACTACTCTGGACAATTTAAGCCACATTGAGCAACATGGTTCTAAGCAAATACAGACAGTTGAAGTAGGAATTCAGAAATGGGGAGAATAGAAGAAGCGTTTCCAGAATTTACTGAAAGGAACCTTCCAAAAACACTGAATGGTCAGCTTAAGAGCCCAGCAGCTGCACATCTATTAGCCATTTTCATGTAAATTATGAATCCAGTAAGCAAGTCAAAAGTAGTGAGGAACACTTAAGCTAGAGTTATAGTCACTAATCAAAGGCTTGCCTTCACCTGGGCTCAGCAGGAACTGTGCTTTCTTCCTTTATTGGCCTTTACTTTCAAGCTAACAGAACACAATTAACCAAGAAGAAGCACAATTAACCAAGAAAAGCCATCAAACAATAAGTTATTCGGGCAAATGCCATGCGTATGTATTTCATTCTTGGCTCCCTGTATAGCAGATGATTTCATAGCTGTTTTATTGAGAACAAGGATGTACAGCACTCTTCTTTCTTTCCCTCCCTAATCTTGCCAATCCTCCTGCCTCTTTGAACTCTCTTTGAATTTCTTTGTTGATTTCTGTCCCTCTGATAACCAATTAAGTGTGTACAAAACTCAAGTATACCCGGTAGGTCCTCTATGCATGCAGAATAAGATCTGAACTTCTCCTTCTAAAATTCAAAGTCTTTCACAATTCAACCACTTTGGGTCTCTTCACTAATCTCCCATCGCTGTGAATAGCTGCATGGAGATGAAATGCCCAGGGAAATGTGGGGACAAATAAAAGGGTGTTTTCAAGTGAATGGTGAGGGAGCTCTTTCATGCTTTCCGAATACACTATCAAAATGTCACAAAGATGTTTCATGAGATGCATGGCATGGGTTTTAAAACCTTGTCATTTCAGTTACTAATTTTCAGCTAAAACGTGAGTGGGAAAAGTCCTAGAAAGCCCCATCTCCCAGGCTTTCAGGAAACAGTTATGTTTCCTGCTCACCAGTATGACATTTGTAACAAAACAGAATATGTTGGAATGAAAAGCTACTCTTTAATCACCCTCTATTTGATTTAAAACATATTCTTCACCAAAGAACTCAAGCTTACTTCTTAATCTCCATCACTTTAAAAATACAAGATAACAGCTTTTCATCAGTAGCATCTATTTTATCTGTATTCTTGTCATAGTTCCCCTGAGATGTCTCAAATTTACTTTATTAAGACCCTCCTAGGCCTTTCTGTAATATGCAATAAGGGTATATTTACATCACACTCCCACTGCACAAATCAGTACAACATAAGTAAATTATTCCAAAAACTTTCTCAGAGTCTGGCTCCTTGGCTAAAAACCATGTGTATCACAGTTTTTACAAAAACACATACCACTTCCTCAATAGAATAGGGTGGCTCCATCTGTGTGATTCTATTCAACTATTGTACAGCATGGAACACATATTTATGAATCATTTGTCCAACAGACCTCAGTAGATCCTTAACACCTGCTGTGTAAAACATATCTTCAGGCATATGATGAAAATATTTCAAAACTCATGAGAAACCAAAACAAAGCAGCTCTTTTTAAGTTTGACACAGCAAAATAATAAAGTTAGTTCAAATGTATTCCTGAGCTTGACTTGAAGACAAGCCAATACCATTTGCAAAAGATGATAGTGATGAGACCCTAAGAAGACTAAAAAGGGCAATACTAGGGAAACTCAAGCTGCAAAGGAATCACAGGGGTCTGTCTGCTTCCGAGTAACTGCCCTGGTCAAGCACCCTCTTCTCTTCTGACATCTTCCTCCCCATTCATTTTCAAGCCCATGCTTACACTTTTAAGGAAATCTTGCCTTTTTTGTCTTTGGCCTTTGCTCTCCCTCCAGTTTACTGTTTATTCTAAAAGTAATGCAAAATGTGCATATAATATTGAAGAGTAGTGCTGATACAAAAAAAAAATGTTAAAATCATAGTTTCAAGCTCTTTTTGTTATAAACAGACGGCTGGTCCAAATAGCATCTATCCACACAACTGTCTTGCAACCTGAGTTGTTTTGGTTCATTCACATCTCCTGCTTTTCTCACTACAGCATTGCCCACTCAACACTAAAATAGCTAATCATTTCACAGACAGCTATCTGGACTGATCTGTAGATAGAGTACTAAACAACTGGGTTGCCTGCTATTTCCCCCTGCATTTTCCCCTGCATTGATCAAATAATCCTGAATCACTGTGCAGCAGCCTTCTTTCTCACCTATCGACTTCGTGCTCATTTTCTTCTCTACAGACTCTATTTCATTTCCTCTTTATCTGACTCAGCCTCATTTTCACTTTATCATAGGTAGCAAGTCAATTTTTAGTCACAGGGTTATCAGTAAAGATTATCAGGGTGGACATCTGTCTCCTGTACCAAAAAAAAAAAAAAAAGCACTAGCTGATTAGATGTATAGGGACATATTACACACACACACGCACACGCACACACACACACACACATGCACTACCACCCAAACAAATCTGTCGGCTGTCACTCTGGACCCCTGCTAGCTATTTAACTTTGAAAACCAGTGGCCGCCAGGTCAAAGGGTACAAGACAAGCAACAGAAAAAAGTAATAAATAAGTTCTTCTGCCCACAGAGATGTTATCACCAACAGTGGTGTGATCACTAAATACACAGAATAATAAAAGCTTAATTCTTCTTCCTCTGTACAGAAAGAACACTCTAAAGCATTTTAAAGCTCTCAAGCACAATACTGTATTTTCTTTGAAAGAAGAAAAAGAAAAAAGAGAATTAACTCACCTTTGTTATTTAGGATTTAAAGTAGTTTGGAAGTGTTACAATTCCATAAACGAGTTTACTGCTTATGTTTGAAATTGAGACAGAATGACATGATACCCCAGTCTTGAAAACTGTAAATGTTTATATGTAGCCCACGACTGCATCCCCATAGTGATAAAAATTTGATGGTAATTGAATTGAGAGATTATGTTGCTATTTCCTGTACTTGGAATTAACATTAATATCTTTATGAATTATCTAAAAGAGGCATTACAGAGTGAAATGCTCAAGTTTGAAAACAGAACAGCTATTTTGATAAGTAAAATCCCATCCAAATGGAGATACACTAACGCAGTGATTCTCATCTGGGGATAATTTCGCCCTCAGGTGATATTGACAATATCTAGAGACATTTTTGTTCATTAAAACTTGGAGGATACGACTAGCGTCTAGTGGGGAAAGACCACGGATGCTGTTAAACATCCTACCATGAACAGGACAGTCCGCCTCCCTACAACAAACAATTATCCAGCCCCAAATGTCAATTGTGCCAAGATTGAGAAACTCTGCTCTAAGGAGAAAGCATCCAAGGCCCAAGGAGGTGCCTTCACTTCAAAATGAACAAAGGTAAAATGAGAAAATAAAAACCCACAAAACTATATTACAGTAAGATGAGTTCGGAGCTACCAGTTGTTATTTAGGAAAAGATATTGTACAACTTTAGAGATGAAAGGGACATGAGAGGTTATCTAATCTAAACTTCACTTAATAGGGGTTGGCCCAGCTGAGAGGGTATGCTGTGTGCTTCCCCACAGTCTACAAACTCCTGGCTGATAGTGGGATAACGGGGAAGAACAGTGCATGGACTTGATTTTTAGCAGTTGACACAGCCCAAGAACCCCATGGGAGCCATTAAGAACTATTGTCTGAAATGGTCAGTTCAGTGAGAATAAGATGGTCCAATCTGGACAGCAAAGGGTAGGAAAGTATATTACTGAGCGTAATACTAATAGCATAATTAAGGAAAACAGGGGTGAGCATACATTTATTCATCAAATATTATTGTACAAGAATTAAGATAAACCTTTAGAGCTTGAAAGTAATAAACTTAGGGGAAAATAGCCTACACCTCTTTTATACATATAGCAAATTTATGAAATTTGTTGCTCTCGAGAGGAGGCTTAGATTTTAAAAATTAATAGCTTCCAAAGATTCTGTACAAATTTATGGAAGAGAAATTCACAGTAGGATCCCGAAGGAAACCAAGCTGTTTGGAATTGTATCGGGCAGAGTTGTGCTGGTTCTGGGAGTTAAAGCCAAAATGGAGTCTACAAAAACCATGTGGTTTGCAGAAATGATGAAAAGAACGAAGAACCAGGCTAAAGACTACCTTCGGGAAATAGTACAGAACCATGCTTCAAAACTGAGTGATTAAGGGGACTAGCCCAACACTGATCACCTCTGCTGCCACTTTTCCACCAGAAGCGCCACTGTGTGGCCACAAGATCAGGCATGGTAAGTGAGGTCAGGCTGTGACTTCAAGCAGCAACAGTTGTTTCTCAATGACGCTACTTGCCCATCACAGGTTGCAGGCAATTCTGTGCTGCCTTGTCTCCACTGTGGGACCAAGGCTGATAGAAGCCAATATCTGGAATTTTACTGTTCACTGAGGTAGAAAGAAAGAGTTCCACGGGGTCTCACACCAGCTATTAAACACTCCGAGCCAGCAAAGACACCATCACTTTCTCTCACAACTCGTTAGTCAGGATTAGCCACCTGCTTCCGCCCAACAATAAAGCGGCCAGGAAGTGTATCTACTCTGTCTGAAAGGTAAAGTGATAATGATCACAACCACCTCTGCTTCAACCTGATGCCACTGTGCCCTGGAACCCCATTCAGCCTATGCTAATTACCGTCACAGGCAAAGAGAAAGAGAGCTATCTCTGTCCCTTTTTCATGTGACACTAACTCCCGGACTGGTATAGGTGAGTCTGGCAGAGCTCGGGTCAAATGTGTATGCTGTACTGTAGCATTTTCAGCTCCCATAAGCTAAGATTGGCCCCTTCAAGACTACTACAGTGGATCCTTTCCTAAACATAAAAATTCCATAAAAAACTTAGATGCTGGATATCCAAAAATGTAATAAATTCCCACTCAGGAAAGAGACTTCTGAGATATTCATGTTCTCACCACATATGTCCCTCCAAGCTACTGCTTATGTATTGTCTTGATAAGTCAGATCAATAAGTCCTAGCCTACCTTTCTGGATTCCAAGTCAAAGGTGCCCAGCACAGCAATGGCTTGGAGGAAATAAAGTGCATGGGAAGGAGGCATTGGCTTTTAAAACACCAAGAAGAATAGAGGGAAAGAGCGCCTAAAGTGACTGTGTCAAATTGATATTGGGTCTCCTAAGAACAGAGCACCTGAGAGAGGGCTCAGAGCAAAGATGAGAAAATTATAAAAGGCCAGTTTATATTTGTGGAAATGATCTCTGCAATATCCAGAGGCAATCTGCAACTTGCACCTTGGTGCTGCTCAAGAATATTGAAAGCTGCCCAGAGGCCGAGCTAAATTTTACTCTTGACACGCCCAGAAGCAGTCATTGTCATCATCAATCCAAATGATTTTTATCCCCCTCTGGGACTTCAGGTTTGTTTTGTTTTGTTTTTTAATTCCTTTTCTTGACTCTCTCCATTTTTTTAATAGAAAAGAGAATGTAAAAAATGAAAAGATGAAAGCTGAAATTTAAATAGTCTGTTGGATTAACTCAAGAAACAAATTACATATGGTCAAATCCTTCACATTACCTAAGTGTGAATGGATTTTGTCTTTGAAGTGTTTCACTGAAAGGGGTTCTTCTAATTACAGAACTTCCTAACAGTAATAAGAAAGTTATATTTTATTATATGAAACTTTCATAAGTACATACATTATAAGTACCTGACATAACGGTTGTTATCCTTCTTATTCAAATAGCCTTTTTAAAGAGTCTTTTTAAACCGTGAGCTTCTTTCCATTGATATAACTTTTGTTTTATATACTCCAATATGTACATTAGAAAAATCTTACACACTTGAGATTTTTTCAATTCACTTGGCTAAAGAAAGTTTTGAGAGTAATCTTTTTTTAAAAAGTATTTGCATTTATTAAAGAGGTGACTTAAATTGAAAAAGAAAAGAATTACTTGTTTCCTACACTGAAGGCATATTTTTTTATTCTAAGCATATATGTATATACAAATGTATGTGTGTTTGTATGTGTATGGATGGATGACACATTCATCCATATAGGGTAAAATATATATATATATACACACATGTATAAATATTTGTAAATTTACCTTATATGGATTTACTATGCTTTATTATTATAGGGGATCTGGGTGGCCGTGTGCCCTTCAGGTCTGAGACACTCGTCTCCTCAAATGCCAAGAGGGTTGGCAGGTGGCTCTCTCAACTAAGACACTCTCAGAGAACTGTTCACAGCCAGAAAGAGCTAGCTTACAAAAATCACACCCCTTCCTTTCCTATCACAACCCTCCACCAATGACTGTTTAACACAAAGGTATAAAGGCCAGTCCCCTTACTTCAATTCAAGACATTTTAGAAGGACCAACCCAGCTCTAGAGCTCCCTGTAGGGTCTGCTGAGACCTTTATTGTGACTACATCACATCTGCACCCCACTTTGTCTTCTCTCATCCCAACCCTACTTCCTCTACTCTCCCTCCGGTGTTGATCTCCAAAGAGCCTCCTTTTCCTGAACACCTTCAAAATCTCTTTCCTAGGAAACCTGAGCTAAGACAAAATAAGTATTTTGGCATAAAATTACCAACTTTTCATTGGGCCTGTTACTTAACATTTCAATGCTTCTGTTTTCTCATCTATAAAATGAAGAAAAATAAAAGTGCCGACCTCACAGAATTAACCTTATAATGAAAGCGATAATACATTTAAGGATTTTAGAATAGCATCTAGCATGGAATAACAGCACTCAATAAAATATCAGATATTATTATCATTTTGATGAATGCTTAAAAGTCTTTCAAATGAATGAGCTATATTGTACTTAGTCAATTTATTTAGATGTTTTGATAAAATTCTATTTTGATATGTGTTCAGCTATAAACTTGTTTTGAATAATGTTTTGTACATTTGAAATCAGTTCATAGAAAACATTTACAGAGGTCAAATTCGTGGGTTAAAGTTATATATATTTAATAATAACATCTATTTTATAATCATAAAATCAATAAATGTCCATTATAGAAATGTCTTAAAGTACAAAAAGTAGAAAATGATAAAGAAAAAAATGAAAATTCTATAATTTTCATGATATTTAAATTGTAAATATTTTGGTTGCAAAATATTTCTATATATTGATAGGATATGATCCTTAAGAAATTTTGCTAATGATAAAAGCAAACTGGATAAAATTATATTGAATATTTAAGTGTCTGTATTTTTTAAAGAGGTTATATTGTATAGAATCGAGCTTGTATATGCATAGAACATCTCTGGAAATATTCATAAGAAAGAGATAACCATCATTACTTTCAAGGAAAAAATGCAAAAGCCTGAGAGACAGACTTACTTTTCACAACATACTCTATTACATTATTCTTTGCATATTATAATGTGCTCATATTAACTGTTTTAGTAAATTCAAGGAACAATTTTAAACATTTTATGAAGTTAGGTTCAGAGAAAAAACACAATAACTAAAAGAGAAAAATAATATGTAATCCTAGCACTCTGGGAAGCCGAGGCGGGCGGATCGCTCAAGGTCAGGAGTTCAAAACCAGCCTGAGCAAGAGCGAGACCCCGTCTCTACTAAAAATAAAAATAAATTAATTGGCCAACTAAAAATATATATAGAAAAAATTAGCCAGGCATGGTGGCGCATGCCTGTTATCCCCGCTACTCGGAAGGCTGAGGCAGAAGGATTGCTTGAGCCCAGGAGTTTGAGGTTGCTGTGAGCTAGGCTGACGCCACAGCACTCACTCTAGCCTGGGCAACAGAGTGAGACTCTGTCTCAAAAAAAATAAAATAAAAATAAAAAAATAAAAGAGAAAATAAATAAATTTTATTGATATTATAATGCACTTTAATGCACCCAAAAACTCCTGGGAATGCTAACACTTCTGAATTCTTGCCAGCATCCAGAATTCACAAGTTATCAATCTTTGCTAATTTTATAGGCCAAATAATACCTAACATTTTAATTTATCTTTCTTAGATTTTGGAACTGAACTATTTTAAAAATACATGTTAAGCAATTATATTTAATGATTTTAGGGGGCAAGACTTCTGGCTATGGTACTGTGAAGTGGTCCATGAATCCTCCTGATAGTTTGGATATTTGTACCCTCCAAATCTCATGTTGAAATTTGAGCTCTCCAGTGTTGGAGATGGGGCCTAGTGTGAGGTGTTTGCATCAAGAGGGTGAATGAATCCCTTATAAATGGCTTGGTGTCCTCCCCATGGTAATGAGTGAGTTCTTGCTCTATTAGTTCACAAGAAAGCTGGTTGTTAAAAAGAGTCTGACACTTTCCTCTGTCTCTTGGTCCCTCTCTCGCCATGTGATACACCTGCTCCCCCTTTGCCTTCCACCTTGATTGGAGACTCCCTGAAGCCCTCACCAGAAGCAGATGCTGGTGCCATGCTTCCTGTACAGCCTGCAGAATCATAAGCCAAATAAATCTCTTTTCCTTATAAATCACCCAACCTCAGGTATTCTTTTATAGCAATGCAAACGGGCTAATACTCCTCCTCACAAAAAAATAATATAACTGGAAATAATTTCAAAAACAACAGTCCTTTCAGGACTCTGAAAAGTGACCAAACAACATCCTGAGAGATTTTTTTTTATGAAAAATTGCTGAAATTCCAGGTCAGAATGGTGGGAGTCTGAAGTCTTCCTGCCTGGAGCTGTTCCTCTTCCCTTTACTAGATGGGCTCAAAAGCAGAATTGAGATGATACAAGAAAATTCCCATGAACTTGAAGATAAATTGATAGAAATTACCCAATTTGAAGAATAGATAAAGAAAGGATTGAAGAAAAATGAACAGTCCTTGAGTGAACTCTGGAGCAACATCAAATATACCAACATACTTACAATAGATGTTTCAGAAGAGGAGAGAAAGAGGCAGAAAAAAATAGTCAAAGAAATAATGGCCTAAACAACTCAAATTTGATGAAGAATATTAATAAACAGAATTAAGAAGCTCAAAAAACTCCAAGTAGGATAACCAAAGAGATCCATACCTAGACAAATCACAGTTTAATTGCTAAAAGCCAAAAATTACATTAGATGTGAATGGACTAAGTACCTCAATCAAAAGGCAGAAATTATTAGACTGAATAAAAAACCAAGACCCAACTTTATGCTTCCTACAAGAGACATGCTTCAGTTTCAAAGATACAAATTAGATATAAATAAAAGGATGAAAAATTATCTCCCATGCAAATGGAACCACAAGAGAGCTAAAGTAGCTATATTAATACCAAACACAATAGACATTAAGGCAAAAAATTATTATTAGAAACAAAGGGAGGCCATAAAGTACAGGGGGGAGGAGGAAATGAAGAGAGGTTGCTTAATGGGTACAAATATATATTTAGATAGAAGAAATAAGACCTGGTGTTGGATAGATCAGTAGAACGACTATAGTTAACATTAATCATAGCTAAGTGTGTTGGCGTAGTGCCAGCTGTAGTGCCAGCTACTTGGGAGGCTGAGGCAGAAGGATTACTTGAACCCAGGAGTTTGAGGTTGTTGTGAGCTAGGCTGATGCCACAGCACCCTAGCCCAGGCAACAGAGCAAGATTCTGTCTCAACAACCACAACAAAATTAATTAATTGTACATTTCAAAATAGCTGAAACAGAATAATTTGAATGTTTCTAGCATAAAGAAAAGATAAATATTTAAAATGATGGAAATCCCAATTACCCTGATTTGATTACATAAATGTATCAAATTATCACATGTACTATAAAAATTATCACATGTGCAGCTATTATGAATCAATATAAATAAATAAATAAAACTTAAAAAGAGAGAGAAAAATAAAGGAAGATATTTCATAATGACAAAGGGATCAACGTATCAGGAAGAAAAACCAATTATAAATGTATACACACCTACACAAAAAGGGCCCCAAAAGTATCTGAAGCAAAAACTGACAGAATTGAGAGGAAAATAGATAATTTGACAATTATATTTGTGGATTTCAACACCAAATGCTCAATCATTGATAAAATTACTAAAGTATAAAATCAGCAAATGTAGAAGATTTTAACATCTATTAATAGAACAACAGCTTGAACAGCCTAACTATTCTATACTATAGAAGATTTCATCCAACAAAGCAGATCATAAATCTTTTCAAGCACACATGAAACATTTTCCATACCATAAAACAATCCTCAATAAATTTAATTGTTTGTGAATTATCTATTCCTATCTTTGGATCATTTATCCAATGATCATAATATTTATCAATTTGAGTAAATTCTTTATGTAATAATTATACTACACTTATGACTTCTCATATTTGCTGCATGTATTTTTCTAATTTGTTCTTGTTTTGTGTTTTGGTTTGGGATCTTTTGGTCTTCTCAGAATTATTGATATTCTTCTTTACTAGTTCTATATTTATCTGCTTAGAAATTCTTTACCACTTTAGAAGGTTGATAAAATTAACTTCTATTATTTTCAAGCTTTTTAAAAATTTTTTTCAAGACATGTTTTTATTATTTGAATATTTAATTTACCTGGAATATGTGAACATTTGAAGTGAAGATCTGAGTTTTTCTCATAGTTAATTGATTTTTTCATAACATTTCTAAATTTTCTCAATTAGTTTAATTCTAATAATCTTTTATTTATCCATTGATTTGTGAGCTTTTCTTTACAAAATCTCAAGTTCTAAGACTAAAACTTATAAATGATCAATAATTCTCAATTAATTTATAAACATAAATGCAATCACACTATTGAAACCTTTGTAATACTTTATTTTAAAATTTGACAAAATGATTATAAATTTTCACTGGAGAAAAGAATTTTTAAATAAAATTGTAAAGAGTTTTCAGAGGAAATATTCTTTCACATAAATAATATATCTCTGTATAAAAAAAGAACATTATAATTCAGTTGATTATATATCTGTGTCTATAAATACCAGATGACATAGAGAATCTATGAGGTATCCTATTTGATAAACTAAGCTATGACAACTAACAAAAAAAAAAGGGTCGGGGTTATAGAAGATAAAACATAAAATAGATAAACTTTAAGCAAAAAGGAGTAAATTTTTGTATCTATAGAGTTGGAAAAATAATCAATATGAATAGCAGCCTCTTAGATAGGAAAAATAATTGAACTATTGCTGGGCAGTCTTGAAGATCAAAGAAAGAATTACAGAATATTTTCAAAGGATGACTGCATTAGCTATTTTTCAGACATCAAATAAACATTTTCAAATTCAACAGCTTACAAAGCACAAATTATTTACAAATTTGGATCCTAATTATATACTTTTGCCAGAAGAAATAAAATGCAACGAATACTACACACTTGTTTTTTTAAAATCTAGGTAAATAAGAGAAATAAAGAGAGAAAATACTATACATTATGTGGAGATCACTCACTGAACATATTTAATTCAATGAGATCAGTCCAAAGATTTTACTTACCAGATTTAGAATCTAAGACTATAAATTTAGGTTCCAGATGATAAATCTTTACTGCCTAAAAATTACATTCTTCTGAGAATGCCACATCATACATTATAGGGCATTACAAAAGAAACCATTTGCAGAAAACCTTTTGAATCACCTAGGTAATATCTTAGACTTTCAGATGCACATGCCTTAATTAAAACATACAATGAAAGCAGGAATTGCTTCAATGCATAAAGACTAGTGTTATAACTAGGGAACTTCCCAGGAGAGAGTGGGATGAAGATCCTGGCTGGCCTGCTAATCCCTCTGCAAGCTTTATCAGAACCCTCATGCAATGGACTGAATGTTTGGGTCCCCCAAAATTCATATGCTGGAATCCTGATTCCAGGTGTGATGGTACTAGGAGGTAGGGCCTTTGGGTGGTAATTAGGTCATGAGTTGGAGTCTTCATGAATGGGATCACTCATCTGATGATTCTCTCTTTTCATATTACTCATCTCTACTCCTGCCACAGTCCTGCTCAAAGCCTATTTCAGAGATCCATTCTGTTGTTTGCACTCTGCGTATATAAGGACATTACTTCAAACTTCCCCATTATTGAACAACATATCTTTGCCTTTAGCACACATTTAAAGAAGCATTTAAAAATAAAAAATTGTTGGTGAGAAAAAAGAAAGTTTATTTAAATAGTGACACCAACATTAAGAAATTATAACTATACACACCAAATGTGAATCTTCCTAAAAGTATATAGATTTCATATTACTAGATATTAGAAAGATACCTTTTTTGAAGTTAGTTAATACTTCACTTAACTGGAAGTGTTTTCACATCTTTCTTTCCTTAGGGCATACTGAAATCTACGTGACCACAGAATTTATCTTAGATTCTTCTAAAGTCAAACTGTATTAAGGAATAATATGAAGAGGAATAATTGTTAATATACTATAAAATATGCAAATTATTATTAAATAGCAGAAGATAGCTCAATACTTGAAACTGTTAGTTTAGACATGTTTATTTTCCTATTACCTTCAGTTAGTTTAAAGTCTGTCTTGGGTGATTCTGCCTAAGGACTCAGCTGAAGACAAAGAATACAAGTAAGTTTATAAATTCTATAAAAAGTATTAAATGCCCTCCACTACCCTTATTCCTAAACAGTTTAGCTACGAAACTGACATTAGACTTCCCTATTACATTTAAACCACAGATATTAATATGCTCTTAAAATATCCTATGTTAACGGGAAAAAAAAACCAAACTCTGTAAAATAATTTAAAGGGGTTTATTCTGAGCCAAATGTGTGTGACCAGCCCAGAGCACATGGCCTCAAGAGGTCCTGAGAAAGTGTGCCCAAGGTAGCTGGTTACAGTTATAGGTCATAACAAAGCTTTGTTTTTTACTTTCAGTGATCTGGGAAGCTATAAAAGAGTTTTGGTAGAAGAGGGCCATGAAGTGATACACCTTTTAACACAATCACTCAGGCTAATAAAGGGGAACAAGGGCAGAAGCAGGGAAATCACTTAGGAGATTATTTCAATAATCCAGGGAAAAAAACGATATAATTTAGACCATGGTGGTAGCAGACAGAGGCCAGATTCCAATATATAGCAGGTAAAGTTGAGAAGATTTGTAGTCAGTTGGACTTGGAGTATTAGAGAAAGAGAAAAGTCATGGATGATGTCAGTGTTTAAGAGGTGAAGAAGACTATAGGAGGCATAAATCTGGGCAAGGAAGGATACGATGGGAAGTTTGGTTTAGATGTGTAAATTTCGAATATATAAAGGTAGATACACAAGTGGAGTAAGCTATTAAAAATGTAAGTTTGGAGCTGAGAGCCAATAGTTTAGTATTTAATATTTAATTAAGGTCTCAAAAGTTGTTCAATATCATCTCAATTATGTAGTTGATTTTGCAGTATTAACCAGTGTCAACCTCTTACTGACAGGCATTCAGATTATCATAAAGATCACTAGGAGTTAAAATATTACAAATATAATACCCTTAAAGTGGTTTGAAAAGCTATCAGGTTATTGTAAGCTAGCTTCACAGGGTGACTGAACTTTAATAAAGCCACTATATACTAGAGATTAATCCTCAGTTTGGAAGTTTCGGTAGACTTCTTAGGAAAAATCAGTCCATGTTTGTAACTGGATGAGATATTTTCTATAAAGACTACACAAATAACTGATCTCAATTGTTTTTTTTTTTTTAATCTTTTGTTAGAACCAGCTTAAAGTAGGAAAATTGTTTCACTTGTCTTTATATTCCGAGAAACCTCCAAGTACAATAATATGTCATTTAATAATTTCTGTTTCAGAAGATTAATAATAATCAATTCTAAAAAAATTGTAGAAATCTCCATTACAATATATTTTATTCACATTTTGCCACATTACTTGGCTCTCTGCATTTTTATTCAAATTTTGACATCTATTGAAGTTTTCTCAATCTCAAGAACAAATGAATTCTACGTATGAAAAATCTCTACAAAAGCCAAGATTTGGGCATGAACTAAGGGAGAGAATAGCAATTACTAAAACACAACTGGAAGGAAATGGATAGTGTACATGGCTGCCTAAAACGTTAAGACTACTCACTTATAAAACAAGAACTAATTGATCATCTATCTTATGTTCACTGTAACAATAAATCTGAAGAGTTATTCCAAAATGGAATGTTTCCTAAATCCTTTCAACAATAGCAAAAAATAGATATATCAAATCCTTCCCAAGCTCAAATTCTCCTTACACAAAAATCAAGTAAGTAGATGTGAATCATGAGTCATTTTTCCTGGAGAGAATATAAAAGGGAGGGAACAAAGGGTGGAGGAGAGAAATAGGATGTAAAAATGAGTGGAAGATCATGTTGAATACATGAAAAGCTTTTTTCAACTCTGGTAATTATGAGTCATTCCAGCTCCCTGGAGCCACAAGGGACTTGAACAGGGAGTCAACCAGCTTGAGTCATAGTCATAAAAGCTGATCAGCCATTTGTATTAAGTATCAAACATAAAAGAAACACTTCTTAATGTGCATATTAACTGGAACAAAGAAATATGCAATTACAAATGATCTGATTAAAGAAGAGTGGCATCCATTGTTTTTAGCAAACAGATGATTTATAGGTATTAATAGTACAGGACACCTATTACTAAGTAAGATACAATGAAAACTTGACATCTTTACTGCTTTACTTTGGTGAAAGTGAAAACTATTAATATATGCTTTCATAGTTTCACTCGAAACACATGTACCTCTCAAAGTTTGCCATCACATAGGCCCAGAGATCTTCATCTGCAACCACAGGAAGTTTTAGAAACATAAGTCTCAAGATTGAGGAGGAATTGGTTCAGCAGATAATTTCACAGGACACAGAAATAGAGAGATATTCTTTTAAAAGGAGATGCCAAATAAAAAATTTAATCTAAAGTCAATTTTTTTCCTATATAATACTAGGCAAAAAGAAAAGAGAATTTTCAGTTTCCAATATATAGCAAAAACAATTAATAATAAGAAGAAAATGTGTGGAAATATTTTGAAGGAGTGAAGTGAGTATAAAAAAAACAAACAAACAGAAATCCTAGGAGTAGCAGTTAAAAAACAGGAGTCTTGGATCTGCAGGATGACCAAAAGAAGATAAGACCCAGCTGTTTCAGTGTTCACTTAAGATCAAAAGAGGAAATGTGGGCTTTGTTATTTTCAAAAAATAGCCACTTTAATTTGAACCATGCCAAATTCTTTGCCATGTAAAATTCTCTGTTTAACACATGTCTACTTCTCTTTGTTAATTACACACCTACTACTATGAAATATTTTACTGTTGAAAATATTCAGTTAGGTAACACTAAATCTGAAAGTTAGAAACTCACAAAAGAAAGAAACACAACATTTAAAATTCTCATACATTTTATAGCAGCACAATTCACAGTTGCAAAGTTGTGGAAACAACCCAAGTGCCCATCAGTGCATGAGTGGATTAATAAAATGTGGTATATGTATACCATGGAGTACTATTCAGCTTTAAGAAACAATGGTGATATAGCACCTCTTGTATTTTCCTAGATAGAGCTGGAACCCATTCCACTAAGTGAAGTATCCCAAGAATGGAAAAATAAGCACCACATGTACTCACCAGCAAATTGGTTTCACTGATCAACACCTAAGTGGACATATAGGAATAACATTTATCAGGTGCCAGGCAGATGGGAGCGGGGAGGAGGATACGGGTATATACAAACATATAATGAGTGAGATGTGCAACGTTTGGGAGATGGTCACGCTTGAAGCTCTGACTCGAGGGGGGAGAGAGGGCATGGGCAATATACGTAACCTTAACATTTGTACCCCCATAATATGCTGAAATAAAAAAAATTCTCATACATTAATTTAATCGCATACTTTCAATAATTATTCATACTGTGAAATGTGATAAGCTTTTAAAATCCAGTAATTGTTAATATCACATGACATAGTCTCCCATTATATGTTGAAATATATAATGTTATGCTATATCATGTAATTTTTGACCCTCAATTTTTTAATATGAAGAAAAATTAATTACATATATTTACTAACCTGCCAGATTTGCATTTTGGTTTTAGCTCCTCACTTGCTGGATTTTGTATTTAGATGCTATAGCCAACAAAATGAGATAATGGATATCAAAGTCAGGGACCACTTTTGAAGACAATGCATATTATAGTGCCAAATAAAGCATACCCTACTTCTCCCTGTACCTTTATCTGAGGAAAGTAAAGTATCGTTTTTAGCTGTCTCAAGTGTTGCAATGCTTATGAGTAATATATATAATATCTGTGAATCCAATCTGTATAAAATTGGAATCACAACTTATGAGTTTCAGGTTCCACTGAGTAAGAAGGTGTTCTCTTCTTTAAAAGATAATAGTATGGTACTTCCACTGCCAAAAATGAAAGATTAACTTCTACCAGATTTGCATGGTATACAACTATAAAACTGAGTAAAATACATGAAGTGACTGTTATCTGGCATTGGATGATAGGCTGTACAGGACAGTAATCTTTGAAAGAAAAAAACGCAAGAGGTGAGCTTCACAATCACCTAGGTTTTCTGTCTAGGGGCAATTCCCTAATGCAGCATAAGGAATTGAAGACAAACAGAAACAAAGAAGGCCCACTTAGCTGAGGAAGCAAGTTCAGAGTTTAGGGCTGCTGAAACAGGTGGAATTAACAGGACAAGGTAGTAGAGAAAATAGAGTTAGGAGAATTGTAGTCTCAGAAAACTGTGTGGGGTCCTTGGATCAAGGGCTGCATTATATATTTGGTGCTAAGACTCTGAGAGATCTAACAGATGGTATTTCTTACAAGATTGGGAGAAACAAAAATAACAGAGGTTACTCAGTATGGAAACATACTTTACTTATAGTCCAGCCAGAAATGAGATAACCCATCATGATCCTGTGCCTTCAGCTTAACTACTAGAAAATCCATATCCTAACAGTAAGGACCTTGCCCTAACAAAGCCTACGCCAAGCCTTGATAGGATCTAAAAGCCTCCTGGTAAGTTATTAAATTGCTATAGTAGAACTCAATACTATTTAAGAAAGAATACATAATTCATGTTATTTATGATATATCACCAACAGAGGTCCAAAAACAATCCAAATTTTTTAAAATCAGAAAAAGATGACCCATGATAAAGAAATAAATCAGTGAATAGAAAAAGACTTCAAAATGATTCAAATATTAAAATTAATGAGACAATTTCTTTAGAGTAGATAGTATGAAGACATTCAAAGACTTAAAAGAAAATATGGTCTTAATGAGTGAAGAGATGGGAAATTTCAGAAGAGAAATGAAACTAGAAGGAAGAGAAGGAGGAACAAATTGAAATCTGGAATTTAAAAGTTTAAAGTCTGAAATAAAAATTTCACTTTAATGAGTTTGACAACAGGTTGGAGATGGCAGAAGAAAAAGTCAGTAAACTTGATTTCAATTGATTAAAATCATCCAATCTGAATAACAGAGAGACAAAAACAGAAGAAAAATGAACAGCTCTTTAATGATCTGTGGGAAAATATCAAGCAGTCAAATATATCAGCTCAAATGTCCATGAGAAGCTGAATAGATACATAAATTGTGGGATAGTCTCACAGTGAGATACTACTCAGCAATAAAAAAAAAAGCAAACTACTGACACACACAACTTGGGACAATTCCAAAGAGCAAAACAAGGCAGAAACAAAAGACTATCAGAACATCTTCTGGATTCATTTATATGGGGTTCAAAGAGAGACAAAATTAATTGATGGGATATAAATCAGATTCTTGGTTGCCTAGAGTGGAAAGTGGTGTGAAGAATAACTTGCAAAGAAGCAGGAAAGAACATTTATGGTGATGGAAACATTCTATGTGTTGATTAGAGTGATAAGTTGCATGGATGTACATATTTTTGAATATATATTGCAATTTATTTTAAAGTGTATACATCTGTTGTATGAAATTCTATCTTAATAAGTTTGACTATTTAAAAAAACTAATAATAGTGCAAACTCAGGACATTTGTAAAAACATTTATTGATTCAACAGTACAAGAAAAGGAGAGGTGGGGATCAAATTTTCATTTAAAAGATTTTAAAACACAAATACATACAAATAAATTAGCAAGCAATGACAAAGAAGACAGAGAGAGAGAGAACTGAAAAAGGGAATTCACACATCAGTGAGACACTGAAGTTTTTTAGTTATAGACTATAAATTGTTAATAACAAAATAGAAAAATGAACAAGAAAACACAGCTTTTAAATCATCTCTCACTCTTAAATCCATGCTGATAGAAGAGAAAATCAAGCCAAGAAATATATAAATAAAATTGAAATGTATTTATAACTGAGGTATATTTTCTAATTAGGTTGGCCCTCCTATGTAAGTTTGCTATAAAACTGAAATTATATCAAAAATTCCCATCTCATCATTCAAAGTACAAATAGTAATACTAAAACTGTCATAAAAGATATAGTAACTACTATCACTGTGGAGACAAGTGAATATTTTCTGATTATCCATTAATTATGGATTAAATTATGAAATTTTGTTCAATGCAATGAAATATCCTGGGACTAGAGAGAAATCATAAATTCTACTCTTATATTTGTACCAACTTATATCATTTATGAAGGTAAATTATATAACTTTCAGATTTCTTGATCTATCATGCAAAGAACTTTACTAATCATATAAACTTAACAGAAAAGATCTAACTCTTTATTAACCACATATTGTACCTGCATATAAAAATTTATATCCCAAGACTTTCAAAAATGATGGTGAATTTTATTATATATGGCACATAAATGACTAGGCTTCATAGAATATAAACTTAGAAGGACTCAAGAAGACTCCAAAATATCATAAAGCACTGAACTCTAGTTTTAGTTTTTTTGAACTGGTTAAAAATCAAGATACTTTTAACCTATTTTATGCCATGTGGTACTTTGCAATATTTGAAAATATCTTACCTTTAAGTTCCAGAAGATTTCAACATAAAAGCCTTCTTGAAAGCTAGGCTTTATAAAAATAATTCTCAGCATATTGATTTGGAATCAACAAAAATGGTTTACAAATAACTTTACTTCAAGGTGAACTCAATTCATAGAATCTTCCTATTTGAAAGCTAGGGAAGCAAAAATAAATTCTGAACTATGATGTTGTCATGACAATGTGTGCAAAGGCTGGTCCATAATCTCTATTCGATAACTGATATTTAGAAATAATTTTAACAACACCAAAATACTCTGTGTTGTAAGGTAAAATAAAAATTTCATCAAATATATCTATTTACTCCTCTGGTTAAGCTAATTTTCTTTTCCAATGCTAATTAACAAAGCTCAAATAACTAACTCAGCTCAGGTTATATAAATGCATACCCTGCTATAGTTTGCATATATTAAGCAGTGGGTGATTGTTTCTTCACTGAGTTTAGAAAAAACTTAAGTTTTAATCTATGTAAAATAAGGGCAGATAATCTGATTTGACATATCTTGAGAAACCTAGAGGCTACAGGAACCCTACTGGGCCAATAGATGATTAGTTAATAAAGGGAAAGTAGCCTGACACCAAGGTGAGCAATAATTAAACCTGTAGTGAAATTCTCTGATAGAATTCCAAAAAGTGGCACATTGTTAGCAGAACAATGTTTCTTCAAATGGCATTGATGGGTTAACCTCAAAGTGAGCAGAGATTCTGATCAGGGAAAAATGCAGACTCTCATTTAAAGAATTTACTGTTTCCTGGATCATATTCTATACAGGCAGTGTATAGGAGACTTAATGTATTGGACTCCTACTACTTTTCACAACTGATGCAAAGAGGTGTTAGGAGCTACATTTTCAATTCATTTGTTCATTCATTTCATTAATCTGTTTTGTGCATAAAGTGCTAAAAGCTAAAAATCTAAGGATGACTAAAACAACATCTCTATCATGAAGGGACTTGTAATATTAAAGAAAAGCCATACATATAAAGAGGTAAATACCTATCAGAGTGTAATGGCCTGTAGGGAGGAAAACCCTAACTCAGCTAAAAGGGTTGGAAATATATGGAAGAGATGACATTGAGGAAGAATCTTGAAGAATTACTAGATGCTTGTCAAATGGGGAAAGACATCTCCAGCAGAGAGAACTAAATGTGAAAAATGCGTGGAGTTATGAAAATGAATGGCAACTCATGAAGCCATAAGACCATCAGTTTGGCCTTTCGGCAATGGAATAGGGGTATGGGGAATGGGGTAATGGCAATTCAATCAGACAGATAAGGAAGGATCAACTTGTAAGTATCTTTGATTTTCATGAAGACTTTTTCCTGTGGGCAACAGAAAGATCCTTAACTGAGCAGAAGGATATGATTGCAGGTTTTCATGGCTCTCAGGAGACAGTGAATGACTTTTTTTCAGACTCACATATAATTGCAAGGTGCCAGGATATCAGCACAGAAGGAAAAAAATACATTAATATTTCACAATCACAAAATTTAGTAGTAATTACTGGGCTCTACCTTATATGTAATGGTGCTTCTCCCCAGTGGGGCAAGGAAAACGAGTAGAAATATTTATGTAAACATTGAAGATGGAGAAGTGTGGTGAGATGAGATGCTGAGAGACTGGGGGAGATTACACCTTTGGTGAACAGCAAGACACCAAGTTTACTGAAGACTTTTCCACCCTCCACAAGCCCAGGCATGGTGGCAAATATGGAATAGTAGGGTGAACTAGCAAGCCCCAGGAGATTGGACACTCCATGAGGGGCACCCACCAGAAGAGTGTCACGAGAGGTTGGAGTGCCACCTTTCTCCCATCTAGACACTTCCTTGCACCTGCCCTCTCCCCTGCAACCAAGAAAATGGAGTGAGCTCAGCTTGACCAGGAGCTGCAGCCCCTCCCCCAACCATTACAACTGTGAGCATAGTCAGAGCTGAGAAGTTCCCAAAGGGCTGTTTCTCTCCCTGCGGGCACACATCCCAGGCTAAGGTCTCAACAGAGAGTGAGATCCATATCTCTTCCCCTTGAAGAGTTGTGGTGGAACAGACATGTACAATTTGGGGACTTCCTTCCCTCTGGCATTTCACAGGGCCACATGCCAGTGGCTCAGATAAGCAAGCCCATCCTGGTGCACGCCAGACTTGAGAGTGGTGCATGGGGACCTGGGGGGGGGGGGGGTGGGGAGAAGTCTGGGAGCTGGACTCAGATTGCAAGGAAGCCCACATGGATATATTTGACAGGAGAGTGTGGTGGAGTGCTGAGGAACAGGGATCTAGGAGTGAGCATTCCCCTACACACATACTGGAGAACCACCATATTAGATAAGGGAGTGACATTTGGAGAGGAATAACCCAGACCTGGTTCCATAGCAACCAAACACCTCGCACTTTGCCAAGCTCACTGAGCAGGTGCTCCAGCCCCTCCCCAACTTATTATAATAGGAAGTGCAACTTGAGCCGAGAAGTTTGCGAGCAGCTGTTTCTCTCTGGGGGGGTGGGGTATGCTACAGGCAGAGGACCCCACAAATAGTAGGACCCACTCCTCTCCCTCTGAGGACTTGTAGTGAAACAGACACAATTTTGGAAGTCCCTACCCAGCAGCATTTCACAGAGACACATGCTAGTGGGTCAGAAACACAGATGGGGCAGGTTTGAGAGCTGGGCTCAGGTGATGAGAAAGCACACATGGACTGAACTGATGGGAGTGTGCTATGGGGGTTCAAGGAGCACCCACCCCTCCCCACAGAAAATCTCTGCTATTGCATAAGGCCAGAAAGATCCCAGCATGGGGCCCTGGCACTCAAGCATTTAGGCCCCTCCCCTGTGAACAGCCGGCCAAGTTTGGACAGCTACTCCTGACCCTCATATCAGCATCTCCCCCTAGTCACTACAAAAGCAAATTTTGAGCCCTGCTGAGGATTTGCAAAGCCTCTCAGGATCCCATAACCTAGCCACAAACTGCATTGCTCCTCCCCAGGACTGTACAGTGGTGGAGGTCAAGCAACCCACTAGAAGCTATAGGGTCTCTCCTAAAGCTTAGGGCACTCAAGTACCCACCAGAAGGACAAACTCTACCACAAGTACAAAAGAACATCTCTGCAGCTGGCTCTTTCACAGAAACATTGAACAATGACAGGAAACATAACTTTATGGCTCATCATAGCATTGTCCAACTCAAGCAAACAGGGCCCATGGCTGATTCATACTCCAAGTACCACACCCCATATTGGAGATTAAACTGGGGGATCCAACACAATTCACAATGTTGGGAAGAGGTGAAGACAGCAGGACAGAAGCAACCTGAGAGGATCATCAAACATGCTTGAACACACCATAGGCAACTCAGGACCAGCACTCTTCTCCCTGGCATGGTCTGGGATTGATCTTCAGGGACCCAGAAACAGGCCCAAAAGCCAGGCCTAATACTACCAGGACATAAGAGAGGCTAGATGAGAAGTAATCAGCAAAAAAAAAAACTCAAAAGTATGAAAAATTATAGCAAAAGGTCACCCCCCAAAAGGAAAAGAACAACTCTCTATTTATGGATATCAACCAAAACAAAAATATCAAAATGAAAAATAATGAATTTTAAATTTGGATTATAGAAAGTTCAATGAAATACAAGAGAAAATAGACAACCAACACAAAGAAACCACAAAACCAATACAGGAAATGAATTTAAAACTCACTAAAGAAATTGAATTATTAAAACAATCAAATACAACTTCTGGAAAGGTAAATTTCATTCAAAGAAATCCAAAGCACAGTGGAAAGTTTTAGGAATAAGCTAGACCAGGCAGAAGAAAGAATCTCAGAGCTTGAAGATAGCATCTTTGAATTAAATAAGTCAGTCAAAGGTAAAGGACAAAGAAATATGAGGAATGAATAAAGTCTACAAGAAATATGGGATTCTGTAAAGAGGCCAAACATAAGAATCATAGACATCCATGAGGGTGAAGAAGAAAACACACAAGGGTTGGAAAACCTATTTGAGGGAATAATGGAGGAAAAATTCCCTGGTCTTGCTAGAAATTTAGATATCCAGGTACAAGAAGCTTATCAAACACCTGGTAGATTCATCACAAATAGGCAATCACCATGAAACACAGTCATCATACCGGCTAAAGTGAACATGAAGGGGGAACTCCTGCAAGACATAAGGTGAAAATATCAGGTAACTTACAAAGGAAAACACATCAGACTAACTGCAGACTTCTTAACTGGCATCTTATAAGCCAGAAGGAGT
>VBSM01002608.1:46079972-46107245 GCA_008086735.1 Cheirogaleus medius
CTAGCAAACAATTTAGCTGCTAATCAAAACAATAATTCATTATGACCAAGTGGGCTTTTTCCCAGAAATGCAGGGATAGGTCAACATACACAAATCTATAAATGTAATTCACCACATACATAGAAGTAAAAACAAAGACCATATGATTCTCAATTGAGACAGAAAAAGCATTCAACAAAAGTCAGCACCCTTTTATGATAAGAATGCTTAACAAAATAGGCATAGATAGGACTAACCTCAAAATTATAAAAGCCATATTTGACAAACCCACAGCCAATGTCATACTGAATGGGGAAAAATTAAAAGCATTTCCAATTAGAACTGGAACCAGGCAAGGTTGCCCTCTATCACCAACTCTATTCAACATAGTGCTAGAAGTCCTAGCCAGAGCAATCAGGCTAGAGAAGGAGATCAAACATATCCAGATAGGGAAGGAAGAGGTCAAATTATCACTCTTTGCTGACGACATGATCTTATATCTAGAAAACCCCAAGGATTTTGCCATGAGACTATTGGAATTGATAAATAAATTCAGCAAAGTCTCAAGATCCAAAAGTAATGTACACAAATCAGTAGCATTCATATATGCCAACAACAGTCAAACTGAGAACCAAATCAAAGACTTAATACTCTTCACAATAGCAACAAAGAAAATAAAATACCTTTTGTAACAATCTGGATGGAACTGAAGACCATTCTCTTTAGTGAAGTATTGCAAGAATGGAAAAACAAACATCACATGTACTCACTATTAAATTGGAACTAACCGAATAGCACTCATATGCACAGATGGAAGTAAAACTAAACAGAAATTAAGCAGTTGGTATTGGGGTGAAGGAGACGGGTGTAATGAAATATAACGGGTACAGTGTACACTACCTAGGTGATGGACGCACTTAAAACTGTCTCAAGCAGTACAAAAGCAATCCATGTAACCAAAACATTTATACCCCTAGAATATTCTAAAATAAAAATAACTACAACAATTGTATTTATCACAGCTGAGGCAAAGAATAAGAATTCTGATTTTTATAAGTACTTGTCTTACATGTATCTTTGTGTGACTGGAATTTAATAAATTTGAACAATTATATGTAAAATTATTAGCTTGGAATTGCTGAGTTACTTTACCCCCGTAAAAGGGAAAAAAAGGGGGTGGGGGTATGTCTCCATGCTCCCATGTTTACAGGAAGTATGGGCTCAATGAATTCCAGGACTATCCTCTAAAGTGGAAATAACACCTCTGGGGAGATCCACTCTGTGAGCCCCAGTTGAAACTAGAGACAGTTTCTGCCCGCAAGAGGCTCTTCTGCAAAGCTAAAAGGGGTTGGAACAGGAGGTGGAGGGGACAGTGTGAATGGTGGGAGTTCTCCACTTTCCTCTAGAGAAAGGTCAGCTGTTCACCCTCACACCCATCCTCCATGCCTCTCAGGACACAACAAAGGTTCAGAATCTATTTAGAAAGATTTCTTATTTCAACTGAATTATAGGGCTCAATCTTAATTGAAATATAAGAGTTAAAGTATGTGCTTAGCCCTATGATTTTTTTATAAGCTGATATAATGATGATGATGTCAGATCATCTGGAATAAAGACAAAAGTTACATCAAGCTTGAAAATTATATTCCTAAGCCATACTTATAATAACAGGTTCAAGCAAGTTCTTAATTCTCATTAGCAGTTCTTGATCTAACGAGGATTGCTCAGCTCCTCAGCAAATGCCATGCTTCCGCTAAGTAGCTCACTCCCATTCCTCTGCTCAGGCCCCAGGCTCTCACACAGAGGGTTCCTAATGGCCTGCAGCCCAATCTTAAACTCACCACATCGTGCAGTATGTCATATTCCATCAGGAGCTACTGTGCAAATAACATATTTCCATTTTTAAAGTCTGAAAAATGTCACAAAAAGCTTTTGGCATTTACATGACTCAGACTTACACCCTCTAATTCTCTCTGCAGCTAATTTCTTATGTTCGATACATATCCACCACAGGAAACCAGGAATAACGATTCCAGGAAAAGCTGAAATTCGACAGCCCAGCTATTAGCATTCACAAGTCTAAAGAGTAGGGATTTAAATGACACTATCGACAGTTATTTCTTATATAACGAAAATCAGGACTGTCAACATGTGAGACATTAAAAAATATTCGGTAATTTTAGTTATAGCCTGTAGGGTTTTTTAATGCATTCCTGAGAACTAGCAAAAATCTACAAAGATGTGCACCAAGAGGGCCTAATAGATCAGAAGAGTGAAATTAAATTCAATGTGGGTAAAACAGCTTGTTGTATGTTCTCCAACTACTGATCTTATCTCTCATAATCATGCCCCATGCTTCGTTTAATGTTGGACCACACTCACTATGAGAGGAAATTCACGCTTGCATTTTATGAGGCTCAGCATGCAAAATCTACATGCTATGTTTCCATTTCTTCTGTCTCACTTTATATAGATTGGGCTTTTATGTTTCTACTGAATAACATTTGTTGTTTTATTTTCCACTGCTTAATATATAAGGGCTTACCAAAGGAAATGGAGGGACCAGGGGCAGGTCTATCTTAGCCCCAGGAAGAGATTCAAAGACACTCTGAAAATCTGCTCATTTAAATTTAGTTGAATTGTCTGCATTGCCTCAAATGGGAAAAATGTGCACGATTCATAACTGCTCATTGTTGAAGTATCCGATGTGAGATAAAAATAGCACAAGCTCCCAAATAGTATGATATGCAGCGTATGCAACATGTTAACAGAAATGAAGTTAGTAACAAGTAACGTTTATTTTTCTCTTAAAAGAGTAGCAATGGTCACAGCTGTCTGCAAACTTAGATCTCTAATTCATTTGCTTATTCTCAATCAATTAGCCAAGTAATTATTATAAGAATGTACAATTGAATAAACTGGCCTGCATCATTTGATTTTTGTCTCCAAACTGTTCAGCTAACTAGCATCTACAGAACAATCAGCTAGTCTTCTACTGATTCTATCCCTGCAAAAATAAAGAGATGATCGTAATTATGGCAGAAGTCTATTCTAGAGGACGTGCTTTTATCTGCCTTCCTTGGTCTACACGTAAGACAGAGTTCTTCAGCGGTACTTTTATAATACAAGATCATTAACTTAATCATTAGTTAATTTCAACATTTCCAAATTATCCAGATTTCCTAGTTAAAATCGGGTTCTAGTAACATAATTTCCTAGAAGGAAGACTCAGCAGAAAACTCAGGACAGAAAGACTGAAGCAGAAGATTTTCCTTAACATGATAAACAAATTAGACATCTTTGATAGAAACAAATGTATTTTAAATGACTAGGTGTGCATTTATAATGAATACCAATTAGATATAGTACTTCAAGGTGGCTTTTTCATTCAAATTTATCCTGACTTTTTTCTGAAAAAACTGTTTTATAACCACTAGACCTCATATAAGGTATGGGCTTACTGGTGTCTACTTGTGGCCATCTACTTGTGATACTGAAGGTTTTACAGAGTTGCCTCAATCAAATGAAGCTCTCAAAGAAATGTTAAAAGGTCATAATGAAAAGCACTGAACACATCTCTGTCATACATATATTTTCATGACAGAATATATATTTGATAATTTTTTAATAAATTATATTTATATATACATATATTTTATAATTTTATTGATTTTTAACTGAATTTTAGGCTCAGAAAGAATTTAAGAACCTTTTTTATCCCAGTGGGAAATGGTTTAAGGAACATAAACACTGAAAATGTCCTATGTCCCCCTTCCTAACTCTTGAAATAATAACCACCACCACCCTTGGTTGACATTCATTTCCCATTTAATAAATATGTACTGAGTAACTTACATCTTCACAGCCCTTGGTAAGAGTAGAAAGGTGTATAAGAATACTTAAGGCTTCATTAAGAGTATTGTTCTAATATCCATTCACTGATCCATTCATACATTCAGCAAATATTTATTGCATTATGAGGCAGGTACTACATAATGCTGATAAGGGAATAAAAAGAAAACTCTACCCAAATAGTATGTGCCAGATATTCCAACAAGAGAGAGGGAAAATGCATTCATCCCACTAGGAAGGGAGGTAATGGAGAAATGGTTTAGAAGGAGAGAAGGGGCTTAGAAAGCTTTATAAAGAGGGCAACACTTAACCAACGTCATCAAAAGCGAAGAGATCCCAAGGTAGGAAGGGCAGTAGGAGAAACCAGAGCAAACGGAACAGCATGAAGGACGCAGAGCTGAAAAGGCATTAGAGGAGTGTGGGCTCCCCCTTTTCTTGAATTTGGGAGCAGAAGAAGTGCTTGAATTAAATTCATTGCAACTTCTTTCCTTCCGTTCAAAGCAGAAGTCACAAACGTATGCCCCTGGGATCGTTATCCACCCTGGACATGTTATGCTTGACCTGGGCAATGTTTGAATTCATAGACAGTATATCAACGTGGGAAGAATTCACAAAAATTCAGCTTTTGAGCTTCTTTTGTAAAAGTCAGTGTTTAGCAAATCTGGGCCAGAATGCCTAAGTAGAAATAATCTCCTGGAGATGAGCAATGATTGCTTTGCTTCTAGAAGCCTGCACTTTCCATTTTACTACAATCCTCACTTGGGCATTTTCACTCATTAATGTTACCTGACAGGCCCAGGCTGGTGTTTTATTTGAGACACCTGATTTAAGGTTTTAATACTTAGGAAAAGGCAATCAACCTTGGGAGGAAAAAAGTGGAATGTAGCTCTAAAGTATTAATCAGTCATTTGTCATTAATACTTCAGGTGGGGATGGAGGATTGGAGAGCAACACGGATTAGAGGAATGAAAAACAGAGCACAAGGTCGTTAAGTGTTCGGTTTTGTGGAGAGTTTGGTAGACTTAGAAAGAAGAAGGAATAAAAGAAGCAGAACTTCACACTTACATACTTTTACTATGGTCAATCGAAAAATAAATATTCACATCAAACTAGAAAGCCGTTTTTAGCTCAAACACTAAGCTGGAACACTGACCTGAATTTTTGACTGTGCTGGTTTATTTCTACTTTCCATGTTTACAAGCCTGTAAGTGTAATGGTTGAATTCTAACCCTCTCTCAGGGTTCTCCTGAAAAATTATTGGTTGGCCCTATGCCCAATCTCTGAATTCCAACCATGGACATTATCCCCAGGTAATTAAAATGTTCACTTAAAAAAAAAATCCAAGTATCACATAGCATTGTTAACCTTTTTCTCAAATAATGTATGAGATGTCAGAATTATCTGTAATGCCTTGGGGCTTTTTTAAAGAGTGAATATCTTTGCACACACTGTCAGCATACATGTAGGAATAATTATCATCATTAACCTGAGTCTTATTAAGCTGCCTGCTTATTAATATGCATTGCCATTCACTGTAAGTGTTAAGTTGTGGCAGAAAAACAAAGAGAGAGCTGAATAAAGATGGCATCCTAGGCTTCAGTAACATTATTAAAATATTTAGAAAGTGAAGCTAATGAGTTCACCTTTCTTCTCAAAACACAAATGTTCCTAACCTTTGAAAAGAACATGTCAGCTAAATAAGATTATATAATGCATAAGAGGAAGGAAGAGGGATGCTTGAAAAAGAGCCAGACATCGTGTATTGTTCATTCACAAAAGACAATGGGTAAAATCAATGATTTGATCAAAATGCTTGAGAATAACTGAATTCCAGATTCCAAATGTGACATTTGGAGACCATGTGTTCAGAACCCACAAACCAAAAGCAGATGAAACATTTGCACTGGCTTTCTAGCAGACCTTTAAAGCGTTTTCCAAACTGTAGGGGGCAAATCCTGTAGAGGAAAGTGCTGGGCCTTAACAACCATAGGGGATTACTGCTAAACGTCAGGGCCAGCCGTGGAATGGGGCCTTGGAATGGATGAATGGCATCAGGACCGGTCCAGGCAGCATGATTAGGGTTCTTCGGTGTCCTGGTGTTGTGAGCCACAAAAGATTCAGGACTCTATCAAAGGCTGCATGTAAGAAGCATAAACCTGCTCCAGTGAACAACATGGAAAATTGGAAAAAGTCTCCAAAACTGAAAATCTTTCATGGCAAAGGGAGGCATATTTCAAACAGCCGTATTTCAAAGAAAAAGTTACACTTGAGATACTCTATCTTTCATTTATTAGCTTCCAGATGCATTTGGAGGTACCAATTCTCATCTGAAAATTGTGCATGGACCCCATTTGTCCATTACATCTACTGAGAAAGAGTGAATAAGGACGGCAGGATGAACTGATGGCCTCATGGCTACACCACCCTTTACCCTACCCACCCTCTATACCTCCACTCCCTTCCTATGCACATCCACAGTTGTTCTATATTTAGTTACAAGGGTGGATCCAGATTTTGTGGAGACTGAACCATGTATCATTTGGGAAGTTCTATTTCAGAAAAAAGGTTACAACATAATGAATACAAAATGAGGCATGAACATGAATATTTGTTTAGAGGATCAGAAGAAGAATCACAGCACAATCAATCTTAGAAAGCTGAAAAATATCACAAACATTACAAAATCCATAAAAATAACACCCAAGACTCTTATTTAATAAACTCTGACCCACCCCTATTATACTTTTCTTCCATTTTTGGCTTCATTTTCTTTGATCACCTCTTCATATGACAATTTTGTAATTTTTTAAATAAAAAGAATACAAAGATAATTCAATCTTTCTAACCTAGTTGTTAGAATTTGGATTTTATTCATAGTAGTTGAGATGTATAAAACATAAAACTTTAACACAGATATAATTGCCATTTGTAAAAGAAGTTTTTGTACAATAACACAGAAATTCTGGTAAATTCTATTTTGCAAAATTTTCATCAAAAAAACCAAAAATAACATAGAATACATCTTAAATTTTATAAGATGCATTACTGAGTAGATTCATGTTAGGAAAGAACTTCCATTTTAACTGGGTATTGATGTTAATTGAATCCTCCACTTACCATTTTAAACATCTGATGATTGGAAATATTTTCTACAAACTTGCTTCTGAATTTATATTCTTCAAACCTTATTTCTCATCCTCTACCCATATATTTCTGGTGCTGAATGCTATAAGACACATTCTTATCATGCATGATAGGACATCTGGGCCTATACACCTGGATGAATTAGTCCAATGGATATTTGGAATATTCCACCTGACACCTAGTAACTTAACTGAGAAGAGATCGAAACCATGTAAATATACACCACTAAACCCAAGTTTAGTGTACCCACAATTCAGCTTCCCCTTGGCCTGATCTGAGACATGACTTCCATCTCTCTAAGGCCATCTGACCAAAAAAAAACAAAAACAAAAAAAACCACAAAAGAAGTTGTGAATGAAGAGAAGCAACAGTGGACAGAAACATTGGTATGGATCAATTGCAATTAAAATATTGCTTTAGCAAATTTTAGAAAATTGTATGACCCTGTGGGCACATTGCTAAGGCCTTTCCTATTACCTTGGAAATACCTTGAGCTTCATTAGCTTCAAGGTGAAGTTCTGATGTCAAAATATCTGGTTAATTCTATGAGTTACCTGAATGTGAATGAAGTTGTCTATAGAAACTAAAAACTATTGCAACTGATTACTATATCCAAATAATACAAGATTATTATCAAACCAAAGGAAATATTTCAAAAGCCAAAAATAACCTCAGCAAATTATTTATTCTAACTCCATATAACAAATATTTTATTTAGATATTTTGGTGTTAACATAAAACTTCTAGTTTAGGAGAGATTTAGGTTTAGGAGACATATTCACTTTTCATTTATTCATTTATCCAATATATTTAATTCACACTTTATTCAATTATTCAGCATATTTAGTCACATATTTATTGTGTCCCTACTATATGGCCAGCATTGTTCTAGGCAGTGATTAAATTGCTTCAGTGAACAAAACTGACAAAATTCTCAACCTTCATCATCTTCCATTCTGCCAAGATATTCTAGTAGTA
Organism: Cheirogaleus medius; assembly: GCA_008086735.1. Classification (NCBI taxonomy): domain Eukaryota; kingdom Metazoa; phylum Chordata; class Mammalia; order Primates; family Cheirogaleidae; genus Cheirogaleus; species Cheirogaleus medius. The sequence goes on from VBSM01002608.1 coordinate 46,087,926, forward strand.
TCACATGGGAATTTTACTTCCAAAAATAAGAAACTTTTGAACACCAAATTATTTGTATTAATCAGATATTAGATACAAGAAATCATGAAACAGTACTTATGTTTGATAAATCTATGTAAAGAATATATGGGTGATTATAAGTATTAATATAAATACTGACCAATATAAAAGAAGTAAAATGTGTTATTGTATCAAGGGCAATGAAAGATTTTCAAGGGTGATTTTGACAAGATGCAACTTTTCATTTCTTGCCTTAGTCATGACTTAAGTGCTTACCCTTTTGGGAAAGATACTCTCCTGTAACTTTAGTACTAGAAATAAGGAATTAAGTTTACAACCTCTTACAAAATAGAGTTACTTAGGTATCGGGCAAATAACTTTCATGTTTTTAAAGATCAATATGCTATATTACAAAGAGTAATAAAAATGTAGGGCATGATACCAAAGTTTAAATTCCAGTATTGACACTAAGTGACCATTTATAAGATAATAATTTCTATGATTTACATGTTAATAATTTACTATGATACATGTTAATTTAGATTATCTATTTCAGTAAGTATTTAAGCTCAATAGAACATACTTAAATATCTTTGACAATTTGACTTATATTTGTGAAAAATCTCTTAAAATTTCATTGCAGTTTGCACATCACCAAAGTAGCTTTAATAGTGACTACTCACAATTGCTCTAGATACATTATGAATTTTACATTTAAACTGGTCTTCATTTTAATGTGCTCCAAAATAAAATTTATATTATCACTCTGTAATAAATACCTTATATTATTATTCATATCCAATTTTCAAAGAATGTTAATAGCTATAATTCAGTAATCTTTTGAGTAGTTGAAAATCAGATTCATTTCATCCTCTTAATATTATAACAAATCAAGTACTGGCATTCTTGAAAGCTAAGCTTAGAGGACAATTTTTAAAATTCTAAATTTTTAAAATTCCTGACAAACATCATTATTTGTGTAAAATTGAATATTGGTAAGAAGAGTCCTACGGAACCTTTGCAGAAACATAAGTCCAGGTGTATGAGCTTATGAAATACACACTAGATTTAATACTTTACTCAGGATTGTTAGGAGCTTCTCAGTTGATATTAATGAAGCCGTAATATCTCCCTGTTCTATTTCTCCATCTAGAATAGGACTAAAATTTTACCTACATCCAAGAAATTGGCATTGATAAGTGAGAAAATCACCCAAGACTCCCATGGCAAACTTTATACCCTGGAAATAAATTAAGCACATCTGGAAGAAACATTAAAACTCTTTCAGGCCACTGGGGTAAAGCTGCAATCATTTGTTAGTAAATGATACTCTAGCAGCATAGATGAATGCACATTTAAGAAAACCCATTTTACTCCCAAAGAGAAACTGAAACTTTGGGAGATTCCCACTGAATATTCAAAATATAATGAGATTTAAATCACATTTGGAATAGATCTTTTCACTTTCTGCTTCCATATTGATGCATTGTTTTTTTGTACATCAGCTCTACTTAGACTATCTTCAGAAGTCAGGAAACTAGTCTCTGTTTTCATAACCTTTAAAACCCACACCAGAAGCTGTATGAATTCTTACTGCTGTCTATTGCTATCGGTTTTGTGGTAATTATAAAATCAGGTAATCCGAGCTATTCTCAGATTTTTTTTTAATATTTTAGATTGTTTCCAATGCTAATATTTCAGGCTCTCCATTTGAAGCCCAAGGATGCCCACTTAATTTGTCACAATTTTAAAAAGAATAACGGAAAATACAAGTGAGTCGCACCATTTATTTTCAGTACCTTGACAAATTGACTGCTAATGACACTGGGAAGATGTCTGGGCAGTTTCCTGTTGCTGCTATTCTGTAGCAGCAAGTGTCCTGGGTCACTGTGAAATCTGCCACAGAAGGGAAAGAGTGGGGAGTCAAAATCGATTCCATTTCAGAACACTGGTACCTTGAAACTACTTCCAGCTTACCCTTAGGTTTTCCCCCATGTTTTCAATTTGGTCACAATAGCAAAGATAAAACAGAGAAACAGATAAACAAAAAATAATCCCAGCAAATGTGTGCCAACTGTGAATGGGACAAGCAATGACCCAGTCACAACCCTCTTTTTTTCTTTTCATGAGAGGTAGTCAAGTTATTTGGTAGACTTATAATAATACGGAATGCTGCTTTTTACAAGCACACTTTATCAAAGCATTTATTATTCTGTATGGTTTTTGACATTGTTCCAGCTAGAAAAATAATAATAATTAGCTATAGGAAAGTATCACCTGTCTCAGAATACCCGTTGCCGTTGTTGTCTTCTGCCTGTCACTGGACTTTTAACTGAAAATATTTTCATGCCCTGTGAGTGACAGTTTTTAAATTAACAACACCTTCACGCTATTCAGAAAAGAGCATGGGAAGGGAAACACACCAGCACGCTTCTCACTGGGAAGTTGGATCTTGTTGTCATTCAAAAGAGAGAACTATGGAACTTGCATGCCCCACAGGCTTCAAGAAATACATAATTTCTCACTTTCCAGGCCTTCACTGCTATAACTCACAGCTTAACACAAGACACTCACAGGCTTCTACGCATGAAATTTGGCACAGTTTCCTAAAATATTGAGTTTGTCTATTTTGTGCTGTCAACCTGCTGAAGACCAGAATTCCTCTCAGAGCCCAAAATATAAAGAGTATCAATATATTTTTCCCTTTAACTTTCATGACTTTGGCCTCTGACAGAGCCTTAATTTATTATAAGTACTACAAGGAGCTACATTTTAGCATCAAGTATTGTAAGTCAGCTCCAGACACACAAGCCTGCCAACTCTAATTTATTTGGAATGAGATGAGATTCAATCATTTATTTTCCCACTGAGAAGATTTGCGCAGCCTTTTAAAGTGAAAGAACTCAATATACCTTTAGAAGCTGTCTAGAGGTTATTGAAATTTTGTTGACAATCATGCTTTGAGGAACAAGTGACTATAGCGTGGACTAGAATAATCAGATATAGCCGAAACAGAGTCAAAAACATCTTGTATTCCTCTGGCGTTTACCTCACTGGCCCAGTCAATGACCTAGAGAAGCTGACCACTTAGAAGTGTCAACCTGCGTTTCCCTGGGAGATAGGAGAGGGTGCTGGAGAGGTAGAGTTGATCAAAAATAAAAGTAACAGATAAAATGAAAAATAAAAATTTTAAGACTGATAGACTAAAAAGATATTTAGAATTTCCCAAAATACTTATATCACCAAACTATTATTTAAAGTAATATTTTTATCAATAAAATTGAAATCAAAACTCAAATATCTATTCAATTCCCAAAAAATGTAAAACAAAACTCTGTACTAGAAGATGTGAGTAAAAGAGTTTATAATATATTTAAGGAAGACACGAGAAGCACCAAATAATAACATTTTAAACAATAGGAAAAAATCAGAAATTATATATAAATAATATATGAATTCAATAGCCAATAAATACAAGAAAAATTGAGAAGGAAAAGAAAGCTATAAAATGTAAGGCGGAAAATGCTTTAGAATTTGAAAAAAGGCCAAAAACCAAACAAACAAAAAGTGTTCCCAAAGTTGAGAGACCACAACTGTTACCATCTTTCTGTTTAAGAGGGCTTAAAAAATAAACTACAGAACAAAAAACTCTTTGATTGGAGAGAACATTGAAGAACAGATTGCTAGCAAAATATACAGGTAGAAAATGAAAGAAATCACTGATGAACATAGATGCAAAAATCCTACACAAAATATTAGCAAAATGAATTCTTCAAAATGTAAAAATAATTAGATCATGCTTACCTGGGTTCATTCCAGGAATTCAAGGATGGTTTAACACAAGAAAAAATTTTATTAAAATTTACTCATATTCACAATGTAAATCTGAAAGCCATATGTTTATCTTAACTGATGCAGAAAAGTATTTAATTTAATAAAAGCATTTTATTTCATAAAATTTGACTCTTAATTACAAAAAAACTCATAATGAAACATTTCTAGTTGGATAAAACTTAGCTAATGAAAATTTGCAGCAAACGTCATATACTTAATAGTGAAACTTTGCAAAATTTCAATTAAATTCAGGAATAAAGAAAGAATGTTCATTATCACTATTTGAATTCAACATTGTATTTAGAGGTTATAATTAGGGAAATATGACAAGGAAGAAACTAGAAGCACAAGGGTTAGGAAGGGAAAAATTAACTTTCAATATTTACAGATGATATGATTATCTTCTAGACTATGTACAATTCAATAAAACAAGTTATTAAAATTATTGAATTTATCAAATCATTAGATTTAAGATTACTAAAAAGTTCATTCCTGCATAATAACAAACAAAATGTAATATTTAAAACATACTATTTATAAATGCCACAAAAAAAGTAAAGATATATATACACACACACACACACAGTCAAGATGGATAAAGACCTAGGTAAAAAGAAAACTTGAAAAAAGTGTATAATCAGTAGGAAAATAGGGTATAAGGTGGGATATTTTTAACATGATACATATACAAATGGACAAAGAAAATATTATAAAGATCTATTCATCAAAAGATACCATTTAATACATTTTTGGTCAATTTATTTTTGATAAGACTGTCATGACAAGTCAATGGAGGAAAACATATTGTTTTCAACAAATGGTGTTGGGACAACTAGATACCCATAAGCAAAAGAATGAAGTTAGAACCCTAACTTATATCTTATACCAAAAAAAAAAAAAAAACCTCAAAATAGATCAAAGACAAAAATGTAATGTATAACTATAAAAGTCTTAGAAGAAAACATAAGCATAAATATTTGTGAATTAAACAATGGTTTCTTAGATATGACAAAAGAAAAAATTGATAAATTGGACGTCATCAAAATTAAAAACTTTTGTGCTTCAAAAGATATCATGAAGAAGGTGAATAAACAACCCATAGAATGAAAGGAAAAACACACTTTAGCAAACTATATCTCCAATAAGGGACTTGTATCTAATATATATAAGAAACACTTAAAATTCAACAATAAAAAGATGAATAACCCAATTAAAAATTGGCTAAAAGATTTGAATAGACATTTCTCTAAAGAGGATATACAAATGTACAAAAAGCACATGAAAGGATGATAAACAACATTAATCATTAAGGAAACGCAAGCCAAAACCACCATGAGATACCACTTCACACCGACTACGGTGACTATAATAAAAAAGACAGTAACAAATATAGGCTAGAACGTGGTGAAATTACAACCCTCATACATTATTGTTAGGAATCTCAAATGGTGTTGCCACTTTGGAAAACAATTTAGCAGTTCCTCAAAAAGTTCAACATAAAGTTACCATATTATCCAACAATTTCACTAAGTATATTTCCAAGAGAATTGAACACATACCTCCGCACAAAAATTTGCACAAAATTTTTTTAAAAAGTAGAAAAAACTCAAATGCCCATCATTTGATGAGTGGATAAACAAATGTAGTATATCTATACCATGGAATATTATTTAGCCACAAAAGGAATGAAGTACTAATACATGCTACAATTTGGGTAAACCTTAAAACATCATGCTAAGTGAGAGAGGCGGAACACAAACTGCAACATACTGTGTAATATCTTTTACATGAAATGTCCAGAACAGGCAAATCCACAGAGACAGAAAGTATTAATAGATTAGTGGTGTCAGGAGTTAAGGGCAGGGGGGAAATGGAGAGTGGCTGCTAGTGGCACAGAGATTATTTTTAGAGTGATAAAAATTTTCTGGAGTTAACGATGATGGTTGTACAACTTTGTTAATAGACTAACCACCACTGAAATGTACACTTTATTTTTTTAGTTGACATATAAAATTGTATTGAATTTGTAAAACAATTTAACAACTGCTAGCAAAGTTGAGGATGGAAAATCCTATGACCCAGCAATTCCACTTTCAATTATATATCCTAAAAAAAAAGTGCATGAATAAGAACAGGTACTTATGCAAGACTGCTCATGGACACATTGTTCATAATATTAAAAAAAATTAAAATAGCTTACGTCCATATACAGGAGAAGAGATAAATGAATGATGGTTTATTTATTCAAGGCACTGAAATACATATGCCAACATAGATGAATCTAAAATATTTATATTAAGCAATGAACGGAAATATACATCCAATTTAGTACCATATACCTAAAACTTAAACCATATTTATGATGCAAAGTTAAGGAGAAGTGCATGGAAATTTTAAATCCCAATTCAGGAGAGTGGTTTCCTCGGAGGAGGATGTAGGTTGAAGTAGGTGGAATCAAAGGGGAAACTTTGTAGCTTTATAGTTTAGATAATGTATTATTTCTTAAACTGTGTGGTAGGTGCATTGGGTATACCGATTTTATTCATTTATGAATGTCTTAAATATTTCTAATTAAATGTTTTAAATATATATATATATTAAAGTGGCTTCTTGTGTTTCTGATATAAAATTCAGATCGGGAGATTGGAACTTTTTATCCACATTATTTTCTATGATCTATATGAAAATAATTTTAGAATAGAATGATTAGGAATTAAAATCTATTGGCATTTGACTGCAATGCAATCTGTTGGCAAGCTGAAGATTTTACTGTGCTGTTGTAAACATTTTTGTTATAAAAATATGTATTATGTTATGCCTCTTATTCAATATAATCACTGATTTGTGCAGTTCTCCCTAGTTTAAAAATTCTTATTCAAACTCTTCAGCAGACCAAGGACATTTAGGGAAATGCTACTAAGACTTTGACGTTCCTAGTCAAAGTTCAATATCCTATGAAAAAGAATAGAGAACAGAAGAACTTCGGTATCATGGGCTGAGCTTTTGAACTAAACCATTTAGCTAATATTATTAATCAGAGAGATCCTTATTGCCCCATGCCTTAAATGATCAAACTGAGCCAATCTCTACTGAAGTTTCCATCTTTCAACTTGCTTACCAAGTTCTCAAATTTCTGTGGAAATACATGAGTGTCTGCAGACTTAATTTTGCCAATAAAAAATGTAAAGTTTATTATTATTTTTATTTACTATTTGAGAACATTCATGTGCCTGACACACTCAGAGTCAGAAACTATGATTTCTGAAAATATCAATATTCTGGTCTCAGAAAACAAAATCTTGTGCAGAAATAAAAAAAAAATGAAACACAAGTGAACATTTCCATAGAAAACATAAGAGAGCTGATCAGAAAGTTTAAGTTGCCATTTACTAGAGAAGATAGGGAGTTCACAAACCATGTTTACACATGGCCACTGGATTTTCTGATATCTTAATGGATTTTTTAAAAAATAGATTATATTGGTTTGATGACATGAGCCACATGGGGTCATGGAAATTGCCAAAGAAACATACTCAGTAATTTTTCCACTTACATTTAAAAATAAAAAATATATCATTGCTTTTGAAAATTATATCCATAATGCCTTTGTGAATTCCTAATTATCTTCTTTTTTCTGAAAAAAAATATTGCATAGAATCTAGGCTAAAATATTCTGTATAGTTACACTCAGGGTCAGCTGAATGGCGGAACAATGGCAGGGAATCTTTCAGTTCAATCTGTTTATGAAAATTGTGCATTGTGCCTGGAAGAGTTACATGGTGTGCCAAATCAGGCTTAAAGTACTGTTAGAATTTCTCTGCCAGCAGTATGCATAAGTATTTTTTTCAATTGCCCATCCTCTTCGAGGATAGAAAGAGACACGTTTACATAACCCCTATTTTTCTGCTCTCTCCTAGATCAGATATTCTTTATGTGCAAATCAACTAAAAAGCATGATCTGTTTCCCTTGTCTTTTGCTCAACACACACTCGTTTTTCCTTAGGCAGGCTTTGGGTAAATCATGTCTTAGCAAAACTGAGTCTTTCAAAACTTAAAAAAAAAAAAATTGAAGGCACGTGCCTTTTTTCAGTTCCATTTCATCAAATTTGCTGACATCTGGCTGAACATTTAATTTAAAAATGGGGTAACAACCTTTTACTGATGTCAAAAATTTCTATACCATTCATAAAGTTATGTGGGAATATTTTTATTTTAATTTTCTTGGCAGCTGAACAAAGCATCACTCTTAAATTTAGTTAGTGAGTGTGATCTTTATACCTCATTACTCTTACTCCAATTTAATTATTGTACTATAATGAGTAAAGGACTCATAGGTGCAATATTTCAGGCAAATGCAACCATTTTTGAATCTCACAAAGAACTACCTTCTTGGTTGTTGACATTAAGCACTCATGACAACTCATTAGGAAAAGAAATATACGCAGGAAACTTTGCAAAGTTAGTGACTCAGAGTACTCATCCCTTGAAATTTTAAACTAACTCGTTTCAATTTTTCCTGCAGTATTAACATCACAGATTATTGTTGCTGTTTCCATTTTTGACCCTTATCATAATATGTGTCACCAAGCATTTTTCTCCAACTTTCATTTTTTTCTACATAAGCAAATTAAAGTGCAAAATTGAGATAATTATCCAAGTCATTCGAGCCAAAAATTGCTTTTGCATAAAATATACACAAATATCAAAATAATGGACTCTACATCTACAATTATTAATCATCTAGCTATTAGAGGCCAGACTGCCTCATATCGGTCATGTCTCTTCTACCCTTTTCATTGAAATAATCATTTAATAACTGGAGGGGTTTTGCTCTAAATCAATTGATCCATGTCCCAGGTTTCAAGCTAGAACATAGACAAAAAAGTTATTAAATGTTGAGGTCAAAGAAACTAGTTGAATTAGTAAATGGATAAACAGATTTTAGCATTAATTATCCTGATAGTCTGTGCATAGAGACCTGAGCACTCATTGGCAAATTGAAACTGTCAGTTCACACCTTGAATTTTTTTCCTCCACTCCAAAGAAAGCAATAATTTTTGTAAATAAATAAATTAAAAGATGCAACCTGGCTGAAAACGGTGGTGAGGATTCATACACCAGAAACAGGTTCAACAGTAGAGGCTGAATCTCAGGGCCTGCTCAGTTTTCAGTAATGAAACAAGGAGAGGCATCGTTAGACTGGGATGCTGGCCAGTGCAAGGACGCTGACAGAACTCTCCACTGCGTGAGGCTACGCTTAAATAAAGCTGTGAACTTTCAGAGGTTGGAAAACCGGAGGACTTCTCCCTGTTAGGACCTGGGCGGTGCCGCTCACCAGCTCAGTGTTGGACCTAGGTCAGCACCCCAGGGCAGGGAAAATCACCCTAAAACTGCAGAGCCTGGAGTAATGAGAATGGAGAGGGAGAGAAGGCAGGCAGGCAACAAGGATGATCGCCCAAGATAAATTTAGGAAGAATCACTCCAAAACCCCTAGAGATCAGCACTAGGAAAGAAAGTGACACAGTCAATAACTGAGAGATTCATCCGCTACTAAGAAAATAGAATTTTTAAAAAAAAATTCAAAATTACTATAACAAAAGTCTTTTAGCTCCTTATAAAAATAATTTTAGCTTTTAAAACTGAAAATGAATGAATGAAACCAAAATAGACATAAACGAACCGAGAACAGAAGCATAAAAAATAGAAATACTTAGAAAGTTAAGAAAAAGGTGTCTTTACTAAATTTTCTTAAAACCTTTGTATTAACACAAAGAGAGAGTGGATTAATTAGAAGATAAGACTAATCAAGCCACTCAAAATGCAGCAAAAGATTGATGCGATCTACCAAATGGGCACGGAAGATAAACTACATTGAAAAGATAATAGCTGAGAATTTTCCACAATTTAAAATGCAATATAAATGCATACATAAAAAATAGTTCCAACCTACACACAGCCTGGTGAAATAGCAGAACAGTAGGGATAAAGAGAAATACTAACGATTCCACAAGAAAAGACAGGTAACTTTTAAAAAGAATGAAAATTGCCATAGCCTTTACCTGAACAAGTACATAGGATGGTTAAATATCCCTTTCAGTTTTTTAGTTAATTTTTGTACAGACAATTGTATATGTTAATGAAGCTAGTTTTGTTTAGATTTTGTAGCTAATAAACACACATAAGAATAGCATTGATATTTTTACAACAATTAACAACAAACGTTTTACAACAGCTATAATAATATAGAGTTGAATAAAGAACACCGAATATTTTAAATCTATATCTGAACTATCATCATTAGAAACCAAAACTATAACAGTCTAGAATGCACAGCAGTCTGCAGTTGAGCTCCTGTGATATAAAATTAACAATATTAGTGATTCACTAATACAAGCCAACCATGGACTATAGTAGAGCTACAGCCTAATAACAGTATAGTTAGAGACAAACTATTTCCAACCAAATATTCAGATGTGTATAAATTTAGAGGATGAGGAGAAATACCACTTTAGATTCAAATGCTCCCTGTTTTAAAGTTAGTTTTTTAAAAATTATGATAGCCCTTACTTCCCCAGTTCTAGAAGTTGTAACCATGAACAATCACAGTCTTCAGCTAGTAATAAAGGCTTCATAATTTCTTCCCTAAGATAGGATAACCATGATTAAAGTTCTCCTCTTGAAAAAACTACTATGCATCCACTAATTAATAGTTTCTTAATATGACTAATTATTAAAGTAACTTTATTGGGAGGAAGAAAGAGGAGTTGTTTTTTAATGTGTATAGTTTCATTTTGGAATGATAAAAGAGCTCTGGAGATGGGTGTTGGTGATGGTTGCACAACAGTGTGAATGTACTTAAAATGTACACTCAAAATGGTTAAAATGGCAAATTTTATGTTATGCGTATTATATCACAATAAGAAATGTTTTAACTTTAGGGGGGAAAGTAACTTTATCCATGTTTTAAAAGAATAAGGAAATCAGTAGTGCCTATTGTATTCAAGGAAATGACTGTTCATCTTCTTGGATAAAATTTAGGATGAGACATTTGCCTTATAAGTTCCTGGTCCGTGACAGTCTCGATTGATGCTTTCAGTCATGCCACTTTGTCACAGCCCAAGTGGCACTTCTCCAACAGGAAATTTATCTCGGATCAGTTCGAGTCACCAGTCTCTCTACAGCTCTAGCTTCTCTGCTCCAAGTGAAACTGAAAACGGCCCTGTCATTTCTTTTAACCTTTGGGTTTGAGGCAATTCTGAGAACTCTCTCAGCAATTTCTTGTTCCTCCTGGGCACCATGCTATAACTAGGCTTAATCATAGAAATCTAGGGTTGAGGAACCTTCAAAAGCACTGTGACCTCTTCCACACTGGCCGCAGCCACTCACAAACCATCCCAGCAAACCACAGCAGTTGTGTTGCCTTTTAAAGCTCCCTCCCAGAATTCCATCCTTCGGGATTTTCTCCTCCTAAAAACACCAACTTCAAATCTAAATCTATCAACCTTTGTGTTAATATACATTTCCTGGGGGCAGGAAGGGATGGGTGAAAACCTACCTGACGGGTACAGTGAACACTGTCTGGGTGATGGGCACACTTATAACCCTGACTCAAGTATAACAAAAGTGTTCCATGTAACCAAAAACATTTGTATCCCATAATATTTTGAAATAATAAAAAATAAAAATACATATATTTCCCCTTGCACTTGCTAAAGTGGAGAAAATTGATCACCTTCTACACTAACTTTTTATATCCACTTTTTGAAGTCCGTTACTAAATCAAAATCAGATCCCAGCTGTCTCCTTCAGAGCAAAATCACCCTCATTCTGGGAACTTCCCCGCATAAGGTTGGATTTCTACTCTTTTAATAAAGTTTGTGACCATGTTTAATTATCTTCCAAATTCCTTAAATTTCCCTTGAGTTATAGAGGAAAGAGCACTCAAATAAGGTATTTTATTAATTTTTGCAATTTTTGACATTTCTAGACTATGCTATCTTTATTTTATAAGAAAGATTCTGCTACAGACACACATAGCTTAAGATTCACTGTGTCTCTAAGATCACCACTACTACATCTACTGTCAGTATTTCCATTTGCCAGTCATTCTTCTTATTTGTATTGATTATATTCTCCCTAATTTTACCATTAAGAATCATCTTTTTCCAACTGATACCAACTACCTTATAAATATGGCACTGCTCTCAAAGAAGAAGATGCTAGCAATAACATTTACTGATCCCACATGCATGTCAGGATAGCTTTTCTAAAAGGAGAAAAAATAAAAATGCTAATTTATCTTAATATCTTGATTAATTGTAAGTTTAAAATAATAATACACTGCCAATAATTATCCAAAATGATACATACTCTCTATACATGTTTTTCTGTGGTATCAACTTGCTACTCATTTTTTTAATCAGGTTACTAAGTAGAGACACTTTGAGTCAGTATCTCATATCAAGATATTTTATTACAATAGTTCAGCTTCTATTTTATTAAGCCCCTTTACTTCTCTGAAAAGGAAAAAGCTATGCAGAAATCAAAACTCTCCATTACGCAGGTAGTGTGAAATGCACCTTCTAGTTCCATTCAATTATAGAAGATCAGCCGTGTGCATCCAGGAGTAGGGATGGTTTGCTGAGGCATTCAGGCCCAGAAAAAGAGGGCAAAGCATGATGATGACCATAATAGTGACAATTTTAATAGTAGAAATGCTTCAAAAATTAGTGTTTTACAGCAGACACAACCCGCAGCTCCACGACCTGTAGCTTATACCTAATCTTTGACCTGTTCTGGGCTCTAAACCTCCTCGGTTCGGAACAGCACACACTCAGTGCCAAGCAAGACCAACGAGATTCCTGAGCAATGATGAATATGAGGAAAGGAGGGAACAGGGCACCCTTGCCACGGCAAACCTGCTCTGCCCAGTCCCCCAAGGTGATGAAATGTGTGACTGTCACAAGACTTAGTAATACTGTTATAATTGGGATGTACAGGGAATAGATGCCAGCTGCAGAAACAGTATGTGCTTTGACAAGGAGTGTGTTGGAAGCGACTGCCAGCCTGTGCCTGCTGCCAATTCCACTCAGCTACAAATAGAAATGACGATGCACAGTGGGCCACAGCTCTCGTACAGCCTTCACCAGCCACTGCTTCAGGACCAAGCAGCAGCTAGAATTCAGAGTGGTCATGGCAGTCTTCAAATTAGTTACACATCACAGAGCGGCACCACTCAAAGGATATCCGCAGTTCACCTGCCTTGGCATAAAACAGAAAAGCTTGCTATAAAATACAGTTTCATCCCCTCCCCAGATCTACTGAATCAGAATCTCTGAGGGCAAGGCCCAGGAATGTGCATTTTGAAATTTCCCCTGGTTTTCTTATGAGCAGAGGTTTGAGAGCATAGGTTAAGCAAGTCAAATAAGAGATACCAAAAGTACAAATTACAAAACTATGTAAAGTAGGGGAAGATAATATCACCTTGCATTCTTATCACGCTTTGCAATTTACCAAGTACTTTTATATGTAACCTCATTTCTGCACAACTATATTTTACAGAAAAGACAATACCTACGAGATCTGAGTTGCCCAAGATTAGAAATACAGAAAAAAAAAAAAAAAGATCAAGAATAGAGCAAAGGTATTTTAATGATGTCTAGAGCTCTTTCCATTCTATTGTTCTGACTCATAGTCATAATAATTATGACATGACTAACAATAAAGGGAATAGAAAAGATAGCAGCCTTCCTATGTGCCAAACATTGTACAAAGATTTTACATTCGTTACCACATCTAATCTCCATAACAACACGTAAGATATTATACTTCCAGTTTTACAATTGAGGAAATTAAGACTCCAGAAAATTAGATTGCCTAAGATCATAGAGCAAGTAATTATTGGTGCCTAGATCCAATCGTGTTCTGCCTGATTTTAAAGCAGGTGCGCTAACCTCTTTGCTCTACAAGCCTCCTTGGTATGACTCATTCAGTCTACCCACAATGTTACACTATTGTTCAAAGATTAAACCTGGCCTCCCTTTCTCTCCATAACCAGCATACTCAGATGAAGTAAATGAATTTCTTGATGATTTCTTCAGCACTGTGTCCCTGTATGTTCATTCATTAGCAATGTTTTGAATTCCTATTCAGTGCTGTACCTTGTGCTTGGTAATGGAAATACAAGCATGAGTAAAACAAAGTTGTGGTTCCTGCCCTCATGGAATTTATACTGTGGTGTAAATCTACGACTAGATCTTTTCACATCAGGTCCTATATCCCCTGAAAAGAACTGATCTAGAGATTTCCCCATTTCTCCATCATTGTGAATAAAATATCCTGATTTTCCTACTCTCTTGACCTTGGTCAGCCTCTCTCCTGGCAAGTTTTGGCAAATCTGATTCCTTCACTGCTAATGGTTCCTGGTGGGCTCAGGTGCTACATTCACAATGGGCTAAGATCATCATATCAATCAAGACTTTTTCAGCTGCAAAACAGAAAACCCAATGTAAATTGTCTTATACAAATAAAGACAACTTTCTTTGACTCATTAACTAAAAAAAAATAGACATTTTCTAGGCACATCTGGATTTGGGTAGTCAAGCAATGTTGCTAGAAGCTACCTCATCATCTCTAGCTTCTGCTTTCCTATGTCAGCTTTTTTGTGTGTGTGGATTCTTCTAGCACAGTAATAGGATGAACGTCAGCAGCTTAAACTTCACCTCCTACCCTATTTTAAATACAAAAGAAATAATTTCTCCTTTCCAAAAGTTTCAATAAGAGTCCCAGGCTTGAGTGTCACTGACTTGGCCTGGTGACATAAAAAATGTATTAATAGCCCTTTGGTGAGATTTAGATCAGAGGCCCCTAGAAAACGAGTTTGGCCCCAATCAAACTGCCTAGACTAGAGGTTGGCAAGAGATGCTTCCCCAAAGATAAAACAGGATGCTAGCACAAGAAATAGATTCTAGGCAGGTGAAAGCAATAGATGTATATTAAAGTAATTTAATAGGGACTTTAAGAAAATATCCTAATCTAGAGTGGCAATCCTAGAAAAAATATCTAGTACTAAAAGGAGAAAAATGGAGGGAGGTGAAAAAGGTAGGGAGAGAAATGGAGTAAATATTTTATTTCCTTCAAATATCATGAAATAGGCTACTATTATTTCGTGTATGCAGAAGAATAGCCCTTCCACATGGAAAAATAAGTCTTGGGTGGCCCTAATAAACTGAATCCTACTAGAAGGATCAAACTGACCTCAACAGAAATGTTTGTAGGGGTCCTTTGATTAATATCATGATTATAATTTTAATTTGGGAAACAGAAGAAAAGTTCAATTCAATCAAATATTCAGATGCTTTGAAAACCACAATTACTAGGTCCCTTCAGGCAAGTGTTCTGGTATTCCTTCAATGTTTGTACCCAAATCTCATGTTGAAATTTGATCCCCAATGTTGGAGGTGGGGTGTTTGGGTTATGGTGGCAGATCCCTCATGAATGGCTTGGTGCTGTTCTTGTGGTAATGAATGAGTTCCTTAGAGAGCTGGTTGTTTAAAAGAGTCTAGCACCTTCCTCCCCTCTCTCTTTCCTCTGCTCTTGCCATGTGATTTCTGCACAGGCCTGGCTCCCCTTCACCTTCCACCATGAGCAGAAGCAGCCTGAAGCCCTCACCAGAAGCTGAGCAGATGTTAACACCATTCTTCTTGTACAGCCTACAAAACCATTAGTCAAATAAACCTCTTTTCTTTATAAATTACCCAGCCTCAGCTATGCCTTTATAGCAACACAAACAGACTAAGACACGCTGCAATTATTTTTTTTTCTATTTCTATTTCTTTATCCATAGCATTTGGGGGTGCATGGCTCATACATCCACTCTGTCTCTAGATAGTAGTGTGACCTTGGGAAAGTTATTTAACTTAACCTCTTCATAAAATAGAGATAGGAAAACATAACTATCTCCTAAAGTTGTGAGAAGTAGGTGAGCTAATTTTAAAAGAACACTTAGGATAACGGCTGCCACATAATAGGCATGGTAACTATTATAATTATTTATAAAGCATCCTTGGTGATATTTACTAAACAACTTGGTACTAGACCTGTTTAGGGCAGCCACTGAGTTATGGAAATAATTAGATTTTGCCTTGGATCACATTTACTCAAATATTTTATTAATAACTCTTCTATTTGGTAAGAACTTGAGGTCATCAAAAACATTAAATTTTGTATCTCCTCTGACAAAACCGAGCATTCTGTAAATTAACTGCTAATTTGCAGTTTGAAATGTTTCTTCACAATCAACAGAGTAAATAGAAAACTTGTAGAATGGGAGAAAATATTTGCAAACTATTCATCCAACAAGGGACTAATATCCAGATTCTACAAGGAACTCAAATAACTCAGCAGCAAAAATACAAATAATTCATTTATAAACAGAGCAAAAGAGCTGAATAGACATTTCTCAAAGAAGACAAATAGCCAAAAAATATATGAAAAAATGCTCAATGTCACTAATCATCAGGGAAATGCTAATCAAAACCACAAGATATCACCTCACCCCAGTTATAATGGCTACAATCAAAAAGACAAAAAAATAACAAATGCTGGCAAGGATGCAGAGAAAAGGGGACAGATACACTGCTGTTGGGAATGTAAATTAGTACAGCCATCATGGGAAACAGTGTGGAGATCTTTCAAAAAACCAAAAATAGAACTACCATACAATTCAGCAATCCCTCTACTAGATATTTATCCAAAGGAAAGGAAATTAGTATACCAATGGGATACCTACATTCCCATGTTTACTGCAGCACTATTCACAATAGCTAAGCTATGGAATCAACCTAAATGTCCATCAACAGATGAATGGATAAAGATAATGTGCTATATATACATCATGGACTACTATTCAGCCATAAAAAAAGAATGAAATCCTGTCATTCACGGCAACATGGATGAGTCTTGAAGACATTATGTTAAACAAAATAAGCCAGGCACAGAAAGATAAATACCACTTATAGGAGCTAAAAATATTTGAGCTCTTAGAAGTAGAGAGTAGAATTGTGGGGATTAGAGGCTAGGAAGTGTAGGAGAGAGAGGAAGATAGGGAGAAGTTAGCTCATGGATACAAAATTGCAGTTTTTTAATTTTTACAAAATTACAAAGTTTCTTTAATTCAATTTTCATTGTTGAATGAATGCATAAAACAAATAAAAAAATGAACTCATCTCTTCCATTTTCACCATCTCAAATTGTCTTTCCTTCAGGTTCCTGTATGTTCTGAAGAAAAATATCCATTAGTATAAAAGCATTATCCCTCACTGCAATAAGTAGATTTCCAAAGATTATTCCTAGAAAAGGCAAAGCCTTACTCCTAAGGAAAAAATAATTGATTGGTAAAAATTTCAAAGACAAGGACAAGCAGGAAAAGGAAGTATTTTGGATCAGTGAACATGCCTTGCTACCCTGAAATCAGCCAGCTTAATTTGCCTTTTCACATCAGCAAACTTAAAGACCATATTTATTCCTTCTTGCTCTTCACAGCACCCTTTAAGCAAAACTAGATGCTTGTGAGTACTTGTTTCCCCTCAAATCTCATCACACAGACTTACTTCTACTGCACATGTGCTTAGAGGCAGCTCTTGTCCCTGTTAGATAGCTCTCCACATTTACCTCCAAAAGTGCATGAATGGAAATGAAAACAGCCAGTTCTCTAGAATAACATCTGAGGCACCCTGTGAGTACTGACAGGCTGCAGAATGGTCATAGATGACCACCCGGGGACAGCCATACGACTGCATAGACTTCTGCAGAGAGCAATATGTGTTGGAAAGTGTAGCCAAGGTCTGCATCTACCTGCCCACACTGGAGTCGCAGGACTTGTGCGGCTGCCAGAGGGCTTCCTAAGTAGGGAGGAGATTGAGCAAGTGTTCACTTTTGAAAAGTCCCTCCCCTTCTCTGACAAAGAGATTAAGACCTAGCTCCATGTAAGAACAGCTATCTGAATCTCTCCTTCTCATCCATTTAGAACACAACACTGCAGCAAAATCTTTCCTCCTAGTCTCCATGATTTTCTGCCTATTAGCATTTTTATACCCTCTGTGCTTAACATGTTAATGGAGCTTTCATCCCTTGTAATGCCACCAGAAATACAATGTTATCTATAATAAATTTCACCAAAATGCACATTCCAGCCAGCATTCTTAGTAATCATTCCCTTAATAGAGTTTGCTGAAGCATTGATCATAAGCTTCCTGCCTTGGAAACCTGACCTTCTGGGAGGGTCAATCCCTATCCATGGAGCCACAATTGGAGCTTATTCTCATAAAATGAGTGCAGACAGTAACAATATTATGCAATCGTTTTAAATATATATGTTTGTGTGGTCAAAATATACATATTTTAAAATATGTATATAAAATTAATAATCAGATACCTTCTCACAAGTTCAAGTATTCTTTTCTGTGTCATCAAGTACCTTTTCAATATTCTAGGCACTCTGAGCAAATCTTTTTGTCTGCTTTATTATTTCCGGAACAGACTAATGAAGCAGTTAATGATCCCAAACTATCTTTATTATAACATTTCATTGCCTTTAGTTTATTCTTTAGGGGTGTGTGCGTGTGTGTGTGTGTGTGTGTGCGTGTGTGTTTTCAGAGACAGGGTCTCACTCTTTCACGCAGGCTGGAGTGCAGCAGCAGTTCCAACTCCTGGGCTCAAGCAGTCCTCCCGCCTCAGCCTCCTGAGTAGCTAGGACTACAAGCATGCACCACCACACCTGGATTTTTTTTTCTTTTTTAGAGATGGGGGGGTCTCACTGCATTGTCCAGGCTGATCTTGAACTCCTGGCCTCAAGTGATCCTCCTGCCTTGGCCTGCCAAAGTGCTGGACTAACAGGCATGAGCTATCACACCCAAACTTCTTTAAATAATTTTTTAACTCTATTTATAGCTTAAGTTTACAGTCTACCTGGAAGATTTACCTAGATGGAATCATAATTTTTTCATTAATTTTGATTAGATAAATTAAACATATCATGATATTTTGTTCATCAAGTTTACCTGTATTATATCCTGTTTAATTGTTTAAAATATAAACTTAAAAATGATTGCATATCCAATAATAAGATATTTTTTAAAGCACTATTATTTTTAATTAGCTTTACAGTTTAAAAAAGTAAAAACTAATCAAGATCTTTTCTCTTTATTATTCATTTAATATATGTCTCTTTAAAGATAATAGGAAACATGAAAATTGTATTTCTTAACATTTTAAGTTACCCAAATAGAATCATATGGATAATGTTCAAACTCACATGTTTTTAGGAGGGTTACCATTCACCTAATACTAAGCTGTAACTTTAGGTCTAAAATGCAGTTCTGAAATTCTTTTTTAAAAAGTTTCTGCACAGCCAAGGAAACTATCAGTAGAGCTAATAGACATGCCACAGAGTGGGAGAAAATATTTGCTCTCTTCACCACTGATAAA
>VBSM01002608.1:46107345-46118444 GCA_008086735.1 Cheirogaleus medius
AAAAAAAAAAAAGGCCTTCACTCATTAGAGCCACAACTTCTCCAGATAGGTGCAACAAAATTTATATGCAGAAAAGCAAGATAATATTTTATTTATCTTTGAGAATTTCAGGGCATTCCTTGGATATTTCTTTAATACTGTTAGATTTATCCCAAGGGATAAAATGCAAAATAATGACACATATAATTTGCTTTTGAAGTACTGATGTGAATCACAAAAGATTCCCATGTTACGTGGAGTGTGCTTGTTCAGCACTTTATATGCCAGTGCAGCTTTCTCTGAGTTCATTACATCGTTGCTTAGGTTTTGAAAACATTATTAATATTACACAAGTCAACCCTTGTGCAACAGGGATGAGAACGGTAGAAAAAAAACATGCTAAGATGAGATTGCTCCATTGAGCATGGTATACCTATTATGTCACATCAATTAAGTCATTTCTGAAACAAGAGGTATTTGTTTGAACTAAAATAGGTGTTATTCTTAATTGGGACTGTAAATTCTGAACTTGAACCTTATAGGGAGCATTTCTTATGATAGCTAAAAGGATGGAAATGTTTCCATCCATCACAAGAGAATCTGTGCCTGGTAGTATTTGGGGAGTCTCTTCTTATTAAATTTAGGATGATTTAAGGGAGGACTACTTCAAATTCAAATGTTTATCTTAAGCCATCACATAGGTTAAGTTCTATTTTCTATTTTCATGAGTCCTCTTTCACTGAGAAAATTAGTAGAAAACTGACAATATTATCACAGCAACATAAATTATATATATCTTTAAAAATTAAAAGGATCAGACAAAAGTGTAACATGACCATACAGTTATTATAGTTTATTTACTTTTCCTTTTTCACCTTTCAAATTCCTAGTAATGTGAATATTAGAATTTAAAATTATAAAAATGCAGGAAAGAATTCAGAACAGTAACTTAAGGGGTAATTACTATTGTAATAAAAAATAAAATAAGGGTCTGACATCTAATTAACAGTGCCTAGTGAAAAGGAAAATATCATCCATGACACACTCAAATTTGGTGGTTCTTATAACAAAATATAGCAACAATAACAGCTCATTATTTTTGATGACATCTATAGTTTGGTAGCACTAAGAGCAAATCAATTCAAGAAGAATACATTAAACTCAATTTAAAGAAAAAAATTACCAAACACCAACAGTTCAATGTAAACTACTATATTTTGTTTCCTTGTTCCTTAAAAAATGTTTCAAAGAATAATATATCACTTATATAATGAGTTTTTAGTACAATTTGCAGTCCTAATTTTATATAGTGTTAAACTAGTATTTGGAATTCGAAATTTGATTTGTAAAGTACCTATCCTGTATTTCAACTAAACATATTTCAAACAGGTTCATGACTGAAATACAAAAAGAGTGAAAGAAAAGAGAAAGAAATACCTCTAAGTAAAATTTTATCATAAAATTCTTCCTTCAATCAACTGCCACCTAGTTAGACAAATTCACAAAGTAGAGCTGGAAATAATCAGTCTCCGGTGCTTCCTGCCCTTCACTTATTCTTTCTGTCAAACATATCAATTATTATGAAGACAGAGGATTCCTGGCACTCTAACCTTAGTCCTTGAACCTTTTTTTACTTTTCCTTCTCCACTGTTTATAAATCTGCTCAAGGTCACTCAAAACAACTTTGCCACTTACTAGCTGTGGGACATTTGAAAGCTGCTTAACTTTACTCCTTGTCAGTTTCCTCACTTATAAAACAGGAATAATAATAATAGTAGTAGCACCATCATAGAGCTATTGCAAGAACTGGATCAACAAATGAGTTGATACAGTAGCTGACATAGGTAAATGCTTAATAGATATCGGCTACTATTTTTATCTATGTGGATGATGGATTCTGTGTCATTCTTAGGTAAATTTTTAAATAATCATAACTTCTCTTAAACTTTTTAACTTTTCTATTTTTTTTCTCCATGCCTTACCTTCCATGCTACACGCCCCACCAGAGTTGGCAAGGGACTGTTTCACACTATCGGGAACTCAGGCTGGAAAATATAGGCAAGCAAATGGGTGAGTATCAATATGTTTATCACAGTCTGCCCTTCTGAGCTCCAAACATTCTCCCCTCTCCCTTTGTTACCTTCCTTCCACACATGGGTTCCATTTGAGCCCTCCTCAAGGGAAAAAGCCGAAAGCCCATCTGCTTGGCATCCTCATCAAAGCCCTTTATCTGTGAGGGGTGCTGGATTATCTCTAAATCACTGTCAAACATGAATCCATCTGCCCTACACTCCTTCAATGCACAGTGATAGAACAGTAGCCACAGTAAAAGTCCTATTGAAAAACAGAATGCTTGAGAGACACATGGAACCCACTGGCCTATGGCAATTCTGAAATCGCACTAGGCAGTCATTACGAAATCTTTTAGTCATGGGTATGGGATATTCCTTGATTAGACCCTAATTCCACACCTTGGGAAGATCTTCCTGGCTCCATCCTTTAAGAGTTTTTTCAATCCTCTTTGGCTGCAACTGAAGTGGTCATTAGAATAAGCCTCGTGGGTACTACAAAGATTCCTCACTCACCTCCACATGAAAAGAATGGAGTCTCAAGACTTGTTTCGAATCTTGAGACCTTCAGTCTAGGTTCATGAATTCTTTAGCAGTGGGATTTCATCAAAAACTGATAGGTTTCTTTGATGTAATGCCCACAGTTCATTTCAAGACATGGTCTCATTGCTTTCCTTCTTTTTTTTCTTTCTCAACACCACCACTACCACCACCCATCCTCCCTCTTATTTCTCTTCCAATTTAAGTGGCACTCTGAGACTGCAGGTCATATACCTAGTCTGATATTCTCCCAGAGGCAATTTAATCAGTTGAAAGATTTTACTAGGGATTTGACCACGGCAGGCTGGATGCAGAGGACTCTCACCACCTATGGGATTATGGATCCACAAGATAACAGAAGCCTAGATCCCTCAGCCACCACATGGTATAAAGATGCCAACATATAAGAAAAGCCTGCATCCGACTACTCCATGAGTAAGAAATAACTTCTTTTGTATTTAGCCATTGAACTTTAAAGGTTTGTTTCTTTTTGCAGCTGACAATTGCCCAACTTATACAATCAACTACTCAGAAACATTTCAAAAATATTATTATATTTTATTGATATAATGGGTGGAATTGTCTTCATTTATTTAAAATTCAATGGATATCAACTGAGATAGTATTTTTGTTGAGTATAGACAAGGCATAATTAAGGCATTCACTAATGAACAAAATGAAAAGTAATTACATCTGGGATTGCCAAGAAATGGAATATATTTACTGTTCACTTAGTTTTCTGTTGACCAAATAAAAAATGGAATCCTAATAGATATTCCTAAAATAAAAACAAAGTTTGATAGTATATAGCATATAAAATTTAATAGCTAAAATGAGCTTAAACCATATATGAAACAAAAAAGTTACATGAAAGAAATATCAATATATGCTTTCCAAGATTGACTGATCAGCATGTAAAGATTGAACATAATGATTTTTTTATTTAGGTTGGTGCAAAAGCAATTGTGATTTTAGCATTGTTGACATTTGCCATTTGATATTGGAATATATTCTTAAATAAATGTGGTTATGTTATAAATCGTTTTAATGTGCATTTTTCACTTTATTTCTTTTCTTGCTAATGAGTTATAACTTGCTATTTATTTTATATTTATATTAGACTATGGAAATGATGTTAGACAAAAAGCAAATTTGACTGATTTTCTTATTCAAGTTCAAAATGGGTCATAAAGCAACAGAGACAACTCTCAATATCAACAACACAATTGGCCCAGGAACTGCTAACGAACATACAGTGCAGTGGTGGTTCAAGAAGTTTTGCAAAAGGAAAAAACGACATTCTATAAAAAGGACATTTGCACTCAAATGTTTATAGTAGCACAATTCATAATTGCAAAAATGTGGAAACAACCCAAGCACCCATCAATACATGAGTGGATTAATTAAATGTGGTATATATACACCATGGAGTTCTACTCAGCCACAAAAAACAATGGTGATCTAGCATCTCTTGTATTATCCTGGATAGATTTGGAGCCCATTCTATTAAGTGAAGTATCATAAGAATGGAAAAACAAGCACTATATGTACTACCATCAAATTGGTATTAACTGATCAACACTTATGTGCACATATAAAAATAACATTCATCAGGTGTCAGGCAGGTGTGGGGGGAGGAGGAGATGGGTATATTCACACCTAATGGGTGCAGTGCACACTGTCCAGGGGATGGACACGCTTGAAGCTCTGACTCAGGTGGAGCAAAGGCAATATATGTAACCTAAACATTTGTACCTCTGTAATACGCTGAAATAAAAATTGAAAAAAAAAAGAAGTTTTTCAAAGGAGACAAGAGCCTTGAAGATGAGGAGTGCAGTGGCTGGCCATGGGAAGTTGACAATGACCAATTGAGAGCAATCATCGAAGCTGATCCTCTTACAACTACACAAGAAGACCAAAGCCAAAGACCTCAACGTAGACCATTCTACATCGGCATTTGAAGCAAACTGGAAAGGCGAAAAAGTTCGATAAGTGATGCCTCATGAGCAGAACAAAAATTTTTAAAATTGTTGTTTTGAAGTGTTGTCTTCTCTTCTTGCACGCAACAACAATGAACCATTTCTCGATGGGATTGTGACGAGCCGCTAAAAGTGGATTTTATGTGACAACCACAACCAGATTAGTGGTTGGATTGAGAAGAAGCTTCAAAGCACTTCCCAAAGCCAAACTTGCACCAAAAAGAAGTCATGGTCACTGTTTGGTGGTCTGCTGCTGGTCTGATCCACTACAGCTTTCTGAATCTGGGCAAAACCATTACATGTGAGAAGTATGCTTAGCAAATCTATGAGATGCTGCAACACAAAACCTGCAACACCTGCAGCTGGCATTGGTCAAGAGAAAGGGCCCAATTCTTCTCCATGACAACACACAACCAACACTGCAAAAGTTGAACAAATTGAGCTATGAAGTTTTGCCACATTCGCCATATTCATCTGACCTCTCACCAACCGACTGCCACTTCTTCAAGCATCTCAACGACTTTTTGCAGGGAAAATGTTTCCACAACCAGCAGGATACAGAAAATGTTTTCCAAGAGTTGTTGAATCACAAAACACAGATTTTTACACCACATGAATAAACACTTATTTCTCGTTGGCAAAAATGTGTTGATTGTAATGGTTCCTATTTTGCTTAATAAAGATGTATTTGAGCCTAGTTATAATGATTTAAAATTCATGGTGCAAAACCTTGATTACTTTTTGCACCAACCTAATAATAGCAATGATTGCCAGCAGACCTTGTTTTTAGTCTTTGAATTATTGATGATGTAGAGGTCTGAATATACAGCATTTGTGTGTATGTTATTCACTTATTGCGTATAGATATAGCAGGTTGTTGCTGCATGTGAACTTAAAAGATATAAATCCAAATTAGCTTTTAAATGTAGAATATAACAAGCAGTATTGATATTTTCCAGGTTTACCACTAGGACATTGATAGAAACCATTGTTTTCCCTTTCATTATTCTATATTTAAGCCATTAGCAAATTGATAACAGCACTTCCAATATTGTTCCATTTTGTTATAAACAATTTAGGCAGATGTTTCTATACGAACTATCTAGAAGGATATCTTCAAATGTCTGAAAAATGGTTTACTCTGGGAAATTGGATATAAACAGAAGTTAAGATAAGGAGAAGTCTTTCTTTTCTTCCTTCCTACAATAGCACATTGTATAATTTTTGTAACTCTGTGAATGATCCACTCTTGTAAATGTTTTTAATAGAGAAAGTTGTTAAAACCGAATGATGGAATCTGGAATGGCTTCATTTGCATTAAGTGCCTCGAATAATGCCCTGTCTGAGGTAGGCTCTCAGTAAACAGTTGTTAAGTGAATAAATCAAGCTATTACATTCAGAACATATTGGTACATGAGATAAAGGAGGAGTTACTAATGTTAGATTTCACCCACAAAGAGATCTGAGTTGTGATAGAACTGACAGCTGACAGTTGCTTTCCAGGAACAAATCATAAAAAAGCTTTGTTCATATTGTTCTTGAAAGGCTAATAATAAAATTAAATTAGCTATTGCCAAAATAGGTTTAATTATATATTTAATCATTGGTGGAGGTATTTTTTTTTTTACATTCCTTGAAAAATACTAAAGATTTTCTGAAGATTTTAAATATGGAGAATATCCAATCCCATTCAATTTGACACATTAGAAAAGGTTTGAATCTACCATCTTAACATATTTCAAATAAATTGTCAAAGAAAAAGCAGTGTGCTGTTAAACAGAGAAGGCTTCTCATGAATGCTATCACAGTGAAGAGCCAGCTTGTATGTTAGGTTGGAAATACATGTTGGTTAAGCCCATATAGATCATAAGGAGAGAAGCACATTCTAGATAAACTAGGTGGAATTTTAATCAAGATAAACAGGGGAAAAAAATGAAATCATAGAAAACATTCAGCAATCACAAAATGAGCCCATGGAGTATTGAAATGAACTCCACCTTCATGTTCTATCAATTTTCACTTTAACATAAAGTCTTTCCTAGAAAGTACCAGCACTTGGAAACAAATTATCTGAAAAGTAAATTTTCGTTTTAGGCCCTCTAATGATGTGTTCACTTGGAAAACATAAATTTGGGGAGTAAGTAGTTTCAAGTAGAAAAAAGTCGTGCTCAAATCATGTCAATAAAACATTACTTGCAACTCCTGCTCATGAACCTAGTTATAATTTTCCTGATCCATTAGTTATGTATATGGACATATAAATCTTTGTATTTCCCTTGTTTCTAATGGAGAATCTTAGAAGCATAATTTCTCAGAAGCATTACTGCTTTTTGATTTGATTATGTGCATTTTTAATTGGTAAGATCTTGAATTTTTACATTGTATTGAGCACATCTTATGCTGCTTATTTTTACTTATTTCTTTTTAAGCTCTAGCACTTGATTTATTCGCATTAAACTACCCGTATGCCAGTGTTTCTCAAAGTGCATTCTGCCAACCATCTGCAGTCAGGAGCTTGTTCAAAAAGCAGATTCTTGTGACCCAATGAGACCTCCAGAATCATTGCTTCTGGGAGGTGAAGGCTAGCAATCTGTATTTTGAAAAAGATGTTTCATGAACATTTAAATCTAAGAACCACTGGTGCAGTGGGTTAAGTACATTTGCAAAGGAATCTTTAGCTAGAGGGAGAGCTAGGAGAGAAGGCGGTGGAAAAGGGAGGGAAGTTGGAGCACTTGATTCTGCCCTCAGGCAAGCTTCAGGAGTATAGAAACTCTTCCCACCACACCCTCTCTTTCCAGTGGGATTGGTTCTTTCATATTGGAATTCACCTTGGGAGTACTAGCTGCTAGGTGCAGTCTCTTCTGCCCCAGCCTGGAGCAGGTGGAGTATGAGAAAGCTAGCCAGTCAAGAGCTGAAAACAGGTGTCAGCAGTGGAAAGAAAAGACAAAGAAGCAGCCTTTCAACACCTAAATTCCGAACCTTTCTCTGGAAATATAAGTATCCCATTTTACAATCCAGTGGCAAGAGAATTAAGTTTAGTTCTGCCCAGGGTGTCTCACAGACTTGAAAAAAAATTAATTTGTATAACTTTGAAATATTTTTGCCTCTTTGAAGAACACATATGAGCTTTCTCCTTTGTTTTCATAAATCTAGAATGATAATACAATTTGTAAACTGTCAAAAAAAATCATCCCATATTAGCTAAAGAATAGACAAAGAGATCAATGTTCCAGAATAGAGAGCCCAGACATAAACCCATGTAAATAAAGTCAACTGATTTTTTAAAAGGAGCAAAGGCAATACAATGGAGAAAAAAAATAGTCTTTTCAATGAATGGTGCTGGAATAACTGAGCATTCACACACAAAAACACACATAAAAGTGAATCTGGACACAGATCTTATACCCATCACAAAACTTAACTCAAAATGGACCATAGACCTAAATGTAAAATGCAAAACTATAAAACTCCTAGAGGATAACATAAAAGAAAAATCCACATAACCTTGGGTATGGCAATAATCATTCAAATATACCACCAAAGGCATGATCCATGAAATAAATAACTGAGAAGCTGTATTTCACAAAAATTAAAAACTTCTGCTGTGCAAAACACTATGTGAAAAAAATGAGAAGACAAACCACAGAATAGGAGAAAATATTTGCAAAACATACATCTGATAAAAGTCTGTTATCCAAAGCATACAAAGAACTCTTAAAACTCAACAATAAGAAAGCAAAAAATCATTTTAAAAAGGGCAAAAGACTCGAATAAAAGACCTCATCAAGAAAGATATAAGGGGCCAGGCAAGGTGGCTCACACCTGTAATCCTAACACTTTGGGAGGACAAGGCAGGAGGATTGCTTCAAGCCAGGAGTTCAAGACCAGCCTGAGCAAGAACAAGACTCTGTTGCTTAAAAAAATAGAAAAATTAGCCAAATGCGGTGATGCATGCCCATACTCCCACCTACTTGGGAGGCTGAAGCAAGAGGAATGCTTGAGTCCAGTAATTTGAGGCTACAGTGAGCTACTGCACTCTAGCCTAGGCAACAGAGCGAGACTCTGTCTCAAAAAAAGAAAAAAAAAGATATAAGATGGCAGATAAGGATACGAAAAGATGTTAAACATATATGTCATTAAGGAATTACAAATTAAAACAATGAGGTACCACTACATACCTATTAGAATGGCCAAAATCCAAAACACTGATCACACCAAATGCTGGCAAGGATGTGGAACAACAAGAGCTCTCATTCATTGCTCTTGGCAATGCAAAACTGTACTGCTACTTTGAAGAACAGTTCGGAGGTTTCCTATATTACAAAACTAAACATACTATCACCATACAATCCAGCGATCATGATCCTTGGCATTTACTCAAAGGAGCAGAAAATTTATGTTCACACGAAAACCTGCACATGGATGTTTACACCAACTTTATTCGTAATTGCCAAAACCTGGAAGCAACCAAGAATTCTTAAAAAAAAAAAAAAAAAAGAATTCTTTTAGTAGGTGTATGGATAAATAAACCATGGTACATCCAGATAATTGAATATTATTCAGTGCTAAAAAGAAATGAGTTATCAGGCCATGAAAAGACATGGAGGAAACTTAAGTGCATATTACTAAGTGAAAAAAGCCAATCTGAAAAGGCTACATGCTATTAATACATATTAGTAATTCCAACTATATGACATTCCGGAAAAGGCAAAGTTATGCAGACATTAAAATGATCAATGAATTGCCGGGGTTAAGGGAGAGAGAAGGATGAATAGGCAGAGTACAGAGGGTTTTTAGGGCAGTGTAAATATTCTGTGATATTTGGTACAGTATCTAATGATATCATAATGGTGGATATATCATTACACATTTGTCTAAACCCGTAGAATGTACAACACCAAGAGTGAACCCTGATGTAAACTATGGACTTTGGGTAATAATGATGTTTAGATATAGGGTCAACAATTGTCACAAATGTACTACTCTAGTGGGGGGGGCTGTCCATGTGTGGGTGCAGGGGTTTTAAGGGAAATCTCTGTAATTTCATCTCAATTTTGCTGTGAACCCAAAACAGCTCTAAAAAAAAAATAGAGTCTATTTTTTTTAAAGGCAAAGTAGGGACTGAATATGGAAAGGAAAAAAAAAGCAGAAACTTCTTTAAATGATTTTCTTAAACTCCTAAAATAAGGCACTTGAGACATTTAAACATAGGACTTGCCAAGTATTCGATTAACATGGATTAATCAGTTAGTCCTTTCTCAGCCTAGAATAAATTTCTGTTATCAAATAGACAGCAACCAGATTAGAAGGGCCCTAAATCGTGTGATTAAAACATTATTTACATTCAGAAGAAAATTCCATTTTTCCTTCTCAGGAGTTGAAGTTTGGGCTTATTAAAGTAGCTTCAAGTTTCACCTAAATCAGCCTAACAATATTATATAAAAACTATTCTGCCATTCTCAGATTCAAATTTCCTCAGTGCAGAAACCACCCCACCCTACCCCAATTTCTCTCATTCAGAACCTTAATGCTGCCTCTTTTAGCTAAAATATAATTAAGTGCTAACAAATTCAACACTTTTGGGTCAGAATTCCTGGGAACTAATGCTTTCTACACTGAGACAAGGGAGGGTCTGAGTTCACTGTCTGTTACCACCAAAATCCAATAGGGCCTAAGGGAGTTGCCACACATGTCTATTATAAAGGCTGCACTCAGCATAGCAACCTTCTGGTACTT
This sequence comes from Cheirogaleus medius, assembly GCA_008086735.1. Classification (NCBI taxonomy): domain Eukaryota; kingdom Metazoa; phylum Chordata; class Mammalia; order Primates; family Cheirogaleidae; genus Cheirogaleus; species Cheirogaleus medius. The sequence goes on from VBSM01002608.1 coordinate 46,117,649, forward strand.
TCATTCATTTGATAAGCAGAATATATTTTGTATGTTCTAATGATTCTCAGACATTCTAGCATGATGAGCTGAGAGATTTTTATCAGGTGTAAAACAGCTTTAGAATGATTGTGAAAAGCAGAGGACCTTTGTAAACTTGATCATATTTAAGAAGAAATTGTTATATAAAGTGGTAGATTGTAACTATATTATGAAGCATTGCTCTACTCGCCTCATTAGTATCCATCCAGTTTTCAATTCTAGTTTCCAGAATTAAGCTTTTTTTTTTTCTTTTCAAGGAGAAGGAAAGAGAAGTGTATTCATTTGCCGGCAATGAGGAGGTTGCCAGACTCCCATCTCAAAGTACCAACGTCACAATTAAGCTTTTATAATCTCTGTCATTTTGTCCTAAGAAGTGGAGAAGTAGAAGAAATTCCGAAGATGGCACTAACTCTATTTTTAACTTGCCAGTGCTTTCTCTTGAAAGGCTAATTACACATGCACTCAATTTCGGTTTTGGGTGTTTTTGTTTGTTTGTTTGTTTGTTTGTTGTTTTTTTAATTTCCATTTACTGCAAAGGACATTGTAATCCTCCAGATTATCTTAACCACACAGTTCTTTAACTTCCTTGGAAGAAATCTCTATCAATACAGTTCTAGATTTCATTACAGTATACTGTTCATGTTTTTCTTCTTTGCAGAAAACTCTTAAAATAATTAGTAGTTTTAAGAAATCAGGGAAAGGCTGGGTGTGGTGGCTCACACCTAGCACTCTGGGAGGCCGAGGCAGGCGGATCGCTCAAGATCAGGAGTTCGAA
>VBSM01002608.1:46122560-46146436 GCA_008086735.1 Cheirogaleus medius
AAAAAAAAAAAAAATACTGACTTTTCACCTGGTCTCCTACCCTGTATTTCCAGCCCTCCACTTCGCTCATGTCCACTTCCTCCTCGTTACAGCTTCAGCTCTTCTTTCAATTATCCCTTTTAGTCTGAGGTATCTACTCTTCTAGTTTCTGAGCTTAAAATATTGAGGTTATGTCTGTCTCTTTCTTTTAATTCTTCCTTTATATCTAAAGTAATAAATATTTCTCCAGAATTCTTGTGTTCTTTATTGCATCAACTCCAGAATGAGCTGTCATCACTCTCTCTGGGCAGGAGCAGCCCAGCTGGTCCCATTGACTCCAGAATCTTCCCCTTCATATTCATCTTGCCTATGGCTGAAAAACTGATTCACGTGATGATGCTAGCTGCTGTTTGCAGGTAAACCCTACAACTCAATGGCTTAACACACACACACTCAGGTTGCACTTCAATACAGGTGTTGCTAAATTCAGACTCTCTACCTTGTGGCTCCTCCCACCTCTATGTCCTCAGGGTGCCTCCATTCAGCCACCAGGCACCGTCTTCTCAATCACAGTGGCAATGAGATGACGCATATCACTTCCACTCAGATTTCACTAGCCAAAGCTCAATCACATAGCCTCATAACCAAAAGAAAGACTGGAAAATTCGCCTAGTCATGTTCCCAGGAAGAGCAGAAAATGAATTTTAGTAAATGCAGAACAGTCTCTGCCATACTCATCTTTTTAAATCAGGACTTAGACCCTTGCCCCAGGACAAGTTTTAAAAAAGTGAAGTCCCAGCCTAAGTGTCAAGCCCTTGTCATATTATGATGCCACTGGTGTTTGGGAGAAGGATGAATCCTGGAGTCCTACCCAGTCTGTGCTATGAAGAGAGATGACTTTTCTATTTCCAGATTTGAGCTTGAAGAATGGTAAGTCTTCCCAATTTTTAAGAGATTGTTGAACTAATGAGAACAACTATACTACTATCTGGGTCAGTGGCAATGTAGATCTTTTCATTTAACATCACAGGACACTGAAGAAAAAACAGCCCTCCCTGCTCATTGCTGCTAAGAAAAACCCCAGTCTATTGACTATTTTACCTGTGGCCAGTTAACCAGACACTTCATTTCCAAGCTCGTCATTGTGGCTGCCTCGACACTCAGTAACATCCAGTAAGACCAACTGCAGCCAAATCAGCCACATAATGTTATCTTCACTCTGAGCAAGATGACAGAGATAATCAGGTTAGCATAGCCATAGTTTTATTATTTCCATTCAACTAAGTTAATACAGGAAAGTTGTTGAGGAATTAGATCCAAATTTTAAAACTAGATAAATCCTACTCTTATGGACTTCGTGAGCCTGCTTTCCCTTTTATAGAGAAACAAAAGCACAGATTCCATCTACCTATCACTTATAAGAAGGAGGAATTATATCACTATTAGCCAAAGATACACGTATTGCAGCAGGGGCTGTGCCCCAGCTTGTGGATGCTTCAACCTGTCAGTGCTCTCTGCCTTGCCCCACCCTCTCCTTGCCACATCAACTCCAGAATGTGGCCAGAACAATGGAAGTTGAGGGGAGGTGTTCTGAAGTTGAAGCGACATACAGCCACATGATCACTCAATTAAATAAACAGAGTTACAGTTTTTACAAACTGGAAGGTTGTCACTCAAAGTGACACCTGCCCTTTTGCTCATTGGACAGTCCACCCATGTAATTTAATAGCTCCCCCAATTGTTAGCAAAAAAAAAGAGCAGGTGGTAAAATCAGCTATTGCCTGGATTCCAAATAACAGGAATATTTTAGTATTGAGTTCTGTGGTTTGGGTGGTGTCACGAATGAGAATGAAAAGAAAATAATTACAAGCACTAAAGAGAAGAAAAACAAATACATTCCTATTTCTCCATTTTGCTGAGGCATTCTCTATTATATTTTTGGCAGGGGCAGAGGGTTAAGAACCAAGGTGACTTCCCTAACTATACATTCCAGAAGGAAACGTGATGCTGAACATTTAGGATGGCATAGGCCAAGATCTATGTAGATACTGTACATGCATATACATGCCAAATATTTGAAATCAGCCTTGCAAAGAAACGGAAATTCACACGCAGCCTGCACTCATACCTGTTGAATAAAGCTCCCAAGGTTGCAGTAAGTGGTACAGTAAGGTACCCAAAACACCATGTCTGATTCATAAAGTACAAATAAATCATTCATTTATTCAACTGGTGCTCACTGAATGTCTATCGTGTTGCTTGTGGGCAGTTTTTACCATTTACTCCAACTAAGCACTACTCTAGCAGTGGGAAGATAGTGGTGCCCATAATAGCAAAATCGGTGGCCTAATGGAGTTTCAATACTCAAGCTGGGGGAGCAGATAATAGACAAAAGAAATAATAAAATATAGAGTATATTAATAAATGATAATTGTTCTGCAGAAAAATAATGCAGTCAAATTTCTTAGTCCAGTTTAACCCAATATAAGAAGATAGCATAAGGGGTTACAACTGTAAATAGGATGGTCAAAGACTTTGAAGTGAGATGGTGAATTTTACCAATATTTGGGAGCAATACATTTAAGGCAGAAAGAAAAGCCAGTGCAAATGCCCTGAGAAAGGAGTGTGCCTGATACACTCAAAGGAAAGCAAGGAAGCTGGAGAAAGAGTGAGCAATGGAGAGAAGTCAGAAGAGTAGGAGGGAACGTGGCCAAGATTGTGCAGTTTTGTAGGCAATTTTTTTTTAACTTGGCTTTTGTCTGAGTGAGATGGGGGCTGCTGAATATAAACAGAGGCACGATGCTTTCTAAGTTATGTTTTAAGTGGATCACTTCGAGTGCTATGTTGAGAATAGACCTGAGGGAGCAAACTGGAAGCAGTAACGCCATTTATTAGGAGGCAGCTGCAAGAATGAAGACAAGAGATGATGGTCACTTGGACCTGGATGGTAGCAGAGTGGGTAGTGAGAAGTGATAAGATCTGGAATAATTTGAAGATGGAATAGATGTGGTACATGAGAAAAAAAAGAGGAACTAAGAATGATTTCAGGCTTTCTAAGGTTTTATTGTTCATTTTGGTTTTTCTTTTTGCTTTTTCAGCAACTGAAGAAAGGGAAGACTGTGGGTAAAGCAAGTTTTAGGAGAAAAACTAACTGTTCATCTTTTAGCATGATTCATTTGATGTGTCTATTAGGCATCTAAGTGGACATGTTAATAGGCAATTGAATATATGCATCTATAATTGAGGTCTAGTTTGTAGAAATCTGTTTAGACTGAATGTAAATGTGATTTTGAAAAGAAAATGAGTTCAGATAAAGAAGAGGAAAGTCCTAGGAAATGAGTCTTGGAACACATCAATATTAAGAGGATGGGAAGATGAACAGGAACTGGAATGAGAGAAACTAAGAGAAGTAGTCAGTGTGGCAGGAGGAACATCAGAAGCCAAGTGAAAAACTTATTTCAAAAAAGGAGGGTCATCTCTATGTCCAATACTGTTGATAGCTATTAACAACTACAACAATAAATTACTATTTTCAAATTACTTGGTTAGTATCCAGTCTAACTTGATGTACTCTGCGATTCATACTATAGCTGATATTAGCAACCATAAAATAGAAGTGCCCAGAAATGCTAATAATAATAATAATGACAATAATGATATGTTACATTATATTCTTACTATGTGCCAGGCATTTTATCAAGAATTTTACAATCATTAATACTCTCAGAAACCTTAGTAAATAAAGATTTCCCCCATTTAAAAGACATCCTAAGACTCGGAGAATTCTTGTGATTTCCATTAGTTCACACAAGTCTTAAGAAAAGGAACTAGGAAATAATCAACAGAGCAAATAGACAAACTACAGAATAGGAGAAAATATTCACAAGTTACTCACCCAATAAAGGGCTAATATCCAGAATTTACAAAGAACTCAAGCAAATCAGCAAGAAAAAACAAATAACCCCATTAAAAAGTGAGCAAAAGACATGAACAGAGGCTTCTCAAAAGAAGATAGACAAATGGACAATAAACATATGAAAAAATGCTCACTGTCACTAACCAGAAGGGAAATGCAAATTAAAACCACAATGAGATATCACTTACCCTTGTTAGAATGGCTTTTATTAAAAAGTCCAAAAACAACAGACACTGACATGGATGCAGAGAGAAAGGAATGCTTATACACTGTTGGTGGGGACTGAAAATTAGTACAACCCTTATGAAAAACAGTATGGAGATTCCTCAAAGAACTAAAAGTGACCTACCATTTGTTCCAGCAATCCTACTATTGGGTATCTCTCCAAAGGAAAAGAAAACTTATCATCAAAAAGACACATGCACTCAAATGTTTATTGCACACAACTCACAATTGCAAAGACATGGAATCAACCCAAGTGTCCATGGGTTCACGAGTGGATTAATAAAATGTGGTATATGTACACCATGGAGTACTACTCAGTTATAAAAAAGATGAATTAATACTTTTTGCAACAATCTGGATGGAACTGCAGACCATTCTCCTAAGTGAAGTATCTCAAGAATGGAAAAACAAACACCACATGTACTCACTATTAAATTGGAACCAACCAATGAACACACATGAACAGAGGGAAGTAAAACAGTGGAAATCAAGCAGGGGAGTGGGGGAGGAAGGAGGGACAAAAACCTACCTAATGGGTAGAGTGAACACTGTTTAGGTGATGGGCACACCTATAGCCAGGACTCAGCATTACAAAAGTGATCCATGTACCCTAAAACATTTGTATGCCCTTAATATTTTGAAATTTAAAAAAGGAACTGAGACATAGGACAGATTAACACTATACCCTGTGCTTATAACCATTAGGCCATAGTGATGACATTTCACCACACTGTGGTCTTCATTGTTCTGCATTTCTAACTTTTAAAGAGCTTTAATAACTTTGAGAAAGGATCTTATGTAAAAGACAATAAAAATAATGAATGCATACTTAATGATAAAATTTCCTCAAAATTATACCAACTACTGTAACCAAATATAACTGGTCACCCTCATAGATCATTTTCTACAAGGTGTTGCATTCAAAGATATAAAAATACAATTTCAGAAATCTTGAGGACCATAGAGATCTTTCTCACAGTTTCTTTTTTTTTTTTTTTTTTTTTTAGAGACGGGGTCTCGCTCTTGGTCAGGCTGGTTTCGAACTCCTGACCTTGAGCTATCCACCCGCCTCGGCCTCCCAGAGTGCTAGGATTACAGGCGTGAGCCACCACGCCCGGCCTCTCACAGTTTCTTAAAATAAAGTATGGAAGTGACAGAGACAGGGGATACATAGCATTCAACATAAAATATTTTCTAAATATTTTATTTGATGTGTTTCCCTCACCACAAAATTTACAACTGCCTTTCCCATAATAATCCACTGTGATACTCTGTTCTTTAAAACTCTGATGAATAAGTAGAATAGCATAGTTAAAAGTTAAAACTCTGGTGCCAGGCTGAGATGCCCAGTTCTACTGTGGGATCTTAACTGCTCTGTGCCTCAGTTTCCCCATTTACAAAATGAAATAATTATAGTATCTTACCCTAGGGTTATTGTATGGATTAAATAAGTTTTTGTATTTAAGCATTTAGAACAGTGCCTGACATGCAGCAGGTGCAAAATAAGTGTTAGCTATTATGTATTGTGACAGCATCTCTCTGGTTATATCTTGGCAGTATTCCACAAAGACTAGCATTATCCCTGTATGTGCTTCCCAGGGACTCTTCCTACTCACATTACAGTACCTCACACTCAGTTTACTTCCCCATTCTTTCCCGAGCTGAGCAGGATTCCCTAGGCACCGTGACCCCTTGAAGCTCCCCTTGGCAAGTCCAGGGGCAAAACTTGTTATGTTTTCTGACATGATACCAGCCTCCTCCAGCATCTCTGTCTCTGGTGACATCAATTTTAAATAGATATTCACTCAATTCTTTCCCACAAGGAGCCAACAACCACTAGAAACCCCTTTACTAAAACAACTAAAGCAAGGGCAAGGTTGTCTCTAGCCTGCCTCCCCACTCCCCCAACCCCAAATTTCTGGGCAGCCTAGCGTCCTAAGATCCTCAAAACACTGAGGAATGGGTGGCTAATGATTACCATGCCACTCTTTAAACAAATATGAGGGCAAAGTCTCCAACCTGATCATAACCAGCCTCTTCAGGGTTTGCAACCTGGAGACCTTATTTTTTGAGGGTTCAGAGTCCATAAAACTGAAGCATATCCAAATCACTCGAGCTGCCCATGTCATGCCAGAACCTCAGGTTTTACTTGTTTGTATGCCTGGAGGTTTGCAAGAGTTGCCTCCTTTTCCTCCGAAAAGAATCATGATGGCTCTTGGTTTGGAAATAAAATCCAAAAAGTTGCCTATACGTAGTAAATCGGCTTCAACCAGTTCTGATTGACCACGCTTCAATCTACTGCCCCCTGGTGGATGGAGCGCAGTTGCAGTTGCTTTCATCTGAACACTGAGGTCTATTTTCTTCTCATTGATTCATAGTTGTCAATTCAAAACTAAGCCATTCTCCCTGGCAGTTCCTGGCGAGTTTGAATCTATGAATGACCTGAATGCCTGTAGACCCTCACTTAGTTGGTGGCATTTCCCTGCTCTGAGGCTATTTATCTTTGTTCCATTTCAGTGGCATGTGTAACTGCTTTTATAGACCTTTACTCCAGTCCCTGGCATAATATCTCCTACTAATTTCTCAAGTTTCTAGGAGAGCTGGCCTCTACCCTTGGGCTCAAAGCCTGCTTAATTCTAGTCCCACATTTGCAGCCAAGTCCCCAGAGATTTGTTCTCGTCCAGTGAGGTAAGGCAAAAGCATTGAACTAGCCCAAGCATGGCTGTCACTGACCTCTTCTCCCTTTCCAAGAACAACTCCAATTTCCTCAGTAAATTGGTGTCCATGGAGTCTGTTAAAAATCAATTTTCAGCCCGTTTATTCACAAGGGAATTTTTAAGACTTCCTCTGTCGACCCTCAGCCATTAATCTCAAACCAATCAACATGATGCTACGGAACACAAACTGATAGCACCAGATCTACCCCAACCACAGAACTGTTTCCTAGCAAGCCAGATGTAACCACCATCTTTCCTGTTAAGAATATAGCTACAAGGATTACCTTAACTTTATCTCACCTGAGAGCTTTGTCTTTAAAAGCAATCCTTAACCAGTTATAGTCTGGCCAAGAAATAATGACACAGGGAGTGATCTGGCTTATACATAATACAAGAAAATTGTTCTCTCCTCCTCCTTCTCCTTTCTCACCTCCAGTTTCATCCCCAGAAACTCACTGCTCTATCCCCATGACCTTAACTCCTAGCTTTTGGTTACTATTCCTTATTTTACTGTTTTCTTATTGATGTCTCATCACCTTCTTACTATAGTAAGTGAGACCATCCTGAGGCCTATTTGCGTAGGAGAAAAAAAGATTGAGTTCATTCAATCAGCTCTTGTTCTCTGGATAATTTTGGCAAATCCACCCTCTAACAACATACTGTTGACTCCAAGTTCTGCCTGGAAATTGTGTGTGAACATTGATACCAATCAGTTCTTCCCATTTTTGATCCAGTTCTAGAACTATGTGGCTTACCCCTAAATCTCTCCCAAATCTCTGTATCTATCCTTCCCTACTAATGGATATATTCTATGGAGAGATCCATATAATACAAGGAGCATTCCTTTATGACCATATTTTGTGAAATTGCATAATGCCACGTCTTTTTCTTCAGTTGAAAGAACCATGCATGCAGTCCAAACTTCATGACACTAATTTCCATATAATTTCAAAATATGGATGATCATAGTGAACATGCACTTTTACCTTAGATCTAGGGTAATGATTTGAACCCAAAATCCCAGATGAGCATCCCTAAATGTATTCCAAATATAGCTGAATCTCACTGGACCAGTCTTTATATAGCATTACATTCAATGAAACAGCAGTCTGACCACAGAAGGCCTGAAGTATTATGTAGATCTTGATTATGAATTGCTTTTAATGGATAATGTGGAGAATTTACACAAAGCTTCACAGAAATCTTTCTCAAAATTATTCTTGGCCATCTCTCATTAACCCCATAGATGTTACCTCTCACTATGTGCATGCTCGTTTCCTGCCATGCTTCTCTCCCTCCCTTGCACCCACATGGCTTGCACACCTGGGGCTCCGGGCAGGTGAATCTCCACACTATCTGCACCCCCCAAGGAACAGAGTTTCCTTTTTGCTCAGAAAGCTTTTCTCACAATGATCAGCTCTCAAAGAAATTCTTTTGCATACAAATACAAATTCTCCACCTTGTTAAACATCCCATTTATAAAATGTACAATCATTCACCTACCACCCAACTACTGAAATTGTTCTGCAAATAGAAATTATTTTCAATCACTTCCTCTGGACTTCTCTTTCTGATTTTAAGCTACAAAATCAATGTATTAAATAAGATGGCCCTGGATGGGGGAAAAATCATATGAAATAGTTGGCAACAGCCATGTTCTTATCATTGAAAATATGAATGAATGGAAAAGCTATTTAAATGCATAGACAATATTGGAGTAATGATAATTATATCTTGCTTAAAATGTGTGTGTGTGTGTGTGTGTGTGTGTGTGTATTTTACCTAGGCAGAGATTCTCTTGCTCTTTGGGTATCCATATTGCAATTTGTTCACTTACTTCTACACATTTGGGAATACCTATTCCAGGTGCTGTATCCCTGACTCTGTAGAGGATTTCATGGCCCTGAGGACCAATTTTCAGAGACCAATGCATCTTGTTGGACTAGGTCTGAGAGACTAAGGTATGAGAAGAATACTAAGGACTTTGACGGATTGTCACTAAAGCTGAACTGTGCTGAAAAGTTATAAATCATCAACTTCTCTCAGGCTTAGATGGAACTGATACTAGAAAGATTATCAAAGTCACCAAGCTGTCCTGAGTCCTAAAAAGTACATTAAAAAGGGCATCATCTACCAAAAATGTAAACAAGCATAATACACATTCCAGGCATATGAAGTTCAGGCACTAATCATCTCAGATAAATGATAAACAAATGATGAGTTACATGTAAATCAACAGTGTTGTCAAAACATTGCCCTTTTAATCCCAGATAAATGATGAAGTTTATAAAAGGAGATCTCTGAGGGTCATGGAAGATTGTTTAAACATACATGGAGAGTGGTTTAAGTGCTAATCCATTGCCATTTATGTAAACTGCATTTCTATCATCAGTCTTTGCTGCATAAAATTGCCTCATCATTTTATAAATCCATAGACCTAGTTGAGACTAGTCCCTGCTGGAAACAAATTTTTCACATTATGCTTGAAAGTTTTAAACTCTCCTCTACATACACATAGTGACACAGTTTGAAAACCTCGGCTCAAGAAACGACAAAAGTTTAAAACACTTCACAACTTTCGTGGAGTGTCACTCTCTATCCAACTCTAAAAGATCTAACGATACAGAAATGCTTCCATATCAAGATGTTTCACGAGGTACTTTATAAATGACTCTGGATTCTACTGAAAGCTGTTACACATCTGCTTTGCTTTACCAATGAAGAACACAAACATGTTGATGATTTCAGTCCAAACCCTTTCCGCAAGCAAGAAGGAAATGCAGAATGTTCAGCTAATTGCTAAGAGGAAATCCATATGTGTTATTTGCTTTCCATGAAAGGACAGGTCCTCTTGCTATTTAATTGATGAAATGTTGTACACAAAACTGACAGTGATTAATACCATTCTAAGATACCATTTTAAGAGCTGTAAGTGTAATGCTTTCGAATATGTTCTTTGACATTTACATTGCTGTTTGCTAGGTATAAAATCTAGTTCTTGCCTTAAGCATTTATATTGGGGGGAAAATGTTAAGTAATCTCAAATGGCAATATCTTCCTGGAGAGCCAATCTTTAAAAAGCCAGGAACCGATTACTTTTTGTCCCAGATTTCCTTGTTAAAAACAAACAAACATTGTGCTACAAATTTATCTAGAAATATTTATCAAACACTCAGAAGATATTTTATACGGTTTCCCCGTGATGTGCCTCTTCCCACAAAGAGACTAGATGGGCATAGAATGCCCCAAATCCAAGGGACAGGGAGTAAAATGAATGAATTTTCAGCAGGCTCTTCCACCCATGGTCTTCTCCTCACAAACACACATAGAACTCATTTGAGAATCTGTTCTCCAGTGAGCTCCTAGACAACTCACAATGGCCCTCACATTTCCTTATTTGATGCAATCTGAGAAGGAGGTAGGGTTCAAGCCTGGATTTGCTTTTATAATTTATAACATAGGGGAGGATATGAAGGGCTTGTTTTTTTCTTCCAAGAATTCACAGTTCATTATACTTAAGCTTTCCACAGTCCTATGACCACTCAGACCCTCCCGTGACCCTAGAGCATTACTGCCATCCCCAATCATTTATATTTAATGGAGATAACAAAGTTTCTTTTGCATCTGCCTTAGACATCATTCCTGATACCACAAGTATTCAGACACCAGAATTTTACGAAAATAAACCACATACAATAAATCCAACAGGCCTTATTGCCTGAGTTCCTTGATAAGAGGACAATGTAGCTTCCTGCACCTCACATACACATGAAGGCAGGCAACATAAATGCAAACATGCAAATATTCTTAGGCACTCAGCAGTTAACTATAAAGGGAGAAGAAACAAGATGACAAGGGTACAATGTTGAAGGTTCCTAATGCTACCTTTAAGAAAGCAAAATTGCAAAGATGATGAGTGGCAATTGACACTGGCCTCAGTGTCTTGGAGCCTGCCTAGTCTAAAAGGGCCAGTAGTTACTGAGTTCCATGCAAATATTCTGCAAGCAAGAATACAAGTTTAGAATTGCCAGACTTTTCAATTTCCCAAGTAGCTGGAAATCAAGATTTTTATGTGATTCTTTCATTGTTTAAGTAATTACAATTAAGTCAATTGAAAGAAAAGAAAAGAAAAACTAGCTATTTGGTGGGTTATATATATTCAGGACAAACAAAATCCAATCTGTGGCCACATCAGGGCCAAAGGCTGAGAGTTTGCACCTCTAGTCTTAACAATGTTCAAAAAAGATATGTTTCATTTTTCTGATTTTAATTCAAGCATGAGATGCACTGCTCCTTAAACTAAGGTTTTGATGCTGAGAAGCTTCAGAAAACTAAACCTGGAGTTCTGCTATTCAATTCTGCCCTGACATCTCTTGTCAGAGCCAGATTCTGTAAAAGCCTAAAGGAAGCGAATTCTCTTGTCAGTTATCATTTATCTTGAATGCTGGAGGATGGAATCCATGATATTCAATGTAAGCAGCAATAACCAACTACAGATCGGTTCAACTTCCATCCACTCGTCTCTTCAACTCTCCAGAAGTTCTTCAAGACAGAGAACAAATCATAAGGAAAGATGAAAGATGACAATAAAAACCAAAAATGGCAGGGAAGGCCCAGCAAGCATTTTGAAGATCAGAGGAACAGAAGGATTAATCTACAGGACAATAAAAAGTAGTGATATGGTGGCAATTTAAGCCATAGAACAACTACATAGCATCGTAGGGGTTACGGTGCTTTCATGGGCCACCAACCAACTGATATTTCCTCCTCCTCTTGATGTTGAGGCATACACGACTCTGCTTATGAACCACAGTGTGTTTGTGTTTCCTCCTATATCCTACTTTACTGCCTCGGGGTGCCCAGTGCCAACACATACACCACGCACCCCCTCGCCCCACACACACTCTGAGCTCAAGGACTGAGCAATCGGCTTTCCAGAAACCTATGGACAGACGTCTTCTATGCCAGTCTCAGCTCTATTCTGAAGATGCTGACCAGGGGGAAAGTAAACTCCCCCATTCAAACCCTACCCTTGCTAATGGGAGGGCCAGAGGCTGCCAGCTGTCTTCGACAGATCAGTATCAAACCAAATAGCTATAGGCCAAACAATTTAAAAAAAAAAAAAAAAAAAGCCTGGAGACCAAGAGACTCATTCCCGCTGGTGCAAACCGAAGCAGGCATGTGGGTAACACGAGCAGGACATGCTGGCAGCCCGCAGTCTTTCTGAAGTGAAGAGCAAACAAGTTGAGGATTTTTATAATGCGGGCTTTGTCCGGTAATTCAGCCAGAAGCTTTACCAATCCAGCTGCTTCCAAAAACTAAAACACATGGGGCCCAAAGCATCGCAACTTAAAGCAAACAAGATTCGCAGCCAGGACTAGCATTCCCAACAGCTGAAGGGTAGACACGCTCTGCCACTAAAAATAAAGCAGTGGCTCGATTCGCAATGTCTCCCAGACGGACCGAAAGTAAATGACGTCGGGCGATTATAAACTGTGAAAAGAGCAACTAAAAGAGACTATGATCAGTGTTTGAAGCTGCAGGTATGAAGAGCTCTCTCGGGGTCGAATGTGAGGGTCAAAGGGGCAGCTGGGAAAGAGAGATGTCGGCTACGAAAATAATGCTTAAAAGAAAAAAATAAAGAGCTCACAATTATTTTCTTGCAAGATATGTAACAACTATTGCCCTCTACTACCCTTACTCCCTAAGTGTGTGGTGGGGTATATATATTTATACACACACATATGCTTATATATTTATGTATATATAGACACACTGATATTAAAATCCTATGAAGATTAAAAGGTTACCTATGTCCATTTTTTTTATTCCTCCTCACACATCTGTTGATTCCTCCACCCGCTTTGCTTTTCTTTGCTTTTCTTTTCTTTTCTTTTTTTCCTTTTCTTTTCTTTTGAGACAGAGTCTCACTCTGCTGCCCAGGCTAGAGTGCCGTGGCATCAGCCTAGCTCACAGCAACCTCAAACTCCTGGGCTCAGGCAATCCTCCTGCCTCAGCCTCCCGAGTAGCTGGGACTACAGGCATGTGCCACCATGCTCAGGCTGGTCTCGAACTCCTGACCTTGAGCGATCCTCCCGCCTCGGCCTCCCAGAGTGCTAGGATTACAGGCGTGAGCCACCACGCCCGGCCACCTCTACCCCCTTTTCTACACGTCACATTCCCTCATTGCATATGAGCCTTTAGCCCAATCAAACTTGGACCTTCAGGGGCACAAACAGTTAAAAAGGCCTTATTATTTCTGTTGAAGAGAAGATGTTCCTGTCATATCACTCGATCACAGATATCACAACTAAATAAATCCAAACATTCTCAAATGTTATGTTGTGATTGCCCAAAGCCCAAACTACTAGAGAACAACTAGGCTAAGAGAGTGCTCGAGTTCCTTCTGCAAAACGGACCAGTGTTCTCTTCCCTCGAAAGGAGAAACACCTCACTCTTGAGCTTTCAACAGGTGGCCCAAAAAAGCCTTCAATCTACTGGGCAGCTAAGTGACAAGTGCTAAAGGGGTAGGTAGCCTAGGAGGGCTTGTGGGGCTATTTCATCCCGAAGTGCATTCTTCAAGCTGGGGGTGTAATCTGTGTTCCTACATCTATACGATAGATTCCCCATTACAGTAATTATTATGAATTATAGATAAGCACTCTGTGTGTAATGTTCTGCTCTCCATTTCCTACAAATCAAATTACTGAGGGTTATATTGGATTGTGGACATATTTAGAAAATCCTTTTATGGTTGTTTGTTAACTTTCCTTTTGCCAAAAGGCTCCAATCTCTCCTTTGACCAGCTGGCCCTGAAGTGCCTGTGTTGTAAAGGAGCATGCGCTACAGAGAGGGGCTGGGGCAGGGCAGGCACTGACCTCGCCCCAGAATCACCAGGCAGACCAACAAAGAGCCTATAAAGCCATCCAGATGGGGAAATAGTTAGGCATCCTAAATTTGGGCATGTGGTAGGTGCTCAGGAATGACTTATTGAATGTCCACCCTGGATATGATTCCAGGGAAGCAGCCAAGACAGAGACAGGCTCTACTGAAGCAAGGCTTCTAAACTAGACGCCCAGACAAGAACAGCTCCCTTCCTCCAGCGCTCGATGAGGGGTAACATGGGTGCCATTGTGGGTGGAGGAAGGGAGTGTTCCCACAAATCAAGTTACCTCTACACATTGTTCCTATTATGAAGGATTAATCCCAAATTATTTCAACTCTTTGATCAGCTTAGTAAGTCTGATTCTGGGTACCTTTGTAGCTCTCTAGGTCACAAGGATGGATTCTGTGCATGAGTGAAGATTGGAAGCCTGCCAATAACCTATAAAATCGTCAAATCTAAGGAGTTACAAAGGCCAGAACTGCAGAGAGAAAACTCCAGGCTCCCACCCACCATTGCACCATTGCCTGCCTTTCCTATAATCTCCATACTCAGATATAAGGTACCCCCATCAAAACTTCTATCCCTTCCCCCAGGACTATTTCAAAGGTGAGAGCTGGTTGTTACATGAAATAAATCTTGCCATAATGTTAATGACTGACAAAGATGTCCTATGATAAAAATAGCTAGCATTTACAGAGCACCTAGTGTGTGCCAGGGACTGCTGTATAGGTGTTATTTCATTTCATGTTCTCAACACCTAATGAGGTAAGTAGTATTATTTATCATTCACATCTGACAAGTATGCAAATTTAGGCAGGGAGATTTGAATGCCACTTTCTTAAATTTGCCCTTAAGAAGTGGGTTTAAACCCAAGCAGTGTGGCTCTAGAACTGACACACTTAACTGTCTTCCATATAGCAGCTCAACTCTGTAGTCTACAAATAGACATTATCTGCATCATTCTCTAAATACCTTTATCTTGGACAGTGGCTCTTGGATCCTCCTTGTCCCTCATCTGTAAAATTAAGGGGTTAAACTCCCTTAATAGTTTTCAAGATTTGGTCCAGCTCCCTTTGGGCCTATTTGGTGTAGAAATGGAGATTGAGAATAGCAAGGCTCTGTTTCCTCATTTCAATTTCAACCCCAATACTTCTGCTTTTGTCTCTTTATATATTATATTTAGGCATAAAATTTCTTTGGCAGGATGTTTCTAAATCTTCAAACACTTTGAAATCTACTGATCTATAAGAGAGATCATAAACTGCTGTCCCCTGGTCCAAATACAGCCTGCAGATTTTTCTGTACGGCCCCAAAGAGTTTTGTTTTATTTTGCTTTGTTTTAACTTGAATTACATACCAACATTTAAATTTCAGGGAGTTTTACATAAAAATTGAGCCTCTCCTGAAAAATTAGATGTGTGAACACTGGGTAGCCTTCCCACCTAGCAACCACTGTGTGAATAGTTCTCTAGATCTGTGGTCCCCAACCCCCCCAATCCCTCACCGCCACTCCTTGGGCCTCGAACCCTGTTATGGACCAAGCCACGGAGCTCCGCCTCCTCTCCTCTCCCATCCCCCGATCCCCGTCTATGGAAAAATTGTCTTCCATGAAACCGGTCCCTGGTACCAAAAAGGTTGGGGATTGCTGCTCTAGATGGTCCGTGCATTCTGTATCTTACCACAGCTCCCGCCCAGCCCACTGCCTTCAACACTAACCTCACCTGATCCCTGTAGATATTTGAGTTAACAACCCCCAGTCTAGATTATCTTGAAAGTCGCTCCTCATCCTGAATGTAACCCCAACTGAACTGTAAACTTCTGAAGATTTTGCTTTATGCATACTCAATATTCCTCAGAGCTTCCTACCTCTCTCCCCGTCATCTCTGCTCCCATCTTAGCGGGAGCACACACACCCAAAAAATGTTCAATACAAAATAGTGGTTCAATAGCTGCTCTTTATGTTGCAAAATGGATTATGCCACTCAGGATTATTTACATTTTATAGAAGAATCTTGAGGTCCCTATTTCTCAGCCCAAAAGAATGCATTTCTAATGATATAGTTCACCATGCAGCATGTCAGGCAAGCCTGGAAGAAATGTGAGGGTACATTGATTCTGTGGCTGGGCTCAGTGGCTCACGCCTATAATCCTAGCACTTTGGGAGGCTAAGGCAGGAGGATCACTTGAGGCTAGGAGTTGGAGACCAACTTGAGCAACATAGTAAGACCCTATCTCTATAAAAATCTAAAAATAAAAAAATTAGCTGGGCATGGTGGTACACGCCTGTAGTCCCAGCTACTTAGGAGGCTGAGGTAAAAGGATTGCCGTAGCCTGGGAGTTTGATATTTCAATGAGCTGTGATGACGCCACTGCACTCTAGCCCAAGCAACAGAGCAAGATCTTGTCTCAAAAATAAATAAATAAATAAATAAATAAAGGGGTTCTGTTAGTAAAGCAATTTGTTTCCAATAAACAAAGATTCACTCTAGTTACCTTAATTAATTAGAGCTTATTATAAGGATATTCAAGGACACCAGACAAACAGGAGTGCCATGGGACACCTTATACCCCTCAGAAGCTGGTATATCTGACAATAAGAAAAATCCAACATCGCTCCAGTGACCACTACAATTACTGGCCCTTTATTAGCAGGACTCTGTTGATTTCTTGCCTTTAGGGTGACTCAGCTCCTTTCAGACTACATCTATTCCTCCCACTAGCACCAATGAGCCATCTTACCCTCTACTCACTGCCATTTCTGTTTCAGTTTCTGCTTACTCATAAAGTCTGTTTACTTACCCCATCCGTTTATTCATCTTTCTTGCTGCCACAAGGCCTCCTCTTGTGGTTCTTTTTAGCTTATACTCCCTTCCAAAACCAACTAATTGACTCCTTCCAGCGTTGGCCTAGTTCAAATTCCTGAATGAGGACATCTGATCCAACTAATCACCATTTTGCCTATTTGGGCAGTTTTTCATGCCAAACCATCTCATAAGACGCTGGTCAGCCTAAGGATTGGTTAGGGGTAGGACCACCCTGGTCCAGTTTGATAGGTCTGGAAGAAGGGGACCCATGACCACCCAGGGCGGCTCCCACAGCCCACTTGTGGGTAAGGCACTCTCCCTGCGATGCAAGCTACTGGCATGGCAGACGATGTGATGGACCTTTAGACTTCACTTCAAATCATGCCAGTGTCTCCATCTTTAAGGGTGGCTTCCCTCTGAAACATAAACCAAAGCTACTAGTAGTATATTACTGTAATGTTCCCGTTCATGTGGGCCTTTAGGCAGGAGACATCCAAGGACCTCTATGGTTTGTTCATGTTCTTTGGTGACAATTTACTCTAACTAGATAAGTTAATCCTCCACATGCATGGACCTCAATTGGTTGTTGGCCATTTCAACTCACTCTTTTTACGCATTATTACCTAGGCTTAAATTCTAGTTAATTATATTGACCCCCAAACCTGTTCATCAAGTCCATTTCCATGGTTTCAAATACCACCTATGTTAATGAATCCCAACAGTGTAAGCCCAGTCCATCTCCACCTAAATAAATATCCCATAATCATTTTCTATTTCTTCAATGTCACTAAAATTCGTCATGTACAAACTAATTTTATCTGCCGCTTCCCCAATTAACTGACTCTTCTGCAACCACCCAGTAGCTCAAATAATAAATGTGGATGTCACCCTTTACTTTCTCCTCTCCCAGATCTATATCCAATCAACAATTGCCATTTCTGGTCAGGCACAGTGGCTCACACCTATAATCTTGACACTTTGGGAGGCCAAGGCAGGAGGATCACTTCAGGCCAGGAGTTTGAGACTGACCTGGGCAATATAGTGAGACCCTGTCTCTACCAAAAAAAAATCTTAAAGAAACAATTGCCATGCCTATTGAATGTTACTTCCCACATCCCTCTTAAATTTGTCTCTACTGCTACACCTTCACTGCCAGAGTGAATTGCTGTAAATTCCTCAGAAGCAATGTTGTCACCTCTAGTTTTTTGTATAACAAAGCTACTCCCTCTGACTAGAACACTATCCTTCTATTCCTTAGCCTCCATCTAAACCCTAAACTCCTTTTGTCTGGCTAATTCCTATGCATCCTTCAAGTGTCAGGTTAGGGACACTCCCTCTGGGAAGCCCTCACTGGCCCAGTTCTGGGGCAGGTACCCCTCTTATGTGCCTCAACCCTTCCGTCCTATTTCTTACAACATGATGTTTGGAGTTACTTGCTTTCTCCTCTATATCCTCAATGGCACTATTTGCTTTCTGAGACAGGGACCACATCTGCCTTCTTTAAATCTGTATTCCTTAATATTTTGAAATTAAAAGAAATAAAAAATGAAAAGATTTAAAAAAAAAATCTGTGTTCCTGGTGCTCAGCACAGTAATTGACACATAGTGGTTACTTGATAAATATTTGCTAAGAGAATAAATGCCTTATGCTGTAAGACCTATATACTTTTCATATATTTTTCTTCAAAATGCACCCAGAGAATAACATTGTGATTTTGACAAAATTTCAAAGACAATTGAAAACAGCCAAAGACAGGCATAACCCCAAACACAAAACAGAATGACAAACACACAAATAAAAAGATGCAAAAGTAAAATGAAGATGCAAGTCACACAGAGTCATGTAAATCACTAATATAAGCAGAATACAAATTCTGTACTTAAATGTGTTTCCCAACCCATATTTCTAAGGACAGTAGCACACCATGCCCCTGAGAAATACAGAATACCTTTTATTCCATTATTCATACACTAATTCATACTTCTGAAACTCAGATATTCAGATAACAAATAACCAAATGTTGGAAGGAGAGTTACAAATTATAGTCATATGTCACAGTCCAAGCAAATGGCAGCCAAATTTCCCTATATAAATTGCAGAATTCTCTTATGATTTCACAAGATGTATTGAAAAGGAAAACAGTAAAAAGAAAATTCATTTTTTACTCAGCTAATATAGTATATGGGTAAAAGGTTCATGTTTAAACTGTTACAGATGAGTGAGTTTTTCCAGAAATACAATTTTAACAAAGCATAATACCACTGAGATATTAAAACTAAATTTACATTTTTTTAAATTAGGTTAACACCCTCAGAGCAAATCATGCTAATATCAGATGTTTTAAATAATGTTACTTAGCTAGCAACAGGAAAACAGATTTCAAAAGAAGACAATGGAAGAACAGAGCTAGTCAAAAGAATCTTTAGGAACAAAAATGACTTGCAATGGACTAAAACTATAAACTAATACTAAAGAAGTTTTTATGTGGGTGACCTTTTTTGCTTTGGATGATTTTGTTGTGATGGCTATTGCTGTTAATTAACAGGGAGTCTGAAGTTGTCACTTTGAGAGTGAGACACAGCAGTGAAAAATCCATGTTTTTCAGGTCAGACTGTTACATTTTATTACTGAAAACGAATACAACATTCAAAGTCAAAACTGTGTTTATCTTAAAAATGGCAATTAATTATTGCTAATCCTCATCATTCTTCCAACATTTTTACTTAAGAGAACTCAGAGTGAAATGCTGATGGGGGACCAGCTCAAAGAGAACAGGTACAGAGCGGAAATCTGCAGCCTGAGGCTTCTCTGGGGGAGAAGTGTATAAACGCAACAGTTTTGCCTTGGGCCAATTCCAGGGTAATTATTTGTGGGTGGGTGAGCTTTCACCCCCACCCCCTACCCCCTACCCCAGCCCAACTCTCCAGGTCAGGTAGAGCCCCAGGCCCTGACACTATGGGTCCCCAAGCACCCCATTTCTCAGCTTCTGAAAAAACAAATCCTCCAGTAGCTCCTACTTAAATGCTGCACGTATTCTGATCATTCAAGGATGTAGGTTTTGTCATTTGCATATGGTTTTGCCCTGATCTCAAGTTCAAAAAAATAAAGTGTATTTTGCCGCAGCCTGATGTAGAAACTATAAACGTTTCCAGAATAAAAATAAACTTGTTCTGGCAAGGCCATTTGGGGATTATTAGTTGGCATCTTTTGGCTGTCGTCAGAAATAAGCGAGCATCCATTCGAAGCAATCCTCGCAACATTATCTCTGTTTGCATTGTTATTATGCTTGTAAGCGCTTTTGGAATCCACGCTGTAGTCTTCTTTTAAGAGATCTAGGATCTCTTTTTTGTTTATTTTTTTTCCTAAATCAAGGAAAGCAAAATTCCAAAAGTAACATATTTCCATAGACTATATGAGGGACATGAAAAAAATTCAAGTAAAAGTCCTTGTGAAATATATTTGTGATCAGTGGAATTAGACCTCTTCCTAGTGTTCCAGTGACTATCAAAACAGATGTGTGATATCTGAGTCTGTCAGGTGCCTCTTTAAAGCCTTACATGGTTGGCTTGTCCTTGTTCAGCTCAGAGTCATTTAAAAAATACTTTGAGAGCTAGCCATGAGAATTACAAATCATTTTTCAAAGGTATGTACAGCTCTGCAAATTACAATGAGTTTACAGGTGCAGTCTTATTCTGTGTAACCTAGAGATGAAAGAGTTATCAAGGACACTGATGCTCATTGCTGCATCGATGAAATCTTCATGAATTCAAAATTCGTGGCAATAATCTCTTTATGGAAATAGATCTATGAGGCTGTCAAGCAGATGGAGTCTGATTTCCTCTTAAGAGAGGAGGCCCCGTAAAGTAGTAAAAGGGCTCCCGACAACAGTGGGTGGCAGGGGCAGAAAGTAGGGGCAACAATCCTCACTCCCTGGATGGCTTGTTGGAAGTTGGAGGGACAAAATGTGGCAGCAGACACTCTGCTGGCACTTACTCATACATTAGCTCACTGGAAGCTCAGAGCCACCTAATAGGATGTCATTCTTTTCTCTAATTTAAAGCTGAGGAAGCTTAAATGCAAAAAGGTTAAGTGACTTGACCAAGATCACAGTGTTCACAAAGACTATAGCAAGGTTCTCATTCAAAAAGGAACTGAGTATTTAGTTGTAATTTTTAAACTTGTCTTGACATATTTTAAATAGGATCTGTGTTATGTGTTTTTATTTTCGTTTGTTTGTTTTTTATTTCAGAATATTACGGGGGCACAACGTTTTGCTTACATATATTGCCTTTGCATCAACCAAGTTGGAGCTACAAGTGTGCCCAATCCCCAGACATCATGCACTGCACCTATTAGGTATGAATTTACCCATCCCCTCCTCCCCCTCCCACCTGCCCGACACCCTATGAATGTTACTTCCATATGTGCAAATAAAAGTTGATCAATTAGTACCAATTTAATGGCGAGTACACGTAGTGCTTATTTTTCCATTCTCGTGATACTTCACTTAGCAAAATGAGCTCTAACACTATCCAGGATAGTATAACAACTAAATTCTCACCATTCAATAATGAAAATTAAACAGCAAATAAAAATGTATATTTACAAGAATGTGGGGAAGTCACCACCTAGCTACAAGTATAATAGATATATTATGTAAGTATTTAATAAATAGATAAAAAAAGATAAAATCTTCTCAAAAATAGAAATAAAATTAAATTTATGTATATTTAACAGCTATAACATCCATCACAAAACTTTGTAGGAAAAGCATATTTTCAAAACTGCACCTATATGAAAACAATTTAAAATAAATATAGTAGTAATTGTACAGCCAACATTTTCAAAATAAACCAATAAAATGTATAGTATTAATATATATTAATCTTTAAAAAAAAGGAACTGAGAAGGAAGAGGCGCTTGCCCTTAATGCATCAAACACACACACACACACACACACACACACACCTACACACACACATACACACCTCATATAAAATCAACACATTAGCAGGGCTCAGAGTCTGATTATCAGCCCATTCTTCCCATCTGCCTGCACTTTTCAACCATGTGTTATCCTATTTTAGTAACCACCATTCTTCCTTTTACCAGTCAAGGCTTTCCTAAATGTCCATGTGAAGCTGATTTTCTCATTAGAAGATCACCCTGGATTAGTTAGTGGTTTCCTAAAGCTGACCCTGGTGATGGACACTAGGCTCGTGTGAGTTTCTCATTCTCTTTAACCC
Organism: Cheirogaleus medius; assembly: GCA_008086735.1. NCBI lineage: Eukaryota > Metazoa > Chordata > Mammalia > Primates > Cheirogaleidae > Cheirogaleus > Cheirogaleus medius. Next base: position 46,144,335 of record VBSM01002608.1, read on the forward strand.
CCTCTTCCTTCAGCTTCCCCCTTCCCTTGCACGCACCACCGCCCCATGCTGATGTAGCTAAGCACTGTTAATGAAAATCCAGGAACCCAGCTGACCTGGTCTAATAAATTCTATACTGTCGCACTGCCCTGCTTACTGCAAAGCAACATAACTACTCCTCCCTGACCACAGAGGCTCTCAGATCAATATCTCAGGTCTCAACCCCTCATCCTCTTTCTTATGACATATTTTGCACTGTGTACAAAATAACCTCCTTGGTGATCTGCCAAGATCTAAAACTGATTATGACAAAACTGAGCCCAGTGTCCTCTCCCTCAAACCCTTGCCCCATTTCAACTTGTCTACTATGGTCAGGGACACCATTACCCATCTGGGCAGCCAGCAATGTGACTGTTTTGTCATATTCAGTCCTCCCTCACCCATCCCTGAGGCCCAACACCGTTTCTACAAGTTCATCCTTCCTAATTTGGGGTCCATGTGTTCACACCTCCTCCTCTTGTTCCCACAGCAAAACCATACCCACCAGCATTCATACTGGAAACCTGCAAACAAATGTCTCTATTTTCAGATTCTCCTGAGCTCATCTACCTGCAGGAATAACTGTTGTTTCCTCACCCAAAACCTTCAACATGATCAAGAGAACCTTCATTGCCTGGCACCCATCTACTTCTCCAGCCTCAACTCATACCACTTGTCCTCTTGTTCACTATCCTTTTTCTTCCTTTCATATCTGCTAACTTGACATGCTCTTTCTACCTCAGAGCCTTTGAACATTCTGTCGCTTTTCCTGGAATGTTCTCTGCCCCACACTGGCCAATATCCACTCAGAAGCTTCCTCCAGCCTTCATTCTAGTAAGCTTCCCTTATTGTGCCCTGCACTCATCTTTCATTGCCCCTATCATGGTCTATAGGCATCTGAAAAAATGAATATTCCCAGTTGTTCCTTTAAGTAAATGGAAGAGCATTTGCAGTAGTGCAGAGATGAGAAAGACAGTGGCCCATTTGTGACACTGGATATAGTCACGTATAGCTGAGATAGAGAGAGTAAGAGGTACCATGGCACTCGGGGGTGAAGAGGCAGGTGAGGCCACATTGTGGAGCAACCTGCAAGCCATGCAAGTAAGATTTGGGTGTTAACCTACCAACAGTGGAAAGAAAAGCAACATGATCAGACTTGCATTTGTGGGAGATCATTCTAAGTAAAAGATTAAAAAATGGACTGAAGAGGACAAGAATGATGACAGAAAGACAAATTTGGAGATTTTTGCAGGTGGTTTGACTAGGAACATACCTGTGAGGGTGGAGAAGGGCAGATAGTTAACAAAAGTATTTCTGCAGTAAAATTGATAGGACTTACCTATTCATCAGATGTAGAAAGGAGTGTGTGGGGGTGTTAAAAATGAATCATATTGCCCAGGATTGACTATGCTACAAGGCTATAGTAATTAAAATACCTTGGTATTGGCACAAGAACAGAGACATTGACCAGTGGAACAGAACAGAGAACCCAGATATAAAACCATCCTCATATAGCCAACTAATCTTTGATAAAGCAGACAAAAATATACACTGGAGAAAAGAATCCTTATTCAATAAATAGTGCTGGGAAAACTGGATAGCCACATGTAGAAGACTGAAACAGGACCCACACCTTTCACCTCTCACAAAAATCAACTCACCATGGGTAACAGAACCTTAGGTGTGAAACTATTAGAATTCTAGAGGAAAACGTTGGAAATACCCTTCTAGACATTGGCCTAGGCAAAGAATTTATGAAGAAGACCCCAAAGGCAATCACAGCAGCAACAAAAATAAATAAGTGGACCTGATCAAATTACAAAGCTTCTGCACAGCCAAAGAAACTGTCAAGAGAGCAAACAGACAAACCACGGAATGGGAGAAAATTTTCACAAGCTGCACATCCAACAAAGGGCTGATAACTAGAATCTATTTAGAACTTAGGAAAATCAGCAAGGAAAAATCAAACAACCCTATCAAAAAGTGGGCAAAGGACATGAACAGAAATTTTGCAATCCCATTACTGGGCGTCTACCCAAAAGAACAAATGTCACTCTATGAAAAAGACACCTGCACTCGAATGT
>VBSM01002608.1:46154926-46169359 GCA_008086735.1 Cheirogaleus medius
AAAAAAAAAAAAAAATTAAATAACTAAAAAGAACAAGAAATTATGAAAAAGGACAAACGGATATAAAGAATTCCTAGAAATGAAAATTTATAGTTATTAAAATAAGCAATTCACTAGACTAGGTATACTCTAGACTGGAGAGTGTCAAAAACCTAGTGAATTATAAGAAAGTACTGAGGAATTCACCCAGAACGTGGCAAAGCAAGAAAAAGAGCAGTTTAGAGCTACAGAGTGTAAATTTAGAATCTAAAAATCATCTGATGGAAGTTCCACAGGATAAAAAGAGAGCATGATGGTAAAGCAGCGTTCAAAAATAGAATAACTAAGAATTTTCCTTATTTAAGTCAATCTGGAGCCCATTAAAAGCATCAGTTTTTAACATGTGAATTACAAAATTTTCTTCTCAAGGACAAAAAGCAAAATTGCATTCTTTTTCAATCTGGATGTTAATAAGGAAGTAAAAGTGTATAAAAAGGACATACACTGACATCAAATAATCATACCTTGGTAGGTTGAAGATTTCCCTTAGGAAAGTGGATTACACCCACCCTGACAATTATCCTAGGATAATGGTAAATCCTAGGGCAGAAAATAGAGCAGGCCTTGGGGCTGGGGGAGGGAGGGACTTCTTGTCTTGGGATCTAGATTCCAAGGAATGGCGGCCTGATAGTTCTAGTGATGGCAGCAGCAAAGAGCCATTTTGTGAATTAAGCCTCCATCTTTGAGGGGACACATGTGAATTCTAGTTCCACCGGTATTCTGAACATGAGTGTGTCTGTGTTCCCACCATAAGAACAAAGGTCATGTCAGGAGTGGGCACAACAGATGCCTAATGCTAGAAGTTCTCGTGAGTGCCTTATAAAATTCATCTACCTGGTCAGTAGAACTGTAACACTCAGGGCCTTCTGCCCAAGGGCAATGTAGCACATCTCTTTGGCCCTGCAGTTACTATCAAAGTTTTGGTGAATTGGCCAAGATTGGCATCCATGTTGATGGAAGTCTAAAGATGGAAGACAGGGTGCATTAGTTTGCTAGGACTGCCATAACAGAGTACCACAAACTGGGTGACTTAAACAACAGAAATGTATTTCCTCACAGTTCTATGGGATAGAAATCCAAGATCAAGATGTCAGCAGTGTTGGTTTCATTCTGAGTTCTCTCTTCTTGCCTTGCATATGGCCAGCTTCTCTCTTTGTCTTCATTCGATCTTCCTTTGAATTAGTCTGTGTCCTTATCTCCTCCTCTTTTAATAAGGACACCAGTCACATTGAATTAGGTCACACCTCATTTTACATCACCTCTTTAAAGGGCTTGTCTACAAACACATTCACATGCTAGGGGTTAGAACAGGTAATAGGCGTCAGACTTCAACATATGAACTGGGGGCCACACAATTCAGCCCATCACACCAGGTTTCTCTTTAAATCAAGACCAGGGTCTAGCAATGACAAAAGCCCTTTCTTATAGTGACAGAATCAAGGAGGTGCTAGAGGAGGCAGCAAGAGTGGAGAAAGGGCTATCTGAAATCCAGTGGCCGCAGACACCTGACTCCATGGGCTCAGCAAAGACCCTTCTGAGGACCCCTGACTCACAGACCTGTTTAAGTTGCTCCTTGGAAAAATGTGAGAAGAAGGTAACCAGGGAAAGTTTAGATTTCCCGCTAATTAGAGCAAATAGAGGCTCAAATTGAATATCAAAGAAAATGACTTTTTTTTTACCCCAAGATGGCATGCCGATCATCCTCTCAGAATGTGAATGCAACTTTTATTACTCGAGGAGGAAGACAAGTGAGAGTGAGAGGTGGAGAAGCTAAAAGAGCAGCTAAGAAGAATGGGGTCTAGGAGAGGTGTATCTACTGCTTCCCGAACACCGATTTGCAGCTTGTGCTGCAGGTTCGGCTTACATCTGAAGGTAACCTACCAAATTGGGTGCGTCAGACGAATATTAAAATCAAACAATTGTTTTAATGCAATACCTGTATTATATTTTTACAATTCCATGTAACATTTAAGAATTTAAAAATAAATCTAAGCAAAAGTAATGTGTTAAAGTTCTATATATGGCCACTGTAATTCTTAGATAAATATAATCACAGGGAGACTATCATTGTTCACAGAGCTGCTCCCCTGATAATTAATCAATGCCCTAAGTCAAGTGCTCAAATGCAACCAATGAAGAAGAGGCTCAAATATTTATTTATTTGTCCATTCAGCAAATACCAATGAAAATATATCAGAAAATGAGAGCGATGAGGCCCCTGCTCTCATAGTATGTCCACGTGTACCAAACACTAAGTTTGGAGGACTATTTACAAAGTCACAGTCAGGATGAACGTGAGCTACAGGTACAGTGCATTACTGTAGGAGCTGTTACCATCATACGCCTGAAGGAGTAAGGAAAAGGGCATTTTCTGGAACCAAGAAAGGGGAGTCACGTGGAGAGGGCCATCTTCAAAGCAGCTATGACTTAGTCGAGAACAGTGGGCCAGAGGGGTTTGTTAGGAAGGGAACCAGAGTAATAAAAAACCCAATTCTCTCTCCTCCCTCCCTGTGTCTCCTGCCAAGGTACACCATTGAGCAAATCCAACGTGAGCCCACCATTGCAGCCCGTGCAGGTCAGACTCCAGGGCTGAGAGCAGGCTGAAGGAGAGGGGAGGCTGGCTCCAGATGGGGGACAGAAAGACGCCTGGCCCGCATCCCTATCATTACATTCCATCTACTTGAGTCCAGTCCGGTGCACAGAGGAGCTCACTCTCTTTTACACATACCATGTCGGACCCACCTCAATAAATGGCCCTTCCAAATATTTGATGTTTTATAGTAATAGCAAAGAACTTCACTCTCAAAGAATTTGGACCTCATAAATGAGATCAACACTTACAAATTTCAAAGCATTTGCTTAAAACATTCCCAAAGGGTCGGTGATGGAGCATGAAAGGCTGGGAGTTCTTTCTGGCAAGAATCAGTGATAATAATAGCCTAGTCAAGAGTGGCTCCCACAGCCTGTGCCTGGGTAAGAAGACTTCAAAAACCTATATTCTGAGTTGAAATGCAGGCTCCCACTAGATGAGAAAGCCCTTAAAAATTATCGGTGCCAGTAAAATAACTGGTTTCGTGTTGTTTCTCCAAATATCTATAGAAAACAAGCCAATGTCATCATCCCCACCGCCACCTTTCTCCTCAAGTGTCCCAATGTTGGCTGCCCTTGCTTTGAGCCAATTACTGAAAATTTTTACAGAAAACCCATCCATCCTTTCCCTTTGTGTATTTTAAATGTCCTAAATACCCTTTCATCCAGAGGTCTCAGAGCATTTTATAAACATTAATTTTCCCAACAAATATGTGAGGTCAAAATGTAATTATCCCTTCCCTCCTATTTGTTTAAATATAAGAAACAGAAACAATAAGAAACCATATCTGGTCTCAGAACAAGTCTAGTGTAGAATGGAATTCAGCTTTCTAGTCCCTAGCAATCTTTCAACCCTCATACTTACTGGGAAGAATACTTCAGTCTTTTGTTTTTCATTATGCTATCCCAGTAATTGAGGAGCCTCCCGAGGAAACTAAGGATTGTTGGTTGGGCACCTAAAGTGTCAGACACCGTGCTTTTAATCAGTGATTCTCAAACCCTACTGTGCATTCAAAGCACTTGGAAATTTTCTTAAATCCTCATGCTCAGGCTGCATCCCATACCAATTAAATCAGAAACCTGGGGGTGGGACGCAGGAATCAGTATTTTTTTAACTCCACAGGTAATTTCAAGGGGTGGTCAAATTTCAGAGCCAGTGTTTGAAATCCTTGCCCCTCAAGTGTGGTGTACACACCAATAGCATCAGCATCATCTGGGACACGCAGAATGTCACGTATACCCCAGGCCTACTGAGACAATGTCCCTTTGAACAAGCTCCCAAGTGATTAATATGAACATTGAAGTTTGAGAAACTGCTTTAAATAATCAAATAAGCAAACAAGACCAGTGGCACTTTCTCCATTTTATAAGCAAAGAAACATGTTAAGAAAAGTCAAGAAATGTGCAGAGATTCTAACACAGAGATGATTAAGTTAAAAGTTCATGTTCTTTTGACCACACCAGTTTTACTTTTTTTTTCTTTTTCTTTTTCTTTTTTTTTTTTATTTTTGAGACATAGTCTCTCTCTGTTGCCCAGGCTAGAGTGTCGTGGCGACAACCTAGCTCACAGCAACTTCATACTCTTGGGCACAAGAGATCCTCCTGCCTCCGTCTCCCAAGTAGCTGAGACTACAGGCTCACTCCACTTGGCTAATTTTTCTATTTTTAGTAAAGACAGGGGTCTCACTCTTGCTCAGGCTGGTCTCAAACTCCTGAGCTCAAGTGATCTTCCCGCCTCAGCCTCCCAGAGTGCTAGGATTACAGGCATGAGCCACCCTGTCTGGCCACCAGTTTTAAGATTGAAGGAAGAGATTCACAGATTCTTTTGAAAAGCTGATGAAGACTTGGAAATCTTGCCTAAGAATTAATGCAAATATGCCAAAACTTTGAATGTACTTGGCAGAGTTTATTATCCCAGAAGCCCTCCATATAAACTTCTACATCCAAAGACATCAGGTTGTGAGTACCATAACCCTCTTCCCCACCCCCCAAGTACTCCATGACCTGTATGGTATGAATACTTAATTTCTTTTAATTATAAAAGATCTATAAAGAAAATAAACTTTCTCTTGGATGGATATATTTTATATAGATGGATATGTGTATACACACACATACACACACACAGAAAATTTCCTTCAAATACTACAAATGCTCTAGGAATTTTATGAGCAAAAGTCCTTTCAGAAGGCACATTGACAAAAGGTAACATTGTACATGGGCTCTTCTCCACACCTGTTAGCAGTTGAACCTAATTGTTGAGCAGCTGGTACTGATTTGGGATTCTTTCACTATACCTCATTATTCCTTTTTCACGATTTTTTTTTCTGGTTTGGAGCTGCTGCTGCTGCTGTTGCCTCTGCACAATATATATATTTTTAAAACTAAAAAGACATACTTTGAAATGTCTCTGGAGAGAGACATAAAACTAATTTTTTTATATATACCATTTTGCAGCTGAATTTATTTAAGCTGACGGTAGTGATTATTAGGTGTGGAAAATCTTAAGGAAAGAAAAGTTTTAACTAGTTGGCTATCCTTCATTGTCTTAGATCTCTTTCTAGTCTTTAGGTAGTTTGGCTAAACTCATAAAGCATTGCGATTTGCAGATATTTGTGGCCTGGAATGCCAGGGAATATTGTCATTTATGAGTAGAGAAAGATGCCTTTCTGGGGTTGGAAACCATCTGGAGCAGAACACATGCACATAACATTAGCTGGATTGCGTCATGGAACCAAGATGCCCCTGATGGAACATTTGATGGAACAAACCATTTTCAGAAAAAAACATGAAGGGGATGAAAAAGGCACGAGATTTAAAAAGTATAGAACAAAAAGAAAGTAATGGTTGCACACACACACGTGCACAAAATGCAGACACACACATAAGATGATCACATATCAAGTGAATAGTTAAGAATGTTTGCCAGAAAGTCCACTGTGGCTTTCCCTGAATGTGTTTATGCAGCATCGAGAACAATGGCTACCTTTGAAACCAAAATGCCACATAGAAATCTTCAATAATCCATAAAGAATATAAGCTTACAATAATCCATAAAGAATATAAGCTATCCAGTAATTTTTGTCCATGTAAATAGCTAATTTTTTTCTTTTTTAAAATTTTGATAGATTTAGGAGGTACAAGTTGAATTCCATTACATGTATATATTGTACAGTGGTGAATTCTGCACTTTGACTATACTCATCACCCAAATAGTGTACACTGTAGCCCATAGGTAATTCTAAATAACTATTTTTAAAAGTATATAATTAATAAACTTGCTTCTCTAATAAACCTAGAAAATACAGTGTTTCCTCCTAATTATCCTGATTTGGAAAAAATATTAACTCTTTGAGGTCACATAGTGCAATAGAACATGTATTTGAAATAAACACCTCAAAACCTGTATGTGGCACTGAAATTAAGTAAAAATCAGCCTTGTATTCATCTCTGTCTAAATGAATGTTGGTATTTAAGGATCACAGAGACTTAGTAATGAGGCAATCTTATTTATCAAGCAGGATCTCTAAGGGGAGCTATAAAGTAAGGCATTAGTAAAAAAAAAATTGGAATGATTTAGATTCTTTAAATCATTGAATGGCAAAGTTCACCAAGATCACATATTTTTATAGCATTGACTCACATTCACTTCCACCTACATAGAATTCTCTCTTCCTTCAGACATGAACAGAATGTTGATTAATCCTGCTGCCATGATACATTTTTCCAGTCTCTCCATGCCTGAGCTGTTCTCCAGTATCATTTTTAATCTCCTTTACTCTTCACCAAATGACTGGAGCTCCTCTGGACCCAGCAGATGGTCTTACAAGTACTACTCAGGCTGAGGACAAAGACTATGGGTCAATGACACTGAAAGTTATTGGAAAATATTTAAGCCGTCTGTCCTTAAATCTCTAGATGGTAGTACACATATCTTCTTCAGCAACGAGCAGATGTGTTGCTAGAGTTTATATATTTAACTGAAATCAGAATATTCACCCTGTAGATGATAGTTTGCTTTTCTGTCATGCTGTCAACATATACATCACGTTCTTTTGCACACATCTTTAGAACATGCAGAGTCTGTATTCTTTATAATAGACAATCTGCATGAATATTTATAACCCTGAGTTGAATAGTTAGAATTGCACTAATTTGCATCACTATTGATGGAGTTAGGTTTGGATTTACCTATTAGTGTTCTTATAAATCTCATTAATAGATGTAATAGAGGTCCTCTTAGCAATGTGCCCTCAGTAATTCTGCAACCATAGCAATAGAAGGCATTAAAGTGTCTTGAGACAATTTTCTTTAAAATAGTGTCTCTGTGGCTTGCCAGATATTTATTACAACACTGTGTTTTATGTCTTTATCTTTCTTAATGCAGAATTAGCATTGATATTGGCTTCAGAAGGGAATTATTGTGTAGAAAGAATGCCTAAATGATGAGGAAAGAATATATTTACTCACTCTTATTAAGGTAAGTAGCGTATTTGTAATGACTCCACAGAATAAATATATGCTGACTTAAAGATTATGATCTTCAGTAGAATTAGGTAAACATTAACATCAAGTTTACAAAGTTGCATTTTTTGGCTGACTCTTATGCTGTTGCTAGTTTGGAGGAGCATATATTTTGAAAGATTGAATGAAAACAAAGGGTTGATGACATAAACTGTAAATTCAAAGCCATACTTACTTAATTCATTAGTTACACCACTTTCTCCTCCCAAATCAAATATTTGAATAATGTTGAACCTGACCCCAACAAATAGTTAGCAAAGTGTGGTGAAAAGATTCTGAGTCAGACTAGCTCTTGGGTTCCAGTCTTATCTCTACCACTATCTAGCTTTATAAAGCCTTAGGATAAGAGAACCAAGTGGTAGCCATTCTGTTCTGCCTCTTTCTCTCTCACCTAGTTACCTCATGGGTTATTGTGCAGCTCATATGAAGCAAGACATGTCAGGACTCTCAGAAATGTAAGGAGCATGAAGCAATGCAAGACCTAATGAGAGATGAAGACAGAGGTGACATTCATATCTAATGATCTCTAACTCACCAAATTAAAGTATTTGCCCTGTTCCTTCTAATCTGCATCTCTTTATGTGTCTTATTTATTTTTCATTTGTTGACCCACACTCAGAGAGTCTCAGCTTCAACCCAAAGAAGGACACCTTTTTAACTTTACAAAATTTCAAGGGGCAGCACATTATATTTGTAATCTCTCAATCTGTTGGTTGAGAAAATATACTCAATCCATATTTAATTAACATTCTTTGAGTACCCAGCACCTTGATGGAACCTACCCTCTAGTGGGGGAAAATATACAATAAAATAATCACACAGACCAAAATAAAATGTGCCAATGGTAAAGAAACACAATGAATTTAGTAACTTCTATTGGATTTGTATTTTATTAATTACAACACCTCCTATATGCATTTTTAAAAAAATAATAGCGTATCATTTGTTTGGACTATGCTTGGTGTGCTATTACAGGCCCTTTACAATAAAACTTCCATGCCATGAATCCACACCCAACATGTTAGGAATTTCTACATTGTGTGACCATTGTGTCCCTAGCTAGAATTTACGTTGATTGAGGGCAAAGATCTCACTTCTTAATTAAATAGTTGTCAAATAAATGTATTGAGATAAATAACTGCTACTACCTCAGACAAACTGAAAATTTATTTCTCACTTCTGTTACTTTCACAATGCTGAATGCTGATGAGAGGCAGGGTGAGGTGGGGGTAAGAAAATGTGTTCCACAGAGGTCAAGCCAACCAAATCTCCACCATCTTGTAGCTGCACTCTCTAGAACACATTCCCTCTGAGGTTGCCAGGTAAGGGGAACGCAGGTATGGAGGAAGCATTCCAGCTTTAAATACCTCAGCCCGGAATTTCACCACAATGTGATGTGATTGTTCCAGGACACTGTCTTCCCGACCACACCGGCATGTAGCCCTAGTGCCTACCGTGGTGCCCATTCAGTGAGCTTATTATTAATAAATGAACCAGTGGAATGTGAAAATACATGCTCTTCACAATCAAGCATTGCAAAGGGAGTTTCACTCCTTTCTACCAAGATACAACAGAACCTACAGTACTGGCAAAAAAAAAAAACATTTCGTGTCAGCCATCACCAAGGAACATTGCAAACATGACTCAGAACCTCATGTCGGTTGTCTACGAAGCGTCCCCATGACTCTGCAGGAACAGGGAAATCACTGCTGGTGATACAGTGGCTGCTGCCTCATCATGTCCATCAAACTGAGCCTCTCTAATAAAATTCAGTTCCATTTTCATTTCTTTGAAGGGATAAGAGAGACCTGCTACTTCCCACCAGCACTCTGCCTATCTCCTGCCAGTTTCAAAGGAAGGGTAACAGAAGAAATTTCAACAGAGTAAAATATGCACACAGACTTCCAACGCTCATACAAAAGGGAAACAGTAATTTTTGCAAGATAAATACTTCTGTTACTTGTCAAAATTCTAGATTTTTTGGAATTAAACTGCCTTATATTCCCAAAGGTCTTTGAGTTCTCCAAGCACTTTTGTAATCTCATTTGATTTCCCAAAATGACATTTGCTATAGGTAGAGCAGGAGATTTTATCAATATCTTAGAGATGAGGAAAGAGTATTCACAGGGTTAGGCAGCCTGCTCAGAGGTCACGCTGGTGAAGAAGAGCTGATACTAGGCAGAGACCCAGGCCCTCTGACTTCTGACACAGTGCTCTTTCAACACCGCATTATGATTCCTGTCTCTGAACAGATGAAGATCCTTTTGACCCTGGGTTGTGGTTTTGGCAAAGTCACTCCCACCTTTGTGATTACTGCCAAACTTGGTTATTGTCTCAGATGCTTGCTATTTAAAATGACCACAGATGGCTATATCCAAAAGGTAGCAGTTAATAAACAGACTGCTGAGAAAAAAAAAAAACAAAACTCTCTCTATTGCCTCTAGTGAAGTCAAAAGCAATTTCAGACAGCACTCAGATGTCCACTCCTTTCAAGCTATAATAATAGGCTACCTGTAAAACAAACAAACAAGTAACCTGATCACAGTTTTTGGGAAAATTAACATTTTAGCAATCTCTTTCTACATGTAAATTTTCCAAAATTTTTATCCATCATGTGGCTATTCTGAGGATGACCTTAATTTCCAACATTTGTTTCACAAAAACATAAACTCAACCTGCTTCTTTTCATGCCAAAATATTTACATAAAACTCAAGAAATCCATACTCAACATAGTTAGTTGATGGTATTCTTCCTGCCCTTCCTAAAACGATTGTCTATATGTGCTAGAATTATAAAACTTTTTGTTTTTATTTCTGCAGTTCCTAGGGAAAGAACTTAAAATTATAAATGGTTGACAGAAATTAATCGTATTCAGTTTGCATTTAAATCAAGCTGTTTATGCACCTTTGTTATGCACCAGCACAGTGCCTTGCTTGTATAGGTGTTCAATAAATATTTGGTAAATGATTGATGGAATGAATGATGCAATGCCCTTTGAGAACACACTGTTTTTGTCTTGCTGTATGACTTTCTGTAGAGAATTATAAAGCATTGAGTAGAGAATTAGACCTTTAAAGACAAAGATTCTAGTTGTTAGTATTAAATAACTAAACAACTTAGGCAAAAATTCTTGGTTCACAGGACTTTAGGTTTCTCAACCACAGAATAAGAGTGTGGATAAGAATTGAAGTGGTCTCTAAGGTGACTCCAGGGCTATCATATTGTAAATCTAGATTGAAAAACTACCAGCCAAAGAAAAATACCACTCTCACCAGAAAATAAATATGAATGAAGGGTGATCCCAGACAAAGGTCTCGCTTTCTAAGTTTGAATGTGCCTAGGGCATTTTAAGAATCTGAAAAAGTCTAATTGAAGACAATAAGAACTTCCCAGAGTCTAACAGAAATTGCCTTTGGCACATTATCGTCCATTAATATTACAGAGCCCCATTAAGAGACTGAGGTAGAGGGAGTTAGAAGCAGGCTCTGAGGAAACAGGAAAGATGCTCTGGAAACCTAAAGTTTCTTCAATTTTTTTTTCTTTAACAAAGCAGATAAGAGAAAGAAGAAAATTCCATAATGAACACTATTCTAAAGTCCTAAAACTTGGGGAATGACTATAATAATTCTCTAGGAGTGAAAAAAAAAAGAGAAGAAACTTGGGGAAAAGAGAATTCATGGAAAGAAAACCCAGCATAGGACTCCTAATTTTTGAAGAAACTGGCAACTCAAACAAGAGTTTCAATCAGACACCAAAAAGGGATGGATCTGGGATCCAAATACAAAAGGGACGGTGCTCTGCCAAAAGCCACAGAGGAGCTGGAGAAAGTACCTCAGCCTCTGAGGAGAGGATGGGAATAATGTGAATGGATTGCTGACAGGAACTCTAACCGTGAGGGGCTTGGAAGAGTAAGGAGTGACCACCTGAAGGAATTAAGCCTTTAACCAGTGCCAGGTGAACTTAGTGTGCCTCAGCAATGACCTGACCATCTAGAAGTTTCTCCCACTCTCATACAATACTTGAAACAGCTAGGCGCCTGTGTGAGAGAGAATCCTGTGGGCAGGGGTACAGCAGGAGAACATGAAACAGGGAAGAGTGTGACTCCAAACTATGCTTCTTAAAGGACAAAGTCTTTTTCTTTTCCCTCCTCCCACCAGCTTTCCTTTATTTCCTCAGGGATGGCAGAGTGAAATTTACTTAATATAACCCAAAATATAAGATAGAGACTACTCAGCTCTGCCTCTGGGCAACCAATAAAGTTGCCTGTGAAGAAAATCACAGACTCTACTGGAACACACACTATACACCCATTATGTGTAAGGCTAGGTTTTTCAGGGAATAAAAAGATGAGCAAGACATTGTACCTGCTCTAAGAGGCTTCTATTCCAGTGAGGAAAACGAAACAATGAACAACCAAGACAAAGCGGAGTGTGCCCTATGTGAGGTTGTAACAAAGGCCTAGTGCAGGAAGGGTCACGATCACTTCCTGTGTGGCTGGAAGGGTGGGCTTACAGGAAAGCATCAGAGACATGTCTGGAAGGGCAAGCAGTTTTTTTCCATCCTCTTCTACCACCTGTTCTAAGCTATCTCTTCTCTTGCCCAGAATCCTAAAGATGTCCCAATTTAGTTTCTACTTGTTCCTATCAATTCTCCACTCAGGGGCCAGAATGACCTTTTTTAAATGCAAATCTTATGCCACTCCACTGTTTTCAAACCCTGTAATTATACTTAGAAAACATTTCTAGGTTCTTAAATTGGCTTACAAGGCTTCACCTAATCTGACCACTATCCACCTCTGCAGCTTCATCTCTAGCTCCACTTTCCCAGTCTGTCCTCACTCGGCCTTGGTGGTCTTCACTCATTTCTTCCCATAGCCCTTGTTCTCATGTGTCTTAGGTCATTTACATGGGCCATTTCTTCTGCCTGGAGTGTTCTTCTCTCCCTTCCCCCTTGCGTAGTTTTCTCCTGCACCATTCTTCATACCTCCCTTAGTTCCTCCCTTGACACCCACCCCCATCCCCTGCTCCTACTGGGTTGGTATCTCCTGTTGTCTGTTCCAGTGGCCCCTTCTCCTTCACTATCCTTAAAATGGTTGATAACTAAGTGTTACTTATGTTATTCATTGACAGCTAATCCTCCGAGATACCATACCTATGAGGGCAGAGACCACTTTATCCACAGCATCTAGCTCAGGGAAGACAAAAAGTAGGCACTCATTCACTATTTCTTCAATGAATAATGGGCATTAGAGATCAGTCATCAGCCCTTTCATAAGAGGAGGGAACTGAGGCTCAGAAAGGCAAACAGACTTGCTCAAAGCCCCAAGTTGCTAAACCAGAAAAGGTACTCCTGTCTCCAAACTTTTAATCCCATAGTTCTCAGCCAGTTCTATCACGTGGCCCTAAGGCTTATTCAAGGGCCAAGTCACAGCCTCCAGTTTTATTGCTGGGACAAAAGGTGATTGAGAGGAGAGACAAAAGGAATTATTCACTGGGTCATGTGAGCAGTTGAACCTAAGTGAGAAATTGAGAAATGAAAGACTGAAACTCAAATGAAAAATTGATGAGTGGGTGGTGCGGTTAACATATTGACACACAGATAGGAGATTGATCTGGTTGACTGGCCTGAGGTGTACACACACACAGGCACAGGGGATGGGGCTCCACAAAGACAGCACATCTACCTACCCAGCACCTAATTAAGAGAGAAGAATTTTCAGTGGAACAAGTGAGTGTTGTGGAAAGTACAACAGGATCAGGTTTTGTTCAATCGATTTTGGATTGTGAATTTTTCCTGGAGATTGTGGAGTGGGGGTAAAGGTGGAAAATAAGCAATGTATTGATGTTTTTATATTTGGGGAATGGTACTTAATAAGTAATGTGTATACAATTGAGTTTTAAAATGCCAAGTCTAAAAAAAAAAAATTCCAGAAGAATTGGAAGCCAAAGAAATGGCTTATGTGTGATGAAGTGATGGGGGGTTTGGAGATGAGAGAGGGGCTCCATGCTGGCACCACACCCTTCTGTTCATTCCGATCACATCTTGGCCACGATCCTTCCTTTCAACCAGTGCCAGTTGCAAGGAGGAGGTGTGAGTCTGGGGCCAAGGCTGAAGCATGAGGTTGATGAGCCACAAAGGGTAGGGTCGCGTCAGCCTAGGCAGAGAAGGCAAGGGCTCTTTTATATTTCCTCTGAAAAAAGTATAATGTTTTAACTCAAAACTGGAGGGCTGTTAGTTTCTCGACCCAGAAAAAGAGAGTCTCAAATGTGGGATTCCACATAGCAGGGCTGCTTTTGAACTCCCCAGCCCTCAACATCTGCAGCCGTTTCCATTCTTCAAGTGTTGCCAACTCCTGCTTTAAGGACTGATATCTCCACGCACACATGGGTTCTGGCAGCCTCTGTTCAAAACAACAGGCTGCGGGGAGCCGAGTCAGCAAGGAGAAGGGAGAGGGATTCTTCACACATGGCTCTGACTTTCCTTCGTGACTAAACCTCTGCCTAGAGAAGAACTTTAGGATGTTTAAATACAATGTGCAGGCTATAAGTGCATTGAGCCTCTTGCGTGAAAATGCCTCCAGATTTATGTAAGGGTAATTAAACAATAGATATTTTTAAAAAATAAACACTCTCAGAGTACTCTGGATAACATTACTTTCAGATTTTAGAATAATAATACATTTTTTGATTAATTTTTACACAGAGAAGACTCCGTGGCATAGCAGAAAAAGTACAGGCTTTGGACTCACACCGGGTTTTGAATCTTGAGTGGGTAACCATGAAAAAGCTGCTAGCTCTCTCTGTGGTTCGGTTTTCCTTCTTTTCCTACTATAAAAGGAGAATTGCAGCAAGCACTTCGGAGACTTGGGGAAGGATTGGAGATAACATCTGAAAGCACATATGCAAAGCCTGGAATGTAACAGGCACTCATTAAATGGCAGCTACATTCACACATAACAATGAAAGAAAACAAGGCAGTATTTTTCTTTGTCGGTGTTTTTAACAATCATTAATGAGACTGTAAAACTTCAGTTGGTAAAAATCAGCTCAGCCCCCGCATACTGAGTCAGTCACTGAGAAGGCATCCTGATTCTCATGGTCCGCTATTTCCCCAATATCCTTTCATTCACACAGGGGCAGTGAGTAGGGGGCGCCATAGCCTCAAAAAATGTTGGAGGTTGGCCAGGCGCAGTGGCTCACGCCTGTAATCCTAGCACTCCGGGAAGATGAGGCGGGAGGATCCTTTGAGCTCAGGAGTTCGAGACCAGCCTGAGCAAGAGC
>VBSM01002608.1:46169568-46230128 GCA_008086735.1 Cheirogaleus medius
AAAAAAAAAAAAAAAAAAAATGTAGGAGGTTGTCTCTGGTATGATTTTAGTCACAGCAAAGATAAGGACTCCTTAAAGTTCTTGCCTCATCACCGGACTTGTTTTGCCCACCTGCTTGCCTTTGCAAGTGCTTAAAAATCTACCTTAGAAGAGGAATGAGTTAGTTTTTAAGGCTTTAAATTCTGTTCAAGTGCCAACACTTGCATATTATTAGCCACAACTTCTCTGAAGAGGAGTCCCAAAATGGCATCTCCTTCCGAAGTGCCGGCCACACAACTCCAGCTTCCCAAGAGACAGCAATTCCAGCCCATTCTGTAGGCTTTTAGCCTTGAGCAACTAATGGAAAATTACAAAGTACTTAGAAACTGTACAATTGCATGGACAGTCTATACATTGCAGCGATTCTATTAAAGAGTTGCCAGTCCTCTGCTCTAGTCACGGATTTACGCATTTTTCATGAACACATGGTGATCATCCTTCCTTATAACTCTTGCCACCGTCTTCCAATATGAACTCCTTTTTTATCCTTTCCCCACATCAGTCCCTACATGAGAACTGATTCCCAAGAGTCAGCTCAATTTACAACTGACACCAAGACTTTGTGGCCATCCCAACCCTCCCGTGAACTCACTCAAAAGTAATTCTTGAATACATACAAAGTGCCAGGCCAGGCCCACAGCAGTCACTGTCTGCCACTCTGGTTTGACATTTAATTATCCACTGCTTTGGAACACTCCATCTGTCGTTACTTAACTCTAGTTACCTAAAGGGTCACTGTGTCTCTTGTCTATTTGTTAAATTTTAAATATGCTTCTCTTCCTCATAATCCCAGCATAATTCAATGTGATCAAGAAGACCCTTATTGAGGTTCTGAATGAAAAGGCCAATGAACTACCCATCAGATGACATCAGTAAGTCATTGTTTATTCTTTTGCACAAATAAATTTTGCATACTTTGTTTAATATAGTTTTCCCCAAGCAGAGTAACAGACAGAACAGGAGTGGTTGGAAGCTGAACACTTCCATTTGCCAGTCCTCACTCTGACCAATGCCGATGCTGGCTCCACATCCTCCTTCACCCTCGCCAGGTGAGGCTCTCAATTGTCCTGTGTACCAAGTTCCTTTCACCTGAGAAATTTCTACAACCTTCCTCCACTCTTGCAAAATTTTAAAGTAAAGCATTTTAAAGTAAAGTATTTATGCCCTCCACTTATTATTCTGATTTAACACACGTTTTGTGTTAAAATTAGAGACACAGTTTGAGGCTTTATCTACGTAAGTAAAATTGGAATCTCTCCACATAGACAAAGGGAAATGGCCCGAAATGTCTGTGAAAGGAACAATATGGACCCACGAGCAAGGAGGTTTGGTTTTCACAAAGAGGAATGGAATTTGTAAAGGAGCTTCATATAAACATTTTCACATGTTTAGGAAGGTGACCAAGAGCCAACTTGCCTTCTCTTCTTTTCAAAAAAAAAAAAAGAAGAATTTATAAGAAAGGGAGTTGTTTATAGTCATTCAAAACTCCATATCCATAAAACAGAATAAGGAATGTCTCAACACTGTAGATAAAAGTTATTTGGAGAAAGAACACTCCCTTTAATCCAAGGAATGTATGCTGATTAGAGGAGGAGGGTGAGAGAGAGATGGACAACACCTATTATTAATAATAATAAAATGACTTTGAACTTCTCCAGCCGCTTTCATCTAGGAATTCAATTTGCTTATTAGACCTCGCTTTTACTTTATTACACCCTGTAAGGAAATAAAACTATAACACTTAGAATTTCTACATTCTCTTGTAGTTTTAAGTACTTTGTAATCATTCATTTGTTGTTCAAGGCTACAACTTACTGAGTAAGCTAATGTAATTACCCCCTTATATGCAGGTAGGGAAACTGACACAAAAACATTACATCTTGCCAAGACCACACAGTGAGGCAGCTGCAGAGCCAGAATCAAAGCCAACTAATATTTGCATTAGTTCAGGGCTTCCGGTAGGAAAACTAAATCAGTTCACTTTCCCTACTCTTCCTCCTGAACAGTCGTCTTCACATGCAGGTAGCCTTAGAGGAAGGAACTTCAGAATTTTAAAAAATCAACTCAGAAGAAGTAGAATAATGTTAAATCTTCTGAATACTTCTATTTAGAAAGGCCAGAGAAAGGCTAACTGATAACCCATAATAGAACAGAAAGAAAGAAAAAGAAGAAGTGTGCAACATTCATTGCTTTTCCAAAGATTCCCCCCTAACCTTTACAATGGAGAATTGAAGAAGACAAACAACAATATGTAACCTGTACTTTTGGGTACATGGGTATTATTTGATCGAAGCTCAGACTGCCTTTTAACCCATTCTTCTCTCCCCACTCAGCAAGTATTGGGAAAGGGGCTGGCAATATCTTAACCATACTACATTTCATATTCTCCCTTAAGTCATAAGGACAATATCAGTGACAACTCTTGGTCAGCACTAAGCATTTTTAGCCCTTAGAACCTACTCATTTGAAGTTAGTGAACTTCTGAAGAATAATTGCTTTAAATATCATATTTTAAAATTTAAATATTATACTGAAAAAAAGCAAATACTTTATCAGGCACTTGTGGTCACTTGACCTTTTCTAAACTTAGAATGTTAGCCTTATTAAAATCCACAGCTTTTCTGCCTCTCTCCATTGGGAAAGGGGGGAAGGAAAAACCTAACCCCTAGACAAGTATTTTATTTAATTTCAGAGGCCACTGAAATATTTTATTTCCTTTGTGAACTTTCCAAGTATCTTCTGCCCTGGGCAACACACAAGGGGTGGATTTAAGAAGTGGTGAAACCAAAAGTGGCTTGGCTGCTCCTGTCAAAAAATAAAAATCAACAACATGTCCAACCATTGAGATAAACACCCTCCAACCTCTCATGTTGTACATGAAGCAGGGTCAGATCAGGCTAAGCCAGGTCATTGTTCCCAGCAATAGTTATCGCTGGAGAAACAATGTCCCAGATAAAGAACACTGGACAAGAGAGAGCCCCTTGCTTCCCACATCCCCATACCCTAAAGACAGATCATGCACTTTGGCATAGTCTTAGGCCATGCATAGAAAAGCAAAAATAAATAAACCACCCCTTGATTACTAATCTCAAACTTCAGGCAATGTGTGAATGAGATGGCTGGAAGTACGTGCTGAACTCGACATTCCTCAGCAGAAACCTAGCACCACTTGCTCCTACTTCTATTAATTTAATATATTAATAGAAGTGCTAACCTCAGAAGCTAGTGAAGCCATGCTCACTGGGCTAGCAAGAATTCTGGACAGAAGTACAGTTATAATTAAGCATTAAGCAGGCTTCACTTGGCCCACTTCCTTGTAACAGAAAGTCACATAGCACACTAGATATTGAGTATTTGCATTTCCATTGTTCGTATAGATAGGATGTTAGAATCATAAAGCTTTTGTTTAAGAATCGCTTCAGATGTTTTTCAGATCCTGAGTTACAGGGAACAACTGGTTTGAAGACCCCCACAGAGGAAGCAAATCGCAAGACAATGCGGTTTCATCATCACCCAGTCCCATGACTTCACCCCACACTCTTGGCCCAATCAACCATCTCCACACTTTGGCCCACTCCAAACCACTCAAAATCCCTAGCCCCAAACTCCTAGGGAAGGTGGATTTGAGGTTTCCTCCCATCTCCTCATTTGGAAGCCCTACCGTTAAACCACTTTCTCTGCTGCAAATTGATGTCTCAGTGTATTGACCCACATCAGGCAACAAACTTACACTAGGAGCCCCTGATTTTCTGTAAAGTAGAATCCATAGATTGCTACTCTTCCATTAGCCCGCCCTGCAAGACAGCAACAACAATAAAAAGAGGTTCAGCTTCAGATCTTTCATTTTGTTTTCCAGAAATATTGCCAACCTTGTCAAGTTGAAGCCATGATCCCCACCCTCAAAAGCTGAGAAAAACAGCAGTTTCAGACAGGACAGGCACATTGCAACAGCCGGAGCAAGCAAGTTGTAGAAATAGGAAATTATTTGAAACCTTGATTTAAATATCCCTGAAGCACTAAAAACATACACACGCATAGACGGCCACAGACACGCACTTCCAAATCAAAGGATACATTTAAAGTCCTCTTAAGGAAATACAATTTGGCAAGTGACTGCCTAGTAGAAATTTACACTGGTGGTAAAAGTTATTCACTGGATGCAGAACCACTAAACTGCAAGTTCATGGGAGAAACTGGCTCTTTAAATCCCAATAAAAGGTTAGAAGGCAGTTGCCTATAGGCTTGGCTTTAAATCTGCCAAGCTGGCTTGGGGGTAGCTCTCTTCATTCAAAAACAAAATTGGACCCAACTGTCCCTTGCAATTACATTTCAGTGGCTCAAGCTGGGTGTTTGTGTTTTTTCTAGTTGATTAATAGCGCTCACATTTAAATAGTCACAGTCAGCCTCTGCAGTCATTAACACCCCATTAAGATGGATGAGAAGAACTTCGCACCTTTTGTTTCAGTCTGCTGGGCCATGCACTGAACAAAACAGCGAGGCACTGATTTAGGAAGGGAAGATTATCTGCACGACCAGACAGGCTAAAACTTCCTTTAAAAACAAACGAATTTTTAAAATCCCTTATAAAACCTTATTTTTGGAAACACTCTTCAAATATCATCTTAAGAACATTAAACCCCAAGTTTCCCCCATACCTGAATTTATGCACATATTTGGTGTGATTCTTCAGTAATGTTTACAGAGCTCTGGGTTTCTTCACTACTGTTGCCTTTGCGCAAAGCCTGTAATTATGAGCTGGAGACTTCTGTTTCTAAGGAAAAGCAATAGTAACATGAATATCTAGTTGCCTTTGAGGAAAAATACATTAGTGAAAGTCCATGCGTGACAACCAAAACACTGGCTCCATTTCTCCTGAATGGTAGCGGAAACCTCATGTATTTGGAAAATTCAAGTAAGAGTACATTTATCTATTTAAAGGGAAAATGAAGGACCTAAAAGTTCAGAGGAGGATGCTGTCTGGGACTTTAACCACCAGAGTGGTCATTCACCCTTGGTATTAATATTCTTAATTTCTCCTCAAAAAACATTCCCTCAAGAGCATGCTGTGTGGACACAGTAGTGAATTTGTAGCAAAACCCCTTGTTCACAAACTTGCAAAGCAGAGTACTTCACCCTTTTGAATTAAGATTCTCACAGGGAGAGCAGGAAGACATAACCCCCTTGTTGAGAACCAACCTGCACTCAGTTGCTCGGTTGGTTGTTTCGTGAACAGGAGGTTGTCAGTCTATCAACATGGTATCACCATTGTTACCATTTGACTTATCAGTTAAGGAAGTGACTTTATTGGATCAAAAGTTATTTATTACTATCATCTCTTGTGATCTTCCATTGAAGCAGGTATCTTTCAAATCATACAGCAAAATGTAAAATGTTTAAAGTAATGACAATACGTATATCTTAGCCCCGTAACATGAAAGTCCAGATACCCCTTGTCATAATTTTATATATTACAGGAAAAGTCTTCCCCTAGGAGCAAAATTAGCAATGTACCTTCAGCATTCTTCTAGGTTATCTACACCCAGTTTTGAAAGAAGTCCAAAGATCTTCTTTCTAGCTATTTGAAGATCCCAATAGTTTTAAAAATTATCAGATTCCTATTCATTCCACTGCTAAAGTTACAAAGTTTAGCCACTTTCTCTCTTCTCTCCTATTTCATTTGCAGGACTGTCTTGCTTTTATCAAGGTCCAATCCCTTTACTAGCATTATAAAATTCAGCCTGCTCATTCTCTCTAGCATTTCATATCCTTTTTACTACATAATCAATTTCTGTACTATTTCTGTCTATTAGTACAGAAATTCATTATGTAGTCATCTGATACTTCCCATCAGTAAACAAGCATGCTCCAGGTTTGCTTATATTTTAAAAAATTATCTTTTGGTCCTGTTATGAGCTGCATGTTTGTGTTCCCCCAAAATTCATATTCTAAACCCCACTGGGATTATATTCGGAAGTGAGGCCCTTGGAGGTAGTTAGGTCATGAGGGTAGAGCTCCCAGGATAGGGTAGTATTCTATAAGAGAAAGAGACTAGAGAGCTCCCTGTCCCCATGTGAAGACACAATAAGAAGACAGCCATCCGCAAACCAGGAATAATGTTCTCCCCAGAGACCAGATCTGCAGGCACCTTGATCTTGGACTTCTCAGCCTCTAGAACTGTCAGAAATAAACGTTTGTCGTTTAAGCCACCCAGTCTATGATATTCTGTTCTAGCCACACAAACTAAGACGGATCCCATCTCCCCCTCCAACTGTCACTCCATTTCTCTGCTCTAATCCTCAGGAACATTTTTCAAAAGAAATTCTCACATTCTTATCTCCCATTTATTCCACCTTTGCCCCATTTGTTTTCTGTCCCCACCCCTGCACTGATATTATTGTTGTCACAACTACTACCAACAAGCTCCATATTATTTATTTTATGAATACTTTTCTGACTTCATCTTAATCGGGTTCTCAGTAGCATTTAACATAATGTGTAATTTCCCCATTCTTGAAACACACTCCCTCCTCTCCCCTCTGTAGTGCTTTTCCTCCCACCTCCCTGGTGAGTACTTCCCAGACTCCGTTATTGGTTCCCAGGCATCTAGCTGACCTCTGATTTTAGAATGCTCCAGGGCTTGGTCCTGTGTTCTTTTATCATCTTCTAAGGGGAGGGAGGGATAATAATACATGAAGTGAACCCAGGAAGTCAGCCTTGAGAAATAAACCATTCTGCTCATTTTCCCTCTTCTTTGCCTGGGAGTCAGCCAAGGAGGTCAAGGCAGGTTAGTGGGGCAGAAGAAAAGCTGTAGAGTATGATGTTCAGAAAGTGGACATGACCAACAGTGCTAAATGCAATGAGAAATGATGTGAAATGAGTGAGCTATGTCCACTGGATATTTTTGCCATGCAGGTTAGTAATGACCTTAGAGAGAACGCGCTCACTGCAGTGATGTGGACAGAAGCCAGCTGGGAATAGCTCTGTGAGTGGTAAAGGAGCAGAAATAAGGAGAAGAGATGACTGTTAGACAACTAGGTAGCAACATACTTTAAAATTCTTCAGAATAGGTAGTATGATTTATATGTGTATGTAAGTTAACTTTAATCAGACACCAACGGGAAGGTAGTTAGCACCTAAAAGAACTTCATTAGGAATCCAGACTACAGAGGCACTAAGGCAAGTGCTTCAAATATTATTTCAATCTACCCCAGATAGTTAATGGATGCATAATGGATGTTAGAAATAAATTTTCTTTTGTGCAATGAATAGGGTTCATGACATTTGGAGACAAAACAGATGATATGGCTTCTACTATCCCCACCTGAAAGATACTAAAGAACCCAGCAAAGCTAAGAGTCTAATGCCTTCTAACTACAGCCTACGTCTACAGCTTCATTTGCTCCTGGGTCCTCCACCATACCGGGCTCGGATGCCTGATCCAACTAGAAGTCCCACAGACTATCAGATGTCGCTTTAGAGTAAATCTTTCGTGCAAGTGCCAAAGGGCAGTGATTACGGATGCCGTTGATTTTGTAGGAACTAGTTGTATAAATTTTGTGCCCATTTTCTAATAAATATTGATATAGGTAGCAGATTTCAAACGGAGATACAGCACCTGGAAATGAGATTATAAGGAGATGCGATACAGCACTCTCTATTCCTAAGAATCAGAGCCTTCCGATGTTTACCAATATAACCTATTTTTGAACTGCTAATTTGGGTTGAGGTCACTTGATATCAACTCTCTGAAGAAGTGTTAACTGTGAAAGGAAGAAGAAGACAGGTAGTCAGTAGACAGAGGGAGAATGAACTAGAATCAAGAAAGTGGATTTACGTTTGCTTATTGTGTTTTTAAATGAAAGAGAAGGTGGAGAGGGAGAGAGATTTAAGACATGGGAATAAAAAAAGAAAGAATAGTGAGTGGTAGCCAAGAAGCAGAGGAAGAAGGGTGTAACACAAAGGCAAGGAGAGGCCTTAGCAATATCAGGCTCCCTCTCATAATAAACAGAGGGAAAGAAAAGAGGATGGGGCAGTGGCGGTAGCTTTGTAAGTTTCACAGCAGAGATTTGAAGGAGATCTTACCTATTTCTCCCTGAGGTAAAATACAGATGAAATGATTCTTGGAAAATAAGTGGAGTGGTAGATAATTCACAGATTTTAAATTGTCCAAATATAGAATTGATCAATGGAACTCAAGTTTAATATCTAGAGTTTCTGGTGTCGGTTATTCTGAAGATATAAAGACAGTACTCGTATAACAATATAAAGGCAAAAATAATGTGTGGATTCACAGTGGAAATTTATTTTGCTTTTTCCTACTTTCCTTATTTCCAGTACTCAAATTGGAGAAGGTGATTTAATCAATTCATTTGAGAATTGTAAAAGGGAGTGTGATGTCCATTACAACATAAATACCTCAGTACGAGGCTGTAGTCCCTCGGCAGCCACACCCTAATTTCAAGAGGGAGGCGGAGAAAGAAAGTTGGCATGAAGAGTAAATTAAATTTATTTTTGCTTTGCTTTTCTTATTTTATTTTCTTAAGTGATTTGAGAACAGAGACCTGCTTGCATTTACCTGGTTTTGAATTTGTATCAAACCAGCTTTGGGGTTATTATTTGTTTTGCAGCTGTCATTCTAGCATCTACTATATATTCCATTTCAAAACCAACATTTTAAATCATTATCTTTTAGATTCCAGTCACATGGAAAAGTATCTACTATAAATTGCCAGAGAGCAAAATTTTCAGTTTCTAAACTTAACTACTATTTTTTTTTATATTAAGTGGAAATAGTGTTTTGCATACCAAAAAAAATTGTTTTTTCTGTTTTCTTCTTAACTTTTTATTCTATATGGAGCTCCAGAAAATTAATGTTTGACAGGGAAATTATATGCAAAATGCAAAGGTTAGAAAGTACGTGAATTATCCGTACATATGGTCTGGGGTTTGGGTATTATTGAGACTTAGAAATCTGGAGTATTTCATCTTGATCCCAAAGCCCTGTGGAATGCTTCGGGTGTCTCGCCACATGGTGGGAGAGAAGGGAGAGAACTGGCAGCGGCTCTCCCTTCCCGCCCAGTTTAACTGATTGAGACAGGGCAATTTTGCTGGAATAGTCTGTTGGCAATCTGTAGGTCTCAGCCTGCTCCTCTATGCCTTGCTGAGAGAAAGAGCTGTTGGAAGAGAATCAAGGCATGAAACTTTTGCTGCTCTAGTTTAAAGCTTATGAAAGCAAATGATCTCCAGGGCACTAATCCTTTCACCTTGGTAAACATGCAACACATCTTCGGGAAAGAAAAGCTGAAAGACATCCCATTTCTCCTCCTGCAGCAACTCAGATACCTGTAGGCTCCAGACTGACTAATAGGTGTCTCCTGAGTCTCCACAGGAGGAGAAACGTCCTAAGAAAGCAAAAAAAAAAAAAAAAACAACAGAAGTTGGAGGGTAAAAAAAAAAAATCTTGAATTCCCATAAAGCCCAACGTTGTGCTGAAGCCATGTGTTAATCCACTTTGTCCTTACCGCACAGATAAAGATAGTTTGACAGAAATCAACGTGTGTTGCTAATAGTCATTTTGCTTTATTTTTAAACTCACAACAGGATGTCAGGTTTTGTGTTGTTTTACTTTTTAATCAACCCCATTCTTTCCTATTTACTGGCACAAACTCCCTCAGCAACTTGCTGTGTCAGGGAATGACTTTGAGAGGCAATCTATTAAACTCAAACTGAAGGATTTTTTTCCCCCTGTAGATCTGTTTACCAATTTTAATTATTGATTGAAAATTGTTTGCAATGGATAAAAATACATGCTGAAGGTAGGGGATGAAAACACAAATACACACCCCAGCCTAAAGATATTTCTTCCCCGTAGTCATACATTTCTTTTAAAATATTGGTATGGATTGTCAGTGTATTTGAGGACATTTGGCAATCTGTACCAGTGCTTTCATCTCCGGAAATCGAATATCAGGTCAAACTAGTGGTTTTAGCGGGCCCTTATCAGCAAACAGGAGCATGAAAAATAGCATTTGATATATAGTCCCTAGAGAAAGTGGTGAGGCAACCTGGCACCAAATTACAGGAAAACTCCAATTATGGATGTTATACCAAGATTTTAATCAATAAAGCTATGACTTTTCCCCACCAGGGACACATCACTTGGTAAAATACCTGAGCTTGCTTTAAAAACCCAGCCTCTAGGCTGTGCAGCAGAGAGGAATGAAGGAGGTCGCTCTACCTCTAATCCAACATCTCTAAAGAGAATAAGAAAAATCCACTATGGGAACGAAGCAAGGCAACCATCAAAATGAAAATGTCCTTCCCGAGTAACAGAAAGAAGAGGTCACCGCCCAGGATGAGGATTTCACCAAAGAGGAAACACGGCCTTATGTTCCCCCTTCACTCTCTCCCTTCTAGTGTAATGATAGGAGAGTCTCTGAAAATTTCAGCTATCACCCATTAAAAACCATTCGCAGAGGCTTGGCAATGACTGTGGATTTTCTGCCATCTACAAGTGACACAAACGCAGCTAGAGGACTGACATTTTCTCCGTGCTTCCCCAGAGACAGACTGAGACATTGAGGGCCCCAGGTTAAGAACAGAATGAAGTCTTGACAGGCCATCATTTTCAACGTCATAGGAAGGGGCCTTTGTATTGCAGAAGGGAAGGGGGCCAGGTTGGGGAGGAAGTTGGAATCTGAGATCAGACCAAGCTTTTTGGATATGGAGTGGGGTTGCCTGAAAGCTGGTGGCGTGACCCAGGGTGGATGTATAAAGCATCTGATTTCCCCAAGAGACTCCAAGAGAAGTGAGATTACAAACCCAGGTGCATCAAGAAGACACTCTCCCTGAGGAACTATGAGAAATATTAAACACCAGCTTCGAATTTTCCCCTACTATATTGTCACTGCCTTTCGTTAACCCGATCCATCTTATTATCAGTCACATCTATGCTTTGAGTGACAGTGGTGTGGAGAATGAAAAGACAGGGTATTTAGGGGACGCATAGCCTTCCCACAGCCAGGCTCTGTTGGCGAAAAGTAACAGGTACAGTAGTCCCCCTCCTCAGCAGTTTGGCTTTCTGCAGTGTCAGTTATCAGGAGTCAACCGAGGTCCAAAAATATTAACTGGAAAAGCAGATGACCCTCCTTCTGACTTGTCGTCAGGAGGCCTATGGACCTAATGCTACATCGCAATGCCATGTCATTCACTTTACTTCCCCGTGTCACGCAGGCACTGTGTCATCTCCCATCATCATAAGATGGGTGAGCACTGTACAATAAGAGACTCTGAAAGAGAGAGAGAGAGACAACATTCACATAACTTTTATGACAGTATATAGTTATCATTGTTCTATTGTATGATAAATTATTGTTGTTGATCTCTTACTGTGCCTAATTTATAAATTCAACTTTTTCATAGATATTTATGTACAGGGATAAACGTAGTGTATATATATATTTATAGGGTGCTGTACTATCCGAGGTTTCTGGCATCCACTGGGGGCCTTGGAATGTATCCCCCACATGCAGATAAGGGGGGACTATTTGTGTTCACATCACCATTGGGTCTGATTGCGAGAGTTCAAGAGGATAACCAGAGAGAAGGAAAGGTTGGCACATAGGAAGAGGGAGGGACAGAGAGGGGCTTATGGTGCTGAGGAGAACAGAGCGATCCAAGGTAAAATCATCGTTTCCCATTATATCCAACAATGTGATCCCTGACAGGAGTGTGGGCGAGGTGGATGCCTGGGCTACCTACACTATATTTTTTCTTCTCCGCTTACTTAGAAATTGGAGCTGTCTTCACTGTAGCCTTTTGACAGCGTCTTCCAAGTTATTCCATTTCTAGCCAAAATGCTCAGCCCTAGAGGTTTTCTAAAATATTGCTTATTAGCTTGTGGTGTGGGGACCACTAGTGGAATAAAAAAAAGAAAAGAAAAAGGTCTAGAGTTGGAAAAATTCCTCTCTTACTGAAACCTGGGTACTTCCTTCCATTCCTTCTCACTACTCATTCATCTAACAAATATCTATAACAAGACTAGAATGCAGCAAGAACATTTTTTCAAGTATTTGAGTGTTGCTTTCTGAAAATCCTGCGATTTCCCTTCCAGTCAGCCAGAGCCACATAGCCTCAAGCCACATAGCCTTGAGGAGAAGTCAATTTGAGATATTTGCTTTTAATTTCTAAAACGGTCTCTAGAGAATCAAAAGAGAGGGCCTGAGGGGAGCAAATGATCAAATTCAGGCCATAAAAATAGAGCAGGTAAAAGAATAGAGGAACAGGGAAAATGTGCAGGAGAAAGACTGAGGTGGGCCAGGCCTGGGAGGCGCAGAAAGGAGGGCTCACTGTGGATTGGAGACAGCTGAGGCCTCCAGGCAAAGCTAGAGACCCCTGCCCAGGACTCCAGGAGCGCAGCACACAGCAGGGAGAAGAGCCACCGGAAATGTTCTTTGTGCTGCTGGGGAGAGAGCCGCTCCACCCCACACAGCCTGTGCATCCCCCTGATTCCTCAGTAGAGGGACTCCCCTTCCCCAGCACCTGGCCTGGAACTTTCTAAACTAGTCTGAGACGACTTGCATGAATTACTCTCCTTCCTCTTTGCAGAAACCCCAAATAAGCATAAGCCCTCAAAACAGAAAGCAGAGCTGTCAACACTCAGGCAACAGCGGTGGCTTCGGAGTACCATGTAGAGGAAAACCTCAGGGTGAGGGGAACGGTGGTGAAAGAGGAGTCACAACTTCACTGAGCCACTGAGCCCTGTGCCCGGTCCTTCGCTACCTGGGACTCAAAGAACATAAGACACAGGTACAGCTCACAAGCAGGAGGTAAGAGGTTTAAAAGAGTGGGCTAGAAAGAGAGAGAGTAAATAGATCTCCATCACAAAATCCAAGGAATATTGAGTGAGTTGTGGAAACATAAAGGGGAATCTCCTCAACCAGAATTGTTGCTTCGGCTGAGTATAAAATGATTACTAGAATTTAGCCACAGGGGAAGTGTATGCGTTTCCTATTGCTGCTGTATGAAATTACTGCAAACTCAGTAGCTTAAAACAACAAAAGTGTGTTATTTTACAGTTCTAGAGGTCAGAAAACCAAAATGGGTTTTACTAGGCTAAAATCAAGGTACCAGCAGGGCTGCTTTCCTTCTGGAGGCTCTGAGAGAGAACCAGTTCCTCAATAGGCGGGGCTGCAGGGTTCCTCTGCCTATGGCCCTTTGCTAGCAATGACATCACCCTGACCTCTGCTCGTGTCATCACATCACCTTCTCCGACGCTGACCCCTGCTTCCTGAAATGACCCTTGTGATTTCATTGGGTCCATGTAGATAATCCAAGACAATCTCTCCATCTCAGGATCCTTAGTTTATTCACATCTGTAAAGTCCCTTTTGCCGCTTAAGGTAACATAGTCACGCGTTTCAGAAATCTGGACATGGACGTCTTCGGAGGGAGGCATTGTTCTGCCTACCACAAGAGAGTTCCAAGCAAAGGCGACAGCCACTGCCCAGCCCGGAAGGCCCAGCGGGCAGCAAGAGGGAGTGAAACCCCAAGAAGATAAGGCTACAACAAAAGGAACATGCCAAGAGTGAGGAGAGAGGGTGCAATGGGGCAGGCAGAGACTGGGGCAGGAAGAGCTTTGTATTCTAGTTTAAGGAACTGGATTTTATGGGGAAAGCAATAAATAGCCATTTGCAGATTTTAAAGAGAGGCCTAATATAAGATTTGTCTTCTAGAAGAATCATGCTGGTTCAAATATAGTGCAGTGTACAAAAGCTCAAGGAAGCTGTGAGTTTGAAGGGAAGGAAACAAGGGGGAGGCTGTTTTTATAATCCAAGTAAAAAAAAACAATGATCAGGCCCTAAGAGAACTAAGGCAACAGGTACAAAGAGGAGCGGCCTGTCCACAGGACTTGGCAATTGGATCTAATGTGTAAGTGAGAACAGAAAAGAGTCACAGATAATAACAAGGTTTTTGTCTCAGGAGGCAGCACGCATGGTGATGCCTCTCTTCGTGTCTTTCTCTGAGTTCAAGAATGAGGGGAGATGGATCAGGTTTCAGACAGACATGGATGTGATAATAAATTTTATTTTAATCCCAAACTGTGCTCCTTTATTCCTGCATTCAAATGTCAACATCTACCTGTCATATGCCCAATTATTGGGTTTATTGGAATGCCCAATCGTCCCCCAAATTCAAAGTGCTACTTGTTTATATATTATTTTGGCTCCATCCAGTCCAGTATATATATATATTTTGGGGGGGAGTCTTATTTCTTTAGAGGGTGAATTTTCCTGGGAAAATTTGCATGGGCTGGGGTTGGTGTAATAAATCTTTGGTGTGCCACCAAGACCTTATACTCAAGATCTCAGCACTTGCTCCCCTGGCTGATCCCTACCACAGGAATCGCCTTGAACACAAGGAAACTGCCTCACCCACGGTTACATCCCCTCCCCAGGGGCAGCCCACATCCAATGACTGTTGTAGTCAGGAGCACAGAGGCCAAGCCCTCTGGCTTCAATTTGAAACATCGCTATAGGTCCACACTAGCTTCATAGCCCCGAGTAAGTCATGCTGAGGCTCGACTGCAACTGAGTCACAGTTCAACACTTCCTCTGCCCAACCCTACTTTCCATAACTTCTTAGAGATCATCTGCCACTATTACACGAATCCTATGGCTGCAGGGGGGTGGGGGAGGAGTGTCCCCTTGTGACCTGCTGAGGAATGAGAAAATCACGGATGGTTTAGGTTGGTGTGCAGACACAAACCCAAAATGAGCTACTGCTACACTTTTATGATAGCTATGAAAGACATCAGCAAGGAAATCCTCTCAATAGAGCTTCAGGTGGTGCTCCCTCCCAGTCATCCACTCTGTATGGAAAAAGAAGTGGCCTGAGGCACATATATTATGGGCAGTAACAAATGGCTTGGCTGGTTGTTCAGGAGACTGAAAGTAGAAAGAGTATTAGGCACAAGAAGGCAAAGAAGTGTGTGGATGTGGGAGTGAGCACAAAGATCTGAAGATCTTTGTATCATCCACTAATGTCCACCAGAGATCATCCACTACCCCAGAATAGGCACTAATGAGCAAAGGTGACAGGATGACTCAGACAGAGGACATACAGCCTAAGTCATCAACCATCTCAGTGCTGGAATAATATTTGTATGAACAGAGTAGCCACAGTGCCAGGGATGGAGGATACAATGATCCAACAGAATGGACTCTCCACTCACTAAGGTTTATCTAGCCAATCTGTTCCAGAATAGACAATCTGGCAGCAACAATGACCAAAACCAAGCCCCTACTGTGGCAGCATCTCTTATACATCACAAGGTAAAACATCACAAGGTGGCAAGTCAATTACAATGGATCCTTTCCATTCTAGAAGAGGTCATATAATGGAGTTAATTCCAGGATATTAGAGGTCCATTGTAATAGACTTTCCACCAAAGAATGTTTGGTCTCCTCAACGGATGGTGCCATATCAGGAGTTCAGTGTTGGTCTCTATTGTTGGTAGCAATTCTTCCTTCCTGAAACTGACTAAAATAAAATGCTTCAATGCAGGGAGATAGACAGAGTCAACCTACTGCTCTGTCACTTTAGGTTCCTTGAGCCGAGTGACCAGCTGGTAAGGAATGGAATTACTTTCCTTAAGAAGATGTTCATTTGAAAACAAATGGACAAGTGCACCAACTATGACCTGAAAAAAGCATGGTAACCCGTCAGGGTTGAGATGTGAGCCATCCCACCAGGTAAGCCAATAGAGATGTCAGCTGAGGCTAAGGGGACTCTAGAATGGATAGCAGAGGCGGGAAATAATGAGTATCAGTTGCAGCCCTAAGACCAAGGGCTCCAGCTGGGGCTGTAGTTCATCCTGCAAATCTCACTGTAGTAATTGGAATCCTGGAGGAGTCATCCTCAGAGGGGGTGAACCTATTACACAAGCCAAGTGGATCTGAGCGACACTCCCTTTCAGAACGAAGGCACTCATTTCTCAACTGCTGAGTGTATTGTCTGATGACAGCCCACAGCTGAGTCCCTGCTCAAGGATCGCCTTCAGCTGCAAGAAGCCGCTTTGCCCAAGATTACACCCACATTAAATCGCTAGTCAGTGAGGGGTTACAAAAGCCTGGACCCTTTGCCTCAATTCAAGACATCTCAAAAAAGCCATCCCAGCTTGACAGCTCCACGGGGGATTGGCTAAGGGCTCTGTTGCAACTACACTGCAGTTCCACATTCCTTCTACACAATCTGGCTGCCCTCTTCCTATTAAAAGTGTCATTCCCAAGTCCACTCCCAATAAACCACCTGCACACAAGGCTCAATTGCAGACTCTGCTTTCTTCAGAAACCAAATGATAGCAGTTGACTTCTTTTTTTTGTTTCATATTTCGGCACAATTCAATCTATTATAAAGCCTTCTGTACATTTGAAGCACTATATAAATAAAAGCCCCATTTGCATAAGTTTGAATACTTCAGACTTTTGGTATTATAAACAAGATATGATTACTGAGCCTTGTGGTTGTTATTTCTAGGGAAATCTAAATATATTTATATACTAGCAAAATATAATACACCTACAAGAAAGCCAAAAAATATGGTATATTCTGTCTGAATCACAGCCTTTCGTGTTTTGGAAATAACTTATGTGCATCATGTACTCTTGCAAATATTTGCCAGAGTAGAATCTATTTCAATTTGTGTCCATCATTTTTTAGCTATCTTGGATTCAGCGCTTGGAATACCCTTTGGTCTGCAGACCGTGGCTCAAATGCCATTATTACAGAAAGGAATCTTTTTCTCTGTGATTTCCTACTGGTATGTTATAAACATTTCCTAAAATATATCTTTAAAATGTGTCTTACTCTATAACACTCCATCAGTAGAGAATGATATTCCTGATTGGACTATTATTAAAGATAAGAATTGAGAGACCAGACATAGTGGTTTTCCAGAATCAACTTGCTAGATAATTCTGAGTCTCAATAACCTCAGTTTCTTCATTTTAAATATCTCACATTTTCAAAAGTGACCTAAAACTAACATTTTTATGTTATCAGTTTGCTTTATCTTGTTTCTATCACTACTGGGATTTCTATTTAAAGGTGTCATAGGCTCTTCTCAAAGCTATCACAGTTAAAACACAAGTCTTGACTTCTCTTCCCCTCTACCAACAAAGCAATTCTTCCCCAATCTCAGAAAGTAGTATCACGAACCATCTTGTTGATCAAGCCAAAACTCTATTTGATGCTTCTTTTCCCCACTCCAAAAACAATCTACCAGCAAGTTCTGTCACCTCTATCTCCAAAACTCATTCTGAGTCTGCCCACTGCTACTGATCACCACTGCTATGCCCCTTGGCAAGCCACTGTGGAGTCTATCCTTCTATAACCTCCTACCTCCCTTCCTTCCCCCTTCAGGACACACACCAATCAGGGGGGAAAAGTTTTTTTAAAGTGAAGCAAAACATATTATAATTCTTAGTACTTAATACTTCCCACTGATCTACAGAATAAAATAAAAACTCCTTACCACACCCTAGAAGCCGCTCTTCCATCTCTACCCTTCCTACTCTCCTGAGCTCATATCATGTCATCTCCTCTTCACTGTCTACCTCCAGACACTTTACTTTGGCTTTGGTTGTTATTGTAGTTGTTGTGCAGATATGCCAATTTCCTTTCCACCTTGGGACTCCTATTCCCTCTGTCTGGAACATTCTGCCCCATGGCTTCATGTTGCTTATGTTTTGCATATATACATCATTTATTTTGTTCTATTTTATTTTTTTTTAGAAAATGAAAGAAACCACTAGTACTTAATTTTCATATTTAGGCAATGTTAACACCTGAGGAGTGTAAAATGAATTCAAGTTCTCACTTCTGCTGCTGTTAGTCAGGTGAGGAACATTTAATTAAAGTGTTAAAATTTAATAATTTCTCCTAATCCTCCTATCTGTGATCTGAGGACACCTCACTCCTTAAAAGATAAAACTAAGTCCCATGGTGTCAGAAGAAATCAGAAATAGCATTGTTTCCTTCCTCTACATTAGTCCTGAGTGGCCAATAAAAAGCAGGGACAGACAAGTCACCAGGTGAAAGCAGAAAAGAAAGAAACTTCATCTATTTGTCTCAGAATCAATATATTACCTAGATCTTACAATAGGAATGAATTTTTCTTTGGGTGCTGATCCCGATTAATGTTGTCACCCTGCAACACTGGTTTGAGAAGGACTTCTAAGGCCCAGCCAAGCTTAGAAAGAAAAAATATTATTATCAATTAACACATAGAAGCAATTTACTCAGACCATAGTGATCAGAACTGGGAAATTTCAGGCATAATTAAAGCCAACATTTAACATAATGTTATGTGCTTAGACATGTTGGGGGAAATAAGAGAGGAAATTAGAAAAGTTGACTCTCTAATTTCTGTCATTAACATATATTTTTGAATAAAGGTCACTTTTAACAATTAACACAATATTCATTCTTGAGTGCCAACAATGAGCCAGATACTGTTTTAGGTACTAAGGATTTGTCAATAAGCAAAACTGCAAAATGCTGCTCTCTTGGAGCTTATATTCTAAGTTTAAAAATAAAAAATAAAATAAAACTACCAAACATTGATATAGTGCTTCTCATGTGTCAGACTCTGTTCTAAGTGAATTTTACATGTGTTAACTCATTTAATATTCACAAGAACCCCACAACATGGGTGCTATTGGTTCCCCAGGTCATGAAGGTGGTAGGACTGAGTTCCAGGTTGTTTAGCTCTGGAGGCTGCTACTGGGTAGAGCAGGATACTGCTGTATACTGTGCTGCTTCTCATTCTTTTAGGTACTGTACCACAATGGTAACAAGCCAGAAAAAGTCCCTGTGCTCACATAACACATTCTGGAGAAGGGAGACAGACAATAAACACAGATTAAATAATAAAATAATTTCAGATAGTGATTAGAGCTACAGGTAAACTAGAGTGCCTGAGAGGAGGGCAATGTCATATAGAACAATCAGGAAACGTCTCTGTTAAGAAGATGAAAACCAAATAATAGAAGGAATCTGGGGAAGACACTTGGAACAGAGGGAACAGAGAGTGCAAAAGGCCCTGAGGCGAGGAAACAGCTCAGTCTATCTGCGGGAGGCCAAATGCAGAGTGAGAACAGGGAAGAACAGTATGAGATCAGATCAGAGAGAACACTGGCCTGTGCTCTGATCCCATCCACAGCCAGATCTCGAGAACATTGCGGGTCATCCTGAGAGATGAGGATTCTATTCTCAGAGCAAATGGAAAACCACTAGAGGGTTTTATAACAATAAAGACACAATTTAAATTTCTTAAAGATTCAAGGTAAAAGAAAAAAGGAAAATTGGAAATCCCTAATCCAAGATATGTGGCATTTGCCTTAATTTGCTCATTAATTAATTTTCATTTTCTCATGTTGACATCTTCTAAAATAAGCTCAAAAGTGGGTGGCTTGTTATCATTGTACCCACACATTTCCTGAATATGCTCATTAGCAGAGATGTTCCACCATGGAACTTTTTAGAGCAATTGCTACAAACCCTACAAAGGATTATAAACAGAACCAGTTTGGAAAGTGGAGGAGGGAAGAGTGAGGAAGGAAAAACTATATCACATCCAACACTGAGATTGTCCTTAAAGAAGCTTGGGGATCTGAAGGCCACCTGGTTTCCGGCGGGGCCTGGGGGAGTCTCTTTCCTCTATTTTGACTGCTGTCATTGTCCAGTGTTTTTTGGTTTTTGGTCTTCAGCTAATAGGCTGAAATAACATTTCACTAGCTCTTTGTCAGTGTGATATTCAAAAAACTCAAAAACCAGAAGCACACAAGCACTGACCAATCAGAACAGGTACTGTGTATGTTTCCAGAGCAAAAGCATGTGGTCCTCCCCTCTGCCACAAAGTATCCCTTGAGTGGCCGACCCTAAAGAGGACTAGGGGTCAAGGAGGGAGTCACCCTCGCCAGGGGCGATTGGTGGAGAAGGCTACTCAGGACTGTGGCTATTTATCAACCAGTACAGAAGTAATTCAATATTCTTTTTTTTTTTTTTTAACCCTTGAAGGAGGACCTAGGGAATCACATTATAACAACTCTTATGGCCACACTGATATTGCTGCCTGCATTGTCCTCTCTCGCAGATGCTCCATAATTGAAGAAAGAGCATTCTGAACTGGGTGTGTCTGGCAGAAACAGGCAGGAGCTGGTTTCACATAAAGTTATGTCAGTTCTCCCTTTCTCATGCTTAGGCTGTTTACATAAGAACAATTAGATGTATTGGCTGGAAAATTCCCCTCACTGTGAGAGAACAGACTGATTCCTATAATACATTTTTGCTGGAGTAGCTGGCAGGGACAAACCAGCTCTGTTAGGAAAATACCACCCACCTCAGTCTGGTCAGCCCTGAACCAGACTGTTGTCCTCATGCAGACACCAAGCTAGAGTACAATAGAGGATAGTTTGCCAGTGACTGTTGGCTGGTTGGCCAACAATTTAGTAATAAGGGCATTGTATTAGGTATACTCATGGTTATTATTCTTGAACATCAAGCAGCATAGCATCTACCTTGTATAGCATGTAAGAAGCACATTTCTTTCTCTCGAAGAGTTTTTATAAATACCCATACCTCCACTAGAAATAATCACTAACAAAATTTCTGATAAAAGTCAAAAAAATCTCTCAATTTTCAAAATCCTTAAGACATATAACTTTTCAAGTGGCCTTAAATGATTACCTTGTAACTCATATAAATAAACATACCAAAATATAATGAAACATTTAGATCCATGGCACACAGAGTAAACTGTTGTTTTATTAAATCATTCTCATGGTGTTTTTATGCGCATTTTTGCTGGAAGTTCCCCATACATCAATGCAGTATCTAGCTCTGCAATTTCTTCAAAGACTTTTTTGCTCCCAAAATATTGTTGGTGTTTTTTCCTTACAAAGAAGAACTGGGAAAAACCATTTACATTAGCCTAATTTTAAGGTTCCTCTTCTTCTTTTTTTTTTTTTTTAAACATTTTACCAGCTAATACTTTCACATTAAGGCTATTTTTCTCTCTCAAGAAAAGTAATATAGTAAAACTCAATTTGTTTTTGAAGGAAAACAAAATTTGGCACCATATACTATTTCTTTGAATTCATTATATTTTATGTAAATGTAATTGTAGTCACTTTTAAAATTATAATTTATAAAGTCC
Source organism: Cheirogaleus medius (assembly GCA_008086735.1). Taxonomy (NCBI): domain Eukaryota; kingdom Metazoa; phylum Chordata; class Mammalia; order Primates; family Cheirogaleidae; genus Cheirogaleus; species Cheirogaleus medius. The sequence continues at coordinate 46,190,824 of VBSM01002608.1, forward strand.
ATCATCACTAAAGTAAGTTTCTATAGGGATTGCAGTCACAAAAATATGTCTATAGTTTTTGTTTTTATTTAAATAATAATTATTCCTTTTTGGCTGTCAAGTTCAGTTTTTAAATATCTGCCTCATTACTTTAACACATTAATACAAATTTTAAAATAACAACATGTTAAAAGAACAAAGCCAATTTTAATGCTCTAAGCCACTTGAAAAATTGATTGTAAACATTTCAATCTATCACATTTAAATGAAAAGAACAATTAACAAGCTTCAGTCGCTTTTTAGACAAGAAACATTCATAGTGGCTTAACTAAATTAGCCTTCCAATTTTGTGGCTAGCTTAAATCCAAATTTTGAAAATAAAAGGAATAAAGGCAACCATATTATCAATCTTTGTCTCATCCAAATATAAAGCAATCTGTAGCTTGGACACCTGAAAATTAACAAAAAATATATTTCTCATAACTCAAGGTGCATTATCTCATAGCACTTGCCAAGAATAAAATCTGCCCTTCTGTACTATGCAACTTTCTTACAATTAGCTCAACATATAACCAGTCAAGGGTATTTTAGGCAACTGTCGGAGATGCGTTGACCTTTATAGGTTTTCAGTACTTGCCTTGCCAACATCCAGCCTCCCTTCTTCAAGCAACAGCTCCCGAATTTCATTTGAGCTTCTACCCCTCCCTCAATCTCAATCTCTAAACCACTTTAAGCCAATCAGCACATCACCCTTCTCTAGCCGCAGGGATGGGTTCAAGGGTGGGATGTGAGCAAAACTGCTATATCAGTGAGATTGAGATCTGTCATAGAAGCTACCAGAATAGAGCACACTCTTTCTTACTGCATTTATTCTGAGATGATGAAGAACCTGGAGTCAGTGCAGCTCTTTTGCCACCATCGGGACTGAGAGAGGAGGCAGTATAGACGAGGCAGAGCTGGGGGATGGGGAGAAAGCACTGGCCTGATTGGAGCTCTAGGTTCAGTTGTTTTTTCTTGCTTATCCTGATTTCGGTTGGTTCTGTCCCACTTGCAACGGAAATGTCCCACTGACACAGGTCCGTTTAAACCACTTATATTTCTGACTAATCAGATGATTATTAGCCCTTAACCTCAATAAGATTGACAAGTAAAGTGTGAATCTTAAAATGTCTCTTAAAATCCTGAAATTGTCTTTAAAACTGAAAGCCTTAGGATCACCATCATCATGAGACCAACTGACTGTTCCTTCTCCCTTTGTGCTCTTTGGTTAACCTAAGCCTCAGTTTCCTAATCTGTAAAAATGCCAAAAGAGTAGTGCTGAAACCAGTTAGTGTGTTTCAGAACAAAAATAAATAGTTCTGCCGTGAACTAGAGGCTTTCCATCTCAGTTAGGCCCACAATCTTCTTGTAATTCTAAAAGCAATCTTCTATTTGTCCTTTAAACCCTGAATCCCTCACCACAGTGATTATTTGAAACCTCTTTTGCTCTTCTCAGGCCCTTACTCATCACTACCACCCTCATCCTGATCCAGTCCTATGTGAACCTCTTCGAATTCCTCCCTCCACTCCCCATTACCTACAAACCTCCAAATTTTATAGCTACCCATATATACTCTGTGTGTGTGTGTGTGTGTGTGTGTGTGTGTAATTATGGTTATGCTGCTTATATAAACCCACATCCTGTATGTCTGGAACCAATTTCATTGTCTTCTAAATATTCTATATTCCAAGCATTCCTTGGGGTTACCTGGATGGCAAACTTTATGGTAATCATCATAACAACATTTATTTACAGTTTACATTTATTGAGTGTTTACTATGTGCCAGGCACTATCCTAACCGCTTCATGTTTATTAACTTGTATAATCCCCTTAACAGCCTAGGAAGTAAATATTATTATCCTCAGTTTACGGATAAGGAAACAGAGGCACACAGAGGTCAGGGTCATTCCGTAGTAGGTAGTGGAGCTGAGATGCAAGCTGAATCAGTCTGACTCAGAACCTATATTGATAACTGCTGTGCCATGGTGTCTCTTAAAGTCCCCATGAAGACACTGTCCAGAAATAGATTCTTACGTTTGTGTATATAACATCACGGTGTACAAATGGCTTTCATATTTAAATGCTCTATTAAATTAATGCTTAAGTTACTATTATTCCTATTTTACAAATGAAGAAAAAATTCAAAGATTAATGGGCTTATTTATCCAAGGTCATTAAATTAATGAATGGTGAATCCACATCTTCTTTCACTCAAAGGAAATTTAGATCAGAAAATTGCTTTCCCATGGGCGATTTCTATAGAGATAAATGTTTAAAACTTCGATAAAAATAGCTGGTCAAACTCATTCTCTGTAACTTTGTAGCATTAAATGGCAGCCTCTGGGCTATCTGGGGGACATCAGCATTAATGATCAATTAATATTATAATTTATTTTATTTTCACTCTTCAAATTGATACCATAGCATCTACTGAAATTATTTCCTTCTTCTTTAAATGTACTGTGACTTTCAATACCATCGCTTCTGAGTCTGACGCCACAATTGGATGGATGAGAATAAGAAGAGGACACAGTGCAGTAAAAAGGTCAAGACAGAAAGTGGAGCCCACCTGTTCCTCAACTAACCTCTGCATGTCCTTTTATCTGTCCTAGTAACAGATAATAGAGAAGTAAATCCAGTCTTGACTGCTTTTATCTGAGAAAACAAGTCTGGCTTCACATGATTCTTGATTCTATAAAGACTGATGCCCTCTCCGCAAACAACAAATAAACAGAACAAAGTACTCCCTGGTTATGGGTTGAATTGTATCTCCCCAAAAGATATGTGGAAGTCCTAACTCCCAGTATGTCAAAATATGACTTTATCTGGAAACAGGGTATTTGCAGATGCAATTAGTTAGGTTAAGATTAGGTCATACTGGATTAGGGTGGTCCCTTAATCTATTATAACCAATGTCCTTATAAAAAGGATGGGAGACAAGAGAAGGAAGATGACCATGTGAAGACAGGCAGAGATTGGAGTTATGCTACCACAAACCAAGGAACGCCTGGGGCTCCAAGAAGCTAGAAGAGGCAAGACTCTCTTCTACAAGGGCTAGACTCTCTTCTACAAGGGCTAGGAGAGGGGAGAATCTCCCCCTAAACTCTAGAAGGAGCATGGCCCTGCCAATACTTTGATTCCAGAATTGTGAAAGAATACAGTTCAATTATTTAAAGCCACCCATCTTGTGGTGCTTTGTCGTGGCAACCCTAGGAAACTAACATACTCCTCTTTTCTTCTCTCTCCTCCTCCCATTTCCACATTCAAAATTTTTTCAGCATGCAATATACAAATATATATATAATAAATATATGTGATGTATTACATAATATGAGTATGTCAAATATTTTATTTAAAATATGTATAATAAGACTTCAGTGAGAAGCTTTGAGATCAGACATAGAGAAAACAATGAAAATTTGGAAACATGGTTATTTATAATTTGACATTTGACAGAATTAATAGAAGCATAAATCTTTATTTAAATTCACACAACTGTCTCCATATTTTATATAGTTCATGGACCTCCCCAGATGGGAGCCAATGAGGGTATCCAAGACAAAGTAATAAATTCCTTACGATTTTAAAAGACCCCATTCCCATCCCAAAAATTCTTTCCGATCTATTCTTGCTGTGTTCTTATCCCTTCACCTTGGAGATCAAAGTTCTTGGGAATAGCCAGCTTTTACAAATTGACAATCTTTATGTTCTGAATTTCAACTGCTTGATTTCTTGCACATGCTTTTTAAACTCTAAGCTGCAAGCTGATTTCTATCACTATTATTCAATTTCCACTGTCTTAATCCTGCCTCTCTTTTAGACCACCTATCTCTCTTCAGGCTGTGGAACAAACAATCCAAACTCGATGTGACCATTAGACTCTGAGTGCCTGAGTGGACATAATGGACCTCATAGCAAGCACTTCCCACATTTAAATTGGTCTCCAAGAATGCTGCAACCTGGCCCCACTTTTTAAATTCTTCAACAACACAATATGATGGAGCTATTCGATGAACAAATGGTATTCCCTCTTACTATTGCAAAAAACTTGCCACAGATCCTTCCTTATGTTGGCCAAACAGTTGAATTTTCTCTGACAATAAAACAAATAAAGGTTTTAAGCATTGGACTCATCAGTTCATAAATTCAAAAGAGGCCACTTGATCTCATTTCCATCAAAATTGGTAACATCTGGTAGTCATCCTCTAACACTTAAATGGACATTTTAAAATAATACCATTCAACAGATTTAGGTATGGTGTGTGTATTTTGCAGCTAACTCTTTCTGGCAGGGCCCTCAAAATGTAGTTCTACTTTCCACAGGTAGCATAAACGTTTTTCTGGCTTATTCAAAGCCAGCATGCTCTATGGTTGCAACAGCTAGGCAATAGGAAGATTTGAAGAACATACTGGTTCTATCTTCAAGCATTGTAGCTGCTCATGACTGTGGTAAAGCATAGTACTTTCTGGGTGGGTGAGAATACAATTCATAATAGAACAATTGTGCCTCACTCTCATCTGTGGGTTTCTGGTTCAGAATTGTGTCCTGAAATTGGCAGTAATCCAGCACTTACTAACAGGCATGCTTAAAGCATCTGGAATTAGAGAGACACTGCCTAGGGGATTTGAAAGCACTTCCACCTTCAGGATTCTCCCTGTTCTCTCCCTGTATTAAGCATGATCTTCAACAAGTGCAACACTTATACTTTATTATCTGAGCACCCTTAGGAATGCCTTCACTGAGCTATGGTTTAATATCATATCCTCAACCTTCAAAGAGGACTGATTTAAGAGGGGTCAATTTGAACAATCTTTGTACAAGACAAAGCTGGAGTTGAAGATACTGTTTACTTTAGGATTAAAAGTCTCTGTATAAAATTTCACATAAAACATTCTCTTTGAATTTACATCCTGAAATAAGTTTTTCTCCGCAGACTAATGCATGTGCTTGCTGTTGGGGTAGACAATGAAGATTATGTAACCAACTTACTTCCTTTTTGCCTTAGATGCCAAAAATTTCAAGTCATTCCAGTTCAGTGACCAACTAAGTACTTTGCTTATCTACCATACCCACTGACATAACATCTTTGTTCCTTTTTATATTTGTTTTAAATGGCTGTTAATATTTATCTTATCACATGTTATGATTTCATTTCAGTCACGTTATGAGTCCATTTTAGGGACTTCACACATTTTGGGTGTCTCATGGTAATTAGTCCTAAAAACTTAAAATACTTCTTATTTACCTATAATAATTAAATATAAAAAAGTTTTTTAAAATGAGGCTGGAGGAGGTGGCTCATGCCTGTAATCTTAGCACTTTGGGAGGCTAAGGCTGGAGGATAGTTTGAGGCTAGAAGTTCAAAACCAGCCTGAACAACATAGCAAAACCCCATCTCTACAAACCTGCATGCCTGTAGTCCCAGCTACTCAGGAGGCTGAGGCAGGAGGATCACTTAAGCAGAAGAGTTTGAGGTTGCTGTGAGCTAGGCTGATGTCACTGCACTCTAGCCCAGGCAGCAGAGCAAGACCTAGTCTCAAAAAAAAAAAAAAATTTATTAAGAAACTTTTATGTTTTTTTCTTGAAGTTCAAAAGACCTTTCAAGGGACATAAGTAATAATTTTTCTTTGAAGTACAATGACAATGGAAGGACAAAGATTATAACACTACTGTATTATACTAGCAAAGTAGCGATGATAATACCTAGTATTCTACCATTTTTTAAAAATCAGCTTTTTTGGTTTTGGTTATTCCCAGAAGTATACAAAATTCAAAAAGAAACTGAAGATAAATTCATGCCTTTTCTCTTTTCCACAGAGCATTAATAGCTTTTAGAATTGAAATTGTTTTATTAATTTGATTAGGTTGGAGGAAAATCCAAGACTCTTATGAATAATTCAGATTTCTGTCAGATCCTAGAAAGCCTTATGGAAAGTACTGTTATACCTCAAAATGCCCTTACAGTAGAATATACATTTAATTTCCAATAACATTGATTTATAGTTTTATAAAGAAAAATAATAAATATAATGAATTACCCCCATATTTCCTGATCTCAGTCACTATAAAATAACTGCTGTAGTTTTACATTTCTAGTGTGAAATATTAAATGCATAAATCAAAACAAAATTATTTTTCATCTAGAGAGAGAGACAGGTTCCCGAGACTGACAAATTCATTTTATTTTAAAATTAATGTTTTAAGAAAAAATTTCCATTGAATTCCCATCAGCCTTAAAAAGAAAAAAAGAGATTGCATTTTAGTATTTTGCCTGTGATCTCTTCAAAACAGGTATTGTGTGTAAAAAATTATTAAGGTCCCTACAACTCCAAACTTACAAGGAGCCAAATTATACTTACTTACATAAATCATTTTCCTTTCCCACTTCCTTTCTCATGGCATTTCCTTTTTCCATAATTGTTTTACCTTAAGTTGCCACCCAGAGATAAGCTTTACCCACAATATGTTTCTCTAATGCCACCAGACTGGCATTTTTGTAATTCAAATATTCTCTTACAGCTACAACTAAGTAATCACGTAATGAGAAGCACATTATCAAATAAGAACAATTCAAAAGTGATACAGACTTTCAAATAGGCAGAAACAGATGCATTTACTTTTACATTTTCTCAACTTCATCTCCTAAATTTCATTGAGAACAAGTAACAGTATTTTGCATCCTTGATTAAAAAGAGTAAATCTAATTATAAGAATTCATTTTCACATTTAAATACCTCTCGGCTTTTGTGAGTGTTCAACATTTAACCACAAGAAGCTCTTAGAAGGAGTGAATGCTAAAAAGTGCCAAACCCTTGAACAAATGGGTAACTCTGAGTTAATAGGCCAAGAAAAAAAATTAAATCACTTAATGACCATGATAATGATATTGGAAACCTGGAAACAACAATAAGTTCAATATTGTCTTTAAGGTGCAGTTACATGCTTTTCAAAAATATGTGAATTTAAACCAGACTTTTTTAAGCTTAAGGTCTTTCGTGATTCCTAAAACAATCATATGCATTTTTTTGTCAGTTATGAATACCATTAGGTCATAGATTATAAAACTAAATGAGTAAATCTTTTAATTAAAAAAAATTCTGTTTGTCACATTGCTAAATACAAACTAACTTCTATTAAAAAAGAATTCATGTAAATAAGACAAGGAATCAATATCTTTATTTAAATCCTTACAATAACTCAGTATATAGTTTTAAGGTAGTGTGTTTTCTGGAGAAGTTTCATAAAGAAAAGGAAGACTCTCTGGAGTCCTGAAACAACCGTCTGGCAAGGATCTGCACAGGCCTCTCTAAAAATAACAATGGACTATAGACTTCATAAACATTTTTAGAAATTAAATAGCTGCTAACTTGTTCCATATGGAAGCAAATTCACAGAGTCCAACATGTTGTTCGTTGAGATCATCATAACACATATACCAAAGGAAGAGGCAAAGTCATCCACAAAGTCATTCACGAGAAGCTAGAGGAAACAGATGATCTTGAAACCTCCTAGAATAACAAAAAACAAAAAGTAAAGGGTTCTAAAAACCACATAGTTCTCTTGCTCTAAGACTCCCTGTGGCTTCTTAGGTCAGGTAACCTTTGAAGATCTCCCAATAGTAATAATTACTCATTAAATATGAGCAATATGAAATTGCTAAAATTTTGGACAATAGTTATAAATGCCAAACTGTAAATGAATTTCAATTTTTTATTTTGTCCAAAAGGATAGTATCTCATAAATCTACTTCCATAATATACTTAAAACATGAAGAAGCAAAGAGATTTTAGAATTTTAGTAATGCTGACTAATTGTATGCTTATAGAAACATACTCAGTTATTCAAAATGGCCCGTGTGCACTTTTGCTCAGAATTCTTACTCCCAAGTAATCTTTCCAACCTCTGTTTTTGTTTTCGTTTTTTGTTTTTGTATTCTTCTCATATAATAAAAGGGAATGAGAAGGCAAACTAACAGCACACTCTCCATCTTTTAGTCTGTTTACTAACATTTCAGCGTCAGCTCATCCACAATGAGGGTTCATTCATCCCAACTTTATGTTAGTAAATTGGAGAAATTGGTTTCCTCTGGTAAAAAGCACTTATACTTCAAAGTATTTTCCCTGTATTCATACTCCTGATTTTCCCTTTTTGATCTTTACATCTGCTGTTGGATAGATTCAAAAGCCCCGAGATCCCTACCTCCTCTCTGACAATCCCAAACACATGGTTAATATTTAACATCCAGAACTTCATTTTCATTTTTTAATACTTATAATTTTGAATGAAACTGTCACAAGAAATGAAATGTTAAAAAAAAAAAAAAAGACAGTATCAAATACATTTTAAGGCCAAATTTGTTCAGGGTTTTATAATTTAATCAAATTGATTTTTCTATTATTAATAAATAAAAGGGGGGTCAAGTTTGGGCGGGCTGTTACGGTAGAGAAAAGTAATAGGAAAACCTATAGTAAAGAAGTTTAGGATGTCTGTGTAGCCAATTGCATTCATATTGGTGAAATACAGTGGGGTTGTAATATTATTACCTATATAATCACTATAGTATGTTTGTTCTTGGATACCAGCAGAAGTATAGGAAATATGTGAGAGGAAGGGAAAAGAGAAATATGGAAACCTTTGTTACAAAAATTAAAATTGCTCAGAATTAAAATTTTCCATGAGTTAATGGTTGGATGTTTAGCTCAGCAACTAAGAGTTTAAAATAATCTATTTTAATCTGCTGGTATGGAATCAAATGATTGGTCTTTGGTTGGGGAGTGTAGAATTTAGACAGTTTCTCAATGTTTATTTCTCAATTTCAGAGCCAATTTGTAAATAGTTGGAATAGACGGCCATTTATAGTGTGTCATTTGAAGAAAGCGTCCCTGTCTTAAAATTTTATTTCTCCATCATCTGTTGGTACCTGAAATTTAATCATTAAAGATTGAATTTACATAAGAACTAGTAAAAATGGTAACTTACAGGAGGTGGAGGAAGTACAACAGAATGTAAACAAATTCTTCTCAGTATGTATTATTTTTATTTTGAACCATGTGAATGTATTATCACATATTACCTATTAAAAATAAAAATTTTGAATTAAAAAAGATTTTCTTGAAACTTTGGAAGTACTCCCGAAGTTCCCATTGAAATGCAAATGAAATACAAATGCTCCTGGGAAAAGAGGCATATTTTTGCAAGAATTAGCTGATAGCCAGCTGGGAATGAGAGCAATCCTTGACCCAGAATGTTCTTTCCCTATGTGTGAATTCTGCCCTCCTTGCAAAGCTGGCCTACTCAGCCTAATTCATCAAAGAAACTATAGCTATCCTTAGAACTGTGGATGTCATAAACAGCTCAATTTTGAATATGAAACAAGAAGGGATCAGTAGTGGCAAAGAGGAAAAAGAAGGGGTCACTGCCAGGAGAGCTGGAAAGTAGGAGGCCACCTGCTCTACTGCACTACGTGTGTCTGGCACCACCTGTGCCCTCCTCATGTATGTAGAAGACTGTAAGTACTCACACAAACACAAGCACACAGAGTTACTTCCAGGCAGAAATGCACAACCTATTTTCAGCACACTCTGGTTTCTTTCAGAAGCACCCTTGCTAATGCTCATTGATCCCCATCATAATCTGGCTGCCTTCCTCCCCATCAAAGCATGGTCTAAGCAGGTCTTTCATACAAGAGAAAGATCAATACATTAATATATGTGTGTCTATGAGTCTTCCTGAGTCAGGCCAGCTGCTATAACAACCAATTCCAAAATCTCAGTGGCTTAACAAAATAAAGATTTATTTTTTTTCTCACATTACATTCCAGAAAGGTTAAGGATCTTCCCTAGGCAGGTCGTCTCCAAGTAGTGGCTCAGGAATAATAGTTCCTTTCATCCTTGTTATGCCGCCATCTTCCACAGACAGTCTCAACATTTTCCCCAAGGAAAGGGAAGAGAAGGCATGGACAATGAAAGATACAGGAGATTTTATGGCCAGGGCTGGAAGCTACTGATATCATTTTTGCCCACATTCCACAGCCCCTTACTATCTGCAAGGGAGGTTAAAAATGCATATTTATTTTGTACTCAGGAGAATGAAACAGGGTAGATGATCATCTAATCAATCTCTTACACAATTTTCCCTTCTGGTCATCATATATTCATTTCAATCTTCCTTTCAAAGTCTCTTCTGATCACTGCATCAAGCTCAAAATCCTGTATCTCTGGGCAAAGCACAATCCTCTCCCCACCAGAGTGAATATGGCAAATCTAGTTCCTGCCACATGTGCACTGAAAAGACAAGTTATCTGTCCCCCACATGCACATTCCCTATACAGTGGTGGAATAAGATCAGGATAACTGCAATAAACACTCCCATTTGGAATGAGGAAGAATGTGAGTTACATAGTCAGCAATGGTCCATACCAATTCTGAAGTTCTGCTAGACGATGGAGGGAGGAAATTCCTTAATTTGGTTTTTATTCTGCTCTGTGGAAGAGACTCCTTGACAATTGTTCTCCATGGCTTCTGTCTTCATCTTCTGGGTGACCTTCTTGCCATTAACCTCCTCAGTCACGTCTGATGGAGATGTTTCAGAGCATGGCCTCTTTGGAGACTGCAGAACCTTTGAAGCCCTTCCTGCTGTTCATGGAAGGTGAGGACCTGTCTTGATATTCATTTCCTAAAAATTAAACTCTTGTACAAAGATTTAGGCACAAGCACTTTGTCTAAGAAGCAAGCTTAGTGTCTTAAGAAGCACTCTGAGCAGTGGAGAAGTAAGACATGGAAGGAAGGAAAGTCAGTGAGCAGAGCATTCAACCCACTTAGATAAATTGAAGCTCAAAACCTCTAGAGACACTTCAAGAGACTATGTGGAACACAATTTCCCTGAGAGGTGCAGAAGCTGAGGTATGTCCAAAAGCTCCTTTCCTTTATTGAGTACTTCATAGTAGAAGACTATGAGTACTCACAAAGACACATAAGGACACACACAGAGTCACATCCAGGCAGAAATGTATGATCTGTTTTCAACACACTCTGGTTTCTTTCAGAAGCACCCCACTCCCTTGCTAATGGTCATTGATCCCCATCATAATCTGGTTGCCTTCTCCCCCATCAAAGCATGGTCCAAGTAGGTCTTTCATACAAAAGAAAGATCAATATATTAATATATGTGTTTCTATGAGTCTTCCTGAGTCATCCTAGCTGCTATAACAACCAATTCCAAAATCTCAGTGGCTTAACAAAATAAAGGTTTATTTTTTTTTCTCATATTACATTCCAAAAAGGTTGGGGATCTACCTTATATCATTCCTGGGGCACTAACTCCAAGCAGTCCTATAGCCAGCAAAGTCCCCCAGAGCAGAGACATAGACATAGCATTTGTCTGCTGTATCCTGGGATAAGTGGCAGAGATATAGGTGGTACAATGACAACATCTGCTATAAGAGCCAAGAATTACATAAAACTCAAATAAGCAAAGACTGCTTTAGTCTGGACTCATTGTTTCTTTGGCAATACAATTCCTTCTATGAGTTAATAGGTTTCCAATGTATTTGCTTTCAGCTGGTAAATACTTCCAACTTTCTTTCTGAAATATGCTTCTTAAATCAGCTTTGTTACTTTGCTTTCTCATCCTCATGCCTCTCTGGCCAATTTAACATAAGGATGAGGTAATCTTCCTGATCAACAAGCAACCAGCAAGAATTAGTTCATAGCCAGGTAAGGAAAGCCTGCACCCTTAACCTGATCTCTTCCCTGAGTTACTGTACTTAATTCAACTAATGATTTTTTTAAACCGAACTTTTCCTATTTAGGATTTCAAAACAGTTTTCCAAACAAAAATGTCTGGACTCTTATCTATTCCATTTCATTTCTACTTTAAATCTGTCAATTCTTTCCTGAGCCCATCTCTTTTTGTGAAAAATACAGCCTGTAAAAGCAACCAATACTAATGCTCTGATTCATTTCAACCATCTCTCCTAGAGTTGCAGGCTGAGTAGGGACTTGTTATGATCTCCAATTTAAGGCAGGTGACAGTTTTACTAAATATTTTGCCATTTCATCACATGGACAGCCATATTTTCAGACTCTAACATCAGTCTTCTCACTACTTCTCTTTCAATAGTTAAGTCAATACCACCTAATTTAGATTCTTAATGGCAGTACTCCATTTCTGATATAAATGTCTCTGTTAGAATAAATAACCTTAGCTATTATACTATAACAAACAACCTCAAAATCTCAAATGCTTAACACGAAAAAGATATATTTTTCATTTATACACAATCGATATGAGTAGGCAGCTCTCCTAAAAGTCTCTACCCCAAGTGAGGACTCAAGGATTCAGTGGTGCCATCTCTAATATAACTTTCTCCATCACCAAGGCAGGAAAGCAGAGCTCAAAAGACCGAGCAGAAGATTTTGAGTTCAGGCCTGGAAGTGGTAGGCAGCTTCCCTTCCACTGACATTTCTTTAGTCTCATCCTAACTGCAAGGGAAGTTGGAAATACAGTTTACATGTACCCAGAAAGAAGAAACAACAGTTCATCCAGTTCGACTCTAGCACCGTAACTGATGATTCTAATGTATTATCATTCCAAAGAAGGACTAAACATGAAACAAACAAATTAATCTCTTACGATAAAATTCCATAGTGATTATAGACTAGCTATGGAGGGCAAGGGATTCCCTGATATCCTCTGAAACACATCACAGTCCCCTAGCTTCTCATTCAACAGTTAAGACTGATCCTGTATTAACTACATTCTCACTGGGAACTAAGCAACCAAGAAGAACTGAGCAGAGATGTCCTCTCATTTTGGTGACCTGTTTTAAAGTGATGGCACATACAGCTTTTTCGCTAATCTCCTAACACAGAAACCTTCCCAATCCCTTTAGTAATAAACATGGATACAAGAATATCTAGATTTACTTTCCTACAGCACCTTTGTTAAAACTGATACTCAACTGTATATAATATTGAAAACCTTGGAGAACAAAGTATCCATATATTACATCATATTTAACCTATCTTCTGAAAAAATACATTAGTCTTTAGGTGTTAATATTCATGAAAAAGTATGTGAGCTAAGGAAAAATGGTAGCATATGCATCCCAGAGAATAAGAGTTAGCCCAGGACCCAACCAGGGTTTCAAGAAACACAAAATAGATGCATTAACTTAAGTGATTTGACTATTCATGCTGAATATTCAGTTTAGAATATTACAAAATACTGTAAAATTACATTTTGCAAAAGTACCATTTTTCGTATGCTATTTAATTTTGCTTATAGTATGCATATACTACATAGGGTATGCACGAAACCATGTATATTATACTTCATGAGAGATAAAAGGGATTTTTTAAGGGTAATTTTGACTATGCAATTCTTGCAAGTGCTGGCTTTTTAATCTAATTCCCTAGGACGACACAATTCCACAGTAATCTCGTTTCAGCACATGGCCCACCATCTGACTCAGCCTCCCTGCATTCTGACCTTACTTCCTCTCTGCTGGCTCATCTTCTGTCAGGATCTTTGTGCTCATCCACAACTTGGTAACAAACATCATTTTTTGAATAATCCTTTTGTTTGATAGCCTGGTTTTGACTTTCTGTAAAACCATATACTAGCAGAGACTTGAACTCTGTCAAATGTTTCCTAAGACAGTCATTCCCTATGGAATGACAAGATCTCCTCTAAAGCCGAGATCTCGATATGCACGTCGGACATAGTCCCAGGACTCAGAAGCAATCGTGGTGACGAGCTCAGGCCATTATCGGTAGGACAGAAACAACTCCTTTGCTGCCGCTGCATCGTTCTCCTCAGCCACTCAGCTCCTATTTCGGTCCCTGCCACAATTTCCTCTGGCCTCAAAATGTCTTACCACAAACTTCCTTTGCTGGAAGCAGCTTTTGTTCTCAGCGAGAACGTACTTGACCAAAGAATTTCAGCTCCAGTTCCAGCCTCACCTGGAAATCTGAAGGGCTTGTCCCTTTTAAATCAAGAAAAACTCACAATAGTGATAACAACAATAGCTACCATTTATTGAGTGCTTACTATATGCCACGCATTTTGCTGAGCTGCTTGCATATGACCTCATTTAATCATCAACAACCCCATGAGGTAAGTCCTATTATTAGCTCCATTTTATGAATTAAGATGTCAAAGAAAAAGAAGTTCAATAATTTGCCCAAGGACATTCTGCCTATAGTAGTGGAGCTGGGATTTGAACCCAGACATTCTGGCTCCAGAGCCTGCGCTCTTACCTACTGCCTCCCTCAGAGAAGACTCTAGTTTTATCTGTTAATAAACAATGGCTTGTTTGTAGTAACTTCAGGATTGCTGTCAGGGATGACAAAAATAGAAGAAAATTAGCATTTTACCTGAAAAAAACCTTCCTTTCAAGATTGATACTCTCTGGATTTTTAAACCTGAATAAGTCCTAAGATGCTTCCACATTGATTAACTGAGGATAATCACTTAGTCCACCATTATTGTTTCAAAAATTACTTACAGCTATTTACCCTGGCAGAAAATCAGTAGGAGGTGTCATTATTTAATTCTTATTGCTGGGGCACTACACACATGGAGCTATTTCCTGAGTGGATGCTCAATGAGAGAAGACTGCTATTCAATCACATAGACCCCAGAATACAGAAGTAAAAAATGCAAAGATGCGTAAGACTAGGTCACAATAGATATGTAATTAACTCTGGGCATCTAGCCCTTGAACTGGCAGTGTCTATACGATGCCAGGAAAAAAAAAATCTGTTAATTTGCTTATTCAAATCAGTCAAAAGTTTAGTCAAAGTTTAAAATTATAGACAAGTGATTTCTCTAGCAGCACCTAAGTATAATATATGTATACATAGCATATGTATACACACTCAACAAAAATATTTACCATCAAGACTTTGCAACCATTGATTGGGATGTTTGATTAATAAAAAAACACCTAGAATATAATTGCAATATAAAAGCTTTATCTGCCATTGCAACACATGTGGGGCCTTTCATTCACAATGTTTGGTGGTAGAGGGCAGCACCTGGCAGAGGAGGAATTTTGTAAAGAGAAGTGTCTGATTACAGAGAGAGTCAAATAAAAACAGCACAAGGACTGCGACCCAACTGTAAGCTCTTAGTATTCAGGAGGCAATTATGAGAGTATCCTGTATTTAGGCTTCTGGTCACCTCTTCCTGCACCCTGCCCTAGGGACAGTACTTGAACTTCCACCAGCAGGGTTCAAAGATAGGGGACAGTAGGTGGTTGATTGTGTAATAGAACCTGAAAGATATGACAGATGTGTTTGCCCCAAGATTATCTGCCCTACTTTTCACCCCCACCCTCCCCATCATGAAATTTCCATTTCCTGCCTTATGTGTTTTGTCAAAGCCATACTTGAAGGTGGACTCTATTAAAACAAATGTGTTACTTATAAGACATCATATCTTAACTCAGTAATGGTCACTTACACAGTGATCCAATATTTAATTAGCAGACCAGAGAACATGTTTCCTGGCAGAGCTCAGGGTTCTGAAGGAATGTAACACCAGGCAGGTCTATTTTAATAGAGAGGGTGGGAGAAGGAAGTAAGGAGGTAAGGGGAGCCATCCTGAACGTGCCCTGCTGAGCGTGGGCACGGGCATCGCTACGGAAAGAGGGCACTCAGGGTCCAGAAGACAGCTACAAAAAGAATCACTGGAAGGGTGTTAAGTAATTTAGCTAATCTGGGAACGCGGTGTTGGGGGAGGATCCCTCCCCTCCATGCCAGAGAAAAGAGAAAACATGAAAATATATATAGTTTGTGAAACTCATTAAAAAGTTTTACTGGGAGAGAGATCAGATTATAATGACTAAAGGTCAAAATTCATTATCTTTAGATCATCCACTATTTTCATCTTCAGGAATGTGTTAGTTTCCGAAGACTGCCGTAAAAAATTACCTCAAATTGGGTGGCTTAAAACAACAGAAATTTATTGTCTCACAGTCCTGAAAGCTGAAAGTCCAAAATCAAGATGTCAGTAGGGCTATGCTCTCCCTGTGGCTCTAGGGGACAATCTGCTCCATGCCTCCCTCTTATCCTTTGGTGTTGCCAGCAATCCTTGCCATTCCTTGGCTTGTAGACAGGTTTTGTACTCCAATTTCTGCGTCCATTATCACAGAGTGTTCTCTCTGTGTGTTCTTCCCTGTGTCTCTTCTCGTCTTATGAGAACACCAGTCACTGGATTCGGGCCCACCCTAATCAACGATGATGTCATTTTAACTTGATTACACCTTCACATCCTATTTACGTATCAGGTCACTGTTCACAGGTACTGAGAAGTTAGGACACATCTTTTTAGAAGACACAACTCAACCGACAACAATAATCCTTTCTCAGAGAGAAACAATACTTCGGTGTTAGCGATCATTCTTCCCTGGGCCTTCCCACAATTCAGACGGGATCATGCCCCAGAGGAGCAGTGGCCACTCAACTCAAGGAGGCAATTGAGGAAAACCGTGATACTACAGTGATTATGAGACTGAACAGCTCCTAGAAATGTAAGATCATATTCTCATTATGCTCTTCCATTTGGAGCTTCACTAGCATCAGCATTTCCATAAAGTTTTCAGAGTTTCACTCATGGCAATGATCCAACACATGAGCACAGCGCTAAGGCATTGGCACGAGATGTGAAGAGCCATTGTTAGGATGAGGAGTGGCAGCTTTGGAGTGAGGAAGAAAGAGAGGAGCTAATCTCAGGGGCAAAGTAAATTGCCCACACTGAATCAGTGGTGGTCACAGTAATAAACAAAAGGAGGCCTAAAAGACAGGTTCTTATTAAAAAAAAAAAAAAAATTCTGAGCAGGATCACAACTTGGGATAGCAACTAGATATAATTAATATGTCAATATAGCTTTGATTCTATAATTTTTCCCATCTTCAGCTTTAACTACACACACCCCCAAATTCTAAGTAAGGCAAGGAAACTAATTAATAGATCAGTCGTTGAATAAATGACACTCAAGTTAGCCATGGCGTGGGTGGAAAATGGGCCAGCATGGATGCACCTACACATCCATGCCAACCACAACCAGCTGAGACGAGTCAGAGTCCACTGCCCCTCAATATTTAGGATGTCAGCCATTAACAGCGGACATTTCCGATGAATGCTCTTAAATGAAATGGAGACACTGTTAAAATCAGGGCTGGCCATTAACAGTGCAGTTCCATTACACCTGATTGAGAAAACTTGAAACATTTTAGGGATCTTAGGGGTAAGAGTGGTCCCTCAACTCTTGAAAATTGGGTATAAAATGACTCGGGGCTTTAATATCTGCACCTACACATTAAATGATACTACTGTAGGAATTTAGACAGACCCCTCACTTTCAATAAAGCTGACCTTTAATTCTTCTTATTTATGAACTCAGCTAATGCCCATGGGAATTAATCTTGAGCTGCTTATTTTGGTTGCATTACCAAAAAATAGCAAATACATATTAAATACCTACTACATGCCACACACTATTCTAGAAGCTAGTGATTCTAAAGTAAATAAGGCAAAGTACTCACTCCGTGTAAATAACATATTAACGGGGTGAGACAGACAAGTATGCCTCAGCTCAGAAACAGGTGTCCAGTTGGGAGTAAAAGAGATTTTTGGGTTTTGGCATTTTCCCTGCTTCATAAGTACTTTAAATATAAGAGTTACTTCGAGGAACTAGAAGTTCTTTATGGATTTTAACATCTTTCTATGGATACCATAGAAATAAATGTAAAGATGTTATGTGTTTCATAAAGTATACCAGAAGGCCTGAAAACTTTACTTGTTATAAGGGTCAAAAATCTTGAAACATATTTTTATTATTTGGTACTGAGAAAAAAAATTTGCAGTGGGCAAAGTGGGAAGAGTCATAAGCTACGAGAACCACAGACCTGTGCGCTAGTCCTAGAACTTCTTAGATCTTCCCAAGTCCCCTCGCTTTGGCTTTACTTTCATAATCTGTGCTATTAAGGGTTAAATTTTTAAAGAATTATTCAGATATCCTTGGAATTTGTCAGAGAAGCTTTGGATCCTGCAAAAGTTTAATTGAAAAACTTAATTTTTGAAATAGTTTTAAAACTATTTTAAAAATATAATAAAGCAAAAAGTACAGTCAAATAAGGTTTTTAACCAAAATTAAGCCCATTGGAAACTAACTACCAACAGAATAATTTATGCATGAAGGTTAACATGTATTTGTACAGGCCTCTTAATGATCTCTGGGCATACATTTGAACTTCTTGAAATTGGATTATTGATAAAGAAGGCTTTAGCTCTGGCCTGGCCTTTCAATAAATTTGTTCCTGTCTTTCTTTGTACACTTTGTGAAAAATGATTTGAGGAAGTACCAACTGTAGAAGAAGCCTGCTTTGCTCTGTTAATGGCAGCTGAGACTCAGCCAGATCCAGTTGGTATGGAGTCTATCCAGTGTAACAGTCAGCTACGCAGTAACAAGTAAGCCTGACGCATATCTTGTGATACCATAATGTAAACAGTTTTAATATTTTCTTCCAGTTTTGCAAGTTTACTGGCTTTCTTTTATATTCATGATGAAGAATATGTTAGATATTGATAAGAATTCAAATTCTTAAAGAAAATTAACTATTGCTCCACTTTCAAGTTTCTAGGTCAGTTTATTTGAAGAAAATCCTAAGGTTTCAAGATGAGCTGTTAAAATCATTTACCATTTGCACCTATTTATTGGTGTGAATCAGGATTTTTTTTCAATATCATGCAAGCAATGCAAAATACAAAAATAAAATTAAAGATTAAGACTGCCTTTACATGTGGTATATGTATACCATGGAGTACTATTCAGCTCTAAGAAACAACGGTGATATAGCACATCTTGTATTTTCCTGGATAGAGCTGGAACCCATTCTACTAAGTGAAGTATCCCAAGAATGGAAAAACAAGCACCACATATACTCACCAGCAAACTGGTATTAACTGAACAGCACCTAAGTGGACACATAGGAACTACATTAATTGGGTATTGGGTGGGTGGGAGGGGGGAGGGGGGCGAGTATATACATACATAATAAGTGAGATGTGCACCGTCTGGGGGATAGTCACGCTTGAAGCTCAGACTTGTGGGGGCAGGGGGCAAGGGCATTATTTGAAACCTTAAAATTTGTACCCCCATAATATGCTGAAATAAAAAAAAAGACTGCCTTTACCATCTATAACCCAGAAATCACATTTTTGTGCTCATTAAAGTGTCATTTTCTCATTAATTCAGCTTTATAGTAAGTAAAAGTTACAAATATGAACTTTTAAAATAATTTCTCAATGGCAACACTGCTCTCATCTCTTTTATACATAGGGTTTTTACATGATATTGATTTATAAAGAAATTGATTCTTTTATGAAAAATGTTTTACAACTCTTCTAGTGTCGGCTTGTTTCTTTTCAAGAAACAGAAACCTACTCAAGCTAGCTCATGGTAAATTTTCACAGTTTTTGAACTAATATTTATTGGAAAACACTAGCAATTCAATTCACTTGCTCAAAATGTCCCTAGCATGGCCTTCAAGGCCCTACAGAATCTCCAACTATGTATCTCTCTGATGTCAAGATCCACCTTGCTTCTCCTGGCTACTGTGTTCTAGCCACACCGGCCTTGCAGCTCTCAGAACCACCCTCGTACCTGTCTTGGTATTTTTGCTCTCTCTCTCCTTGCAACTTTCTTTCTCCAGTGATCACAGTGGCTACTTCCTCACCACCTTCAATTGCCACATGTCACATTAGAGACATAAACTTTGACCAGCCAATACAAAATACCGTCATTCTCACATACTTTTCTCGGTTACTCTCTTTTTATCCTTCTACATTTTTCTTCAAAGCACTTCTAATTCTTTTTCTCTTTCTCTCTGTCTCTCTCCATATATTCCTTTATTTTTTTTCCACCCTCCCTTTCTTCCTTCTTTCCTTTCTTTATTTCAGTTTCCTCTTTCATATTTTAAGCTTCATGACAAAGGCAGGAACTTTGTCTTTTTCCACTGTATCTGCAGAAGCTAAAATAGCACTGACACAGAGAAGTAGCTCAGTGATTGTTTGTTGAATGAATAAATAAATAAACAAGTGAATGAGTGAATGAATGGACAAGCAGGACACTCAGCCAAGTTATAGAAGGAGTGAAAGTGGGAAGTCAGAAACTTAGATGACTTCTTTCATCTGTTGTAGGATCTCTCTTTTGTCTCTCTCTCTCTCTGTCTTTCTCTCTCCGCTTATCAATTGAAGTTTTCTGTTTCTTTCTCCAGACTTGCTTTTTCTGTTTACTGGTCAATGTACCACACAATGGAAAATTACCACCAGCCTCTGCACAGCCTGCAGTTCAAGTGATCATTCTCTGGCTATAATTCTGTCTCTTAGTTCGAATTCTCAAATGAGATAAAGCATTTGGCTCAGCTTGGCCTCTAGATTGACTGAACCTTTGTCAGGTCTCCGGAGAGGTGGCAGGGGCTCAATATCACATGTGACTGACAGAGTCTTCTGGGCCCACCACTTCAGCAGGTATTATCAAAGATATTGATGGAAACTTAGGAGATCTTTTGCTAGGCCCAAATAGTGTGTGCTGTAACAAAACAAAACACTGAGTGAGGTGAAAGATGATTTCAGATAGTCCCACCCACCTTCAACACCTGAATATCATGATAGGGAAGTTAAATATGCTTTAAGAATTTTATCACTTTGTGTTCTGTTCCACTATTTTTTTTTTTTTTACTTTTTATATTTAGGATTCTTTGAATTGCAAGTAGCTGAAACCACAATTCAAATTTGCTTTTAAAAAATATGAAATCCATGGGCTTAGGTAATTAAACAAGACAGGTATTTTGGATTCAAACAAATATTGACACAGAGCTTGAATGGTTTTACCCTGGAGTTTCTGTTATTGTGTTGTTTTTTTGTTTGGTTGGTTGGTTTTGTTTTTTTTAATTTGATGTCCTCAATGTTCTCATGGCTTCAAATTGGCTACCAGAAGCTCCCATGGCTACATTCTTATGAATCCAGGTAGTCTTCAAAAGTGCTAATGGATTTATTTAGCTCACATTTGAATGAATGACAAGTGCTAAAGGGATGTGATATGCTGACTGGCTTAGGCTTTGGTTACAAGTCTACCTCTAGAACTAGAAATACAACCAACTCTACCAGGAGTACGGGAGCTAAACCCAGGGAAGAAGTTCTACCAGTGGAAAATCTGGATGCTAAGCAGCACAACAAATTTCCACCATGCTTGAGATAGTAGACAACTAATGATGACTGGTAATAACTTCATACAAGACAATAAAATCTTCCAATCTTCTAATTTTGTTCTGCTAACCGTACATGAATAGATATTGACTATCAAAAGCAAACCATTTTTTTCCATGGTCTGTAGATAAAACATTATATACTTCTTATTTGTGTTATATCCTTTACTTTTGGCTTAATGACTAATTCTAACAATCAACCTCAGTAAAGCACCCACAAGAACCTACTCTCTAGACATGTACATCAAGAGACATTTAATCAATTAATATTTGCTGGCTAATGCTTTAACATTTACAAAGTCTGGGGCACATCTGCATGAAACTCTAAAATAAAATTAGGAAAGTGATCAAAAATAAGACTTGATGAAAAGAAGCCAACTGGACTCAAGAAAATAGATTCATTTCTTAATCATAATGAGATTTCAAATGACACTCATTGCCTCCCCATTCTGTGAAAACTTTCTGTAAGATCATTTTTGTCCACTCACCATCAGCTAAACAAACAGCTCCAGATCATGGATTCAAGATCAAATGATTGGTGTAATTTTTCAATGTTCAATAAATTGTCTAGCCATCTTGTGGTACTATGCTTAAATAGATAGAAAATTTAAACCCCAATTTATTTTGTGTTATGAGTGTTTTTTAAATTAAATTGCTCTTTTCAAAGAGCAGTCAACAATTATTACATAGAGAGGAAATATGCCGTAAAGGTTTAAAACTTGGACTCTGGTATCAGACTACTTGAGTTCAAATCCTAAGCGTGTAATTATTCATTGCACCTCAATTTATTCATCAGAGAAAATTAGACTTCTGGTTCCAAAATGACAATATACAAGTGTGCTGGCTTCGCTCCCCCACACACCTCAGAAAACCAAAAAGAAATATGCAGCACTGTGATTATCACCAGACATATTCTAGAATTCAAATATAAAGATGAGATAGTTCCCAGGGCCACAGAGAAATGAAGAACCTCTGAGCAGGTAGTAAGAGGAGCAGGCTTCCACATCCATGACGCCCCTCTGCGCCATCCTGCCTGGCACCGAGTGTGGTGAGAAATTTCCCCGAACTCACTAATTTCTACACTGGAAAAAGTGAGATTAAGGTGAACAACAAGCTTCCCCACCATCTTGGGTTCCCTGGCAAAAGACCTGTCTCTGCCTTAACCCACAGGAAGCATTGCAAGTGCTTGAAGGGAGAAATATCCCTGAAGACATGTAGAGATAAAGGAGTGGAACCACCATGCCCAGCCCTGGAAACTCTGTTCTATAAGTTAGCCAAAAAAATGGCAAATCATAATGGCCATTCAGCAACACCACACTGTAGGAAGCTTATCTCACACGTCCTCTGGGCAGGAACCCCTAGCCAGCCTTCCCACACTGCTGGGATATCTCCTTTGGAGCCTCCACCATTCCAGCACTCCAACCATTTACTAGAGCAGAGGCAAACCTGGACTTAAGGCGCCACCTAGAGCCAAAAAGCAGGAATTGACCTAGCGATAAAGAACCTCTAAGCAAACATATTCAATAAAAATCAAAATAAGCCAAACAGAGAAGACTGGAATAAATAATTTAAACCATTCGTGCAAAGACATAGCTGTACATCCACAAGAAACAACAGCAGACAGGGAAACATGATTCCTCAGACAAAGCAAAGAACCAACAACTGACCTGAATGAGATGGTGATATGTGAGCTCTCTGAAGAAGAATTCAAAATAGTAGTTTTAAGAAAACTCAGTGATCCACAAGGTACCATGGAGAATCATTTCAGAAATTTATCATAAAAATTTAACATAGATTGAAATAATAAAAAAAAATCACACAGACACCTTGGAACAGAGAAATACATTTGCTGAAATGAAAAATTCATTTCTATCAGCAACATCACACTGTAGAAGGTTTATCTCACAAGTCCTTGAAAGAAAAATTCATTTTCTATCAAGAGCAGAATGGATCAAGCAGAAATAGAATCAGTAAACTCAAAGACAGGCTATCTGAAATACATAGTCAGAGGAGAAAAAAGAATGAAAAGCAACAAAGATCACCTAGAAGAAATCTAAAAATTATTGGTGTTCAACAGAGAGTCAAGCAAGAGGAAAGGGTAGAAAGCTTATTCAGAGAAATAATAACAGAAAACTTTCCAAAACTTGAGAAACATGTAAATATCCAGGTATAGGAAGTCAGAGAACACAAAACAGGTTGACCCAAATAAGACTACCCCAAGGTATTTAATAATAATAAAATTCTCAAAAGTCAAGGACACAGAGAAGATACTAAAAGCAGCAAGAGAAAAGAGGAATCTAACATATAAAAAAGCTCCAATTCATCTGGCAACAGACCTTTCAATGGAAACCATACAAGCCAGGAGGGAGTGGAATGACATTTTCAAGGTGCTGAAAGAAAGAAAAACTGTCAACAATACTGTATCCAGTAAAATTATCTTTCAAATATGAAGGAGAGATAAAGTCTTTCCCAGAGAAACAAATGCTGAGAGAATTCCTCACTCCAGACACATCTTACAAGAAATGCTAAAGGGAGTTCTTTAATTTGAAAGAAAAATACACTAACATGCCAAAAAAATTTTTTTTGAAGGTATAATTTGTACTGGTAAAATTAAGTAAATAAACAGACCCAAAATATTCTAATACTATAATTGTGTTATGCGATCCAGTCATAAGTCTAGTATGGAGCCCAAAAGACAAATATATCAAAAACAATAATATCTATAGCAACCTGTTAACAGATAAGTAATATCAAAATATGTAAATTGAGTAAACTAAAAGTCAAAGTGTGGGAGGGGATGGAGTTAAAGTGTAGACATTTTTTTCTGCTTTTTCTTTGATTTGTTTTATTTTTTTCTATGTGATCTAAGATAAGTTATATATTTAAATCTCTTTGAAATAATTTGTTATATCTGCAAGATGTTTTTTGTAAGCTTCAAGGTAACCACAATGCAAAAACCTATAATAGATTCACTAAAAATAAAAAACAACAAATTAAAATATACTATTAGAGAAAATCACTTAACTACGAAGGAAGATAGCAACAAAAGTAGAAAGGAAGAGAGGAATTACAAAACAACTAGAAAACAAGTAACAAAATGGCAGTAGTAAGTCCTTACTTATCAATAATAACACTGAGTGTAAATGGGACTCAATTTTCCAATTAAAAGGCACAGAGTGGCTAAACAGAGAAACAAAACCCACCTATATACTGCCTACAAGAAACCTATTTCACCTACGAAGACACACATAGACTGAAAATGAAGCGGTAGAAAAAGATATTCCATGAAACTAGAAAAAAAAAAAGGAGTAGCTACACTGGTATCTGACTGTAAAACAAGACAAAAGTTGCTATATATTGATGAAGGTGTCAATTCAGCAAGAGGCTGTAATAATTATAATTATCTATACACCCAACACTGAAGCTCCCAAGCATATAGAGCAAGCATTACTAGATCTAAAGGAAGAGATAGACTGCACTATGATAAAATTAGGGGACTTTAACATCCCACTCTCATTAATGGACAGATCATCCAGACAAAATCAGCAAAAAAGCATCAGAGTTAAACAACACACTAGATCAACTAGGCCTAACTGACATTTACAGAACATTTCACTCAACTGCTGCAGAATACACATTCTTTTCATCAGCACATGGAACATTCTCCAGAATAGACAACATACTAGGCCACAAAACAAGTCTGAACAAATTCAAAAAAGTAGAAATCATATCAGATATCTTTTCTGACCACAATGGAATGAAACTAGAAAGTAATGAGAAATCTTGAAAGCTCCGCAAACATGGAAATTAAACAACAGTCTCTTGAACTGGAAGTCAGAGAACACAAAACAAGTTGACCCAAATAAGACTACCCCAAGGTATTTAATAATAATAAAATTCTCAAAAGTCAAGGACACAGAGAAGATACTAAAAGCAGCAAGAGAAAAGAGGAAACTAACATATAAAAAAGCTCCAATTCATCTGGCAACAGACCTTTCAATGGAAACCATACAAGCCAGGAGGGAGTGGAATGACATTTTCAAGGTCAATGAAGAAATTGAGAAAGAAATTAAAATTTTCTTGAAACAAATGAAAATGGAAATACAATGTATCAAAATCTATGAGATACAGAAAAAACAGTACTAAGAGAGAAGTTTATAGCAATAAATGCTTATATCAAAAAAGTAGGAAGATTTCAAATAAACAATCAAATGATGCATCTCAAGGAACTAGAAAAGCAAGAACAAACCCAAAATTAGTAAAAGAATATAAATAATAAAGATCAGAGCAGAAATAAATGAAATTGAAACCAAAAAAATAAAAAAGACCAACAAAACAAGAAGTTGGTTTTTTGAAAAGATAAAATTGACAAACTTTTGGCTAGAATAACTATAAAAAGAGAGAAGGCCCAAATAAATAACATCAGAAATGAAAAACGAGACATAATAACTGAGACCACAAAAATACAAAAAATCATAAGAGACTATTATGAACAACTATACACCAAAAAATTGGAAAACCTAGAAGAAATGGATAAATTCCTGGACACATACAACCTGCCAAGATTGAACCAAGAAGAAACAGAAAACGTCAATAAACCAATAATGGATAATGAGATCAAAGCTGTAATAAAAAATTTCCTATCAAAGAAAAGCCCACGGCCTAATGCCTTCAGTGCTGAATTCTACCAAATATTTGAAGAAGAACTAACATCAATTCTACTCAAATTCTTTTAAAAAATTGAAAAGGAGAGAATACTTCCAAACTCATTATGAGGCCAGGATTACCTGATACTAAAACCAGACAAGAACACAATGAAAAAAAGAAAGCTATAGGCCAATAACACTGATGAACATAGATGCAAAAATTCTCAACAAAATATTAGCAAACCAAATTCAACAAAATATTAAAAAGATCATTCACCATAATCAAGTGGGATTCATTTCAGGGATGGTTCAACATAAATCAATAAACATGATGCATCACATTAACAGAACCAAGAACAAAAAAAATTATTATTTCAATATATTAGTATACTTTTTATAAAAACCCTCATCATATTGGGTATGGAAGGAACATAACTTAAAATAATCAAGGGTGTATATAACAAATCCAGAACTAACATCATACTAAACAGGGAAAAATTGAAGACTTTTCCTATAAGATCTAGAACAAAACAAGGATGCCCACTTTCATCATTTTTATTCAACATAATACTGGAAGTCCTAACCAGAACAATTGAGCAAGAGAAGGAAATAAAGGCAACTAAGTTGCAAAAGAAGAAGTCAAATTAGCCTTGTTCACAGATGAATGATCTTATACTTAGAAAAACCTAAAGACTCCACCAAAATCCTCTTAGAACTGATAAACAAAGTCAGTAAAGTTGCAGGATACAAAATCAACATAGAAAAATCAGTAACATTTATATATGCCAACAGCAAGCAATATGAAAAAGAAATCAAGAAAGCAATCCCATTTATAATAGCTACAGAGAATATAAAATGCCTAGGAATCAATTTAACCAGAGAAGTGAAATATCTATGTAAGGAAAACTATAAAATACTGATGAAAGAAATTGAAGAGGACATAAAAAATGGAAAGATATTCCATGCTCATAGAGCGGAAGAATTAATATTGTTAAAATGACAATACTACCCAAAGCAATTTACAGATTCAATGCCATCCCTATCAAAATACCAGTGGCATTTTTCACAGAAATAGAAAGAAAAAATCCTAAAATTTGTATGGAACCACAAAGACCCCAAATAGCCAAAGCAATCCTGAGCAAAAAGAACAAAGCTGGAGGCATCACACTATCTGACTTCAAAATTTTCTACAAAGCTCTATAGTAATCAATCAGCATGGTACTGGCATGAAAGCAGACACATAGACCAATGGAATAGAATAGAGAATGCAGATATAAATCCATGCATTTATAGTCAACTCATTTTCAGCAAAGGTGCCAAGAACATACAATGGGGAATGGACAGTCTCTTTAATAAATGGTTCTGAGAAAACTAGATAATCATATGCAGAAGAATGAAATTAGACCCCTATCTCTCACTATACATAAAAATCAAAATGAATTAAAGACTTAAATCTTAGACCTGAAACTATGAAACTACTAAAAGATAACATTGAGGAAATGCTCCAAGACATTGGACTGGGCAAATATTTGTTGCGTAAGAACTCAAAAGCACAGGCAACCAAAACATAAATAGACACAAATGGGATTACACCAAGCTAAAAAGCTTCTGCACAGCAAAGGAAACAATCAACAAAGTGAAGAGACAACCCATGGAATGAAAAAAAATATTTGCAAACTACTCATCTGACAAGGGATTAATAACCAGAATATATAAGGAGTTCAAACAACTCAATAGCAAAAAAAAAAAAAAAGCAAATAATCTGTTTTAAAAATGGACAAATAATCTGAATAGACATTTCTGAAAAGAAGATATAGAAATGACCATGGGTATGTGAAAAAATGTTCAACATCACTAATCATTAGAGAAATGTAGATCAAAAGTACAATGGGATATCATCTCACCCCAGTTAAAATGGCTTTTATCAAAAAGACAGGCAATAACATATGCTGGTGAGGATGTGGAGAAAGGGAACCTTCATACACTTGTTGGTGGGAATGTAAGTTAGTACAGCCACCATGGAGAATAGTATGGAGGTTCCTCAAAAAACTAAAAGTAGAACTACCACCAGCAATTCCACTGCTGAGTATATATCCAAAGGAAAAGAAATTAATATATTGAAAAGATATCTGCACTCCCATGTTTACTGCAGCACTATTTAAAATAGCCAAAATATGGAACCAACCTAAGTGCCCATTAGCGAGTAAATGGATGAAGAAAATGTGGTATATAGATGCACGATGAAATATTATTTGGCAATAAAAAAGAATGAAATCCTATCATTTGCAGCAACGTGGATGGAACCAGAAGTCATTATGATAAGTGAAATAAGCCAAGCACAGAAAGATAAATATCATATGTTCTTACTCATATATGGGTGCTGAAAAAGTGGATCTCATGAAGATAAGAGAGTAAATTGGTGGTTACCAGAGGCCAAGAAGGGTAGAGGGGTGAAGAAAAGTTGATTAATGGGTACAAATAGAAGAAATAAGACCTAGTGTTAGATAGGTCAGTAGGGTCACTATAGTTTACAATAATATAATGTATATTTCAAAATAGCTAGAAGAGAAGTCATTGAATGGTTTTAGCATAAAGAAAAGGCAAATATTTAAGGTGATGTGTATCCTAAATACACTGATTTGATCTTTACAAATTATATGAATGCATTAAATTATCACATGTACTCTGAAACTATATACATCAGTTATACATAATTTTTTTAAAAAATGAAAATACTAATAGTAGCTATCTCACAGGATTGTTGTAAGGATTAAATGAGTCAAACCATATGAAGCTCTTAAAAGTTTCCAGAAAATAGAGTCCAAGGAGCGTTAGTTAAAATTGCCATTCTCCATTTTTTGCCTCTCTTTCTTTCTCTCTCTCCTCCTCCACTTTTATTTTTTTCACACATTAAGAAATGCTATTAAATTGTTTATGGTCACCTCATTTTTCTATAATGCATATTACCAACTAGCCCCGCCATGATTGAGATATAATCACCAAAGAAATGCCTTTGACAGAGATGGAGTAGCTGACAAGTTGCTAAACACAATGTTAAATTGTTTGTTATTGTTGAGGAGTGGGAAGCTTCTCTTTTAAAAGACTCCCAAGTTTAAAGCCAACATGATTAATATTCAGAGCAGACAGACTAGTTTATATAGCCAGAGACACTGAGGTCAGCCTGGATAATGGAAGAACATGCTCATTCCTGAGCCTGTACTGACACATACTTATATCCCTACTGAGTCCAGGCCCCTCAAGCTTGTCAAAAAGAGGTGTGTCCATAGGTTGTAAAGATTTGAACCTTACAAATGAGCATCATGTAGTCATAAGCATCCAGATGAGTCACAGCCTATTTTATGGGTGTAGCTCATCTTCAAAGAAAGATTGAACTGACCATAAACATCAGATCATGGAACATAAGCTTTTCCAAAGGCTCCTCATAAAAAAAATGCAATAAAAATAAATACAGCTATTACCTAAAATTCAAAGTCTCACACAGATTTATTGTGAATCAGATGCATCATTACTCATCTTCTCTTTTTGGACGACATCTATACCACTGAACTAAGTGTCTTTCTAACATGTTGATAGAGCTATTTGTGTTAATGTACCTAAGATATTATAGAACACAACCTCAATACAGCGTGGAACATGAGAGAATTTTAAAACATCTGAATTTTTACTATGTTTTCCAATTTATCTGACTATCAGGATCTTGTTGACATATATCAGTTCTTGACACCTCAACATATAATCTGATATGACCTCCATAATACCCACACTTAGGCCAAAATGCCAAATGATTTCAAGATAAAAACAAAAATATCTGAAGTTTACGCATATATATATTTTTTTTTTTACCTGTTTGGGCCACCCTAAATTTTCTGAAACTAGACATGAAGATCATTTTCATAGAAAATTTAGATAATGTTTTTGCTAGCTTCAGTAAATATGAAATCAATTAACATGTACTATTTTATTAATAGCATACCTATTACTTTTCCAACGCCATCTAGGTTCTGTAGGAAATTTAGAACAAACACGAGAGGCAGTCTCTATACCTTAAGAGCTTACATTTCCACAGAAAGATTATACTATGTGCAAACATCAAACGTCATAAGGCAGGCAACGATGTAGTGGGTTTGGGGTGTTTTTATTTTTGGTAGAAATCAACTATTCTTAAGGACTAGAAAAGAAGGAGAAGAGTAAGGGCATAAATTTGGCAAAATTCAGCAAAATTGCATGGAAAAATGTCTTGAACTGAACCTTAATGGATTTATAGAACCCAGAGGAAAGGTAAACAGTGAATTTAGTCTCCTCACATGGGATGCCAGTGAGCTATTTAGGAGATTGGGTTAAATAACAATAATAGCATCAACAAAAGATGCATATCAAAGAATAACGAATCAATTCTTAGAAAAATACCCAGGTTTACTTAATGTTAATGAAACAGAGGCATAAGTCCATGGTAACTCCAGGATTTCAAACGTGGGTAACCTAGAGGAGTTCTTTATCAAAGACAGGAGAGTTAGAAAACAAAGGTCAAAGGCAAGAGAAATTCCATTTAAGACATATGACAGTTGAAATTCCAGCAAGATGCCTCATTATTGATGTCTGGTACTCAAGGGGAGGTGATACTGGAGAGTAGAGTTTGGGAGAGAAATCTGAGAGTCACAGGGTGAAAATTATATCACCACTTAAATTCTGCCTAAGAAGCTTACTCAATAGTGTCTAATACCTCCCCCAACCAATGGCACAAGATTAGAGTGCCCCCCTTTTTTTTATTAAATGCATCCTACCCCTCTGGCATTATTACCCTTTTGTCTGTATCAAGAATTGTTCAACTTTAATGGGTCATGGCCAATGAGCCATATTTTCTAAATGTCCTTCCCTCCCAATACCCATGGAGTTCACCAGTATCATGCATTAGATATGCCAGATTTTATTGTTTTCTATGATGTTGGGCATGCTACTATAGGCTGAACTAGTGTGAGTTTGAAGCATTAATATTTTATATATACTACTATTCCATGCAAGTGCATTGAAACAGAAAATCCCAAAGTTTTTAGATTTTTCCCCCATTATCTTAGTCTTAGCAGGTATGCTAAAGCCATTTTATAACACCACTATTATTAAAAGCTAGAATGTATACCAAAAAAATGAACAGAGGATTATTTAAAAGTGTATTTTATTTTCTAATCCTGAACAAATTATTTGAATTTGAATTAGATATTCATAAGAAGAAGAGATGGATGTCCTAGGTGAATAAAAGCAAGAGCAGCAGGAAATGAGGGGGGGAAATGTTATGTAGGTGAACCATAAGTTTAGCATTTGGCAAATAGCATCTCCCCACATGCTTCATCATGTAGTCCTAGACCTCTGGATTGAAGGGTACTTAGCAAACCTCTAGCGCTCATGTTTCTTAGGAAGGATCAGGGCTGGGGCAGATGCTGAGGGATTCTCTGGGTGGAACCTCTTACATTATTCTGCTCCCACTTAGGGCAGAAATTCAGGCTTTCTATTTGAGTGTTTGTAAAAGATAACATTTAAAAACGACCACAAGACCCTGGTTACTCATCTTGAGCACTCTTTTTCCTAAAAAACTCTGAGGAATTAGTAAAAAAAAAAAAAAAAAGGGCACAAAAATAACAACAGAATACTAAGATAATTTTTACCTTTTATAGCTGATACTCCTAGATGGCATTTGAAGATCTCTAATTTCAAATGGATGGATAGAAGCCAGCTCTGTCTCTAACGAGCTACTTGCTTGACTTCGATAGCCCTGTTTCCCCCTCTGTTGGGTTAGCTGCTCCTAAATTCATTTCCAGCCCCATCACTCTATAATTCCCTGCATACTCTGAGGCCATCTTCTCATGAAACCTGTCAAAAGGGTCCATGATAGCAGATTCCTGATTCAATTTATAATCAAGTTTATAATTTGGTTGTTTTAAGGGACTGCAAGTTACTGTTAATGGCTTGGTGAAAATTGCTTAAACTTAGCAAAGCTGCTGTCCACAGTGCTTATTTTAACATTCAACCAATTTATGTGTATAATACAACAATGCATGAAAACAATGTGAATACTAATTTTTCTGAGTGAAAAAAATAAAGATAAGAAAAAGTTAAGTGTACCTATTAATATACAAATGGTAAATTTGATCAATAATACAGTCCTATGTAGACCTAAAAGAAACCTATTTCCATATATTTTAATTTCCCCTTAGACGAGGCAATTTGCTTTCATATCCACAACCAGGTTACTAACTGTAGCTTCTAGATTTCCAGGCTATTTATTTGCATTTAGGAAAGAAACTAGGAATATAGGCAATATTCAATTTCTAGAAGATCTAAAAATGTACAATCGATAAATAAATACCTTTATCTCCCTATCTATTTATATGTTGTTAGAAAATTACAGAAATGGTGAGTGGTAACAATCTTCAGAAGTTTTTGTTGGATTTATTACCTGGAAAACCAGTTTGCCAGATCAGACCATTGAAATGTATTCTTACCTGTGTCAGGACAAATACACATTTGACAATGATACTGTGTTTCCCTCTCCTCAATAGTCCCCAATGGGCCAGGCACAGTGGCTCAAGCCTGTAATAATAGCACTCTGGGAGGCCGAGGCGGGAGGATAGCTTGAGGTCAGGAGTTCAAGACCAGCCTGAGCAAGCGCAAGACCCCACCTCTACAAAAAATAGAAAAATTAGCCAGGCATGGTGGCCCACACCCATAGTCCCAGCTACTCGGGAGGTTGAGGCAGGAGGATCACTTGAACCCAGGAGTCTGAGGTTGCAGTGAGCTATGATGATACCACTGCACTCTAGCCCAGGCAACAGAGTGAGACTCCATCTCAAAAAAACAAAACATAACCCAAATAGTCTCCAATGGCAAGGGTCCCATCTCCAGCCTTTGTTCATTTTTCAGCTATAGCTGTGGAGCATGCTGTGTGGCAGCAAAGCCTGTGGGAATGGCCATGAATCATGGGAGGAAGGGAAGCCCTATGCCAGCACACACCAAACGCAGTAGCTGAAGTCCTGTCCACACTGAAACAAGACCAACTCTGCTGGAAACATGTTTGGCCACACCCTGACAGCTGCCCTGCTTCTACCTGGTGTGGTCAGTTTCTACCTGCTTATTCTCTCAACCACGAAGCGTGCTGCATCCCAGTTGCAGTTTCTTCCCTGGTGAGTCTCCCTTGGATTCTGGAATGTTCTGCAGCATTTCTTCAGCAGGATAGGCAGCAAGACCACAAGTACCATCGTTCCACTTCAGTTTTAGTTAAGCTCAGGGAGTCTCTTTCCTCTTCAACACAGTTTCCACATTTCTTTATGCTGATTTCTTTTCACTTAATGAAGCTTTTCAATGACTAAGACCCTTCCTCTATCCACGTCTAAGTTAGGGTGGGGTGGCTTTAAATGTTGCGTATCTGTCCATCAAAATCATCTTTTAACAGTGAGCAAGAAACCAGTGTCTGACAAGGACAAGCTTGCTCTAGCTC
The DNA here is from genome assembly GCA_008086735.1 of Cheirogaleus medius. NCBI lineage: Eukaryota > Metazoa > Chordata > Mammalia > Primates > Cheirogaleidae > Cheirogaleus > Cheirogaleus medius. The sequence continues at coordinate 46,224,273 of VBSM01002608.1, forward strand.
AGCCTGGAGGATGACAAACTTGAGCTTCAACATTTCAGACTCTTGAATCTGGAAAACAACTCAGCGGAAATTTATATACAGCGCGTAATGTGAGGCTTGACTAAAAGCAAAGCTGCCCTTGGAAAAAGATAGATGGTTCTGAACAAGGCTAATTTAAAAACCTGAATCAAAGATAAATCAGCTCTCTGAACTTAGAGGGGCAGCCTCCAAAGCGGAGGTCCCACCCAGCCCACCCAGCGGAGGAGTCTCCCTCCCTCCCTGCCAAGAACAGAGGCCGGGGGCGGCCGGGAGGATTCCTCTGCGAGCCCTCTCGGATGGGGAAAGGCAGGCTTCGGCCCTTGAAAAAGGCATTAATCACATTTGGATCCTTGTACCTAAGAAAAAATCGCTATCTATGGGATCTGATTTTTTTGTGTTTCAAACTGCAGAAAGCTTTTATGATGTCTCTTGATGAAATATAACCACCCTCTCATTCTAAGCAGCCTCTAAATTCTCAAATATGTGTAAATGGAAAACATGCTGTGGGTCTTTATTCCACTGAGCAGCAAGAAATAAATCAGAACTCCCCCCCTCACCCCCCAGACTCAGCCTCTCCCCTGATACCTCACAGATGTGCAGCATGAGAGGGAAGAACAGAAATGCTTTATAAAATTAATATGTGGAAACTGCTTTATTTACCATCCATGCTCAGCCCAGAACTTTCTCTACAGTGACCCGTCAAGGTGTTCAGCTGGGTTCTCACCTTCTGCCTACCGAAAAGTCCACCTCCATTTCTATCAGACGGGAGGGTCTCCATTTTCCACATGGGAGAGGCAGTTAGTTGGTGGTGTCGTGGTATACACCATCGGAAGTGAGGTAGCTGCAAGTGAGTGGTAAACAAAACAGTTCATCATAACGTACAAAATGTGTAAATCATTTTAGGATCCTGCTGGGTTCAAAGTCCAAAAGAAATGTCCTTCATTAGTATAATTGATATTAAGCGGGGTGCTGCAGATCCAATAGAGGAATACAAATGCTGGGACGTGTCTCCGGAGTTCGTTCCTATCTGAAAATATGTGGAAGTCATACCACAGAGCTCATGAAAGACTTTTAACTGATTTTAATAACAGTCATTACATTAGAAAATGAGACTTCCCCTTGTAACAGAGATGAACCGGCAAGAAACAAAGGAGGAGAGGTAACTAGTGCAGGGCCCGGTGCCCTGCCAGGATTACTGCTCATCATTCTTGCTTTCAGCAGCTAGCTGGCTCCTTTTGTCAGAGACTACCACCATCTAATGAAACAATTAGAGCTTGACAGTTTAAATATGCTATTTTGTTCTTTTCAAGCATAAGTGCCAGCCACTAAGACAAACTATACCCACCACCTTCCTATCAGCAGAGCCATTGTTATCCTAGATAGAATGCCCTAAAAATAAAATCCATTTTGTATGTGAAGCTTCATCAAGTCAGGTCATGTCTGTTCCTCAGGGCAGACTGCAGTGTACTAATTTCATTATGCTATTTTTAAAAGTGGCCTCCTTGGATCTTTTCGTATGTCCTACATAGCTCAACAAGGCCCCGAGATAATGTTCAGGGCTTTCTTGCTAATCACCTCTGCCCACCCTGCCCTCAACCCTAACCTCCACAACCTCTCCAGGCCTGGCTAGTTACCAGGAAATAGGCACACTAATGATGGATGTGTTCACACTTAGATGAACATCACCTACTGGGCTTTGTCCAGCACATGAGCTATTCGAAGATCAAATTGGCATCAGTTTCCTGAATTCATTATAAAGGTTACTCCAGCTTTAAGAAAAAAATTCACAAAAAGAGAAAATGGCTTTCTAAGATATCATCTGGAGTCTCTGTGTGCCTATTTCTGTTTTGTCTCTTGCATAAAGGGTTTTTTTTTCTAGTTGTAAAATGAACACAGACTTATAAGGTAAATGAAAAGTGTAGAAGAAAATAACATTATTCATGACTCTTCTAGTTGTGACTAACAGAAACTAAACTCAAACTTGATATGCAAGAAAGGACATATTGTTCGTGTAATCAGAGGTGAAGTGGCACCAGGCACAGTGGGATCCATGGGCTCAAATAATGACACGAAGACAAGGTTTCTGTCTTCCAGTCTCTCTGCTCTATTTTTCCCTGTGTCAGCCTACATCTCGGGGGGCTCCCTCCTCCTTACATCTTCCCAGCTGAGTAACCCTGATGAATGTCATCTCCTGGGGCAGGGGGTAGAAAAGGAAGATGATGGTCAAAGGGTACAAAATCTCAGTTAGACAGGAGGAATAGGTTCACTGTTGTTTTCTGAGACCTATTGCACAATGTGGTGAATATAGTTAATAATAACGTACATTTCAAAAATGCCAACAGTAAATTTTAAATGTTCTTACTATAAAAAGATAAGCCTTTGAGGTGATAGATATGTTAGTTAGCTTGACTTAATTATGCCACATTGTATTTATAAATCATAACATCACTTCGTATACCATAATTATATGCAATTGTAAATTATCCATTTATAATAAAATTTTTAAAAAAGAAAAAAATGGTATCTCGTTCTCAAATTGTCCTATCCAAAGTCCCCAAATTGAGTCTTCTCAGCATGGTTTGGGTTTTGTGTCCATCCCTGAACCTATCAGTATGACCAGAGTAATAAATATCTCTGACTGACCTAATTTCTGTCATATGTTCACATGGAGCCAGAAGTTTAGATCAGCCCTATATAAGCCACATGGACTGAGCAGAAGAGAGGCATGGTTCCCCAAAAGATCCCCAATGTGTATCATCATCAGAAGAAGGAATAGTTGCAGAAGAAGCAAAAACAGCAGATGTCTAACAGAGATGTACATTCCCTGAACCTGCAAATAAGATAATATTCTTTTAAAACCTTTATCTTATTTATTTAAGAGAGAATCAAAGATATATACTTAAACCTAGAGGATAGGGAAGGTTCAAAACTATTTTTGAAAACTTTGATGATGAATTTGTATTAATTGGAACAATAAAATACTTCCCTCTCTACGAGATTCAGAAACTGTCAGGAGATACCAATGTGGGGAATAATGAGGAAATCATGCAGGATAGAGAAAGAAAAACAAATATGTGGCATGACTATTGTGGGGAATAATGTCCACAAATTCCAGTCCCCTATTACACACTCACATTTTGGATGTGTTGTCCTGCCTTCTGATTTCCATTGTTTCTGATGAGAAGTTAGTTGTTCATCTTACTGGAGTGCCCTGGTACCTGGAAAGTCATTTTTATGTTACTGCTTTCAAGATTTTCTATTTATTTTTGGCTTTCAACATTTTGCCTATATTGTGCCTGGGTGTGGATTTCTTCATGTTTCTACTACTTGGAGTTTGTTGAGCTTCTTGAGTGTATAAATTAAACTTCCAAATTAGGAAGTTTTCAGCCATTATTTCTTTGTATAACTTTCCTGCTTCTTTCTCTTTCTCTTCTCCTTTGGGTACTCCCATATGTTGCTATGTTAATGGCGTCCCATGTTTCTCTAAGACAGTGTTTATTTTTTTTTCATGCCTTGCTTTTCCTCTGTTCTTCAGATGGCATACTCTTTAGTGACCTAACTTCAAGTTTCTTGATTCTTTCTCCTCCCTGCTCATTTTGAGCACCTCTAGAGAATTTTACATTTTGCTTATAATACTTTTCAACTTCACAATTTCCATTTCATTATTTTATTTTATTTTTAGAGTTCCCATCTCCATAGGAGGAGGGGCAAGGTGGTGGGCTAAAAGCAGCCCAGACACCACACTCTCAAGGAGAGGATGGAAAGTTTCAGGTGGATGCCAACCTACAGATGGGCCTTCTTGGAAAGAGCATGGTAGAACACGGGAGAAGCAATGAGGGACATTCAGAGTGAAGGAGAAGGAGACCAGGCAATTCATTCTGCAACATCAGAAGGTACCTGGGAGAGGCATCCACATATGGGGAAGGATAGGAGAGAGCCCTGGGCACCATGCTCCCCCAAAGGCACTGCATCCCAAGATGTGAGGAGGCCCCCAACACCACCACAAACCCTTGGTCTTATAAGGGAGCTGTTTGTAGTCTGTACAGCGACATTGCACTAGAAAGCTGATGCAGCAGGGATCTGGTAGCTAGGGTTCCCAGGTTACTGCACATGATGCCATTCTGAGCTCTCAGACACAAGACACCCGGTATACATGGGGCTCTGCTTTGATGGAGCCACCTCTGCATTGCCCCTGCTGGGCTGGGAAGGGAGTGGGCAGAGTGAACACTCTCCCTTGCCATGTCCTGTGTCTGAGAGCCAAGCACCCTTCCCCCCACCAGGGGATTTGAGCAGAGCAGGCCCTCGGACACCACAGACATCACCTGGGAAGCGTTGCAGGAACTGCCTCCATGAGATCTGGACAGAGGAGAAGCCCCAGCCCCACTCCCAACCCCCAGGCTGCCGTTTTCCCCATGTGGCTTCACCGCCACAGTTCCCGCACTGCCCTCTGACCCCACGGCCCCACCCACGCAGCCCTGCCTCCAAGCCACAGCCCCAGCTCCAAAGTTCCCGCTGCCCCCCCCACACAACTGAGGCTCCACTGCTGTCACTGGGCCTGTAGTTCTGTCCCCTGAGGCTCCAGCACTGCTGCCAGGCCCATGGCTCCACCCCCAAGGCTCAATCACTGTCCCTGGGACCCCAGCTCCTCCCCTGAAGCTCCTCTGCTGCTGCAGGGCCCTATATTTCCTCCCCCAAAGCTCCAGCACCCACTGGCCCCCTCCAGACCCAGTTCCATAAAGCCTCATGGCCCTGCCCCAAAGGTTTCACTGGACACCTGGAGGGAACCACCCTGAGATCCAAAGCCCCTCCAGGTACCTGCCAGTCTCTACCTGCCATCGCACTTGGACCCAATTTGAGCAAATGCCCACAGCCTAGACACCCACAACCACCGCCTAGATAGCCTCATGCAGCTGCTACGGTCACCTCTGTGGGGAGAACTGAACAGAGCAATCCCCCACAATGCCAGCCTCTGTGGAGAAGGTCTCACCTACCCCCCAACTTGGGCTTCCAACAGTGGCCTAGGGAACAACCCACCACTCCACACAAAGATCATCCAGCTCTGGCTTGAACTGTGACAATCACAGGGAAACAGGACAAAACAGAACAGCTGCACTACAGGCTCTCAGTGAGCCCCCCTTCCCCTGCCAGATCAATTTTCTAGAACAGGAAAAAAAAAGCACCATCTAGGGACCTTCTCTTCTTCTCACTAAGCAAGAGAGTTCCCAGCAAAGGAGAACAGGTGCCCTGCCAACCCAACAGCCCTGAGCTGAGAAAAGAGGATTCAGATGAGAAGAAAACAGCAAAAGAACTCTGGCAACATGAAAAACAAAACAGTTTGACACTCCCAAGGGATCACAGTGGATCTACAGCAATGAACCCCAACCAAAAGGAAATTGTTGAAATATCAGAAATGGATTTCAGAATATGCATGGTAAATAAGATGATCAGAATTGAAAAGAAAGCTGAAAACTGACAAAATAATACCAAAAAAATATTTCAGGACATCAGTGAAAAAAATGAAAAAGTTACAAAACAGCTAGACAACATAAGAAAGGATATAATAGAACTTAAAGAAATGAACCAGTCATTTAGGGAATTTTAAAATACAGCAGAAAGCTTCAAGAACAAGTTAAACCAAGCAGAAGAAAGAATCTCAGACCTTGAAGACAAGGCTCTTGAAGTAACCCAATCAGTCAAAAATGCAGAAAAGAGAATGAAGAAGATAGAATTTCTATGTCTTCAATGATATTCTCTATTCAACAAAACATTATCATCCTGTTTTTCTTTAATTTTTAGACATGATTTTCTTTGGTTCTTTGAACATATTTTTTTTTTTTT
>VBSM01002608.1:46230228-46241423 GCA_008086735.1 Cheirogaleus medius
CTCAGCCTCCCAGAGTGCTAGGATTACAGGTGTGAGCCACCACGCCCGGCCCTTTGAACATATTTTTAATAGTTGTTTTGAAGTCTGTGTCTGCTATATCCAACATCTTGGTCCATCAGTGGCAGTTTCTAGCTCCTGATATTTTTCCTTTGCATATGTCCCACTTTTCTGTTTCTGTGCATGTCTAATTTTTTTTTTAAAATGGGACAATTTTAGATAATATATTGAAGCAACTCTCAATACTACAACGCCTAGGGGGGTGATATTTCTGTTGTTTGCTTGATCATTTATTTGTTTAGTGACTCGGTTGAACTAACTCTGTGAGGCCTATTTGCCCTGCAGTGGGTAGGTAGCCTCTGATGTTTCTGCTCAGATTATCTTCCCTGGTTTTTAGATTTTAACCTAGCTTCCTAGGAGTTGCCCCTGACTCAGCATAAGCTGCTTATTGGTCAAAATTTGTGTTAAGTCCCTATGGTCTCTTGTATTTTTACCCTTTACCACTGGATGTATGTGTGTGTGGCTTGAGGCTGCTATCACAATTCAGAGCGTTGGTGTTTTTGCTCCACAATTACCCAGAGACTAGTAGTTTTGAAGTTCCTTCTCTGATTGCTCCTGAGAGGGCATCACCTTGGGTATGCACACAGTCTTCCAAACTGCCGGGAAGGCATGTAATTTTATTTTTAAGCCTGGCTTCCCCGAAGTTATCCTTGGGCCACAGTAGTGTTGTTCACCACATGTTCAGGCAGAGGTGTGCTTAAACCTGTTGCATCAGTGAAGCTTCCGCCCGGTGTTGATAGATCTGTGTGCAGCGTGGGGAATGATTTCAAGTGTGCCCCAAGTCCAGCTTTGATTGCTCCTGAGTAGGTGCCTAAGAAATAGGCACAGCCTTTCCTATCTACAGAATTGACTGTGATCCCAAGAGGGTTATTCTCAGCTGTTCCTTTCTATGGTTCTCTCTGCTAGTCTTCTGGCTATTTTGCTGTTTTACTTGTTGCTACCAGTATCATGAAGCCACCAACACCCTTTTAATTGCTCTCCACCAAGATCTCCATTGTTTTCAACATGCTTAGACCTGGAATTCCCCAAGCTCTATTCCAAATAAAGTCAGTCCCCACTAGCTGAGCTTTTTACAGCCTGCCTCTCCCCTTGAGCACAACCTCTAAACCACTGTACAAGATCTGGGAGCAGGGACAGTGGCCCACTTCCCCTGGAATGACAACCCTGCTATGCAGGTGAGTGTTAGAATAGGGGATGGTATCCCCTGATCTTCTCAGCTTGCCCACCCAAGCTCAGAACCTCCACACTGCTGTGGCATGAACATTTGGGGCCACAGTATTCATGGCTACCACACCTGGGATAGAATTTCTCCCCTATGGGTAGGGTCTGGTGGGGGATAGGAGCCTCAGTCCTTTCAGCAATACTTGCCCTGAATAGAATTTTTGCAACATGAGCTATAGGGCGTAGGCAGGTTGAAAATGTAGCCCTGAAATGGGAGCTTAGGGAAGAGAGAGCCCTTCTCTCTCCTCCCACCTCCCTCTCACCTCATTGGCTGCACCTGCCCAGAGTAGAACACCCAGAAAAGAGTTTCCCAAACATGGAGCTATGGGGGAGGCTAGGGTCATGACTCAAATGACACAGACTCTTTCTGTTCTTACTGCTCAAGAGAGTTTCTTAAATGAATATTTCTGCATTGGCTATATGGCCTTATGACAATTTTTAAATTTTTTTAAATTGCTTTTCATAATTTTCATCAATTAAATGGTTGTTTTACTGGGAAGAGTGTCTGCGGGCTTCTCACTCTTCATTCTAGAAGTCTTTCCGCACTTACATTGAACTTCCATTGCTGTTAGTTACAAATCCATGAGTCATAAGCCATTCAAGAGCTTAAAGAGTTATCTAGTCTATTCCTTATGCCTTTGGGCAGGATAATACCTTAGCCAGCCCAGATAGATGAAAATCTATACTGGTTTTGAAAACCTTCAGAGAAAGAAATTTCACAGCCTTCCTTAATAACCTAAATCAATGCTTAACAACTCTCACTGCCAGGAATTCCTTCTTTGCTAGTAACCTAAAGCCTACGTGCCATAGTTTAAAGGCCTTTCCTCTTCATCTGTTCTGGAGGAGATGGAGAACAGCTGGTCACCATACAATACACTTCCTCTCTGGGTGGAATAATCTCTAGCCTCCTTTTTTCTTTTTAAATCTTCCTCTGACCCTGTCATTGGAATAAATAATCTTAATATTTCCTTATTCTACTTTGCAATCCATGAACACCCTTTGTGCTCTCTTCTGAACTCTTCTCACTCTTGCCATTACCCTGTTAAGACTTGAAATGTTTTGCAAAATGAGTTCCAAGAACTCTGCACGTGATTCTCTTGGATCACTAGTTAAATATGCAGATCCCTTTGTCCCATCCTATACTTAGTGAATCATAATTCTAGATATGGATCTGGGAATCAGCATGCTGAATAATCCCCAAGGCGATTCTGATACACTGATGTATAAGATCCTCTAGGCTAGACTGTAGCCTGTTTCATTGGATCACAGATTACAACACCTTTCCTGCACAGTAGAATCACATGGGGGCTTTTAAAAATTCTGATACTCAAGTTGCACCCCAGTCCAACAAAACCCAGGTCTCTAGGGGGACATGAGGCCATCAGTCTTTTTAAAGCTCCCCAGATGAATTCCAAGTACAGCCAAGAGAGTCAGTCAGTTCTCCAAGGCAAGGATGTTATTAGCATTTGTATCCAAGCACCTACTAGCACAAAGCTTATCACAGAGAATGTTAGTTTCACTGTTTGTGGCTGTGCGAATTAGACCTAAGTTTTATTTCCAGACCCATGTTCATTGGATGTCTCATTTTCTTATATCTATATCATGGGATATTTAATTGTAAGAGTGAACTGACCTTATTCATAGTAAAGATACATCTTTTTGTAACTGTTTGTTTTGGAGGAGAGTTGACTTCGAGGAGCAACAGGTGAATACTTCTGGTTCAGAAATGTATAAGCTTGGAGATGATGACAGACACCTGTATGAGAATTCCTGACAGCCATTGTGAGGACTGGAAATAGCAATGGTAAGTGTAGAAATCGTCACACTGAACGATACCAAGATTCCTTTACTGAACCACCTCAGACACACTGGCCTATTCTGACTCTTGTTCCATCCTCCCACTGGGGGAACCCTGCAAGTTCTACTGAAACCACCTAAGGGTGTATCATATATGCCTACACCATCTCTCTCTCTCTTCCCCTGAGGTGTCCCCAGTAATACAAAGATAAAGGATAAGGCAGATTCCCAAGGTGCTAACAACTGGGCAACCTCAAAATGGAAGGAGTTAATACCCAAGGAGCAATGGAAGAAAAGAGTTAGTAGATAACTTTGTTGCCCTTTCTCTACAACTTTCAACTTTCCGACACCCACATGTAATGTTCTGAAACACAAGATATAAAGCTTCTAGAGGACAGTTCCAAGGGATCCGGCAGTCAGTTGCATGTAGTGTTGGCTAACTGAGTAAAGCTTCCTCTGCATGCTCTCCTTATTTCCCTACTTCGCTGCTCTGTGTCCCTCATTCCTAATCCTGAGGATCACACATAACAGGCCCATAAGCCTGTGTACAAGGCCCATAAGCCCTTTGCCTCAGGCACTGATTTCTGGGGGAACCCAAACTAAGCAGGTAGCATTACTCATGTTACTCATCTTCATATCCTAACTTATCGTGGTGTGTGGCATAAATGAAGTACCCAATAACTATAAACTGACCTAAACATGAAGGAGAAAACTGGACAGAGGAAGGATTGCACCAAGACTATCCCTGATGAAAGAATGTTTTGGTGAAAGAATAGCCAAAAGGTTGTGGCTTAATATTCCCATGCATTAGCCCAAGGGACCCATGGGCAAAGCAGCAAACTTTTGGATACTCAATTTCTTTACCTTATAAAATGGGATTCCAAGTTATATCTGAACCTCATGAGACTCAAATGAGAAAGCACATATGGCAGTTTCTGAAAATTATAAGACTGAAGTGTTAAGTTATTGGTTTGGAATCATAGGGTCATATGGTGGATTTTTTTTCCAGACTTTATGGCTAGTTCCATATATTAGCAACTAACACATTTTAGAAAGAATTTTGAGTAGTTTATGAGAATAGGATAACCATGATCAAGAATCATGAATCATCACCTGAGTTAAACATTTTCATTTTTGTTTCTCATATATATATGTGTGTGTGTGTGTGTGTGTGTGTATATATAGATAGATAGATAGATACATGGAGAGAGAGAGAGAGAGAGAGAGAGAGAGAGAGAGAGAGAGAGGATAGAAGAAATGCCTAATGAAAAATATCAGGACATGCAAGATTTTTTTCTTTCTTTCATCTTTTTATAAAAATTGCAATTCTAAAATATTAGGTAATAAACAGACTTCCCCTGGGTTAAGCACTCATATGACTAGGACTGAATCTCTGCAATCACATCAGCTGATACAGTGAGTGCTTCCTTTGGTTTGCACTTACTATATGTCTACAGAGCAAGTCAATAAGTGGGTTGGGTAATTATTTGTTGGCTCTTACCAAACACTTTTCACCATCAAGTACCATTAAATACCTTGGCAAAAGAAGGGACAAAGTGTTGAGTCAGAAGTATGCAGAAGGGCAGTCAGTGACATCAGTAACTTCTGCTCACTGTTTCCAAAAGTTTGGGACCCATATCCCTACTACCATTAGAGATGATTCTAAGTGATAGACAGACCTGATATTAAATAACTTTGAATTCCATGTGAAGACATGTATTTATCTTTCAAAAGTGTTCCAAGCTTTAGAAAAACTCAGATGGTACTAAAATGTCTCTCCCAAACTGCCCCCCAACACCTCTCTCTCATTTTATGAGAAAGAACAAGACTAGGGTTCAGAGAATAGGACAAGCAAAACTGCCCAGCTATAATTTACCAAAATTGGCTTATTTTCATTATATTTATTACTATTTTTATAGTTATCTTAAAGCAAGTATAGTGACTTGTCCCTTTATAGTAGTGACATAATTTTCTTTTTTTAAAAAATTGCATTTAGGTTATTTTTTGGGAAAAAAAGCGCCATTTAATGAAAAACATAAGCAAAGTACACAGGTAGTATATAGATTTTAAAAATAAAAATGTGAAACTCTAGGACTGAAGTTTGGAAATCATTATCTATGCCCCTGCAGAGCACATGAGATCTCTCATTCTCTGGCCTAAAGAGTAACTGAATGCAATCTTTCTCGTTTTGTATGGATACTTAAATTTTTGATACTGTGTAATAGTAATATAACAAAAGCCTAGTTTTTTAGCATTCACTGATAAGGTTATATTTTCTCCTCAAATCAGTCCTAGAGGGCTTTCAGCTAGAGCTGCCTCTTCATGGGGTGTGATTATTAAGAAGAAAAACGCCTGATCAATGCTCATCAGAGAAAATTCAGCATAAGAATTCATCTGGCATTCTAGGCTTAATTGAAGGAGGACCTTAGTCATATTCTTTTTCATATAATATTGTGTTTATAATGCATGCACCTAAATTCCTATCATGTTTGTTCTTTCTGTACAGTCTGTCTTAGTTGCACTCTGACAGTTTATGTATGAAGATCTGAAGAGGCTAATATGAAGTAGTCTTTAAGAGAAAGTTTTGCAAACTGCAAAGCTGATTACAGAAAAACGTGCCAGGGGATTAATTCAAATATATATTTTTCCAAACCACTAATGAAATAGCTACGTGCAAGAAACACATATAAGATGAACATTTATGTTCTAAAGTATACATGCATTTTTGTTTTATTACCTATCCACTTTTTTCCTCTTTTGGTTTGAAATCTGTATTAACTATTTCTTATTTGCCATGTGTTTTCTGTCTGCTTATTTAAATGTGCCAGATGCCTTTAAATAAACCAGAATACATGGAAAATAAAGCTATTCATATAGCAAATAATTGCACCAACAGATTCTTATACAGTGCAAAAATCTCTCTGGACCAAGCAATTTTTTATCGATAAATCTAGACAATTCTATAAATGAAGCAGTTTTGTCAATGTTAGCAACCTAAACTCAGAGATGCAGAACTGAAGGATAGGCTGATCATTTGGAAAACCAAAGTGTACAGGTGAAGTACTTATCTAAGAGTTGAGACAAATAAAATAGCAGACAAACTCCCGTAACTTAGAAGCAGATGGAGGGGAGGTAGGAATGGGATTGGGGCCAGATTACTGGGATCAATTGTTCACGTTGATCAGATTCATCAGATAAGTGTTGACATCACTTTTCAGATATAGATTTAATCACCAGTTCTGAAAGAAACCATGAGTAGGAGGATAGAAATGTACATTGAACCAAGATCAACTTGTATGCTACTACTGATAACTTCCACAATTCTCTTTATTACAATTATTGTGGGATTAGTATTTTGAGTTAAATTATCCTAGTTTATATCCCATGAAGCCTTTATTTGAAATTATGGAATTGTGCTAAGGAGAGCCTAGGAAGTAGTTCATTCATTAGCCCAAACCCACCTAGAGCATCCACTGAGGGCAGCCATGAGCTCACAGATGCAAACTGGAGAAGACGCTTCTTCCTTTGGGTTTATGCTGCTCCAGCTTGGCAAGTGGAGTGCAGTCTGGACTCAGCTCTGATTTAGTCCCTCCCTTAGTCAGTAACCTGCACAACTGTAAGGAGTAGCTCTGCATAGGATCAAGCATCTCTAAAACACAAACAAGAATTTATCTTTTTGTACCTTTTCCGGACAACTCATTCGAATGTTTAACAACCAATAATGTCAGGAAAGTCATTTTTCATAGTTAACCAACTATCTTGACAAACTAGGTCCTTTACCCCTATGTACTAATAACCCTTATAATTTTTCACAAAACGAAACACTGCTGGTCTCATTTGTGGGGTGAAAAAAAGGTGCCCTGTTTTAAAAATGATCATTACAGGCTGGGCACGGTGGCTCACACTTGTAATCCTAGCACTTTGGGAGGCCGAGGCAGGCAGATCGCTCAAGGTCAGGAGTTCAGAACCAGCCTGAGCAAGAGCGAGACCCCATCTCTACTAAAAATAGAAAGTAATTAATTGGCCAACTAAAAATATATATAGAAAAAAATATTAGCCGGGCATGGTGGTGCATGCCTGTAGTCCCAGCTACTCGGGAGGCTGAGGCAGGAGGATTGCTTGAGCCCAGGATTTGAGGTTGCTGTGAGCTAGACTGATGCCACGGCACTCTAGCCGGGGCAACAGAGTGAGACTCTGTCTCAAAAAAAAAAAGTGATCATTACAATTTTCCTCAAGGAAAGCATTGACTCAGGACTTGCAATGATTTCGTCATTGACTCAGTGGCTGTGGGTGCACAAAGCCTCAAATAAGAGCAGAGTTTATGTGCTAATTCAATTTCCATCAGATGGATTTATACTACGAATCCATAAGACAATAATGGTTAGATCCTTTGACTTAACAGCTGTGACAATAAAACAATCAAAACACCTTTTAATGCAATTTGCTCCACCAGCCCAGGATTCCAATGGGAATGATTTTGAACTTAAGATCCGATGTTAATAATTTTGGGGAGATTACATTCTATAGTTTCCTGAGAACAAAATGGAGAAAAATACATTTAAAATATTTTAACCTGGTACAGATGTTACTGGGTATATGTGTAATGGGTACATTTTTCTTTGTTCCAAATTATTAGAAGTCTCAAAAACGTTTTTCCTTAAGCAAGAGAAAAAAAGAAAACAAAATCAGGAAAGAAGGTGACCTTTAATTTAAGAAGGCTAGAATTATCATATCATGTGGTGTATTAAACTTGCAAAAATGCAATGTCCTGGTCTGGCTTGCTTTGGGGAACCTAGTAATCTATAAATTTGACATTATTTGTATAAAATATATTAAAACAAAAAATGTAAGCTGAATTGTTATTAAATTTGTGCAAATGCAGTCACTAAATTATAACAGTAAAGCATTATTATGCAAATTGGAGCTAATTTTACAATATCCCTATCTAATTGTTTACAGCACAGTAGAATTATGGCACTGTTAAGCAGGCCAGGATGTTGTGTGAAAGAGAGTGGTTTTAATTTGAACCATTTTTGCTTCCTGTGATTTTTTTTTTTTTTTTAGTTATAGTAAGCATGGAAAAGGGATTTAGCATGGAGAAAACAAGGGCAGATGTCTCCTGCATTGTGTACTCAAGGACTTAGCTAATTAATATTTTCTATGTGCTTCAGATGCAGCGGTGGCGATGTGCTCCCTTCAGAGGTGCACAAAGCTTCCTCTTTTCAGTCTTTATGAGATGTCACAAATAGAACAGTCTACAAAGATCCACTCCGAGGAATATTTTTAAGAGATTTGTTTTGAGATGAAGGGCTACTTGAATGCAAGGCATCGTAAGTGGTCCTAAGCCTCCAGCTGTGTTCTTCTGCAGAGGGGTTAGTGAAGGCTGCCGCCAACGTGCCTGCACAGAATTACGTTCGAAACGGCACTTAAGGAAAGGTTTGGGGAAGACGACAAGACCACTTTCCAGCCAGCGGAGAAATCACATTGAATAAACAGTTTTAGCAAGAGGTCAATGGATGCTTGCTTCAAAGGAAAGGCCCTTCATCATCTTAGATAAGCAAAATCAGTCTCTGGGATTCATTTATGGAGGGCATTCTGCTTCCTGTTCCCCTTACAATCCTTATTTTATCCTTCCTATTACTCAGCGATTTCATATAAGCTAAACTGTCAGCATATGAGAAACCTCTCTGCCAATGAGATGACTTTTTTTTTTTCAGAAAGCCTTGCCAAGTTTATGAGCCAAGAAATAGCTGAATTATAATGGCTGGAACTTCAAAGGAAAGAAGAGTGAAAGGTATTAAAATATTTTTGCAAAAATCCCTGACTCTTAAAATCAGCAGGAGCTGATCAATATGAGAATAACATAGTAAAATGTAAGGATGTGGTAGGGAGGGGCCGAATATCTGGTAATAAGACGGTGCTCCCTGGAGCTTTCTTGCCTAGTCAGTTTCCATTCCTGGGGGGTGGGATGGGGGAATGTGGCTGTAAAATTCAAGGAAGAAACATGTCAGATGAACAGGACCTCATTGTTTCTCTCTTGGCTTCGCACAGGTTGCCCCTCCTGAAGCGAGGCACAATTTTTTCCCCTTCGCTTTGAAATCTTCCCAAAATCTCAAAAGTTTCTCCATCACGCTATTTATATTAAAATGAGCAGATTCTTAATTATCTTTTTAGTAGTTTATGGGATGTGCCTTCCATGACCCTTATGAGCACCGCCTTCTTTATTCTGAAGACTTCTACTTCTACTTTTGCTCTTTTTTTGCCAAACCTGCTATACAGAAATGACCTTAAACAAACTCAGTTGCTCAACTCTCCCAGGGGATTTTGCACTTCAGCAGAGATCAAAGCTTAAGACCAACAAGAACCATTGCCTTGTACATTTAGACAGCAGTGAGTATTTTACTCCAGGTATCAATTAGGAATTATATTTGCTAGTAACAGAGACCAGAAATAAGAATGGCTTAAGTAAGTGGGTTTCTCTCACATCAAGGAAGTCTAGTGACAGGCAGCTCAGGGCTTTGGGGGCTCCCCCAGTCATCAGGGATATGGGCTCTTTCCACTTTTCTGCTCTTTATCCTTAAAGCACAGTTTGCCTCCTGGTTTAAGATGGGTGCTGTCGTCACGCCCGCATGCAGGTTTGGGGGCCAGTATAAATGAATCCTAGCTGTCACCCTTTGGTAGGTGTTTCCTCAGAACTTCTCCAAACAATTTTTGCTTACATCTTACTGACCATAACTTTTTGCTTGGAAATATTTCTGCCCCAGATAAATTCAGGGTTTTTGGTATTTTCTTCAAAAGTTGAAAATATTTATTGAATGGGTGACTAGAAGGTTTTTTCCCCCATAAATTCGTCCAAGAGGTAGGTGACTAGAAGTTTCTGTGGCCCCTCTTAAAATGCTAACTTCCTGACAATTACCTACCTACTTCAGTTGTGCCCAAGCCCTGTCTTCTTTGTTAACCTATTCTATCACTTTTTTAAAAAATTAGATATTTTTTCATTTCAAGGGCCTGAATTGTAAATAACATATGGAATGAAACACATGGGCCTATAATCAAGAATGTCATTCATTCTTTATTCTCAGCTATATTGAAAATGACCAATTAATCATATGTATTATTGCTCATTTGTCTTCCATAATTAAGCAACCCTTACTTATTCATTGCAATGGGACACTAGATTATCATGGATAACAACAAACAGAAGAAGCTGGTGAGATGTCCAAATTAAACACCAATTTTCAGAGTTAAAAAAAAAAATCCCCATTTAAATTGTCAGTTGAGTTTCACACATGTGAAAGTAAATGAAAAAACCAAGTACTTTTCTAAATAATCTCAAATTCTATGCTTGTAGACAAACCCACACACAGAAGAAAATTATAGTTTGTATAAGTGAAAAAGACAGAAGGAATTCTTCTTGTTGTTTAAAGGAAGTTGTCAAAAAAAAAGTGTCTTAATATTTGAGTGTGTTGGTGTGAATTATATAGCATTTAGGGATAAACAACTGAGGTAATATCTTTTTAGTTTCTCTCTCTTGCCTTTCCCTGCTTGCCCTAACAGAGTGGGGTTAATGAGAATCCACATGTAAACTCTGAGTAAAGCGAGAGTTAAGGTTGCCAGAAAGCATGTGGCTAATAAAACCTGAAGGAGCCAGAAAGGACATAGTTGAATCACAAAATGCATCACTAGCAGTCGTGAAACTCACGGATCGGTTATGTAATATTGTGGCCTCTCCCCTTTCCTTTCCAAAGGTCAGTTCATGGCTTCTGCTCAGCCCAGCTTGAGTCCCCAGGGCCTCTTGTTTTCACACACAGTTGGCTCCAAGTCCTTCCCTACTGCTTAGGAGGCAGGAGGCTTTGGGCAAAGGACCCAGAACTGGCTGGTGCTCAGTTGCTTCCCTTCATGTTCTTACAAAGATGCAAGAGACAACATAAGGGACTGATCGAGTTTGAAAATTGGTTAGGTGACGGGCAGAGAAGGGGAGAACTGAATGCTAATTAGAGACTTTAGACAATGTTTTTATTCCTTTATGGTTGCCTGTTGGGGTGGGATGGTTGATCAAACATGTGCAATGGGGCCGGGCGTGGTGGCTCACGCCTGTAATCCTAGCACTCTGGGAGGCC
>VBSM01002608.1:46243876-46255597 GCA_008086735.1 Cheirogaleus medius
ATCATGGTTGCCTTAGGTTTTCCATTCCCTTTTTTTTTTCTCTTAGCCCACATATCCCTTCCAACTCTGAGATAAAAGGAGCAAGAAAGCAGGAAGTCTTCCTTCCACCTGATTCTGATCACACATAACCACACAAACAGCCTATTTTAATTAGTCACTGTCCTTCGGTCTCTGTCATAGATGTTTTATTTGTGGTTTGGATACTAAGTCCTCAATAGTAGAAGTGGTGTCTCACTAACATTACTCACAGCTCTTGCCACAATGCCAGGACTTCCGGCTCACCAAGTGTGACCGTGATGTACTGGTCAGAAGCGACAGTCACACCCAGGTTCCTGCTCTTTGTCCTAAATATTGTGATGATTATTTTCATCCTGTCAGCTATTACTGGACACATGCACAAATAAATTATTAGGGCTCCTGGGAATATTGGAATTAGAATGTACCTACATGATCTCAGCTTTTGGTGGTGATGAAGCCATTTGTTTTGCATGATAAACAATAGAAGTCTGCTTATGCCTCCCAGAGACTTTTTTGGGTTCTATCTGCCAGTAAGGTGGCCCACGCAGGGAACTGCCTTCCACGGCCACTTCTCAGCCTCAGTTCTATTAGCTTTCCATCCTCCTCATTCCTCTCTTCTGCCTCCTTGCCTTCAGGCTCTCCCGCCTCTAGCTCTGTTTCTAATTCCCTGGGGAGGCAATCTAGGGTCTATCCGGTGGGAATCCAATTTCCAATTACTCTTTTTGCTCTATGAAACACCTACGATGGGTTGCTCAGATTTTAATACCTAGCGAGAGGCGTGTGCTCCATTAAGGGAGAAGGGCCATGGGATGGGGAGGGCTGCATGCCAAGACTAATCTTCCGTTCCGTGGGTGTTGGTACTCAGTCTTGGTTGACTGGGCAATTCCCATGTCGCTTTTGCTTAATGTCTGCATAATTGGGGAGAGAAGGACTTTGGTCTGTCGTTCTCCTTTTGCGACTTCCTCTTTTTGCACTTTATTTGAGATTACGAGTGAGTGTGATTTCAGATGAGAAACACTTAACAGTGAATCAGGGAGATGAAATTTCACTGAGATGTGGAACACAGGAAGAGAAAATGTGTGAAAAATCACGTTGACGGGGTTGTCTTGGTAGCTAGTAAAGCAGGGAAAGGAAATTCCCGCACAGCAGGCTTTAATAAAATTGGCAGGCTGGGATGTCGGACTGTGTGAGAACAGTGGTGAGGAATCTAGAGACGGAGAGCAAGGAAAGGAGCCATAAGGGCCTTCTTATATTGGACATTCTTTCCCCGCACCTACTTCACTCTAAATGAGTTTCCAGATGACAATCGTTTTCCTAGAATTTGTATCAACAGATTTAAGGGCATGGTTGTCCATTTTCTGACAAAGGGGTTAACCAAATATTAGGTAATATTATGGTTTGTTATTAAAGATTTCCAGTCCAAGGATAGTTTCTGAAGAGTGGACATTTATATCTGTGTATAACAAACAGTATATGGAAATTCAGATTCCTAAAGAGATAAAGCAAGGCACGGTCATTATTTCAGGAAGGGATTCACCATGTAATTCTACATCCAACACACAACACGTACACATTCTCTAAGGGCTTTAAAAATATCATTTGATTTTCTTGCAACTTTTCTGGAATTTTTATATCTAACACATAAAGCAAGGCTGTTACCAAGATAAATGCGGAAGTTCTATATCCTTGTTGCCTGGCCACCTTATCAACGATTCACCATTGACTTCTTTGTTTTATTATTTATATTCTGTCTCCACTTACCGGTTCGTAAGAGTCTTGAAAGCAGACTGTTGTCTATTTCCTTCACATATGTAACATGAGTGCTTAGAACACTTCGTGGCACAGAGTAGGTGCTAATAAACATTTACTGAATGAATAAATGAATGAATGATCTTGGGAGGTTGGGGAAAGTTTGCCTCACATGAGTAAATCACACAAGCCAAAGGTGACAGCTAGCCCAGAGCTCCTCCATGTTAACCCCCTTTACGTCAACGGCTCTCGGTTGAGTCACTGCTAGGGTTTGTGTGTGAGAAGGCAGAATGCTGCCAGCTGTGGAGACCAGGCACTGGGACAGAGAGCATCCCTAAATGCCAGAGACTGGCAGGGTGGCACTGGGAATTACTTGCCCTCAATACATGACATATTGGTGGGGAATAGCAAGTGAACATTTACCTTTTGGAAAATTACAATGAAAGCCCTCCCCACATGGAGGTTGGTGGCCTGGGAAATAGTGGCTTCCAGAGAGAGGGCCCAGCAACTTCCCCCTCTTCCGAGTGCTTTTTAATTAGTAGCTGGCTCAGAAAAGGCAAAGCAGCTAATTCTGAGGAAGACCCAAGGCTGGAATAAATACGGCTGTTCGAAGGGAAGGTCACTTTACAACAGGTGCCGTCTGTCACTCCGCGCTTCCTTCACCTCCAGGGGAGACTAGGAGCTTAGGCACAAAGAGTAGACAAAATGCCTATTTTAGCTGAAGATATCTATTAAAAGAAGGGGAGAAAAGAGCCTACACCCTGTGCCCTGCTTTGCACTTGGTTGTGGTGGAGGGGGAGGGAGGCGGTCAGCTCCTGCTGTTCTCAGTGGGCTCCCTCCGAGAGCAGCCCTTGTATTAACCACTTCACTGTTTTGTCCCCATCTCGTTATCTGTTCTTGTTAAAATCTTTATTATTCATGGATGCAAAAAAAATCCCATCATTAAACCATCATAAATATTCATAACACTTTGCAATTGTATGCATTTCATTTAGCCACTTGGCAAAACTTCTCTGAAGTACCAGAGTTTTAAGGAAATCTGGCTAATGAGACCAGAGCCCAGGAAATGCAGGGTGGCTTTTCTACTTCATGTTATTTTATTTTAACCTGAAAACCAAATGCAAAATATAAATAATAATTAAAAGAGATAAGCAGGGGAGGCGTTCCTTGCAATGAAGAGCCACACATTCCTTGGCTTTGTCTTGATTGTGCTGTTGTGTCCAGCAAAAGATAAGGGTAAGCGGTAGGACAGGAGGGGGAGTCGCAGGCGGGAATACTAATGGCGTTATCCAGGAGCCTACAAAGGCCAGCTAAACCCCCTGCGTAGGTTAACAGGGACCTCTCTTCTTACATTCTGTATAATTACTGACATCAGGTTGGAGTTGCGGTAAGCGTGGCCCTTTTCTTCTTGGACTTATTATAGCAGGCAGCCACCCCAGCTTTAGTGTCTAAGAAAGAATTATATCCATCTCTCTCTTCTTCGAATCCAGTTTACCTAAGCTGTGCACTCTTCCCAACAGTACTGAGAGCTTTTCACCAAGTAAAAGAGAACCCAGCAAACTTCCCCAGCATCCGAGTGGAATTGGAATGATGTGCTTCCCACTGCCACACCTCCCTCCCCCACATTCAGGGCACATGTATTTAAACCAGTGGGACATGTTTTGTTTTGTACTGCAAATTCTTGCCTTGCAACGTTTCTTTTCTGCCTTTCAGCGTAAGGATCCTCACCACTGAAAAGGACTTTTTAAACTGTGAGCTTGTAGAAGCAAATATTCATACCTGTAGAAGTTGCTGCCCCTTGCCTGCACTCGTTTAGGTTTCCTCCCTGCCCTTACTGACAGCGTTTATGCTTGATAATGAGTTGCTTTCCCTGCATAACAGCTAACAGGTACCGGAAAATATTGGTCACATTCAGGACTGCTCAGCAAGTTCTGATTTCCCTGCGGGTTTATGCCAAGTAGAAACAAGTTGCTACCAATTCGAGTATTTGATTGGCTGAGCATGTACATCACTTCGTTAGGAAATGTCACATGTTAATGGGAGGGCGCTCCAGGTTCCCGAGCAGAGAACCAATTAAGGAAAGTTCTCCTTGGTCCGCTCCTGTGGACTTAGAGTGGGTGCTTTTTTTTCCACTATTGATCCTTGAGCTCATTTGTGGTAGTGTTAGGCATTCGTCTCATTGTGTTGGCCCATCTCAACGACAGTCTAATGAGACTTGTGTAACTCCTCTCTTTGCTGACTGATAGGGACATCAGCAGGGAGAAGGGGCTCTTTTCACTATTCATTTTATATTTGACCCCAACAACAACAACAACAACAAAAAAGCCTAAATCTTCTAGAAAATGGTGTGTGCCATTTTTATATCATTCATTGTGTCAATTTAGATATGACCTTTGAAATACGGCACGTTTCTTCAGTACTGTAAAATATTGAAATTCAAAATCAGGTTCTAAAATTCTAGTAGTATTAATTACTCCCTCTGCGCCTCCATCGCACTTTCTTCACATCCTTCTTACCCTCTCCTATTTGTTTAATAGACTATTTTGCTTGCAAGAAGCTGTGGTTCTCACAGGGTAGGTCAAATAATGAGGGCTTATTTTAAGGATCCTATGTTAATAATGGAGTCCAAATCTCATGAAATCCTCAAAATAAAAGCCAGATAATGACCAGGCTTTCTAGTGACTGGAACTAGGAGGTGGTTCTGGGTTTAAGGAAGCAGCTCTGTGGAATTAAGCAATAGAAGTCTTACGACTTTGCTAAAAGAAATGAGACTAAGACAGCTATCTGCACAGCTCCTTTTTTGTTTATCCTCCCTCCTTCTGACTCATTCTACTTCTATTACCTTTCAAGAGGGACATACTAATTGTCCAGGGTAATTACTAAGTAACAAGTTAGGGCAGAGATGTTTCTCCCCTTGCCAAATACATAAAGGACACTGACAAGGCTGAGGGTTGCCTCTGAGTCAGTGCCCACGACTCCCTATCCAGTCAGTTGTGACCACAGATGTGACAACTTGGTATATTACCTGGCAGTTGGTAACAGCCTCCTTTCTTTCCTTAGAAGGGACTGTGGTATGACATGCTTCCATAACTGATGTGTGCATCCTCATAATGACTGGGAGGTTTACCTGGGTGCGGCCAGTCTCCTTTTAAAAATATCCATCGTGCTTAGCACAGGTTCTGGCATAGAGAAGGTGTTCCATAAATTATGGCTGAATGAATAAGTGATTTTTATATTCTTCTTTCCTGGGGCTAGTTTTG
Organism: Cheirogaleus medius; assembly: GCA_008086735.1. Classification (NCBI taxonomy): domain Eukaryota; kingdom Metazoa; phylum Chordata; class Mammalia; order Primates; family Cheirogaleidae; genus Cheirogaleus; species Cheirogaleus medius. Next base: position 46,248,904 of record VBSM01002608.1, read on the forward strand.
GGTGAAGTGAAGTAACTTACAGGCTGTGTGATTTGATCTCATTTACTTGTCAACATCAGGAAATTACAGAGGGTTCTGGATTCTAAGACATGGTGTCTTTCACTTTCCCTCTGCCCTTTTTCAGAAGATTTTTGTCCTTGCTCTAAAAGAATCAAGCCATTGTGGTAGAGTCAGCAAGTCAATACGATGTGACATGAAGGCCAAACCTTATTTTAAGATGAGAAACTTGCTGTGACTCCAGCCATTCTCTCTAATACCCCGGAGTCACTCTTACAAGAGACTATAGGATAAACCCCCACTAGCTTCCATATGAACAAGTTGTTTTAAAGAATATAAATTTGTACTCTGGTTTCAATGGGGGTTGGGGCCTATTTCTTTAGAGGAAAGGATGGAGACCTTCCCTCAGAATGAGAACATCTCCCTTTAAACCGTGTGCTCCTCAAGGCCATGGGCAGACATCAGGAGTGGTGGTGGGCAGGAAGCATAGGTCAGCTTCTCCTGTCCCTTTTCCCCCAGGAATTGCAGGCCCACTGTGTGACTATGCTTCAGTCCCTCACACAGATTTCTCAGTAGGATTTTCTCCAAATGACAACTGCACCAAGGCTGTGTGATCACAGTGGATAGCATAGACATGTAGCACCAAGTCAAGTTTGAGCTGGACAAAGGCCTATCCCTGCCTGGACTGCCTCCCATTACAGCATCATCATTTTCACTTGTTCCTGCCTGTCTATCCATAAACTCGATCAGGGAAGAGAATGGGTACAGAAGCAGAGGAAATATTGTAGTGATTGAAAAATCAATCTTCCTTTTGGAAAATCTTCCATTAAAAAAAGATATGTCAGTTCCTTTGGGGTAGGTTCTTTCCATATTTCTGGAAAGAAAAACTTTCTTGTGTTTGGGGGGATGCTTCTGGAAGGTTGTCTATACCTTCCGTGTCCTGATGACAATTACCTTTGCTTCCTTCTATTTCTCTCTTTGGCTACCTCAGAGCATTCCGGAGAGTTTTGGTCAATATCTGGGAACCTGTTTTTTTCTCCCTCCTTCCTATGAAGTTGTCAAAGTTTGGACCAGAGCAGTGTGATATGAATGTGCGTGCTGTGAACAGCTTAGCCAAGGAGCCTGGAGTCCTCAGTAGACAGAATGGGTGATAAGTCTTGTGGGCAGGATCGATGGTAAGAAGACAAAAAAAAGCAGAACGAAGAGCTGTGGACAGCCAAACAGATTTCAGCTAAAACGGATTCAGCTTGCTAATGAATCCACCAGCTAGTACTGAATTCTTGATACTCTCCTCACTTTTCAAATCAAGTTAAAAAAATTGATTCCATGCCAGTTACAAGGGGCAGAGCTGTCACTTACCAGGGAGATTAACTTGCTTTGTTGAATACTGACAGGGACCCGAGAAGGGCAGAACCCACACAGAATGCAGGACGCTCTAATTTGTGGTAACCTCAAAACCTGAACTAGGAATAAGTGGAGTGTTGTAATTTGCGCCAGCAATCCAGTCCAGACTAAGGGAAACCTAGACAGGGAATTTAAGATTCCAAACCCACCTGAATTTTTGTCATCTCTCTGGATCCTTGTGCCCATACTGGTCAGAGCTTTGAAGGTGCATCCTAATTCTCTCCTTTTTTTTTTTTTTCCTTTACAAAATGGTTTTATCGATAGCACAATAATAGCACATATTCGTGGGCTAGATCCTAGTCTTCCTGCTTAGAGTCTGCACTCTCGCACTTAGCCAGCTCAACCCATTAAGAAAGTCTGGGGCCCAAACACTGGCAGAATGACGACTCTGCCCGGCCTCTGAAAGTCAGGGAACTAACTCTGTGGGTGGAGAAGTCAGCGGAGTTGAGGGAAAAAAACCAAGGATCCAAAATGCCAAGTGATGCTCCCTGCCAGCGTAGACGGTTTCCTGTCTCCAGCTGGAGCTCTAGGAAAGTCTCCAGTGTGGTCAGATGTGAGAAGACCACAGAGCCCGGCTGGCCACCTCCCAGCATGATTTCTTTTAACCACCACATTGTTGCCCTATGGCTTTAGGTGTTACCAGACTGATGTTTCGATGTGTCAAAAGTGACCTGCAGTGTCCTTTCAAATACCACACTACTTAGCACAGGCAGTGCCAAGCAAAAAAGTGCTGTGAATACATAAAATTCGAGAAAATGTAAAAGAGTGTGACTGTGTGTCTGGGTGCAAGGGGGGCAGGGGAAACTGCTGAGAGAAGGAAGTAACAGTACAAATCATTCTTCTTTTAAATTCTTCCTAATTTTCACAAAGCAGTTTGAATAGGCACGGAAGACAGAAGACACCTTGAGAAATTGCAAAAGAAAGTTACATTTGAAAAGTTCACTTTTATGATACAACCACTGACTCACAAACAAAGTTTGGAAGTCGCCTCCTGCCCCTCTCCCAACTGTGTTGCATTCGAAACTTCCAAAGAAGGGATAAACACGTCATTTGTTATTCCTTCAGCTGGAGCTCTTAAATTCTTAGGAATGAAGAGTAACAGACTGGGGGCCTCTGTCCAAATCCTGGATCAACCTGCCGCTCGCTCTTTCCCTGGGCTACCTGAGTTAAGTAGCTTTCTTCTCTCTGTTTCTCCAGGGAAAGATGATGACAATCCTCCTTCCCAGTTAATTCTTCCCAAGCTTGTTGGAAAGAGCTGTTAAGTTTATGTTTTATTCTTTAGGCCTGTAAGATCTTGGGATGAAATACTCTCGATAAACCACAAAGCCTATTACTATTTTAAGTACCTGTATCTTCCAGGAGAAGGAACACGCTGGCTCCCCGCAGGAGAAATAAATGGAGTCAGCTTTCTGGCTGGCACACTGTCTTTAGGAAGAAGTAAAAAAAGACACAGATCGTCTTGTTCTGTCTACTGAAGAAAATGTGTCCAGATTTAGTAAAGCAGAGCAGAAATTTTAGAGGAGTTTTACTTGTTCCACACTCTGTGCTACACACATCATGGAGATTTTTTTTTTATTTTGTTTTGTTTTGTTTTTTGGTCCAAAAGAACAAGCTCTGAACACAAAACAGAGAGGACATCAGGGTGTGGATAGAATGCATCTTCTAGGATGTGTGCAGGGAGAAGCATGTTCTTTCTCTGATGTTAGTGTCTTGTTTCATGGCTGTGAAGGAAAAGAAAACGACTCTGGCCACCCGCATTTCAAATTACATGTGCGATTTGAGGGAGCACCTGGCGCTTGTGAACAAAACAGAGTGCAAAAATATTTTGTTTTATTTTCCCATTGTAATCTCTCGTCAAGATTTTTTTTTCTGTCCCTCCCTTTGTGTTCCTGTCAAGATTGACAAGCATCCGTGTGTTACCAAGTGACATGAAGTTCTTGCTTGAATAATCATGACTAAAATCCAGGGTATTTTAAAGCACGTTATTGACTCGGAGAGCCACCCACTAGATTGAATTCTTGTGAATTAGCAATGACTGACAGCAGCAGCGAGGTGCTTTTACTCCAAGCGGTCAGGGCCTCCTCTCTCCCCTCCACAGCCCCAGTGCCAGCATCTTTGTCCTGGGGCTGTTATGATGCTGGTTATGTACTAAAAAAGGTTTCTTTCATTAATGTTACAGAAACCCCCATGTTTAGGAATTAAACTCTGTACCAATAAAAAGCAGACGACAAGAAGAGGAACCGAAAGTTCTTTTTATTTGAAGTGGGTAGCACTGCCTTGTTGACCTTCCTTCAGTGTGGACACCAATGAAAGCCATTGCTGAGAGTGAGGTGGCTCAGCTTCTGGGACACTCAGAATGGAGCAAGGGGTCATTTTTAATGAAAAGTAGTGAAATCATGTTTTACTCTCAGCATGTACTGAGGCTCTTGGGAAGAGAGTGTGACAGTCTCTGATGAAAATTGTTGAAAGGGTCATTATGTTGGGATACGCTGAACATGAGGTCTTTAGTTCCTTTCTTCTCCCTGTTCTAAGTGGTGGCTACAGAAATTCTATATGAAAGGGCTTAGAAAGTGCATTCTGTTTGGAAGGGGGCGGGGGTAAGTGACTTACCTGGAAGCAGTATTTGCATAGCAAGTCTACTCTTTTTAATTAGGTACTATTTTTTATTTTTTAAAGAGTGACTTGGTTAATCATCCCCCCCAGGCTCAGAATGCCCCTCTGAGCCCACCAGCAGAATAAAGGCTGATTCTCTAAAAAAAAAAAAAAAAATCATCCCCCCCACCTGGCCCCTTAAACCAAATTGAACCATTGGAGATGCCCTTGACCAATTCCTTGGGCAATGTAATTCCCTGCCTTTTAAAAAACCTTATGCATTTATTTATCATCTCTATAAAAAAAAAGAACACACAACTGATACAAATTTACCGCTCACAGGGTCCAGCAGTTACAGCTCCATTTTAAAAATAGGACCACATATGTATTTAACCACTGAATTAGTTCACTAATATAGCAGAATATATCAAACTAAAAACTCATGGAGAATATTGGCATGATTAGTTATTTATAATGATTTTCAGAAGTATTTGTTTTCCAAAGGGACTGTGCAAAAATCATAATGCTTTTCACAGCATTTTTGCCAATGCTTTCCTGAAGGATGGTTATTATCAGCAGAATATGAAACTAATCTTTGCAAACAATCTCTAAGAAATTGTTTTGCAAACAGTTTCCAAGAAACTGTTAAAATGGTCAATGAACAATTCATCAGAATTATATTAAAATTTTTTATGACACCTAGATTATATACATTCCTGTGAGGGATTCAAATACACACATGTGTGTTTTATTCACCACATGCGTGGAAATCTAGACTCCAACATTTTCCTTATGATTCTTTTTATACGACACCTTAAGATGACTCAAGCATTCCAAATGTTTTGTTACCAAATTAAGTGTAGTTCGTGCAGCACTGCTCATCATTCCATGTCTGGGCCAGCCTACCTTCCCATCAGAGTCTGCAGCGCTATTGAGAACTACCCTCTGAGTCAAGGACTCCCAATTATTTTCAGATTACCTTAGCTCCCCATTTTGCATGTTCTGCACTTTGTCCCATTTCCCTAATATGTGTGTGTGTGTGTCTATCTAGCCTACACCTTTCATGAGACTTTGGACATCTCACAGCTCATTCTATAAAGCAGAATCTGAAATTGTCATCTTTTGATCACTTCCCCTACTTCCTTAGGGAAAGAAATGATTTCTCTGGACCAATACCCTCATAATTTGCTCCAGTGACATTCAGATGTTGTCTTAGGTTTTCTCGTTTTCACAGTCACCTTTTTAGCTACTATGAAAATTGTCTCCACGAATTTTACCACTCTCTTAAGCCTATAGTGGTTTTTGACTCACCAAGTGTTCTATTTTGTAAGAAGCTCCTTACCCTAACTCGACGATTTTGAAAGGTGATTTCTTTTAACTCAGTCTTCCTAATCTTACAATCCCAAACTTGTTTCACTCACTTTTGTTTTTTAAAAAAGTATCTCTCTCCCCTATTATTTATGCATAATATAAATGCTTGAATTTTATATTTTTCTCTATAAATCACTATGTCATGTTTACACATGATGTCTGCCTCATGTTGTAAACTTTCAAAGTACAGATTGTAAACATTAACTTTATTTTGCACAGCACTGAGCACAATGTCATGATCACTTAAATGCTTTTGATGATGATGGTGAAGATGGTAATGATAATGTAATGCTGTTCTGGTTTGAAAATGTCACATAAGTAGTCCAGTACATCTTTTTTAATTAATGTGAGTTGTTTCTCATTCTATAAAGCTGTCATTCTTCATTAGCAAAAAAGGTTACAGTAAGTTATAATTAGTGTTTAGTGCCCTGTCAAATAATTAAGTGTAATAAAAAGCTTTCAATGAGTTTAATGTTAACATGGGGTAATTAAAGCCAAGTCTTGAAATGCATTAGGTGTCTATTATGTCAGATATTTGATGCTTTTTCCCTCTACAGATGAAATTGTCAAATTGTGCTTATAGCAATGTCATCATCAAAGACAAAAATCACTCAAAGACACACATCACTCAGATGCAAAATGGGCTTTGCAGTGCCCAAGAAGGGCAGAATTTAGAAAATCAAACAAATCTCTCATACAACCATTATTTACAGACAAGGAAACTGAGTCCCAAAGATATCATGTGACTTGCCCAAGGTCACACAGTGGTAATTCTTCCTTGATAGTGAGAATTGAGGTTTGGGGCTGTACTGAAGTGATTATCATTATAACTCATTATTTCTTTCTGAAGTATAAGATGTGTGCTGGGAAAATGCTTAGTTGGTCTTTTTCTTGATGGGGGTGAAAAAACTATGTGCAAAGGAAAAGAAAATAGTTTGTGTTTAGCTCCTGTTGTATTTAACAGTTGTTTTAGGATGCAGGGCTTGTCATAGTGCCTATTTTAAGGCTCAACTACAGAGACCAGGCTGAAATCTCACCATTCTCCCATCAGAATAACTGGAATGCGCCTAGATACTTGGCCATTTCTAACTCTGCATTCTTTGAGCTTCCCAGGCCTTCTCTTGTGCAATGTTGTATTATCTTTCCTGTCCACAAAGATTTTGAAAAATCAGCAGAGTACAAGTAGCCCCTGAAATAAAGGCGTCATTCAAGGAACAAAGAAGTAGAAGGAGGGATCCAATTAAAATGATGAAAATCTTTAATTTTTATTTAGGTATACTTGTACGGACACGTGTATATACAAATACAGATCGTATGGGTTTGTTTGTGT
>VBSM01002608.1:46255697-46272425 GCA_008086735.1 Cheirogaleus medius
TTAGTTATTTGAAACTAATAAAAATGGCTGCTGCCGTTGCTAAGGCACGGGAGAAAAACAAAGTCCCTGAAAATCCACAGGTACTGTGCGACTCTTCCTTTCACAACGACACAGAGAGGGAAACAGCCCCATTTAACCTTCCTAAACTGACTGGTTTGCAACCATTCCCACGCATGATATTGATAAGACTCTTCCTGGGAAAAGATAAAACAGTCAATGAAAACAATCACAAACAGAAAACCAAACCGAACCAAAGTACAGAACCGTTATTAAATTCCCTAACCCTTTCAAACCAACATGCTGGGGGAGGAGGTGGGCGGGGACCACAGGGCTCCAACATCAGACCTTGAAAACATTGAGGACAAAATATTGATCAAAAAAGTCATGTTGTTCCAGGTCCCAAGATGATGGAGTCACAAGATTGGGTGGGCGATGACCACACATGAATCCTGTATGGAGCAGTGTCTCAGCCATTTGTGACTCTTTTCTCAGCCATGGTACACATTGGATGTTTCAAAGCCTCAATGCATGTTTTGTATCCTGAAAGTCTATTGTTCTCACTTACAAAAGACATAAGAATCAAATTAATACTTTATTATCAAACACTATATACAACAGAGGTTGCTAATAATACAGAATTTAAAGAACGCAGGTTTTTTTTTTTTTTAACGTTTTACTTTTCTTTCCTTTGCCACCCAAGAAAGTACAGTACAAAACAATAGTCTAATCTAACACGAACTGTTACCTGGTCTATTAAAGGATACACGGTATCCACTAAACAGACAGATCCTTATTTCCCTGCTTCATGTTGCAAAGCCCTTGGCAACCAGGGGCAAAGGTCGCTGGGGTTTGACTAACTGGGGCCGAGGGGCAGCTATGGCTGCCCTTCAGACTTTTGAATTGTTTTTGAAATTAAAAGCTGCTACAAAGTTGCACCGACATCCTCCTAAGCCCCCAGAGGATTGTTACACCAGCACAAAAGGCCACCAACACTTTTTAAACAAAATGAAAACGGTCTGACACCAAGCATCTTCTTGAAAACTCCATGGCGAGTGCATTAGCTATGATTACGTCACTTATAGGTAGAGAAGCATACTGTCTACTGGCGTGGATAGTCTTGCTATTTTCTTTTTACTTAATTTGCAGGGGCACAATGGTGAAGTAAAGGGGTCTAATTTCACTGTGAAAAAAAATGAAAGACAATGGCAGAGAAGGCCGTGAGTAATTATTTCATCATTCGTTAGAGACAAATGCTAGAAAAACCACAGAAGTCACCATTTCTAAAATGAAATTAGCACTGCTAATGTAGTTATGACTACCTGGACTCATTATAGGATCATTTGATTTCCTTGTGGTTATAGGACATGCAGTATTATTTTGGTTCTGACTATTGATCCGTTTTAGAAGGTATCTTCCCCCCTCCCCCCTACTCAAATCCCATGGGACCAACAAGCCTGTAACTATTAATCAAAAGAAGTATTTCTGGATATTATCAAGAGTATGGAGCATATCAATTTTTAAAGGGAAAAGGAATCAAATGCTGTGAACTTTTGTTTCAATGAAATGGTGGCTGCCTTCTGTGATAAGACTCTGCCACTCCAGAGAAGTTCCTGATGTCAGAGGGGAAACGGACTGATTGTATCTGCGAGGCTGGCGACCCCACGCACATAGTTCCACGTGAGAAAAGACTCAGCAGTCACATCCACTCGAAATGGATCAGGTAAGCCCAGATTACATTTCAACATGTGTACAACTCTCCAGGGTGCAGTACGTTTACAGCTGCCTTTCATTCACGTATTTGTCTAATGCAGAACTACTCACAATTTTAAGCAAATTCCCATTCAATGAAGTCTGAAACTCCCTATTTTTTGTACATATACATCTTAAAAAACAAATATATAAAAAATCCTTATGTTGCTGGAATGCTTTCAATTTTTCACATTTTACATGATCATCACATTTATTTTTTATTTTGAAAGGCATGGTTTCTATTGACATGTCGTGCAATAGCAAAAAAGGCTAAATTGCTTTTCCATTGGTCTGACACTTTTCCCTGTCTAGGCTTTGGATTTTAAAGTTCATGACAGCCCCACCACCAGTAGGAACCCCAGGGCTTACATTTCCTGGTAATCGACTGGACATGTCCCCTGTAGGCCATGCCAAGATTCCTTAAACAGGGTCATCCTGCTTTGATTCACCTTCTGCCCCACCCCCACAATGAAACAAGATAGCCCCCCATATTTCTAACTGTATCAAGGGATACCACTTTTTCTCACAAGTTTAAATAGGACAAGCATATATACTCACTCTCAGCATAAAGTATATCTAAATAATGTATTTTCTATTCTAGTGGATTTTTAAAAAAATATTTTGTTAAAGTCTTTGGGACTCCATCTTGTTTATCTCCCACAGATAAACACATGTTCCCCCTACGCTTCAGGCTGTGTCAGAAAGGGAAAAAATATAAAATCAATACTTGAAGATTTTTTTATTCCAAACTTTGGAATTTTATTTCCAAATTTCCCTTTAGCCCTCCCAAGTAGTGCTGACTGACTCTCCTGGTGACAGGGGTTTGCATCCGAGCCCCTGCGGTCGTGGAGTGTAGAGCAAAACGTAGGTTACTAGGGTGGGAGTCGGGGAAAGGCCACAGCACACTGGCGCTCCAGCAAAGCCAAATCACATCTCCTCTGGCCACTGAGATCCTTTCCTTGGTACACACCATCCCCCAGAGGAGCATCCAAAGCTATTCCACTACGCACTCATCAACCCTGGCTTGTCAGCCTTGGGGAAGGTCACTTTATTCATAAAAATGCCTCTTTTGAGTTTCTAAAAAAAAAAACAAAAAGTTGTAGCACCATGGTGATCTGTAGTCGAAGAAAAAAAAAATATCTGGTGTGCACTGCCCAGTCACCAAAAAAATTAGAGGCACTCACACATACACACCCCCACCGAACATATAGTTTTCTCTGTTTTCACGCTTGCTGTATGTTAGCATTCCGTACCCAACCCGCCTCCTGGAAAAAAAAAAAAAGGCTTCTTTTACAGAGTACAAGTTTTGCTGTCAAGAATGCTTTAAGACAGTCATATTAAAAAAACCCAGTGTCTCAACCTTTTAGAAGCCTGTTCATTTATACACTCCTAGAGGAAATGGTGTAATATTATATCTATTCTTAATACCTCCCCTCTGGACCTGACATGGTGACATGATGCCCCGTGCGATCATCTTACAGTTCTGAATGAGAAGGCATAAATATTGCATAGGAGAGCAGAACCCTCCCGGGCCTGGCCATCACTGGCTGTATCTGCCACTATTCTTCCTTGTCCACGTGCTGCTGACACAGTGCGCTACCGGAGGTGAGCTCTTAGAGGAGAATGCACAGGAGCTGACAAACCACTGGTGTCACTACGACAACTTGGCATTTTCATCTGGAGTCCATTTAATTTGGGAGGGGTGAGAGAAGTCAAGGGCAAGGGCCGGGGGTGGGGTGAGGGAGGCAGTAACGAGTTTAGCCCCCCGCCAGCCCCAAGTTGTTGCTTAGAATTCAGGCTGAAAGAAAAGAAAACAAAAATCTGACATCTGCCAAAACCCAATAATAAGTCCCTTCTTAGGATGAGCAGTTAGGTGGATCTCTGGTGTTCCAAGACCCTGATGTTCTCTGTGACAGGTGACGGGAGGAGACAGTGCTATAATGTCAAAAGCATCGCCAGGAGGAACAGTAGGATCGCCAAAAGGCGGCTGGGTATCCTTGGTGTTTGTGCCGCGTTCTCGCCGCGGGATGGCTCGGCTGACTCATGTACGGTGTCATCTGTTCAAATAGAAAGCACACATTCCAATGAGATTTCACATCCTTAATAACTCTCTTGCAGCAGCCTGCTGTTAACAGACCTCGCCACCCTCTGCAAAGTAGGGTAATGAACCTTGTGCCACCATTGACTTTCATGTCTGCATAATCACTCATTATTTACAGCAAACAAAGAAGAGGCAGAGAAAATTGGACTTTCTCAGCAATATTAATGCTTTCCTTAAAAATGGAGGGGAAAATCTGTGCATACACTGTAACCTTTGGCACGTGAGCTACTTTGGTTTGCTAGCAATCAAACACCCCTTGCACAAACTTGGGCTATCTGAATGTGCCTTTTAAACCTAAGATGCCACAGGAAGGCAAGTAACGTGTGCGCGGGGGGTGAGGTAAGGGGCAGTTATGTTGGCATATTAAGGGTTAACCAGAATGCGCTGCCCATTTTCCTTTTCTCAGCTGTTTCACAGGATTAGTGTTGAACGCCCGGTTGTTGGATGCCTAGATGAATTTTCAAATATAAAAAATTAAATGCCAAAACAACAGCATTTTAAATAAACTGCACATAATGCCCAGTAAACTTCAATAAATGGGTGCCCACTGGTTTGCCTACAATTAGGTATCAATTATGGTGCCATTTCCATTAGAAACCCTGTACTTCCAAGATTAAATTACTTGAACTTAACTATTTTTATTTTTATCGGGCTGAAGCTTGGCACATAAATTATCAGCATGGATGCAAATTTTCTTCTAAATAAAATGGATTAAGTGAGTTAAGCTTCTTTTATTTAGCTATAAAGTGTTCTGTGAGGCTGCCTCTGACTTTGGATAGCCTTCCTGATCTGCATGATTAACGGGCTTAACTTCAAACCGGGAACTCTGAAGCAATTAGTACCCAAAGATAGGCTGGCGGCTTGCCTACGAGCCACGCTCTGCTCCAGGGCTGCCGTCTTCTTCCCTCCACCTGGCCTAACTTGTGCTTTTAGACTAAGTGATCTCCAAATGACACGTTTTTGGGGCCAACAGCGGGCCTCTGTGCAGACTTTTATTTCAGCATCGGGGGAATTTCACGTAGGTCCTCCGCAACTGCCATCTAGGATTCGCTCAATGGTCAATCAGAGAGCATGGTAACAAGTGAGACTGGGTGGTTATTCTCAATTTCATTGACCTCAAGGGATAATCCCTAAATATCCCTAATGACCCACCTCAAACCCCTTAATGGGTTAACTGTCCATTACTGTAAAACTCATTCATATTTTCCTACCACACAACGTGTCACAGTAAGGATGCTTTTTCTTTCCTGGGTAGGGGCACGCTCCCTATTATCTGCCCTAAAGTAACAGCTTTTCAGGCTCACAGGCTGGCCCCTCCTTCAGATATGCTCATCTGGGATGTTTGTGTCCATCACATTTATTCCCAACATGAACTAAGAAGTATGTCTTCTCAGCACTGAGTCTTCTACCCTGCAGTGTTCTCATCTCGTTAGCCTGCCCTCTCGCAGAAGCTGCCGCATCCCTCTGCCATACTCGCTCCCCTTTCCTGGACCTTAGCAAACCTGCATGGAGTGGTTTTAGCCAAGGAGACTAGAATAGGATAGGAAGCAACAATGGGAAGATCAACAAACGCAGAGAAAATGTAAAGTCCTGCACAATGTAGCCAAATACTTGCAGACCCTCCTGTTTTCTCTGCTTTTATTCAGCCTTGCAAATGTATTATTAAATCTGTAGTTAACAGGAAGTTCTAGTAAAGGCCCTTAATAGCTCTGAAATTAAAATCCAAATCACTTTTCTTAAGAGCACCAATATGTTGTCAATCAAAACAATGGAGCACTTCAGGCTTAATTGTGAAAGAGTTATAAACCCTTAGGATTCTAGAGTTCATTTTGGAAAATCAGTTATATTTATACACCTGAAATTACATCAGCTAGTGGGTTCTTCTCCATCTTATTTTTACTAACATATTACCCAATCCTTCTCCTTGTATAATTTAGAAGTGTATTGCTAAAAGGTACTCCAGTAGCACTTAGGTACTCAGTGTGAGCATGAAGGGGTCTCCTCACTGTCCCCAGTCCCCACTCTGATCAGTGAGGGCTGTCCATTACTCCAGACCACTCAGCATGAGACACAGTGAACGAATCTCACAGGATAACTGAAAGGAAGGTTTTTGTTTTCATCTATATGAAGCATGAGGCTAAATGTGCCTTTCAATCTTTTATTCATAGACAATCTTTGGAATGAACCCTTCTATAAGCAACCAAGAAATATACATCATCTTGCCCCCATAGGAGAGAATCTGTCCCATCAGGGCATCACAATTCTTCTCTTCTTCCTGCAACATGCTGTTCCTCATTCAGGATTCTACAAAGCATCCTTTGATTAAAACAGGGCCTCAATGTTGGGAGATTCTATGGCCCCCAAGAGTGAAATGAGAAACTGGCTGTCATTTGGGTAAATCCGAGCAATTTCCGAATTCTAAGGAGGAATTCCTAAGCAAAATCCAATGGAAATTACACCAAATATGAAAGAATTTCTAACGCTTGTAATAGAGAACATGGATTGGAAGGAGAAAATGTTCCTCTTTAGAAGCCAAATCAAGTCCTGTCTCCTGACTGCAGGATTCCACACAATGAGGGTTTCAATGGTTAACCGAGAGAACACTAGTGATATTTTGGAGCATGTTACATGGCATATGTCTGCCCTGAGATCATCCTGCATCCCTGATGATAGGAAACTGGCAGGCAGAGTGTGCAAGCAAACAAAAAAGACAAATACATTCCAAAGACAGGTGAATTAGTACACATTGCTGGGATCATGCAGTAGAATCCCTTCAGGCTTGCTGGATTCATAAAGTCTGGGTCTACACCCAGAACTGGATTCTTTCACTCAGTGGTTCAACCCACTGGTGAAAAGCTGCAAGTCAGACTGAATTTTCTAAGGAATAAGGTGAGGTACTCAAGTTTGTTATTGTATTCATACTGCCAGGAGTTGAGGCTCGACTTTCTTTCACATTTTTAGTAAAGATGCTTACCAGCAAGCCCTTAAATATAGTTATGACTGACTCAAGAAGCTTTTCCTGCGTGTATACCTAAGATCCAGTCGTCAACACACACACACACACACACACACACTTAACTACATTCTGTCAATCTTTTGCAAACTTCCTTCAGCTATATGTCTGCAGATTTTGAGCCATTGTGAATTTTAAATGCTCAGTGAAAAAGAGCTTGCTTCCCCAAAGACAGTGAAATATGTTCATGTATGAAAGCACCTTAATACCTTGCATTTTATCATTAGTTGAATTCAAAGATAATTTTCCTAATGGTAGAACAGTCCACAGTGTGCCTCTTCATTACCAGAGACAAACATGCAATCTGTTTCTGAACAGCCTCTTACTCTCTAGATAGCAGTGGAGTTTATACCTGGAAAAAAGATCATGGGAAAGGTATGTCTACATTCTGCATATTGTGTATCAAAAAACCATAATCCTGGGTAATTTTTGTTTATAACATGCCTTCCTCTGCTGGCCATTCTACTTGTGATTTACTAACAAAGCTAAGAGAGTTCAGTCCTCTGTGAACATCTATACCTCTAGTAGTGATAAGAGAATACTACTTTGATACTAATGTTGGAACAGGAGTCAAGAGATCTGAAATATTAAACCTGGGTCTATCTAACTAGCTATGTGGTGTGGGCAAGTCTCCTTGGTCATGGAAGGGAGTGACGACTCTGTGGTCTTTAAAGGAGATCCCGTTAGACCTGCAGACTCTTCGATGTCCCAAGTCCTTGAGCTTGTGAGGAGTCTGGCACCTTGAAAAGCCATAATAATGTCTCCAGATTTCCAGGACACAATTAAAATATCTCCACATCATTCCCTACATCTTTCTAAAGTGGCTAACTGATCCCTGGGGAGCCACTAGGACCTTTGAAAGCTCATTGTCCCTGCTCTGGGTGAGATGCTTGCCTTAGAAAAATCAGAACGCTTGGGGAAAAAAACTAACTCTTCCTGTCAGTTACAACATGAAAGCTATTGTATGTTCCGAGGCACCACGTTTACCCAGGGTAAGTTTCCCTAAGGCTCACTGACTGTGTAGTCCTGGTAACAATACTCAGAGGATAAAGTGGACCTCAAAACCCTTTAATTTGCAGGACCATAAGAATGAGAAGTGCTACTACAAAAAGACAAAAATTCTCCATTTACAGAAGGGGGCTCAAACCTCTCTGTGAAGAGGAAATACTTTTATTTCCCTTAAACTTGGAGATGGTCATGGAAGACAGGTAAGGAAATCAGTGAAGATCTCAAGCAGAGAGAAAAGGACACTACACAGGAAGCAGAGCACCCAGGGGCTCGGCGGCACACTCCTCCACGAGCAGGGGATAGAGGATGACTACACCTCCCAATAATCTATTTGTATTACGTGGACAGATTGAATTTGAAACCAAATGGAGAGTTTACAGGTTGACATTACCCACAGTATGCTACAAAGTAAATGCTTCGGTGAGCGCTTTTGTGGGTTTTCTTTTTCTTCACAGTGGTGGGAAAGTTTGGGTGTGTGGAAGTCAATACTAGAAAAAATTTATTTATCCTCAAAATTTATTTTGCCTCAAGTAATCGAGGATCACATTTGGCTCGACAGGCTACTGGTCCACTTGTGGGAGCAGCAGGTGTGTAAATCTGTGGTGGCAACATGATTATACTTCTCCAGACCAATTACCACTGACGACAACAGCACAAATAATATTGAAATGAAATAAAATGAAATTCCTCAGGTCAGTTCAATGATGCATGTGAATTTCTAAAGAAAACTAAATATGTTGAATTAGTTGCTATTTTGTGTAATAGTCTTATTACTTTTATCCATAGATTTGGACATAATAAAGAAGAAAATTTTGTAAACATATACAATAGAAATATTTTCTGTCTTATATGAAAACAGATCCTTTAATATTCACAGTGATTCACCAGCATGCTCTGAGGATATGGTAAAAAGCAGTGAGATTTTTAGCATTCTGATGGATTTTTCTACATTAGGATACTGTATTAGATCAAACCCATGTCCAAAAAAGAAAAGTACTTTATCTCACATGCATTACACAAAGATATTGGAGAAATGAGGTAGAATATAAGTCATATTAGCATCGCTAGCAATGAGCAAAAGCAGAACAACTATAACATGCAAACATGCAGGGAGGAAGAAAGGAAAAAAAGTACTGAAGCATCAGAGAAATAGATGCACTTGTTAAAAGAGATTCTCTAAGCATACTAACCTGCTGGTTCTAATGAATTTTCTACTTTGTCGTTAACATCGAAAACACGATCATGAACACCTATAGTTTTCATACAGCTATCTATAACAAAAATAGAGATAACAGCCAAATATGTTAGTGAAGACACCCTTAAACTCCCGCTTCTTTCTTTTTTTCTTTCTCTCTATTTTTCCTTTTATTTATGTAGAGATTGTTTTACAATCAGTGGCATGTATTCAAATGCCAATAGTGCTCCCCGTTTGCTGTGCACGTACAACAGTCTAAGAAACAACAAGTTAGCAACTGCTGTGTACTTAAATAAAAGCATCATGAAGAATGATGAGAAAAAATATGATGAAAACTCAAACATGGATGTTGATATACAAAAAAGATACCACACAAGATTTAACAGTAAAAAAAGTTTTACCGCTGTGAACCAGACCACACGATAAAGCATGCGCAGGGAAGCCACCCTCTGAAGCTCATTCTACTGAACTTACTTGTTGGTCTCACAAAGACTTTGAGCTTTAGACAGGACCTTCTTCCATTGTCTGGGATTGCAGAAGCTGTGGGGAGGGAGGGAGAGAGAGAGAGAGAGAGAGAGAAAGAAAGAGAGAAAGAGAAAACAACAGATTACTCTTCATTTTCACATAGACAAATGGTCTATCATAAATTCCTTCCTGACCTCAACACCAGGAACCATTCCCTAATTCGTCCCAAAAGTTAAAACAAACAGGACTTTGCAGATTGATCCAACTTCTATAGAAAGGCTACTTTCATACCCCCATCTTCTCTTTGCAATACAATAAAGAATCATGCAAGAATGTGGGTAATCGGTGAAAAAAATACTTGGGATTTTTATTTCAAAGGCTCTCCCGTTTAACATGCTCTGTTATCAATTTTCTCTGAATCAAGAGGATAATGCTTGAGCCCGCCTGCTTTCACAGAGCGCCTCCTCCTCTGCTGCAGGAAAAGGGGCCCAATGGGGCCCAAGGTGAAAGTGCCGGCAAAAAACCAATAACAGATAGTTAAACGGCAGACTTAAACATGACCTATTTCTGCCGGGGAAAGCAGAGCTTTGTCTGTCTTGAAAGCTTGTCTGTCAGTGCTTTGCAGGTAATTCAATTAGAGGTTTTACTCAGAACTTGGCTCCGCATTCTCTATGAGGAGCCCGGCCACTTCCATGATGCTATTATAAGTACAATATGCTATTGAGAAAGTACTATGTTGCAATGGTACATTTATTTATTTTTTTTTAAATTTGCCACAGAGAAGGATGGAATTAATAAAGCCGGCTTACCAAAACATGACAACATGTTTCAAGTTATAAATCATTTGAGGAAGAAACTTTCTTCTCCTCTTCAAGATAATAAGACCGTAAACTTTCCCTACGTTTTGAAAGATTATCTCCCCTCAGTGCACACAGCATAATGTCTAAGGGATTTCCAAGGGTGGTTAGATCCTTAACAACCACATATGTTTACTAATGCATTCTAGAAATGACAAAAATTACAGAAATGAGCGCTGCATACTTTCCTCCCTATGTGTTTGCTTCAAGTGGTTTCTTTGTTCGGGAAAAGCAGATGACATCAATCAAAACACACATGGCTCACAATTAGCTTGGTAATACCCAAAGTGACAAAGAGAGGGCCAGCATTTGGTGTGTCTTCTCTCTCTTTTATTTTTATTTTTATTATTCCTCATGGGGAGGAACCCAGAAAATAAAAACACTTATTTTGCAGGTGGGAGGATTCCAGATGCAACCTCCAAACTAATTTTATGTGAATCTCCTTATGTACCTATTCCGGAGGAGAATTTATAAATTCAGCACCTAAATAATGTCAAGCAGTAAAGGACCTCCAGTGCTGCTATTCAACACCTGTTGAAAACTTTTTTAATTTTAAAACAAAAGTATAGAGAAAAAAATGGGTTTGGCCCTCCCCATCTCCCCTGGTCGCTCTGACAAGCAGTTAAGAAGTGCTAACAGCTGGCTTTGCTGTGGGCTTTCATTAAATCAAAGTAGGAAAAACTCCCTCTACTGACATTTACAGTAACTAGTGTGTTATTTAGGGCACAATATTTGCACTCTGTGGTTTGATCCAGGAAATGGTGTCCTTCCTGTGGACCCCAACTGCAAATGTGCATGTCACAAATATAGTACACATAGGTAACTCCCATTCATTAGAAAATCCATGGGTTCTTGAGGGAGTGTATGTCTTATTCATGAGAGGCGGTGTGAAAAAGTGCCACATGGATGTTTACATTGCTGTTCTATGGATTTCTGAGCTGAGATGAACTCACTTCAAGCCTCCTGAACTTGATTTGCCACATGCAAATAGCTGATTTTACAGACGATACTGCAGGATAAACAGGCTCAAAGCAGAATCAAATGGTTAATTGTTTTAGTGAGGAGCCTTTTGGGTTTAGCTCAGGTCTTTCAGATTTTTATTTAGGAGACATAAATCCAGGACATAAAAATCATTGTAGGGCACATGGGAATAACTGAACAACAGCAGAAGCTAAAGCCATCCAGGAAAAAACTGGAGAGTTCTCTCTCCAGCTCTCAAAGAGGGATGTTAGCTTGAGCTACTGGATAAGCTGCATTTAAAAAAACTCAAATGCATTTATACTTATGGCAAATATAAAATAAAAACCTCTCTTCCCCATCAACCTGTCCCATAACTTCTTCATCTATCACCAGAAAATGGGATTGATGCTGGTGATGTTATTTGACTACTATACTCTAATCCTTAGAAAAATTTGTGAACAAATGATATTAGCATACAATGTGATATGTGAGAACATGATACAGATTACGTTATTAAATAGGGTGGCTCACACTCTCCAGCCTGAGCTCAGGGAGTAAACTCTGAACCCTTAGAGCCAACCTGAGCGGTGCTTTATGAGGGCTGTATACTTTCGGTTCCTTATTTACCACATTGAAAAACAAAAATAAAGGCCCAAAAGATAAAAACCTTTTCCATATACTAGCAAAACTCCGTTTTTGTTTTTTTTGTTTTTGTTTTTGGTTTTTTTTTGAGACACAGTCTCACTCTGTTGCCCGGGCTAGAGTGCCATGGTGTCAGCCTCGCTCACAGCAACCTCAAACTCCTGGGCTCAAGCAATCCTTCTGCCTCAGCCTCCCAAGTAGCTGGGACTACAGGCATGCGCCACCATGCCCGGCTAATTTTTTCTATATATTTTTAGTTGGCCAATTAATTTCTATTTTCTTAGTAGAGACGGGGTCTCGCTCTTGCTCAGGCTGGTTTCGAACTCCTGACCTTGAGCGATCCTCCCGCCTCGGCCTCCCAGAGTGCTAGGATTACAGGTGTGAGCCACTGGGCCCTGCCCAAAACTCCATTTTTTATGCAATGTTTAAAAAAGTGAGAGTGTGGTTTCACTCCATATTATGTTCAAGCTTTCTTTGCCTCATGACTCTCGCCCTACATGTGTGGGGGAATGCCTTTATACCACTTAAAAATACACATGATTAATTATTAGTAATATCTGAAGATATAATTATTAGTAATATTTGTGATTAGCTTTACTAGTCACAAGTAAATAAAAGACTGAGCATTAAAAACTACAAAACAACCAAGGAACTGAAACATGTAAAATTCCCACAAGTAAACATGGAAAGAAAACCCTCTCAGGATCTATTCTGAGCAAATGATACAGCTGAGGATGGAAGTGAGGGAGGAAGATCTTAGGGCATGCCTGATTTTTGTCACAAGGTGGGTAATATTAATCCCTATCACTCTAGAGACACATCACTTTATAACGACCAACATTATCTTTACCTTAGTTAAAAGAAAATTAATATGTGAATTTTTATACATACTTAAATTATATAATTCTATAACTCCTTGTGCTCCTTTCCTCAGAAAATTAATAGTCAACATTAAAAGCTGAGAGTGAATAATTATCAAAATCCCTTACTGCAGCTTCATCCATCATTTCGAACACTTTGAAAATGTCTACTAGGCACAAGCTTCTTTATTAGATGGGGTGGATACGAAGATGTATCAAACACACTGTTCCTGCTTTTGTGTTGTGCTTATTCCAGCTGGGACATAAATATGAACTACGGTTTAGGGTCGCTGAGGATTACATGAAGAGCCAGCACAGGTTTGGGCAGAGAGTGCTCGCTTTGTTTGGGAGTGTGAGGGTGTCCCAGACATGCTTGTCAGAGGGACTTTTATCAGAGGCTTCACAGGTCCTCCAGAAGCCAACCACTAGAAACTGGAACAAAAGGCATTTCATCCCTAAATTCCCAAATTGAAACCTTAGTAACCAAAAAGAGGTTTTAACCTGCATACGAGTGAGGAAAATCTAGACCTGAATTCTTCCTATAAAGATACATGGGTTTTCTAATAGCATTTTTCAAATTAATTAAAAGGAAAAATGTCTTAAACAATTGTCACATAATCCAAGCTCACATCCCTTTACTTTCCATTTACTGCTGAAAATGTACATTTGGAGTCAGGAAGTTGGGAGTAGGGATGCAGGGACCATTAAAACAAGTACAACCTCCCATTCCATTATCTTAATAGCAACTTTATAAATCACTCCATAGAGACCCTTCCCCCTAATAAGCTGCAAAGTACCAATCAAAACCTTGCAACACATAATGAAACGTAAGCCTACAGCTCTCTGGTTCCCGGGGTTTAGAGCACCATGCTAATAAGGCCAGGAGGGCCCCTTATCTTCCCTCTGTTCCATGACCTCAGACAAGGCCCTAACTTCAGCCATTCCCTTGGTCTCCTGGGGCTCAGGTGAGTACAACTTAGCACTTTTAGCCAATGTGGTACATAAAGGGGACCATATTCAGTGCCCCCAAATAAGTACTTCCAAAAGCTGTATTTAGCATTGCAAATATATGTAATAGTCGCACCACAATGCACCACAGGTCACTCATTCAGATATAGCAAGCAAATGCTGGTATCACGCTTGAGGTAGGCAGCTTCTGACAGGGCTCCCAATGATTCTCCTTTGCTGGTCTCTGTGGAATCCCCTCCCCTCAGTGCAGGCTGAACCTAGTAACTTGATCCTTGTGAGTAGAACTCAGCAAAAGTGGTAGATGTCATATCTGTGATTATGCTACAGAAGACTACAACTTCTTCCTGCTAACTGTGTCTCTTTTGCTCATCAAGCAAGATGCCACATTGTGAGATCCCCAAGGGAGAGGCCCATGTGGCAAGAAACTCAGGGAAACTTCCAGCCAAGAGCATGCAAGGAACTGATGCCATAGTTCAAGAAGCCACAAGGAATGGAACCTGGCTGGGTGAGCTAGAAAGTGAATCCTTCTCAGCTGAGCCTAGAGATGACTGTTGCCTTGTGATAGACCCAAAGGACCCAGCTAAATTGCACCTGGATTACCGATCCACAGAAACTGTGAAATAATAAATATTGTTTTAGCCACAACATTTTGGGGTAATTTGTTAATCAAGAGCTAACTGATACAATGCTGTACACAAACAAATCTGTGCAATCAAAGGCTTCCTACGGCCGATTTCAGACTGAAGGACTGGGACACCGCAGCCGACTCTGCTAATGGACAGCCAGACCCTGGCTGCCACAGAGCTGCTCACCCCTCATTCTGCTGCCAGGCCTGAACAACTGGATCCCTTACTGGTTTACGTTTCAAGCTACCGTTACAAGTCCACTTCAAACATACCTTCAAGAGAGGTAATTATAAACTGCCATTGAAGAAACACGACAAGACATATCTATTTAAATGTTCTCACTCCAGCATTTAAAAACTGTTTTTCATTTTCCTTCCCATGCAACTTAGTTTGTTTTTGCTAATGCGGCCAACCTGTGCTGTTCCTTGCAATTAGTATGACGTCTCACTTTCACTCCAAATTGCTGGGTGCACCTAAATGAATTTTGATACGAAATGTGAACTGACATCATAAGAGAGAATGCCTTTCCTCAAATACGAGAAATAGAATATAAAGGTGAGATTTAAAAATACATGAAATGAAAGGATTTTAAAATAAGTTAAAACTTCTTATACTGGCAAAAAAAACTTCTGTTAATTATCTTTTACATGGGCCATCAAGTTAAATAAAAACACTATGAGATTTCAGGCAACTCAGAAATTCCTGATAATCAAGGTAACAAACATGCTTCTTCATGAAGGACAAAAAGTTTAGCAGGAGAAGAGTAAGACTCCCATATTTCTGTCACATTTTCAGGACCAATACTGTACTCATTAGTCAACTTTAACATTTCTGCCTAACCTTATTCAGCCTCAAATCTTAATTCCGAAAGCCAAAATCCTTTTCCTTTTCTGTGTCCCATGTCAATCTGGGTACTTTGGGAAATTTTATTTTTAAGAATAGTCAGCCGCTTTCTTCTTTTTAAAGAAATGAGTGTGTGTGGGAGCATTAAAAATGCAGTTTTCCATTATGTTTGCCACAGGCAATATTTCTCAATTTGTGCAAGTCAAAAGAAAAGATAGGCTATTAGTTGTTAGCAAGGCCCAGTTTTTTCCCCTGTAGGTTTTTCATGTGGTTCAACATACAACACAAATATATGCAAATTAGGCAGGTGAAGGCAAATTAAGTATTAGTATTACTCTCACAATGAATGCAGAAAAAAAATAAAGCTCATTTAAATACACGGGACTACTGGAAATATCTCCTAGAATTTAATGAGTCAATAAAATCCATTTTGTGTACATTGGTAGAGGGGGAAGGAACAGAAGAAGTGGTGGGAATAGAATAGAGATTAACCAAAGCCATATGGACATCTTGGAAAATGGTTACCAGATCCACAGAATAAATCTAAAAGTTAGGCCTCTTCTTAGGGAAGAATACCCCAGCAACAATTTACAACAGGCTATCTGCCTTTTTCCCACAATCCTTAATTTCCGTATTAAGACCAAAATCACTGGTTAGGATGGAATACATGTCATTATTCTACCCTTTTGAGATTTAAAAGTCACATGTTTCAACAACTAGCTCATGGCCCCAGGTTTACCAAGCTCACACATCCTCACAGCAACCTAAGGAGCCGACTGAATTTGCTAACACATTTCTTTTCTTGCAGCCCGCAGTGTCTCAAGACTTAAATCACGGTCAGGTGAAGGTCAAAGCCCCAGATGTAAAAATTGAAAAGGAGGTTCCTTAAGTGAAAGGTGGAGGCCTTGGAAAAATTAAACATATCATGTAAATATGAGCTACTTTGATATGGCTCTGGGGATGTTTCTTTTAAAAAACTAGAAAAGGAAGAGGGATGTGTTTCCCACAATATAACAAGAAGGGTAGAAAAACATACTCTACAAGGTAAAACTCGGTTTCAACACCAGGGAACTGTAACTGGGAACAAATAAAGTTCAGGGCAAAGGAGGGAAAATGAGTTTCAGCTGTGCAGGCACAGACAAAAGAGAAAAAAATGGGAAGTACCACCCATCCCACCCTTTGCTCCCCCCAGCAATCTCTCTAGCCCCTTAGGCAAAGTTCTCACTGCAAATGCTAACTTAAGTAGCATTGAAATCCAGCAGGTGAGTCTCAGCAGATCAATTACTTTTTCTTAGCAACCTTAAATAAATGGCTGAGGAAAAATTTCTTTTCACTGGTTTCTAGGAATAAATAGGGCATTATCATGCTTTTGTACACATTTATTTGAAGTATGAGCAAACTTTTACTTGCTTTTTTTTTTTTTTAGAAGCTCAGACAACA
>VBSM01002608.1:46279420-46312198 GCA_008086735.1 Cheirogaleus medius
TCGGCCTCCCAGAGTGCTAGGATTACAGGCATGAGCCACCGCGCCCGGCCGAAAGTTAGCCTTTAAAACAAGAAACCACAGGGCAGATCTTCTCTGGGCAGAAATAGACAGAAAAATTACATCTGCCAATGCATACAGGTTTTTTCCTAACTTTATTAGCAACCTGCTTTGTGAGCAATACAAATAAAATAATGAAATATATTTTCAGCCTCAAAGCATCTATGAGAGATTAAAATGGCCCAATGAAAGAACTTAGATGTCTGAAATTTCTTTTTACCA
The DNA here is from genome assembly GCA_008086735.1 of Cheirogaleus medius. Taxonomy (NCBI): domain Eukaryota; kingdom Metazoa; phylum Chordata; class Mammalia; order Primates; family Cheirogaleidae; genus Cheirogaleus; species Cheirogaleus medius. The sequence continues at coordinate 46,279,700 of VBSM01002608.1, forward strand.
GAAAGATAGATTTGCGGAAAACGCCTGGCTCACCTGTTGCAGGCAAATGTAACACTAGTTCTTTTTACTGTATTAGCCTTTTAGTTCATTCCACATTACAGTTTCACAATAATAAAATAGTTACGAGGACTGAACTCTGACCTTTTCCTTTTGCCCAAATTCCTTTCTAAGAGGCCTGGTGAGTCATGCCTACAAATGATAAAATCTCACTAACCGGGTTTGATTAACCTGATATAATGTGGTTTCCTTCCCAACCTGGGTATAACATCGCATGAGAGATAGAAGACCCCTATCCTAACTCTAGGATCCTAGCAGACCCCTATTTTAATTCAAATATTCCTTTCCACTGACTCCAGGTCTTTAGGCAAAGCTTAACTCTTTCAGCCAAATGTCAACTAAAGGATCCCTAAAATCCACCTATGACTTGTAAGCTCCTGCTTTGAGATGTCCCGCCTTTTTGGTGCCAAACCAATGTGCGCCTGCTATATATTATTGATTTATGATTTTACCTGTAATTCCTGTCCCCATGAATATATAAAACCAAATTGTAATTTGGCCACCTCAGGTGCATTTTCTCAAGACCTCTTGAGAACTTGTGCCCCAGGCCACAGTCACATATACCTTCGGCTCAGAATAAACCTCTTAGATTGAATTATTTTAGAGTTTAGATTTTTCCGTTGACAGTTAATTTATCTAAATTAAAGAAAAGTAACATTAGACTAACAAGTTTCAATTTGAAGTCCTTCGCAGCATATTGAATATACATATTCACACATAGCTTTATAGCTGTAATCCTAGATTATAAATATCCTATATTCGGTTCTATTGTGAGATTTTTCAAAGGTTATTCACATGCTTTCTAGTGCCACATTCTTTCAAATTTTAATCATGAGCTCCCTAAATAGAAGTCATTTGCATCTGTAAACATTCCCTCTCAGTAGTATTTAGCAGTATATTCTCTTTGTGTAGAGCTATTTTAAAGGGAAAATAAACCTTAATATGGAACAACAATCAAGCATGAGCATAAAAAGGAAAATTAGAGGTTTGAGAAACCCCATAACCCTTTTATGTAATTTCTGAAAAATGTTTGAAGTTTCTCAATCTTAAAATAGCCCAGAATCGTACGGTTTACTTCAGATGATGGATTATAGGAATACTACTCATATAATCCAAGTCATGAGAACATTTTCAAGAAATGAAATGAGTTTGAAATAATTTATTATTCTGAAATGAGGCCAAATAAGTACACATGGTTCAAGCTAGAAATGATAGACCATTATCACAACTAATGGCAAGTTCTCATTAGTTTAACATTTCTAAATCAATGCTGTAGTCAATAAATCTGTCGCAGAATGGTTACAAATGATTGTTTTAAGGAATTAATAACAAGACATATATTTTTATTTTAGGATTCTTTTGGCATTAATTACTCTAGAATATTATTTATTTATAATGTTTCTTTTTCTCTATTTAACTTGACCAAATACAAATTAGAAACATGAAATTATTTTTTAATTGACATGGAGCTTGGTGGGAGGGAACTTCATCACAGGATGCACAATACTAATAATATTTGTATAATAGCTATCATTTATCTACTATTTCTATGCACCAGGCACTGTGCCAGGTTTATTCAATTTAATCCTCAGTGCAGTTCTTTGAGGTAGGTATTATTATCCTCACTTTAGAGATGAGGAAACTGAGGCTTAGAGAGGATAAGGAGTTAGCTGATGTCATACATAGCTAGTATATGGCAGAATGGACACTCAATGCCAAGTCTTTCTGATGCCCAGACGATATAACCTCAGTTTACAGTATAAAGTTGACTTTTCTTCATGACTGCCCTACTTCAAATATTTTGTTTCATAATTTCCCAGAAGCTCTTAAAAGTCCTTCCAAAAAAGTCTGGGGGAGAGGTTAAAACTTGGTGGAACATGACTGTGTAATCTTAAGCATTTGCAATAGGTTTCAGCAGGAAAGAGTGGGGCTTTTGCCTGCAGGGACATGCCCTACGCATATTTCCTAATCAGGTGCATGACAGGAAAAAGCCTTTAAATATTATATTGCTATAGCTGATGTATTACTAAGTACCCATATGCACCATGGTAGGAGGAAATAGGAAACAAAATACAGTGAGCCAATGTTTCAAAAAGAAAACTGGGAAAATTGGCAGTGTCCTTAGTACATACTCCCTATAAAAAGAAGAGATTTCCCAGCCTGGCCTTGTAGTCTCTGATCTCATGGCACATCCCTTGAGATTTGGGCAGCTCTTGCCTGCTCCCACCCCTGGGGTGCCTTAGCCCTGGCCAGGAAAAGCAAACTAGCTGAAATACTGTGCCACCAGAACCAAAAGTAACACATAAAGCAGAAATTCCTCTTGTGCAACCTAACCGAGAAGCCTCTGTCTGGGGGAGAGGCCTACTGAGCCCAAACCCACCTGCCTATTGACAGATACACAGAGGCAAGGGCCTTTCCTGATGCCTCAGAAAAATAACAGGTGCAGCAGATTCACTAATTTTTGCCTTAAATTCAATAAAGATATGATTATTGATAAGGTATACAAAGGTGACTTTGTATCTTTCTATATTTTTTCTCCTTCAGTATAGATATTGGATTAATGAATGTCCCATTTTAAGAGCACATGTAACATTTTTCTGCACCATCTATTCTCCAAAAAATTATTTCCCTTAACAGACTGAATCCACAGGATCTCATCCAGCCAGAGAAACAAAGGATTCTGTTCTACTCTGGACAAATAGGCAACAGTTCACAGTGACCCTGATAGAAACTAAGTCAGATCATGTTACTTCTCTGTTGAAAACTCTCCAGGGACGTCCATCTAACTCAGACTGAAATCCCAGATCCTCACCATGGTCTACGATGACCCCCCTCCCAACTCGATCACACACATTTACATATATTTTACACACTCTGCACATATTTCCAGAGTATTCTCCCTCTGTTCAACCTGCTCCAGCCTCATGGGCCTCCTGGCTGCTCCTACAGGCACACAATCTTCGATCCTGCCTGGTTTCTGTTCCCTCTGCCTGGAAAATTGTCTTGCCAGACAAGACACATGGATTGTTTCCTCACCTCTTTTAGGTCCCTCCTCCAATGTTCACTATTAGAAAGGCCTTTCCCAACCACCCTATCTTTATATGTACTACATATAATTATATATTTTTAGATAACATATATAAACTAGCAATTCCCCTACCTTAATAGTCTCTATTCTTACTCTGCCTTATTTTTTCATCGTAGCACTTACAACCTTTGTGACATATTTCATATTTATTTATTTGCTTGTTTATCCCCTTCCCCAGCCCCATTCTCATTAGAGTGCAACTTCTATTAAAGCAGCGCCTTTGCCTATTTACTTTCCCTGTTGCATTCACAAAGTCTGAAATACTATCAGGCCAGCAGTATGCACTCTGTAAATATCTGATGAATGAATGAAGGAAGGAAAAAATAAATGAATGAAAGACAAGATCACCTCAAGGAAAATTCTCATTTGCTAACTGACCTACTATCAATGCCCACAAAATCACAAGCTTGAAGTAGAAAACGTAAAATAAAAAATCCAGTCACTGAGTAGGCACATGAGTTTTGTGCAATGTAAGTATGTTATTATGACTGCTATAAATATGAATTTTAAGTGGCTTATTTTTCAAGATAGAGTGAGGGTTTTCTTCACATTCAATTAAGATGTGCTAAACCATATTTTTAACAAAGCAAAATGACTTTAAAGTACCTTTGAATAAACTTCTACTAATAACCTGGTGACTGTTTTCAAGGAATTCCTGCAAAGGGTGAGGGCAGATGATGACACGATATCAGCCAAGCGTCAGGTCCAGGAAAGGGCTTGAGTTTTTCCGTGGTGGCCTTTATTTGGAGCAATGCTAAACAGCAGTGGCAGCCCTGACTAGCCTGGAAACGCACAAGGGAGTGACAGGGACCTCGAGGAGATTCTTATCATCAACATTAAACAATAATAAGCACTTTTGCATCCTCAGATCAACCTGAAAGCTTAAATCACTGAATGACAAAACTCAAGTTCGTGAACCTTGGGGACCATCTAGTTTAGTCTCCTCATTTTACGAGTTTAAGAGACTGGGCTTTAGCATTTTGGAGAGGCCAGGTAGCTCACCAAAGTTCATCTCACTCAGGAGAAGGATACTGAACAGGCTAATCTAGCCCAAGGACATTTATCAAAAGACAAGTGTTCACTCAAACTACCTGGGACAGAGCTAGAGTAAAGAAATCATCCCCAAAGCTCTTCTAAAATATTAAGAACCAAATTATTAGGAATTAAATGTTTAATGAATTTATATTATAGCTAGTTCTGCTAAAATTTATGAAATAGTTTAGTTGAACTTTTTATTTGCTGAACATATTCTTTAGAGTACATGTAAAATCAAAGTGTATAATACATTTACGTCCCTTTTATAGAAAAGAGTATAATTTTACTATTTTAAATAACTGTGAAAGGTTATGGCTACTGCATCTTTGCCTCTGACATAGGGTTGGTCATAGTTATGATTTATTTTTCTCAAATAGATGGTCAGAGACATAGTCTCAATTAAGATATTACTCCTGAAGGAAAATGGGAGGCACTTTACAACTCTCTGCTTTATGATTCTATTTCCAGAAAGCACAGGGGTGAAAAGTGGGAGCTGTCTGTGATACTAATTTGAAAAACTAATGAAGTTATAGAACTGTTATTTCTCATAAGTAGCTACTAGCCCCTATTTCTGCACAGTGTAATACTGTGTTTATGCATATATGACTTCGGCCAAGGCCAGCACTACCACCACGACCTGCCCTCAGCAGATGAACACACACACACACACACACACACACACACGCACACACACCCCCCATCATCAAAATCACCACCACCATCAAAATCATTACCACCATCACCATCAAAATCACCACCACTATTAAAATCACCACCACCACCATCAAAATCACCACCACCACCACCATCAAAATCATCATCACCATCAAAATCACTACCACCATCACCATCAAAATCACCACCACCATCACCATCAAAATCACCACCACCATCACCATCACCATTAAAATCACCACCACCATCAAAATCACCACCACCACCACCATCAAAATCACCATCACCATCAAAATCACCACCACCGTCACCATCAAAATCACCACCTCCACCACCATCAAAATCACCACCACCACCACCATCAAAATCACCACGACCATCACCATCAAAATCACCACCACAACCACCATCAAAATCACCACGACCATCAAAATCACCACCACTGCTGCCACCATATCTTACTGAGGAAAAAGTTTACAAAATTTTTATCTCAATTCTCAGGCATCAGGAATTTTATCCCAATCTCAAAGAAATGTCCTTCCTACTCACCCACAGCTATCTTTTAAAAAAATTTTAACTACTTTTGCCCTTTACAACCAACTTGATCCTGAAAAGAATATGTAAACTACGTTTTTAGAAATCAAATCATATTTTAACATGCTCGAGGGTGATTGAAAAAATTCCATTTTTGTGGAATGGAATGATCACTGTGCAATTTATCCTTTGTAAAATCCTAATTTTTGTATGTCATGCTTGTTTAAAATGATATAGACCTGTTCAGATTTCCTCAAGGGGATAAAACCAACATTAATTATTTCTTTCTACTCCATTTCAGTTGAAAATTTCCTCCAGAATGGAAAACAGAATTTTAAGAACACTTGGCAGCAGCTGTCTTGTCATTCTCTTTATATCTATACAGATCAACAATTCTAGAAAGCAAGAATTTCTCCTGTCAAGGCCTTGGTGGGCTCCGACCCTTGCCCAAATGTTGAGAGGGCTCTGAATCCCCTGACTCTGACATGGACAGACAATTCCATCTTTTATGCATTCTTTTTTCCCTTCCATGTGCTACTATGTCTACAACACGAAAGAAAAAGAGATACACAGTCCTTGCCCCCAGGACCTTTCATTTTAAAGAGTAAGACACAAAATTTGAAATTGCCATTGTTGTTCTGAAAGAGTAAGTGAGAGGTTTGGAGGTTCGCTATGGATGGGGTGATTACATTGACTTTGAACCAAAGGACCTAGTCCAAGGTGCTAAACTCCGTATCAAGTTTGAGCACAAAGACATTAAAAGCTTCCAAGAGGGCAGGTTCAATTAGGGCATTTGGCAATCTGGGATACATTTGTTAATCTGAAGGGAGTACCAGACAAAAAACAATCTAAAATGCATTGATTGAATACCTACACCATATTCACCCTAGGAAATGAACTCAGAAAGACAGGATTATACCTCATCTCTTATCTTTGGATTACCAGTGCTTGGGATGCTGGAAGCACCTATATATCCACATCACAGAGTAGCTTCGGAAGATATCAAGGTTTGGGGAACCTCTTGGACCCAGCAGTCAGAACCCAATCATTAAAAGCAACAAGGGGACCCCCCACCACAACATCAGGCCTGTGAGAGGTCAGAAGGGATCACAGATGAGACTCATGACAGTGCAGCCGGAACAATGTTCTCGTACAACTATGGAGGCAGCACAATGCCTTTTGTAGAACGATGAGATACCAGATGAAAAACTAGTATGTATTACTGAAAAATGCAAAACTGGCTCGTTATTTATTGCAAAAATAGTATTATCAGTGTTCAGAACCAACTTTGAAGGCATGTTAGTGAATGCTTCCCCTCCTCTAGCCCCCAGCTTAATCATTCTTGAGGTATTACTTAATATTTTCATCAAAGAATGTGAGATCGACTTGAAAATAGGTTTCAAGTAAAATTACTTGGGTAGGGTAACTAGTCTTTATAGCCAAGTAGTGAAATTGTCCATTAAAGCGGGATGAAGTTTAATAAAAATAATAAATAACATGCTATGAGTCAGAAGTGTAAAGTCTATCGCATACACAGAAAAACGGCAGACTAGGCACAGGTATATCTCAGGAAAAACAAAACCCACAGCAGACTACAAATTGAGGGTGCATCAAACTGGTCTACTTACCAGATCTAACAAAAGTTTTGGTTTCATGTGTTGGATCTATGTTTAAAATAAGACTCCAAAAAAGGGGACAAAAGTGGTTTTTTTGTTTGTTTTTTTGAGACAGAGTCTTGCTCTGTTGCTCAGGCTAGTAATGGCGTCATCATAGCCCTCTGCAGCCTCAAACTCCTGAGTTCAAGGGAACCACCTGCCTTAGCCTTCTGAGTAGCTGGGATTACAGGTGTATGCTACCATGCCTGGCTAATTTTTTGGAAGAGACAGGATCTTGCTCTTGCTCAGGCTGGTCTTGAACTCCTGCTCCTAACCTCAAGTGATCCTCCCACCTTGGCCTTCCAGAGTGCTAGGATTACAGGCATGAGTCACCGTGCCCGGCCTTGACAAAAGTTATTTTAAAAACTTAAAACAGGTCTTGTAGGAACAGCCAGAAGAATTTAAGTGGCATGATTCTCTACAAAGACACGAGTCTTTGAAGGAAGAGACAACTAGCCTGTATTTTTTTCTCATCTCAAAAGAGGACTAGATGCAAGAACATGGGTTCAACTGTACACAAAGTCTGGTTGCACTTATCAGATAGAAAGGACTGGATAATGACTGGTATTAAATGGATTTCATACTTTGTATGACCAGGAGAAGTATATACTTAGTATATTTTAAATCTGAATGGAATTTTACAAATGATCTAACCTAGTGAATGGAAACTGGGTTCCTCAAAATGCTCCATGAAAAACCAGTTCCCAGGTCTGATAAGCTTGGCGAATACTGCATATTGTACCACACTCTTTGAGAGTTACAATGTACGGTATCATATTTAAGGACCCAGAAAGTTCTGTAGGAAAAAAATAATTTTAACAGAATTTCCCAAACTTAAATTTGATTTCAGAAATTATAACATCTTAGTAATTTTCTTGTTCCTTGAAATCACCTCTGGATCCCAAATCTAGCCCACCCCCTGTCTTACATTTGAAGAAACAGACTCAGTTATATGACTGATCCTAGATCAGACAAGAGTTGGCAGAAATGTGACTTAATCCAGTCCACAAAATGTCTTATATTGTGTGGATGCCAATGAAATAAAGCCAGAAATTAAAAGATAAAGCAGGATGTTTTTCACTCTTTGTGTTAAGAGTCTTTGTTTTTTCATATTATATCCATCAAAAGAAAGGAAGGCAATTAAATGTTTAAGAAATCTTAACCGAAAAATATTAACCACGGTCTTTAATTTTTTGACCACACTGAAGCTGCAAAAGTACTAGACAAGGCCGGGCGTTGTGGCTCACGCCTGTAATCCTAGCACTTTGGGAGGCCGAAGCAGGCGGATAGCTCAAGGTCAGGAGTTCGAAACCAGCCTGAGCAAGAGTGAGACCCCCGTCTCTACTAAAAATAGAAAGAAATTAATTGGCCAACTAAAAATATATAGAAAAAATTAGCCGGGCATGGTGGCGCATGCCTGTAGTCCCAGCTACTTGGGAGGCTAAGGCAGGAGAATCGCTTGAGCCCAGGAGTTTGAGGTTGCTGTGAGCTACGTTGATGCCACAGCATTCTAGCCCAGGCAACAAAGTGAGACTCTGTCTCAAAAAAAAAAAAAAAAAAGAAAAAAAGTACTAGACAAATATAAAAGTACTAGATAAAGATAAAATATTACTGTACAACAAACTATTATAGAAATATAAATGGTAAATTGATCCCTGCCCCTTTTGGACGTAAATGATGTATCATATAGGTTTTAAACCATTCTGCATATTCTACACATTATTTGCTAATGAAATACACCCTTGTTTTGGCTAGTGGTTGTTATTGCCTTTTCAAGATCACTACCTATCTTCCTTAGTCTAAAAGACAAAGCAACAAGAAAAATCGAAGAATTCCTCTTTCCTTATTCACACAGTGTTGGGGCTGTCAATTAAGGTGCTCTTTATTCTTTCCTAAGGATTGGCATGCATGCCAATCAAATTCCTTCTCTCAGGAACTTGAAGCCTAAGTAGAGGGATCCAAGGTATGGAGAAATGTTGGAGCTGAGAAAATGGCATGGCTCTGTCTTGATGAGAACATCCACTTGTTTCTATGTTCTAGATCCCCAGCACTGTCTTGGTCCCTGTACATCCTGAGGTCTTCAGTTAAAAGAACCAATCTCTTTAGGAGGAAAAAAGTTCCTCTCTTTCTGTTTGTTAAGTTAGCTAGAGTTGATAAATATTGTTTACAAATGGAGAGCCTTAATGAATATAATATTTATCTATGGTGTACTTTGCAAATGGATGAGGCATTAGCAAATGTTCATAATTATTATAAGGATCACACATTTGGCAATGAATTATTGTAGACAGTGGACACAAAAATGAAAAGTAATATTAAAGTAATTTAGCTGTGATGGGTAAAAATATAGTTCCTAAAATAGCAAGATTACATAGACATTTTGCTCATTTTATCTACAAACGCAGCTTACCAAAATTTAAAAAATATGGATTGGGTGATATCAACCTTGGGTGGCTTATTGATTAACCTGCATGGTAGAAAGAATGATCCTATCTTGTGTCTCTAATGTATAATTTTATCAGTGAAGTGACAAACCATGCCTTTCAGTTATGCCTTGAACTGAAGTGGAATGTACAGTAAAATACAAATTTCCTCAAATGAATAGCCAAAACCATTAATCTTTATCTAAGGACCCATAATAGTTTGTTCTCAGTAGCAGGTGGGGGAGGGAGAAGAAATGTCTTCCAGAAAGCACTTTGGCAGACAATCTGGTTGATAATAAAACTTGATGAAACATCTGTGATTAATATTAATTCTAATTCTCTCTTTAATGGATAATTGTGAAAAAGATAATTTATCCCATTTCATTTAGACTACAGCTGAGTTTTGCAATTTAGAAAAAGAACATTTCTCCATGTTTCTCAGGTATGAGGCTCTATGGGGGAAAAACAGGCGTACAAAACTTGCCAATGGTAAGGTAATTTTCTACTTAGCTCTTGAAGATATTTTGTACACATTCAACTGACCACTGCAGACTTGGATGTGACCCAAAGAATTGTTCTCTGAGTGACTGGATTGATATTTCTATGTCTTTACCACCATAGAACAATCTAAATGAGCCACAGTGAACTTAATGAGCCACAGTGAAATTAATGCCTTTTGAACTGAATTAATATATTTTGGCCATATTTGATTCTGCAAAGATTGCGAGAAAAATACCCTTGTGAGTAAATGACAGTGAGCTATTCCTGACCACCAGTGTATTTCAAACTAGTTGATGATAGGAACTATTTTTGACACATGCAAATGTATAATTCAAAGTACCCATAAAAATTTATCATGGAAGCTACCATTAATTTTGACAGAAACTGGCAAAGTAACTAATTGCCTTTCAAATACCAATATTAAGAATACCATTTATTAAACTAGCACTTCAACTCATTTGAGTATGGAAAGCTTGAGTTTGGGTTGAAGTATCCTGCCCAATTTAACATATCTAATGAGTGGTGGAGTCAAGACCCAGATCATTCTCATCTCATCTATTTTTCTACGCTCAATACTTTAAAAAGGAACCTATGAAATAATAGACTTATTTTATAGGAATCAGGGCATATACTATGTCTAAAAAATGACTGCTGTCTAATCCAATATGTAAGTGGTAAATAGTCATTAAGTACATATATCACTGTCGACCTTTAATCATAACCAAATCATTGCTCCATTTAGATATACTCCTTTTCCATCAGACTCTGACATCAGGAAAAGGAAAACAAACTGACAAGCACAAAAGGTCACAGACAATAGGCACTGACTTCTTCAATGCACCTTCCAAAAACTTCATGCTATATAAATAGAGTATAACAGAAACTATTCACTATTCTTTCTTTTCTCCCCAGCCACACATTTTCCTTCTAAACTGTTGGTCCAAAATGAATATTTCTTATCACTTGAAATCTTGCCTGTTTTCTCTTTACTTTTATGTGGCTTTCTGAAACTCATCCTCATACAGCTTATCACTTTGACAAGGAATTCATTTTATAACAAAATTTTTTAAAAAATTGCACAAGAGACAGAAAAACTCGATGGTTCTTGTTTGCATCAGCAAGGTCAAATTGTATCTTATTTATGGATGAAGCAAATGAGACAGTTTGCTTGGTGAGGCAGAAGGGCAGATTTGCTATGACCACTGTGAATCAGATGACTCCCAGAATCTTAGTCTATCTTAGCCTTTATCTTAGACTGTCCTAGTCTCTCCTGAACCAGAGGGCCCTGGATTATACCAACATTCACATAACAAAGACTGTCTTTTCTCAAGACTGATGCCACTGTTGACACCCTTCCATTCAATCAGATCCTCTAGTACTGATTTCTTTCATGTCTTGAATTCAGACTCATTTACTCCCACTTTAAGCCAATGTTCCCAAAGTGTGGTACGATTACCTGTGGGAAAAACAGCTACAAAGCTTGTTGTCGATGGACCCCTACATTGCAACTTCATAAAATTGAATGAATCAGACTTTCTGGAAGTGGCTTCCAAGAATCTGCATTTTTACCTCCCTTTGCAGGTGAATCACTAAGGTTGGAATAGTGTCTTAAGGCTTGAGACCTCAATTGTACCTTGTCCCTTAAATCCTTCCAGTAGGTCTTTAACTAATCCTTCCTCCTGAAATAATCTTTTCTCTCTATGGACAGCGTTAATCTTATAATTCACTCTATTTCCCTTTTTGCTATTATTTTCATGGATATATTTTTCCACATTGGATTGTGAGCTCCTGGAGAACAAAGATTACATTGGATATTCCTATTGTCACCCTACAGTGTCTGTCACATTGGCCCGCTGGGTAACATAGCTCAGCAGGTATTGATGACTGTCTGCCTAATGAGAAAGTCACATACAATACTGAAGGGTGTTCTCCTATAGCCACTGTAGATTTTCTACAAACAATGCACAAGTACCAACGGCCTCAAGTAGAGTTTAGTAAATGAATTTTATAGCATTTTGAATATAAATATTTCAGGAATTAGTTGCAATACATTTTCTAAAATGTACTTTAATAATAAACTAACACATCATATCTAAAGGTCAGAAATTCTGCTATGTGATTAAACTAATAATCCACCAAATGTTATTGATTTTGCAATTCCACTTAATATAAATATCATAAAAGCCTATGCATAAAAATTAGAATTCTGGCCGGGCGTGGTGGCTCACCTGTGTAATCCTAGCACACTGGGAGGCCGAGGTGGGAGGATCGTTTGAGCTCAGGAGTTCAAGACCAGCCTGAGCAAGAGCGAGACCCTGTCTCTACTAAAAATAGAAACAAATTAGCTGAGCAACTAAAAGTATATAGAAAAATGTAGCTGGGCATGGTGGCACATGCCTGTAGTCCCAGCTACTCGGGAGGCTGAGGCAGAGGGATAACTTGAGACCAGGAGTTTGAGGTTGCTGTGAGCTAGGCTGATGCCACGGCACTCTAGCCCGGGCAACAGAGGGAGACTCTGTCTCAAAAAAAAAAAAAAAAAGAAAGAAAAAGAAAAAAAAAAATCAGAACTCTACACTTATGGCAAAGAAGCTGAAGGCAATATAGAAACAACAGAAACTCAAGTAAAGGGCATTAATATCTCCGAGATTAAAATAATTTCTTCATGAGTACCAGTGCTATTTATGGAATAAGCTTTTGAACATTACTTGTCATACATGGATAAGAGCTAAGAGCATAAACTTTGGAGTCAGAATATCTTTGCTCAAATCTGGACTACACCACACATGAAAAGTGTGATTTTAAACAAGTCTTTGATTTGTCTGTATTTCAGTTTTCTCATCTGTGACATGGAAAAAAAATTATAGTGCCTAATACATAGTTGCAATAAGGTATGGATGAGAGATTAGGTTATTAAATAAGAAATGTCTGATTTCAAATCAAAAGTGTAGTTCATTATATTTCAAACAAGAAGCAATACAATTAATCAAAGTATGTACCTAAACTATCGACACAGTTTTGCCATCTTAACAGTAGCTTGTTTATGGCAGCAGCAAAGAAGCCTGGAGAATGAGGAGCGATGAAATTGCGAAAGGTGTTTTCCACAGCTTTTTGAGAATTGAATATTTTTCCTTGTAAGAAGTGGTTCAAGGCCTGGAAGAAGTGGTAGTCAGTTGGTGCAAGGTCTGTGAGTATGGTGGATGATAGAGAGTTTCCAAGTCCAGTCTCTGTAGTTTCAGCAGTGTTGTTTGTGTGACATGTGGTTGAGCATTGTCTTGCAAGAGGATTGGCCTGTCTCCGTTAACCAATCTCAGCTGCTTCATCACAAGCATCCTTACCATTTTGTCCAATTAGTTGCAGTAGACATCCTCTGTAATTGATTTGACCAGGTTTTATGAAGCTGTAGTGGATAATACCAGCGCTGGACCACCCAACAGATACCATTAGCTTTTTTTGATGAATATTCAGTTTTGGACTTTGTTTCGGCACTTCCTCTTTGTCTGACCATTGTGCTGAATGCTTGTGATTGTCAAAAAGGATCCATTTTTCATCACACGTAACAATACGGTGTAGAAATGGTTCACCTTTATGTCATGACAGCAAAGAAAGGCAAACTTTGAGATGATTTCTCTTCTGATGCTACTTAATTCATGCAGTACCCATCTATCCAGCTCCTTTACCTTGCCGATTGGTTTAAAATGGTCCAACATTATTGGAATAGGAACGTCAAACCTTGCTGCTAATTCATGCATAGGTTGAGATGAATTTGCTTCCACTATAGCTTTCAGCTCGCTCATCATTATCCACCTTGGTCTCAGGTTGCCCACGTGACTCATTTTCAGGATTAAAATAATCAGAATGGAATTTCTCAAACCATCAACATACTGTGCATTCATTAGCCACATCCTTCCCAAGCACTTTGTTGATATTTCAAGCTGTTTGCACTGCATTGGTTCCATGATGGAACTCATATTCAAAAATAACACAAATTTTTACATTGGTTCCACAACAGAACTCATATTAAAAAATAACACAAATTTTTGACTTATCAATGGTTTCACAAAGATTGCTCAAAAAAATAAATTTGAAAGATAATCACAAGTCAAACTCTGCATTCAAAAGAATGAGGATGTACATCCACAATAAAAATAAAACAAGAAGTGTCAAAGTGAAATGTCAGAGATCAACTGTCAAACTTAGTACCTAAATTGGACATTTCATACTTAATAACCTAAAAAATATATATGTGTATATATGTATAAAAACATGTGGAATGGATAAGTGCTCACTACATGCTAGCTATTATTATATAACCAGCAAACACCTAGCCCTAAAACAAATGATCTCAATGTATTCATATGACAAACTCCATATCAGTTTCCCCTTAAAGAACATACTACTCCCTATTGCCCGTTATATAAATTCTAAACTCCTCAAGAACAGAATTAATGGCCCTCCATAATCTGACCTAACCTATCCCATTTTATTTTCCAAATCCAGTCAGATCCAATCCTTTCACTGATCTCTGAGTTTTTGCTGCTCTGATTCCTTATCAGGAGAGGGGAGGCAGGGGACAGAGGGAATCCACATGAGCTATGTGAAGCTTGTTCTCTGGAGGGCTGCCAGGTGGTCTTCCCGACTCTGGCAACCACCCTCATAAACCAGCATCAAGACCCCTTCTGTGTAAAATATGGGTGCTGTACATGGCTGCTGCTATTCCTGAACTTCATTCTAAATGATTTCCAAATGTTATAAATTCTCAAAGTGGTCCTCCCCTTATAGAATCTCTACTCCTCTTTCTTGTGCAACGATGTATTATAACTCCAAGTCTGTGAAAAACTGGCGGATTTTAAATAACAATAGCAGCAGCAATAGCAACAATAACCACTATAACGAATTTTGATAATTGAAACAATAATTTGCAGCTACTGCGCTGCTTAAGGCTAGATATGGTAAGGCAATCCCCTGCAGGTCATATTAACAAGATGCAATGTCGAGACATTGTTCAGAAGGCTTTGCAATATATCCACCAATGCCTACACTGTGCTATCGATTCTGTTAATGAAATTTAACCTCTGAAAAATGACTCAGGGCGCTGAAAAGACATATACTTTCAATAGTCTTGCTAATCATTAAATGTCTTCATCACAATTGACACAGGAATAATGAATGACACATTTTATTATGTCATCATGTTCTGACCCCACAAACCATTCGATAGTGTTCTACTTTGTTTTAAAACCCAGATACCTACCCAGCATGTGAATTTCAGGAATAAGTTGACATGAAACTTTCCTGTGTATTTCACACGAGCTATTTTTAGAACAAAGTCTGCCTTAAGTTCCAAGGTATAAGTAAGACTTACATAATGACTTGCCCATGGTGTTTGAAATTTATCTCATTTTAACTTCTTTTAAAATATTTATTATGAACTAAGTATATAAAGAGTCCAGGCTTAGAGTCAAACTGTATAGGTTCGACTCCGTTACTAACTACATCATCTCAGGCAAGTTACTTAACCTCTTCGAGCCTCAGTTTCTTCATCTATACAATAGGTATAATATAATACCTATATAATATAGGTATAATAATAGCACCTACCACACAGATGAGGATTCAAAGAACGAAAACAGGTATTGTGCTTGGTACAGTGCCTGACATGTAGTATGTATAATAATAAGTGATAAATCACTATAATTACGATTATCCAAACAAGTGTTAGGGGAACAGTTATTAGTCAAGGCATGAGTAAACCTTTAGCAAAAGGCTGACCACTTCATTTAAATCATTGCAGTATTCATCGCATTGTCTCAAAACTGACTGAACTGAACTGCCCCAAGGTGTATATTGCTAACAGCAAGATCTTGAAGCAGTCTATTAAAAGTAAAAAATTTGCCTATTCACATTTTTGGCCTCTAGTTTATTCTCCTTGTTTAGATTTGTCCCTTAAAAATTCCACCAAAAATAGAGCAAGAAGTTCTGAATTCAAGGTTGAGGACTCACTGAAACTGTTACAGCAAAACATATAGTGAAACTTCATCAATATGGATTTTAGTCAGAATTTGTAACAGTTTACTTCAGGAGAAAATTAACTTTAAAAAAATTCTGTAAAAAAAAAAAAAAATCAGGCAAAGCAAATTTACATTAGAAGCCTGATATTGGAAGTATAAAAAATTGGTCACGTTTAAGTTAAAAACAATATATATTCATTTTTTTAATGATTCAGAGCATGTTATTTGTTTTTAAGAATCTGCATGTAAAAGGGAATGCTAACTAAAAACTGAAACTTTGCTAACATTAATGTAGATAAAGCTAGTTGGAAACATCATACATCTCTGAAAATAGTAAAATGAAAAAATCTTATCATTCCAATTTCCAACAATAATAGGTTGGCTGGCTGTTTTCCAATTCATGATATTTTACTTTGGGGGCTCAGAATGAATTAATATTTCGTAAAGCTTTAAATTTTAAAACCAAACCTGGATGTACCATATATATTAAAGTTCTGTTCCTAATGTAGATTTTATATAATCTGACTAAAAATATTTGATGGAAAAGAAGGCTGTTGCCAAAGTCCACATATTTCCCCTATTAAAGAGAGGTAAGCTATATCCTCAGAAACCATATTTCAAGCCCACAGGATACTCGTGAACTAAAATAATGAATGATAATGCCTTGTTCTCTGCATTAATATTAAAGAAAAGAGAAAATAGAAAACTTTATAGCCACTATCAGCTCTCTGGACCATAAATCTCAAGTTTTGAGAATTGCTTCCCAAAAGGGTAGGGAGCAAGGATGAGTTGTGAGAGCTTCGGAGCCTAGAGATATTTTTTAGCGAGCCAGCAAAGCACTGACACAAATTTCTACATATCTCTGGCTGTGAAAAGTCTCATTTGTGGTGATTTATATTTCCTCATAAAGAACTCTGTAGATAATATAAGCCTGCTGTGAGGCTGTATGACAACTTTCAAACCAAGAGTTACACGACCATTCTGTGAAAATAGAACAAGAATAGATGAGTGGGAAAATCTGTAGAAATAGTATTTCTTCTGATGAAAGGCCCAAATACTGTTCTTCCAGCATGCACCATGTTCAGAGAGTCACCTTTCACTCTGTGTATATCTCATGGATAATACTGGGTCGTCTGTACTAGAAAGTATTATTTTTTTCCTGAAGATTGACTATGCATTTGGTGTGTGCATGCTTGTGTCATTTATAACAAATGACACTTAGACATCATCACACTGAAGTTTAGTTGTGTTAATAAGTTACTAAGGGAAACACAGAGAATAGCATGCTGACAACCCAAAGTCAATGAAGTATAAACACTGTTATTCCAAGTGTCACTGTCGTGTTATTTCCTTTTCTCCTGACATCTGCTCTATGTAACACCGTACATACACGCGATGCCGCAGCTCATTAAACTGTTTTCAGTTAACTCAGAAACCAAATTAGTACATTACATGTTTATAAGGCTGAGAATTACTACTTCCCTGTGAAATTATACAATTAATCAGGTGTGTTATATCTCTAGGAGATGTGGCCACTTTTGACATTTAGGGATAAAAAGAACAATCTTTAATTTGTTTCCATTTCAGCATTTAGTCTCAGTGGGGTAAAAGGAAGCAAAAGGTGACATAATTCCTTCTTCTCCCTTAGGAGGTCAGGACTCTACATGCTTCCTCAGTCTCATAATAGCATTTTGAGTTCTTAAGAGGAATAAAAATAAAAATTATTGTTTTTGAACTTCTTATCTGAGAGTCACAGCTTTTGAAAAATTCAGACAATGGGAAGGGTACTTAGGAGTCTTTGGTTCTTATGACACACACTCTGAATTTCTATCAAATCCCAATTATTCAATAGCTTTTAAGTCTCCCTTTGCAAACTTTAAAAATGGTCCAGTGTCAAAATCTATTAAGCAGTGATATTTGCTCCACTTTCCTTTTTCAAAGTCCTGGCTTTAATTTCTCTGATTCTTTTTAATGGTAGTTCAACTAGACTCATCCTCTAGTCATTTAACAAGGCATGCATTTCCTTTTAAAATTCTCACTGCGTGATCAAATAATATTGCTCAGAATTTTTAAAATAATAAAGTACTTTTTTATATCCTGGATTCCTATCAATTGCCGCCTCCGCCTCTAATTTTACTCAGACTATCTGAAATGCATTGGGTGAAGCCACAACCGGAAGGCAAGGGTGCAGGTCTGCGCTCTGGCCGCACCTAAGCTGATGCCGGGCATTCTCATTCAGAAGGGGAACAGGGCACCTGGCAACAAACAACTGTTTTCATAAGAGAAAATTACAATTAACACACAGAAATTTCCTCAAGTTCCTAAATATCCTTTCATGTTCTTTATTTAACCTTCTTTTAAGTGCCCTTTAAATCCATTGATGCTCTCCTAAAAGATGGCTAGGGACAACCTGAAACAGACATAATTCTCTAGACTCATTCTTTAAATAAGAAGATGCATTCTTGTAGGTTCACTAAAGAACTGTGGAAATATACAAAAGGAATAGAAAAATTATTTTCAGTTAGAGACCTGATATGGTACCAGAAACATTTCTAGTGTTCAAGTGGAAAAAAACTGTCCCATATTATTTTCAACATAAAACAAAACAGCCAGGCACATGGTTCATGCCTGTAATCCTAGCACTCTGGGAGGCTGAGGTTGGAGGATCGCTTGAGGTCAGGAGTTCAAGACTAGCCTGAGCAAAAGTGAGACCCCCGTCTCCACAAAAATTAGAAAACTTAGCTGGGTGTGGTGGCACACACCTATAGTCCCACTTACTCGGGAGGCTGAGGCAGCAGGATTGCTTGAGCCCAGAAGTTTGAGGTTGCAGTGAGCTATGATGATGCCATTATACTCTAGCTAGGGTGACAGAGCGAGACTGTATCCAAAAAAAAAAAAAAAAAAAAAAAAAAAAAAAAAAGAAAAGAAAAGAAAACTAACAAACTTTAAAAAAACTGAATAGGTTTGTTTATTTGTTTATTTTTACTAGATGGAGGTCTCACTCCATCTTCCATCTCCCAGGCTGGAATGCAGTGGTGTAATCATAGCTCACTGCAGTCTCGAACTCCTGGGCTCAAGTGATCCTCCCACCTGAGCCTGCTGAGTAGCTGGGACTACAGGCTTGAGCAACATCACCTGGTCAAAAAATACCTCAATAGTTTTTAGTGACTAAGATATACTCTGCATCTATATCTGGAGACTTACTATTTGACTAAAATTTGTCAATTTTCTAACACTGCCCTTCAACCCTTTTCTGTGTTAAAATAAATAATGTCTTGAACTACCATGCACTGGTCCACATACCTCAAAAACTATAGGAGAACTAGTATTTCACCACAGACCTACTGAAAATTTCAGCTCTACACCCTTTAAGTCTCAGAGAAGTTGATGCTAGAGCAAATCATACTAAAATAAGACTTCAGTAATCAAAAACATTTTTCAATAACGAAAGTAAAATGCACACACATTTTATTGAAGTAAATATTGAGTTGTTCATTTTAAGGAAGTACATTGTACTTATAGGTCACCTCCCCTGCAAGAGTAAAAGACTATGAACAGTGAAAATGATTGCCACCTGCTTTGATAATTGTGCCGTTTTGACACTCTAGTACTTCAATAAGAAAAACTCAGTAAAAAGGTGGATTGGTGTGAGCTGTCAGGACCAAAATAATTCTTAATGTAGATTGCTAAAGTAAGCCTCGGAAAAACCAGACATCAAGGGGAATGAAGACTTCCTTAGGCATATATAATCCTAGCATAATGCTCCTTAAGAATATAGGAAATGGTCTTAAAATTTAATCTTTATGCATTTATGAATTTTTTTTTAAATGAACTGAAATATCAATCTGGGCTATTCAAGTTGCCTTCACTTTTCAAAGGATGGAAAACTTTTTGGATTGAAGGTATCTTTTTAGTAGTCAACTGGTTCTTCAAAAAATATTTCATTAATTGAATCTTAGAAATAAGAAATACTGTGATAATGAACTGTGATTATTATACCCATTTTACAGATGAATAAAGTGAAGCTCCATGAGGTTAGGTGAATTGGCCAAGGTCACATAGCTATTAAGAGTATAGGAGGAGGATTCGGGCCCAAGGCTGCACTTAACCAGACTCTGTGCTTTTTTAAAAAAAAAAAAAATATCTTCTATTCTCTCCTTTGATGTAGTCTTAGCATACGATTAAAAAACATTACTAAGAAACTAGGGAACTACTGCAGAGGGTATAGTAAAATCTGTGGCCTCTAATTTATCTGCTTTTCTCAAACATTACCATATAAGAAATAAAAAAATTTAATAGTATGTTATATGGAGTTTACTAATATGACATTTATTCATTCAATAAACATTTATTGAGCAACTCTTCTCGATGTTATTTTCTAAAATTTTTCATTGAAATATACAGTTTTTCATCAGTATAATAGCTAAGTAGATTCTCCATATTATGGAGAACTTACCTGATTTTATAAACACTTCTATGAGAAACTATACTCTTAAGTTCCAAACAACTTACCTGCAAATAAGCTTTTGCAACACAACCAATTGGCAAGTGAAGAACTTTATTTACATAAGTATTCTCTAGTTTTACTGAATATTCTTATGCCTCTAAAAGGTCAGTCAATAACCATATTGTATAATTAAATGATTTCTGAAGCTGATCTTGATCATTTTAATATGATATCTCTAGGAAATTTGGTCATTTATTTTGTCAGTTTTATAAATGGTGTAGTGTGTTATTAAAATTGCCTAACGACTTAAGACAAAACTGTAAACTTTTAATTAAAATACATAAAGCAGAGAATTAGCAGTAACCACATGCATTAAAGTAGCTATATACTACAGATTTAAGAATGATGCCCAGAGTAACACAGAATGTCCCAGCTATAACTTACATGTAAAAAAACGCTAAAAGAATTCTCTGCCTTTTTAATATCATTTTCAGAAAATGACATTTGTCATCTTTATTACAGGTCTCTCTCATTAAAACTCACTAATTCCTGAATCAAGTATGTCATCATGATTCAGTTGGGATGGGGAATTTAAAAAGAATTTCTTAGAAAATGCAACTTCTCTGGCTTCTGAAGGTATCTGGGTTAAAAGGGTCAACCATCTGGGAAGATACAGTTGAAATATATTCTGGAGATGGAAAAGTATTCTTCAGAGAGCTAAAAACACAGATATGTGCTTAAAATTTATCTTTCTATTATCTGCTTTGGGGTTTCTAGAAGAGTTTACAAAGTAGTATTCTCTAAACAGTAGATGTCAAAGTGAGTGCTACTTGTTTCTAATTTTAAAAAAAATATATAGAGTGTGTTTTTCCTTTTTAAGTATATGAGACCCAAGACTTTATCTCTTCTCTTCTTTTAGTTGCTTACTTATTTAATTTCCTGTCAGATTAGCCACTTATCTGTGTAAACCTTGTTCAAGCTGCCTAACTTTGCTTTGCCTCAGTTTCTTCACCTGTAAATGGGACAAAAGTACTGTTTTGAGAATTGTAGGGTGCTCAGAATGGTGCCTGGGATAGAGTATGTGCTACGTAAACCCTAGTTACCCTTATTTATTAAACATCTACACGTGCCAAGCCATGTAATACAGAGCATAGAGCAGAAACGGCCATGAATAACCTGCCGTAAAAATATAACGTCAGGGGTAATAAATGCCTGAGGAAAAGTAAAGCGGAGTAAGCGTGTAGAGAATGATAAAGAGATTTTTATATAGGGAGGTCAGAATAGTTTCTCGGATAAAGACATTTTTGAGCACAGACCTAGAGAAAGTGAGACCAAGGGACGTGAATGCCTGGGGCAATGAGAAGCCTAAGGTAGAGGGGACATTAAAGTACCTGACATTAGGGTGCCCGGAACAGGTAAGAGGAGCGGGAAGGAGGGTGGGTGGCTGAGCAGAGAGAACAGGGCACAGGGTGGCAGGGAGACGTACAGCAATGGGGGATCTTGGCGGACAGGTTAGAGACTTGGGAATTTTGTCTTGGTGAGACAGGAAGTTGCTGGAGGGCTCTGACAGAGCGGTGACATGAGCAGGAAAAGCAGGAGCCTGTAGCACAAGTAGAGACCACCGATAATGGTGGCTTGGACAGGGTGGCAGGGAGAGAACTAGTTCAATAATTTGAATACGCTTCACCACTCTCCATTTTCCCTAAAAATTTCCCCTTAATTAGCATTTATGGAGCATCTACTAAGCAAGGTACCGGGCCGGGCCATTGTACAGATGTCATCTTATACCCTAATGCTGCAGATCCTCATTAAATAAAGTAAGATAGGGTATTAAAGCTCCAAGAGATTTCTAAAATCATCAATGACAACCACATTCTTTTATAGATGTAGAGTTTGAACTCTAGGGAGATATGATTTATCCAAGATCACAGCTAGTTCTTCCCAAGAGAAGAACTTGGGACTCAGTTTTCCTTACGTTACAAAAGGGTATATTCAAAGCAGTCTTTTATGGACTTACAAAGACAACCTATTTAAAGAATTTCCCTTTACCTCTTCTGATTTAAAAATAACAGCAAAACTTCTTTCAAAACATGTTCTCATTAGGTTAATATTTATAAGCACCATTTCTAAAGTGAGTATTTTTAAAGTTTCTAAAATGAGTATTTTTGAAGTTTCTAAAATTACTATCTCCTTTAGGAGGTCTAAATAAACAACTATTGCCTTAATCAATTGACTGGCAGTTCTGCACATCTATCACTGATAGAAATACCACCAACTTTCTGTAATTACTTTAGTATGCCAATCTGTTACCAAAATAACTTCTGTAGGTTAAAAACAGTATTTGCCCCAGGCAGGGTGCGGTGGCTCACACCTGTAATCCTAGCACTCTGGGAGGCCAACGTGTGGGAGGATTGCTTGAGCTCAGGAGTTCAAGACCAGCCTGAGCAAGAGTGAGACCTCATTTCTAGCAAAAAGAAAAAGAAAAATCAGCTGAGTGTTGTGGCACATGCCTGTAGTCCCAGTTACTCAGGAGGCTGAGGCAGGAGGATTGCTTAGAGCCCAGGAGTTGGAGGTTGCAGTGAGCTACAATGATGTCATTGCACTCTACCCGGGGTGTCAGAGTGAGACTGTCTCAACAACAACAACCACAAAAAAACAACGCAACTGAATACCCTTTCTCACAACCCCCCCCCCCAAAAAAAAACAAAAAACAAAACAGTGTATTGTCAGATTCAGGAATGGCCCCAGTTTGCCTTAGCCATAATCAGCAATTATAACAACTTAATATACTGTCTGTTCCCAAGGAAAAGAGAACGTAGCATAGAGAGAGTTATGCTTGAGACAAATAAAGAATCTAGAATTATAAGGGATGTTTTATTTTTAAAGTAAATTGGAAACTTCATACAAGATATTTTCAACTACTGCATTTTCTTAATTTTATATAACTCAAGGAAATTAAGAAAAAAAAGAAATCTTGTTGAGGATAAAGCAGAACTTGATAAGAATTCTCTAAGTAATGAGGTGACTATCCTGTTATGAAATACTTCTCTTCCCTTCCCTCAAATCTATGTTTGTATCTGATTTTTGGCACTCCAGTCTGCACTAAATGTAAGCCTGCCCTGAGTACCTTAAAGTAGGATGGCCAAAAGGCTACAGCGTTCTTTTTTCTTTTTTTTCCCTTGGAAAAGTTAAAAGAGATTTTTAAGGCTGTGAGGAGCTAAATGTACTCTCGTCCTAGCAAGAACATTTTGTAAAATTGACTGGTGGGCAGTCAAGCTTGTTCCTGAGATTGGCAATAGAGCTTCTTGTAACGTAATAAGTGTGAAAAGAGCCATTTCCCAATCATCTTGTTCATTCCACGCATATTAGGAGAGAGGAAAATTCAACTGAGGGCCAATTCTCCCCTAAGAAGCCTTTAGTTTAATTATGACCACAGTACATTAAATGTCTGTAAGACATCCATGTTAGCTCTGCAGCTCCTCGTCTCAGCAGTGAAAGCAAGGAAACCCTTTCATTACTAAAAGGACGGGGAAGGATGCTTTTGTGGGTCGAAAACATGGTTGAAAATTCAATTTAACTGAACACCAGGCCACTGTGCTTCTTCTAAATGAACATCTCTTTGCTGCTAATTTTGTGCTATTTTACCTTTCATTAAAAAAAGTAATTCAAGTTAAACTCAGCTGAACAGCAAAAAGCTCTTCATATTTTGAAGCATTTTGGAACAATTACTTTGACGGGAGCCCTTGACAGTTAAATGACTCCGTTAAATTAATGTTATAGAAGACACATAATGATTTTTAGTGAAATATTGAATTTAACTACAAATGAGGAAAAACCAGGCATAAGCACTATGGGTATATATGAATAATAACATCTTGCTTATGAACCTGAATGAATTCTCTAATTTCTAATAATTGTGTGTTAGAGTAGGAGACTAGGAGACAGGGCTGAGACAGGATGCAGGGGCTTGCAGATTGGGTGCAGGCATTGAAGTAAACAACCCTCAAGTAGAAGCTAACTAGAGGGGGTGAGACCCCCCTGAAGCTGTTCTTACCAGCTTCAACCAGCTTGTCAGCTATCTCTGTCACCTTACATGAACTTTGGCTCATTACAGTATCATTTACATTGTGGTTTTAACATTTCTCTGCCCTTGAAATCACCACGACAGTTCAGAGACAACCATATAAAGTACGAAAATGAGAGGGAACCCAATTCTAGGAATTACTACCTAAATTCTTAATAAAAGCCAACTCCTTGAATCTTTCTTTCATCAATTAGTAAAACTACAAAAAATCTAAACCACTTCCTCCCGGTGCACCTGCTCTCTTTTAAGCCTGCCTGCTCTCTCTCTCTCTCCTGAGAGTGTACCTTAGCTCTCAAAGAAAGCCGTTGCTTGCTTGGCTTATGCGGTGCATCCTGAAATTGTTTTCCCCGAAGGTCACCAAGAATGTGGAAAAACCTCCACTTGGAGGCTGGTAACACATGCAATCAACTAGTCAGCTGGTAGGTATGTTTCCCATCTTGGTGCACTCTATTCATTTTTGGTTTTTGCTTTTGTTGTTGTTTTTTAATCTAAGAAGCCAATAAGAAAATTTCAAAACGAGCATTAATTTTTTCTTACATTGGTACAGTATTTTACAGTTAGGTAATTAATGAGATGCTGTCCCACAGCTGAAGTCCTTCTCTTTCCTTTTTCTTGTTTGCTGAACGAGATTCTTTCACAAAGTAAAAAATCAGCCAAAGTCAAGAGCATGCTGCCTGGGAACGTGTGAATTCACTGGTGTGCCCGTGTTTCCTGCATCTGTGGGACTCAACATTCCTTTTCTTATTTTATGGATCGAATGTGAGATAGTATCAAGGCTTTTACATGTTTTCTCATGACTAACGACTGAAATATGTACTGAAATAATAAAACTGGTACTGTTCAATTTCCTCTTTAAATTCAATTCCAATATAAGTGAGAGTGCCGTTGTGATGGTGAAATCCAACTTATTATAAAATTCTGTTTTCTAGATAAGAGGAGCTAGAAATCCCTGTAGACTTAAACCGTGTGGGTTACGAGTGGGTAGGGACATTCAGACTGAAGAAATGAGTCGGAAAAACAGGAATGCTCTTGTTTGTCTGGCAAGCCAGGGTGAAAAGTCGATGCTAAGCATACTGAGTCGTACTACTTGGATTTCTACCCACTGTGTGCAGCTGTACTTCCTGATTCTTCCAAGCGGGTGAGGCACAACTTTCCCCATGTTCCTACTGCTCCCTGCATTTATCTTCATTCAGCAATTGTCTATTTATACTTTAATTGCCCACTTACATGTCTGCTCCCCAGGAGAAGGTAACTTCCTAAGACATTCCTAAGGGAATGTCTTTTCATCTTGCATCCCCTGACATTTCTGAGCCAAGATATGGCTGTTCGATAAATGCATTTTTGAACAAATAAATTTTTAACTTCTTCAGTTGACAAAAATACATAGGAAAGGCCAGAGAGTTTAAACATTTGATACTAGTTAAAGGAAAGTCCAGATACACAGCAAGCTGCCTAAAGTAGATATTACCTGTAACCTTGCTACTCAAAGTGTGGTCCATAGACCAGCAGCACCAGCCTCAGTGTCATCTGGGAGCTTTAAACCTACAGAATCTCAGGTCCCTCCTCAGACCCCCTAAGTCAGAATGTGCATTACAATAAGATCCCCAGATGACACTTATGTGCAGTGAAGTTGGAGAAGCATTTACCTATAATATATGATAGTATGCTGTCTGAAGAAGTGATGGTATACGTAATGGAGGTAATGGAGAAGAAAAAAGGCCATGGCATTGTGATTTATACCGAGGTCTGCTGAGAAAGTTATAGGGCTCTCTCAGGACAGTCACTCAATGCTCACAGGTGGGAAACTCACTCATGCCAGTTCCCTGGGAACTCCTTCTAGATACTTCTTCACACTTTCTCCTGTTTAAAGACACAGCTGCTCTTAATAATTGTCTTTTCTCCTTGGTGCAAAGAGAGTATTTATCATCAGCATGCTGACATTTGCAGGAGTTTTGGCTTTCTCCACTGAAAATGTGGATGATTGAAAGGATATTGCTGACACCTGAATAAGAAATCCAATGACTCCAAGCTATGTAAATTTAATTATTTCCTTTAATTTTTTTTTCAGGAGTCTTTTTTTCTTTTCCTGAGCTTTGGAGAAGTCCTGGCAATTTTCATTTAAAAGAAATACAAGTCAGCAGTGGTTCACTGAACAGGCTGACATGCAATTTCATAGGGGGAGAGGCGCTATGTCTTTAATCTAATTTGTGCTCTCAATTCCCAGCTAATGTATCTAGGGATCCTGATTTATGCATTTACAAGGAGACATCTGTAATGCAGAGTCCAGCTCTCTGCAATTCTCTGAAACATGGGTAAAAAATTAGTCTAGGTTCCTGCAGCTGTCCTATAACACGATAAATCTCTATATACTCACAGATGTAGAAATATTCTCGGCCTGGCCTGAATTCAAATCCTAGCGAAAAGGGAGTGAAGAGCTGGAATTTTTCAGAGAACTTCAGTGGTCCATTTGGAGAGTGAGGCCGGTTACATTCCCATCTCTTGAACCCTTTGGATGTGTGGTCGCAGGCACTGTAGCCATCAAAGTTCACCATGTAGAGGACATAGCGCTCAGTCTTATCTTCTGGAACGGAGTCCTCATAGTGAGGGCAGAAAACATCCAGGTAGTCATTAATACACACATCAATGTGGTAGTCACCCCTCTGGAATCTGTTGGGAAAAGAAGAAAAAGATGTGATATCTCATAGAGGAAGGGCTTCCTGCTTGGAATCAGTGGTTAAACACTTCAGTATTTCTGAGGCTGAAGGATGTAGTATAAAAAGTTCTTACTGAATGCCATTATGTTCTGAGGCATGGTTTGAAATGTTGCATTTCCAGATTGAAGCAACAAGACATTTTAATGAGGGAGTCTATTATATTTGTTTCAAAATACCCTATAAATGAAGTGCTTCACTTTTATTTTAAGTATTATGTTAAATATCACTCTTTCAAAATGAGGCAGTTTATGGAAGTATTAATTTGCTGTTTTCCTTTTTTTCTTTCCTTCTTAAAATGATATATATTGAAACAAACTTTTTATATTTCTATAATAGTTTCACTTAATAAATGTTTTTGCATAAATGAATTAGTAAATTAAAGAACAAATAAATGAATGAATTGTTTTTGTTATAATTGAGGCCATTTCCAACTTTCTATGCATAAGTGGAGAATTTGGGAGAATTAAAATCATGAAATTTAAGTTAGAAAGGAAATTCCTAGGACAACAGTTCCATTTTAGGGAAAAATAAAAAGGCATAAAGATGAAACAGTGAGTGCTTGAGCTAGACCTAGACTGGAAACCCAGGTTAGTGTCTTTAGCAAAAACATAGCAAGCACCATGTCAAATTCATCCTGAAATAGTTACGAATGAACACACGCACATGCACACACACACGCTACTGCAAACACTACACTGTCTGCTTCACTTTTTATCTCATAAAAGTTTTGCTTATCTGTTTTAACTAATATGTCCTTCCCCATTAGTTGAACAGTATTACCCAGACCACAGTGGTGTGAAACAAAAATTGTTATGGATACAACTTTCTCACTCTAAAATCATGGTGAAAAGCCTAGAAAACTCCTTTGTTTTTAGCTAGTGAGGAAATTTTTCTCTGAGCCCTTAGAAGTTTCATCATAAAACTGTGTTACTGCTGAAATACAGTGCTCATAAAGCCATATAATCCCCGAGTTGGACAGTCTCAGTGTGAACACTTCCTGGTGATGGTGAGCCAGTCTATTCCATTTTTGGACATCTCTAAATGTTAGAAAGTTTCTTCCTACATTGAGCATAAATCTGCTTCTGTGTAATTTCTACCCAGTGATCCTACGTCTGCTGCCTGGAATTATGAAGAGCAAATCCAATTCCTCTTCTACAAGGTAGTCCATAAAACATTTGGAGATGTCAGCTGTTTCTCTCTATCCTCTAGTCTCCAGACATGAAAATCCTGATTCCTTTGATTATTTCTAGTATAGTTCCCAGGCCCAACATCATTCTAGCCTCTTGACCCTCCTCACATCCTCCAGTTTCCCACTGTGTTCTTCAAATGCAGCACGCAAGTATAACAAAGACCTCTAACAGCTTGTGACCCATGTTCACCCTGGTACAAATACACTACCTTCTTCTCTGGATGCTAAATATTCATTGACAAACCTGAGATTCCCTCCTGAGAGACAATATTGGGAAAAAGTGGAAGTGCCACTCATCTTGAGCACGTAGACCTAGATTGAAGGTCCGGATCTGCTGCTGTTGCAGTGGGAGAGTCGTAAATCATCCTGAGCCTCAGTTTCCTCATAGGTAAGTTGGAATAATAATGAGAACCTGTCTTGCTAGCTTCAAATGGATGCTGCAAGCTTTGGATGAGGAAATGTATGAAAAGCACCATAGGAATGTAAAGCACTATTACTGTCAGCAGGATACAGTAAGATATATTAAATTAAATAAATAATGAAATATTAATTTTAAAAGAATAGCAGTAAGAACATTCCATGGATGTAAAAATATTTATGTTTCCCTTTGTAAAAATTTGAGAAGAAAGGAAATCATACAAAAATCTTAAATTCTGTCCACTAATACCAAATGATCCATAGAAACTCCATTAACCCGTGCTTTTGAAAAGCAGCATGCTGATTTATACAAGAGAAATAAGGAAAGAGTATCAGAATATTCACTTTTCAGTGAGAGGATCCCAAAATACATAACCACTTTTTTAAAAACAAAAAACACTTGGAGGTATTTATATTTACAATGATCACCGGTTTACTTTTTCTTCATTACTGGCAGACAACGATTTGTCAAGATGCAAGGAAAGCCTGTGTTGCTTTTAAAAGATTTTTGAACATCAAGGTAACATCACTGCCAAAGTACAAAGAAAAGACACTGCAATGTTCAGATAAAAGGGTGCTGGGATATGAATCATCAGCACTCAGAGTAGCCTGACAGTTTTGGATAAGAGCCAGACAAGAACTGCAGCAGAAGGCAATGCCCAGATGCACTTTATATTATTATATTATTATTATAGATTTTGAAGAGATTCAAGGGGGAAGTTTTTTCTTTCCCTAAGTGTCACTCATTTTAGTTTCTACTAGCATTTGGCACTGCGCAAAAGTGAAAATAAAATTAAAACTGCCATTGTTCAGACCCATTCTGTTATTCCTTCATTCTACAATTCTTTATTCCACAAATTTTAAAAAGTCACAGTTTTTTGATGCGTCAAATTTAGCTCCCCATTTCTAACTTTTATCCCTGTCAATTTAGCTAAAATTTTAATAAAGCAAATTGTGGGATTGAAGATCCATTCAACATTGTGTGTGGACCTATTATCCCATCTGGTGACATTTTACTTTATATGGAGTATTAAGTGAATTACTGTGGTGCTTATGTTAAACACGTTACTGCCCCAGAATTAGTATTTCTACTCTCCTATTCATTGGACAAAGAAAAGATGATGATTCGCCATAGAATCAATTTTCACTTTTGTTTCAATCTTTAATTTACATAAATTAGTTTTCTAATGTAAGTTTAAATTTATATGTAAATTTAAATGTACATTTCAAAGAGTGGACAATATAAACATAAAAACAATGACAAATTGGAACTCATAAAAAGCACCTGTATAAAGACCCAAGTGCAATCCAAAGAAAATTTTACAGTTAGATATTCTAATATGATACCAAATCATGCTCTCTGGGTACAAAGTAGCACTGAACCATTCTTTTCTGGCCATACTGTAAATTAGTGCATAAGCATGGATAATAACTGAGTGCTTATTATGTTACATTCATTATCTCAATTTCTGCTGCAATCCCACAGAATAGACACTACATATTAGTATACTTACTTAAAGATGAGGAAACTGAGATTGAGAAGTCAAGCAATGTGCCCAAGGTTATACAACTAGTAAAAGGTGGAGGCAGAATCCAAACCCAAACATTTTGACCTCAGGACTTGAGGTTCTTCACCATTCTGTTTTGTGAGTCCTTAAACTGCTAAATTCCTTAGGTCAGCTCTGTATTCCCCCAGAGGGAACCATTTCATTCTTGATAGGGTTTCAGTTCTGTCCTTCATTCACTGATGTAACAAACATTTACTGCACCCAGAATCTGCTATGTGCTTTACATATGTTATCATATGAAATCCTCAAAACACCTCTGTGGGGCAGTTCTAATTAGTTTCACTTTACCAATGAGAAAAAGACATTCAGAGAAAGTGATATAATCTTAGTTTAATTTTTCATAGCAATTAACTAGCAGAGATAAGATCTAAACCCAAGTCTTATGTGGTTCTGAAGTATATTGTCTTCCTAACCACAACGGCTCCAAAGGTTCATCAGTTGTAGTAATTTCCCTCTTCTAAAGAGTTTGAGTACTATCAAGTTACCTTATATGTACACTGATCTTCTAGCAGAGCCTTGCAGCAAGGTGTCCCAGCCCTTCCCTCTTCCCTACTAGGTTGGTCCCAAACTCCTAAACTTCCAGCTGAAGGGTGTGTCAACATTTAGAATAAGCCTCAGATTGCAAGGTTAGCTCCTGACTCATGCACGTCATTCCAGACTTTCACAGAATAAAGTGCTGTTAGGCTCAGCAGCCATTCACATAAAGGGATCTTTTCTCCATCAGGAAACAGCTTTCATGAGCTTTAGCGCATATTAAAAGAGGAAATTGACATCGCAGAAGAATGATTCTGCATGCCAATATTTACAAATGTCACGGGTAACACGGCCACTGCTTCAACATTTTTGTAAATTTCTTGAAAATTTTCTTATAAATGTCTTCTCTTTACTCTTATCCTTAGTTCCATCCATTGTATCTGCAGTTCTATACTTCTCTCTGAGATCACCACATAATTTTAACTATAAGAATATCTGGCTGCACACCAACAAGCCAGCAATAATTACAACACAGTCTCTACTAAGTTATCGCAGTGGTTTACAATGTAAAAGCATGCACATTTACCACACTTACAAAAGTGATTGTGTTTGAGTAAAACAATTACTGCCCTGACTGTTCTCACAATCCAAAAGTCTCAAGAGCCAGGAAATCTTGCATGCATAGAAAGATGGCCCCTGTTCCCCAGTGGGTTGCATGGCTGCTTAAGTCAATGTTCTATAACATATACAGTTGACCTTTGAACAACACAGGTTTGAATTTTGTGGCCTCATTTATACATGGATTTTATTCTGCCTCTGCTACTTCTAAGACAGCAAGACCGACCCCTCCCTCTTCTTCCTCATCAGCCTACTCAATGTAAAGACGATGAGGATGAATACTTTTATGATGATCCACTTCCACGTAGTGAACAGTAAATATATTTTATCTTCTGTATGATTTTTGAATAGCATTTTCATTTCTCTAGCTTACTTTATTGTAAGAATACAGTATATAGTACATATAACATACAAAATATGTGTCAATCAACTATTTACAATATTGGTAAAGCTTCTGTGGTCAACAGTAGTTAAGTTTGGGGCAGTCAAAAGTTATAGGTGGATTTTTGACTGTGGAGGTGGGTCAGCAACCCTAAGCCCCATGCTGCTCAAGGGTCAACTGTAACAGTAACTACACTCTGTTATGGCAAGAATACATTTTATACATTAACCAAACTTTGGCAGTGGACTAGTTCAGAATCAATGTCATGCACATTACAAAAGGGTTATTTTAGTTAATTAAGAAGAATAAAATTTAGTAAGACAACTAGTTCTTTGTAATCATCTCAAACACCAAAAATGAGTTATGCACTTCATGGTAGTTCCTGATGAACCAGGGGCCACCTGGAGGGCTGGGTAAAAGCACATTTCAGGGGCTTTTGATAACAAAAGTAACAACTGAAGCAGGGATTAGAGCTGAAAACTGTGCCTCTATATGCAGACAAGCTGCTAAATACAATTTTGATTACCTATTTAAAACCTCTGTTAATCTCTCTCCCTTTGGTTAATCTATCTGGAGGAAGTGAATCATGATCTGAGTCTCAAATTCAAATGAAATAATGACAAAAGAGGT
>VBSM01002608.1:46312298-46391995 GCA_008086735.1 Cheirogaleus medius
GGGGGGGGGGCAAGTCGAAGGGGCACAGGAGCTGAGCCCTGGGTTTCAGGCTGGGGAGGAACAGCGTCATAATCCTCCTTCTCTGAGTTCTTCTTTAGCTACTTTCCCCTGCCGTGTTCCTCTCCTTTCACTCCATCCTCATTTGCTAAAGCCAAAATGCATTTCATTTTAGGAGCTGGAAAAGGAAGGGTATGGTGCATATTTAAAACGTTCTAAATTGGCCTTTAGCATATGTTGCTGGCACAGCAGAGAGCCTGCTTCCAGGGAAATATGTACTGAGGTGTTTTATCAAGCAGCTCGTGAGTGAAGATTCTTCCTTCCATAAATATAGAAACAGCATACTGAAAGGAGACTGTGTTATTAGAGGTTAGGAAGCTGTGAGACACTTTTATCCCTCTTCACGTAATGTTTTAAAGAATTCAATAATGCAAACGTTATTTCCCACGAACTGGATAGTTGATTATTACATTTTCAATATATTTTAATCTGTCAAAGAGGTGATTGTTTTAATACTCCTATTTCAACAGAACTCCAGTGTCACTTCTTTAATTGCAAGCCAACCTCATGTATTCCTTCTGATATCGAAATGTAAAAGAAGGATATGATTTATGGGCAGAGATTCAGCAAATTTATCAGCTTAGGGTTCCTCCGAAATTTTAAACTAAATCTAGAGTGAATGTATCTTGGGAGCACCGTCTTTCAAATTCTACTATTACTGATTTAAAGGCTAATTTCCGAGTAAGATGTCTCTTTTTAATCAGGAGAATTTCTCGTTTGTTCCCAAAGGGCCCAATGGGGCCTGCAACAGACATGGATGTAGTTTATAAATATGTTTTTGTGAGGAGATGGGCAGGACGGAGTCTCTGTTGCATAACACCATTCTTCTTGCCTCCTTCTGTTATGCCTTTCAGCCCAGAATGCAAGCCTTATGGCTTCCCCATTCTAAATTCAAAGATGCTCTTTTTTTGTTTTCCTGCAGAGGTTAAAGCGTGAAATACAAACAGCAAATCAAACTTGGGGTAGATAAATAATATGAGCATCCCTGAGGGCTGAACAAATATTTGTTTTGCTAATTTTAAACTTTTCTTCTCTCTCATGGGCTGAAACATGTCTTTTAGATGTATTGGTAATTGACCTTCGTTTTCAGCTCTGAGAGAATCGGAGTCATGGGCAGTTTCGCCATTACCAGGCCAGTTGTTAAGGCTGAGTAAGATATCTCATGACGACTGAAATGCGTAATTTCAGGCAGTCCGATCCAGCTCCTCCAGGTTCTGGAACATACCAATAACAATATTCCAGAGAAGCAAAGACTTACAAGTTAAAAAAAATTCTCAAGGATGAATTTCAGAGATGTTTTCTACTTATTCTTTTGCAGCAGAAATGCAGTATGCTACAACACAAACATTTTCATCCAATGAGACATAAGATACTGACAAAATATTTGGAACCCAGAGTTGGCGTTCTGTTTATCCATTAATGAAAGTTCCAACAGAATTCTTGCACATGCATGTTTTGGTAATTATAAATTCTGCAGCATTAGAGCTTTGCCTTGAATTCAGTAACTTGGTGATGGTAAAAAGACATCATTTTCTTAGCTAGATATTTAGAATTCATCAGTGGTTTAGTATATTAACTTGACACTTTTTTGCCTCCTGTGTGTGTGTGTTTGTGTGTGTTTATGAGTGTGTACTTTAAAAGCAAGTGGTTTAAAAATCCCACAATTAACATTAATTAACCATATCAAATAGACTGATAAGAATCTCAAGCAGGCCAGGGATGGTGGCTCATGCCTACAATCCTAGCAGGTTGGGAGGCTGTGGCAGGAGGATTGCTTGAGGCCAGTAGTTTGAGACCAGCCTGAACAACAGTGAGACCCTGTCTCTACAAAAAAATAGAAAACTTAGCCAGGCATGGTGGCACGTGCCTGTAGCCCCAGATACTTGGGAGGCTGGGGCAGGAAGATCACTTGAGCCCAGGAGTTTGAGCTTGCAGTGAGCTATGATGACACCACATTGAAAAAAAAAAAAAAGAAAAGAAAAGAAGAAGAAGAAAAGAAAAGAATCTCCAACAGCTTTTGCTTGTTGCTTTCCTTTCTAGTGCATGTCATGTCAGTCTGAATGACTTTTTAAAATTATCTCCCAGGAGTAGCACCTGTTTGAAATACAGGACCCACAAAATGTTCTTTCCTCCAATGTTTTCACTCATTTGGAGTTTGTCTTATTAGCTTGACAGAGGAGCTCCAAAGGAAACAAAGCATTAAATTGGCAGAGCCTAAACAAGACTTTCCTTCAGGAAGGGCCTGGAAGCTTTGGGTGACAGTCTAATTGCTTCTAAGCCCCCAAAGAGGCCTCGGGCATGGAGTAAGAGTGTGTCAACGTCA
This sequence comes from Cheirogaleus medius, assembly GCA_008086735.1. NCBI lineage: Eukaryota > Metazoa > Chordata > Mammalia > Primates > Cheirogaleidae > Cheirogaleus > Cheirogaleus medius. The sequence continues at coordinate 46,314,679 of VBSM01002608.1, forward strand.
ACAGGCCAAGTCAGCCAAAGAATTAACCAGGCAGAGTTCTAAAGACCCAACACATCACAGATCACTTTAAATGGTTTTCAAAAGGGGATTAAAAAAACAATATGAAGAATTAACATCTGGCAATCAGTATAGTCCTAATAGAGATCACTCCCACAATGCAAAACAGGCTGTTTCCCCACCCCTGCTGGCCAGGGGCTTCCTGGCAAAGCTGCACTTCACACCCTAACTTATCTCCAGAGTCTCACATCCCATCAACAGGGACCAGGGCACCTGCCACATCCACACAGACTCAGCAAAAGGAGAGGCAGAAAATTACAAAACTGGTTATCCAGCCACTACCTTAGGACAACAGGATTAAATAAAACAATTCTGTTCAGAGGATGTGGCAGTTAATTAAACAAACAAACCACCTACCAAACTGCTACCTTCCATGTAGTCCTTTTTGTACCTTAGTGGGATAGAGTTACCCAGCAGAATTTCAGGCTATTCAAAGTGTCATAAATAAAACAATAACCAAAGAGTAATAATAAATCTCCTTTCTATTGCCCAACTCAAAGAGGGATTTTTGAAAAATAATGATTTAATAATTCTTTAGTACTCAGGGTGTGAACAGTGAAATAAACCTTTGTTTTAGGGGTTGACGATAGCTTATCAGAATCATTACCATCCAAGCCTGAAATCTGGCCCTGACTTTTCAAAAAATTAGGACATTAGAGGCCTCTATGGCATGGAATTAATCTGTTAATTTACTGTTAAACAAATAAACAACAAACTGGAAGAAAGGAAAATACATACTTATGGTTTTCTTTTATGTTTGATATTCATAAGACAAGGAGAAGCATATATCTGGTAATGTTAGGGCATGATAATAACAACAACAATAAAAATAATGTTTCATACAAAGCTTAAGATTGTAAAGCAGACACTGTTCCTGTTTCTATGTAAGCTGGCATGTGAGAACTAATTATGTTTATTTGGCCAGTCAGGAACTTGTAAGCAGCTGGTTACAAATGTGGGACCAATAATGAGGCTAATAAGAGGAAAGAAATCTGAAGTCGTGAGAAATTGGGTGTGGTTACAGTCCACCTATTACGTGGGACTGTGCTGAAAGACAATCACATAATTATTATTATAATATTTTTACATAGACCACTTTTTTATGTATAGCTCTCCTTGAAGACAGTGTTGCTGTTTACTTGTGTCTATATGCCCAATGCTTAGCACGGTACCTGCACATAGTAGTGACTAGACAGACGTCCAAAGAAGGGGAATTGTAGCCGAAGGATGTTAGATGCAATGCTTAAAAACAGGAAAACTGTGTAAAGGGTCCATTAATCTCTTCCTGTGTTCTGGGTCCCATTATCAAATTTTGAGAGGAGCTAAATAATATTGTAAACAAAGGTCAAGATCAGGAAACAAAATAATGGAAGGCTGCAAAAAGGAAAATGATAATCAGGACTGTCGTTCAAGCAATGCTAGAAAATTATGCCTAGCCAAGTAGACAACTTAAGCACCTAAGGCAGAATGAAAGTTTCTCTCTTGTCATTAAGTCTTCTATTCAATTACCATTTATCGGGGTAATTAAACACTGGAAAGTGATGCCAGGCTAATTGTTAGATTATGATAATTACACGTCTTTGCTATGCTACAGCTGATCAAAATAAGATGTGGTCCCGTGCACTTAGCTAAAGCTGCTCTGTAATCGTCAGACTTTCGTAGAGCGCTAGGCCATTTATTACTAATTCATTACAAATCAGGCGGAGAAGCTTATTATTTGTAATGCTTCTCCCCCCCACCCCCCCAGTCTCCTGGAACAAGCCTCCCAAAAGGTTAAGCACAAACTGCTGCCTCTCATTGGCCCATTTCCATCCCAATTACACAGCTGAGCAGCATTAGGTGCCTCTATTTGAGAGGGTTCATCAGACTGCTTCACAAAATCCTGCAACCGCCTATCACACTGGCAGGAACATCCAAGACTCCCTTTCAGCCTCTGCCAACCACTGTTCTGCTCTGAGTTGTGTCCCAGCAACCGTGAGTTGGCAATTCAGAGGATCTTTTGGTTTTGAGGCTCCCTTCTGCTCAGGTCGGGCCTAGACCAGGCTGGGATATGCTCAGGGGTTTGTTCCAGTTAGCAGGAGTCCTGGGGGATACAGACTGTCACTGTTCCTTAAGCCAGGGGCAGGAGAGGAGACCGACATTCTCAGGAACCAGCCAGAGTCACCTCCAAGCTACCAAGTAGGGACTTGAATCTTTGTAGAGAAAAGACTAGAACCAATTCATTGTCCTTGGGCTTTATAAGGCCAGAGTATCTGGTGTATCTGGGGGTTAGAAAAATCTCTTCTTCCATCCCTCTACCAACCACCCCAGGTCATTGTTGGAAGGGGGTAAGGCAAACAGGTATTTCAGATTCTTTATTTGGCTTTATCCTGGGATTTCTCAAGCTCTTCCCTGCAGCCATCACTAGGGTGTGTTAACAAAAGCCATCTCTAGGTGGAGGAAGCAGAGAGCATCAGGTTAAAAGTTTAGTAACTACTACAAAGCTCATGTCATGGTATGCTTCTTTATTTTAGGATTTTTTTTTCTCTTATTATTTGGGTAATGTGATGCACTGAATGATTGTTTCCCCCAAATTTCCAATGTGACAGTATTTAGAGATGGAGTCTTTATGGAGGTAATTAAGGATAAATAAGGTTGTAAGGGTGGGGCCCTGATCCAATAGGATTAGTGCCCTTATAGGAATAGACAACAGAGAGCCCAGCCTGCTCTCTTTCTGCCACAATGAGAATGTGGCAGCCTACAAGCCAGGAAGAGAGCCCTAACCAGAAACCAGATCCTCCTGGACATTGATCTGGAACTCCTAGCCTCCAGAACCGTGAGAAAATAAATTTGTTGTTTAAACTACCAAGTCTATGGCAGTTTGTTATGGAAGCCTAAGCAGACTGATATGGGCAGCTTAAAATTAAATTAGTGGTACAGTTGGGGGAGGGGTGGTTCTGAATTACATTACTGCCAGTGACTTCAGAGATATTAAAAACACCAATGAAAAACAACTAAGTAAAACTGGCCAGGAAGGAAGGGAATGGGGGAGGGGAAGGTAGCAGTTAAGCCACTATGAGCCTCTCCTACATTGTCCCGCACCTGGGAGATGCTCAACATCCATCTGCTGTTCTGAGCAAATGGCTGGTCTGAGAGGAGAAGGGACATTATTTTCCTAAGTAAGGACAGTTTCACCTCTGAATTAACTCATAGCACTATGAAAACGATTGTATTATCACCTGGCAACTGTGTTATCTCGCTGTTTCAGCAAGGCTTTCGCCCAGAGATAGAATGAAGGGTGTTATAGAAAAGTCACATACTCCATTTTACCCTTTCTTGACCCTGGAAATTAAAACAGAATATGCCACCACCCTTCGACAACCACATTAAGTACATGCTGGGGACAAAACAAACCATTAGGTAGCTTTGTTAACACCAGAATATATGAAACTGTCAATCATGCACACATTTACTGGAGGCCTGTGGCTTAAGACTGGGGATCTAGGGAACAAAGGTACTTCAGCTCGTCACATAAAAATGGTTTTGCACTACTTAGTATTATTATTTCCTCCCCACACTCATTAAAAAGATATTCATTCATACAGCTGGATCCTCTATTTACTTTTATAGCCTGGACCACAGAAAGATATATGCAAGAATAATGCAATCATAAAAAATAAGAAACTAATTGCTCTATCCCAAGGAAACATAAGGGGGAGAAAGAAATAAACAATTCACCGTTTATTTCTCAGAAATAAATCTAAGCACTTTAGGGGATTCTCAAGTGCTATAATATCTCTACCTACTTAAATGCTTGTCTATCTCAATGACAGAGAATATAGTTGTTGTTTTTCTCTTTCCACTTTCCTTTTAGTAAACTCTACTCTCAAAATTGTCCACCTTGGAAAAAGGAACTACAGTTCAAAGCAAATGCACATGATCCTCCTCTTGAACTTTCAAAATTTTTGGTATGGCTACGGGCTTTGAAGGAGCCACTTGTGCAGACTGTGAGGTTTCAGAGGGATGGTTAATGCCAAGACACACCGATGATGAAATAAGAGGGTGATAATGGGCACTCTATGCTGGGTGACAACTCAGCACCGTGAGCTTGAGGAGACAGGGTCACAACTGACTTTCTTCAGCACTCAGTAGTACAATCCCAGATCCCAAAGTTTCACGATATGCACGTTAACAATTTATAGCTGCTCACACTGTTCAAGGCAAAGAGAAAGAGAGAATACAAGCTGTTGCTGGCAAACTCAGTGTTGATGAGCTGGGTCAAAAAACAAAGGGTTTATGAAACCTATGGGAGATATTAAATGAGCCTGGGACTTAGTACAGAATCTGTATTCAATGTAAGTATAAATGTGACTACATCTCATTGATCAATTTATTTACAGAATAGGGCAATTTCATTTGTTGATCTTTTAATTCAACATCTAGGAACCTATCTGGTGCATGCCAAATATTTAATTAAAATCGCATATAAAATGTTATACGCGAAAAGAAACTGGGATTTTTTTCCCCACTCCACAATTATAAGGTATACCCGTCAACTCTATCTCTGGGAAGGAAAGATATAGGCAAATAGGGAATTCATTTTGGTATACTCTCAGATTTTCTGGTTCATGACATCCTGTAGCTGAGAAAATATTCACACCGACCAAGACCCATGCAAAGATGTTTTAATGAATCCAGTCATTAACTGAAAACCCTAAGTCATGGTCACTAAAAGTGCTGATTTACTATGGTTTTATAAACATGACGAGGGAAAATAATATATGACATGAGCTGGCCAGCTGGGCAGCCTGGAAACACGGTCTAGGAGTACACCTGCTGTGGATGCTGTTAAGCCTGCCCTGAAGCAGGCACTAATAGCCAAGGCTGGAGAAAGGGCAAACAGTGTCCTATGTACAGAAATACCTTTTCCATCTGCTTCTGCCGGCGGTGAGGCTGTGCTGGTATTGTGTTTACCACCATATGACTGGGACATGATCTCAAGCTTACATACACCTCAATTTAGGATTCTGAATCCTAAGAAGCTATAAGTTATTTTAACCCACTAGAGGAAATGAACTGAACATTAGGAGCTATGAGAGGTGCTTCTTGATTTTTGGTTTTAGTTTAAATATAAATATCTGGCATAAAAGCTGAAAAAATATATTTACATATGCATACATTTCTTAGTAGAGCATTACATTTATTTTTTTAAAAAACCAGAGTGTGGCTTCAAGATATAATTAATATCTCTAAAGATGTCAGAGATGTTTGGAACCATGTGGAAACATGAAATACTGCTATTCTTTGACAATTAGGACATTTAAAAATTCACATCACATGTGAGAAAACTGTGTTGCTTCTAATGTCTAGAAAAATTTATAGGGCAACTCAGAATTAGACACATCACTCCTGTTTTTCTGAATGGTAAACTGCAACCCAGTATCCTCAAGCACTCACTGAATTAAAAATGGAATTCTCAGCATTATATCTGCAGCTAAGTATTTATGTATGCTACTTAATCTATGCATTTTTCTCATATAAAACTTTCAACAATCGGTTTTGACTCAACAACAGCTACTACAATCGAACTACTAGAGTCAAGAGCAACAAAATCCTAACTCACCACTCCTTGAAAACACCAGGTTATTTGCCTTTGTACTCCTAAACACTATTCATGTTACTACTCAACCTACAGTAATTATAAATGCACCCAGCATGCATGACATGAGCTGGCCTGTTTATTTTCTCTTGATCCTTACTTTTCGACAATTTCATAAAAACCCTACTTCTGCATCAAGACTATAGAGTGATATACTAGTAGAAGGAATTTTGAAGCATCATCTCATCCAGCTGTTTCCTTTCAGGACTGTTAATTATCTAGTCTCCTTTTTTTGAAAATCTCCAAGGAGAATTTCAGTCTTAAATAGTAAGCTCTTCCCAGGACCTATAGATATCATTCAAACTTCGGTGCATAAAGAAATTCTCTTTTCAAGGGCACCCAGCTTTCCAGTGTTATTCACAGCAACCCCCTCAACCCTGCTCTGTAAGAAGATTTGAGAGAAAAGTAGGAAAAAAATTTAGCTATTTTCTTAGGAAAGTTGAGCTGATTGTATTATCGACTATCTACTGCGTTAGCAATTTCCAACTGAATTACAAACTGTTTCCCTGCATTATATTGCCATTGTTCAATACCATTTTCATTGCCCTAATGAAACAAAGCTATATAATATAACCATAAAGTACTGATTACAGTTAACCATAATGGAAGAGAGCTAAGGAAAGACCTATTTTTAAAATATGCAGAGGAAAAGATACGAAATGCTGATACTCAGAAGACTTTTTCCCCACCTCTTTTTTGCTTTCTGGATTGGGATCAAAACAACACTGACAAATTAATTCTTCTTTCTTTTCCAACAATACAGATGGTATTTTCCCCAAGATAGAATTTCTAGAAGATTTCCCAAAGAGCAAAAGTCCTCCAGGTACTAAAAAAATAACAGTGTGAATTTTACATATATCTTTAAAAGTGCCTACTTCAAACCACAGTATTCTCTTAATATCATGAAAGAAGATACCCAAATTTTCCCTGGAGTATAGATTTCTCCTTGTCTGTGGGTGAGCTCTTTGGAGAAGTGCCATCTTGAAACCATTAGGGCATTGCTTACTGGCTTTTGTTAAATCAACCAGCAACACAAATGATCAGGTTGCTGTATGGGGCAGGAGTCTGCCCAAGTAAGAAAGCAAGTCCATGGCTGAGGTTTCTGTCTTTTTGTGAGGTAATGAAGATTACCTGGCAACCCCTTATTTACCTAGCTCCTTTTCCATAGGTAGAAGCAGTGAACAAAGAGTTGGATGGAACAGGCAAAAGTGAAAGAGAAGATTCTTGGGTGTTGCTAATTATATTGCAGCTTGAAGTTATAATGCCAGGTACTTGCTACCCTCTGACATTTATGCCAGACCCACTATACCCCTTGAAGAACAGAGAATAAATTGGAAAATGAAAACCAGAGCACACTGCTATCACTCCCCAAACATTTCTTGAGTTAAGCTTGTGATGGTTAATGAAACTACTGTCTGGTGCTACAGAGGCAGATGATCTGTGACTGCCCTGGTTCTAGACGCTTAGACATTCAACATCTGAAAAATCCTTCCTGCCACTGCCTTGGTGGATATGATATAAACATACAGTACACTGGAAATGCCTGAATGTCAGGATCAGAGACTAGTTCCTCTAAGACGAACTCTGGTCACAGAACAAACCTTCCTCTAGAGATCTTTGTGAGTATTCATATATCTCTGAGAAACACGGACAATAGCATCACCCATGTGGACACAACATGCTGAGTTTCACATACTGTATTTGCTACATTGATCTCATGTCAGTGGCTCAGAACAGTCTCCTCAATGCTCAATTTACTTGCATTTTCTCATTCCTGCACCCCTGAAAAAAACTAAAAATAATTCAGGATGGTATCTGTTAGACCTCTTTCAATAATGTGTATTGCTTGAAAGATGAAAGAGAAGATGCATTTATCTTTTCCTATTAGAGTGCTAATTTATGCAAGTTCATTTGCCTTTTGCATCTATTGATTGGATTCTTGTTGTCTCATCCCCTGTATTCCATTAGGATCCTCGCTGACTTAACAATAATGCAAAGCCAGACGAAATTTGTACAGATTTTCATATGCTTTTGCATCTATAGCCTATTTAAAAGTTTGCATAAGCAAGACAGTGTAAGTAGAAATTATGGGCGACATGAAAAAGTATTTCACATCATCACACCAGAAAGCAAATCTCAGAGAAGATGAGAATACTTAATGGCTGAACTTCTCTTTTCAATTTTAAATAGTCGTGTCTGAACGTTGAAAAGAATCTCGTGCTTCAGGCATGCCGAAATTAAAATAGAAGCGCAATTTGAGATTACAGTTTATAAAACCAGTAAGCACAGCTGCTATATGCAGGACAGGAATGGCCCTCCTTTTCCAAATCCATTTGTGTAAGACAGTCAAACTTAGAAGGAAAATTTCCTTTAGTATGAAAACTGGCAAAAGGGCTTTGCCCCAGGAGAACAATTTTCAGACATGGTTTGCTATTTATTTGCTCCCAGTTTCAAATAATGCTTGATTTACTGCTTCATTGGGGATATATATATACACATCTCACTACATATTTTCAATATTAATTAGTCTAAATGCTTTCTGTTTCATAAACATATTTGCATGGTCGAGCAAACAAAATCCTACTTTAGTCTGAGGAATAATGATAAAATAACTTATTTAAATATAAAGTGATCACAGGGCAAGAATACAAAGGTTGTCATCTTGAGATGTGATTTTAAACCCCAAAGAGTACTTTATTCCACTTTGTACAGAGCACATATGTGCTCTATTGAAGCGTTTATAACTATTACTTCTTGTTTTCACTTCACTAATTTATCTATGTCAAAAAGGAGGAGGGGAAATACGAGAGACCAGTGAGAATCTGGTCTCATGCTCCTCTGGGTGATTACTGGCACCAGGGATTCAACTATGGAGAAATCACAAGATGCTCATGAGCCCATGAAAAGGGAAGCCTCTCAGCTTGTTGAGCATTCCAGAATTGCTCAGGCAGGAATGTTCGACAGAGGCAGAGGGACACCCGGCAGGTGTGGAGTTCAGCCACCTAGACCTCTCTAAGGATGGCTGCAAATAGCACAAGATGTCCAGGAACACTAATAGGCATCCTCTGAGCCACTTGGGAGGTGTCACTAATAAAAAGTGGAAATCAGAGTGGAAAGAAAATCTCATCCCTAATCTTTCTCGTGGCACCTGGCTTTTTCAGCACATATGGTATGTAAAGTTTGCTAATGTCTGGTGGTTATCATGGAAATCAGAGTTGATTAAAGATATATCAACTTTATCTTTATTTTCCAGACTTTACAGCCATCTATCTGATAACTGAGAAGCAACAACTGTCTTATGGGCTGTGGCAGGCATTATAGGAAGGAGGCCAAAAGAAAGGAATATACAGTCATCTGCCCCTGAGCTCTGCTACTACCAACTGTGTAACCTTGGCATGTTATATTACCTCTCCATGTCTCAGTTTTGTCACCTGTAACTTTAGAATGACAATAGTGCCTTGCTCTTAGGACATCTGTTAGGATTAAATGAATAAATTAAATCAGCAATGAGGATTAAAAGTAAAGTGCTTATAGTATTCGATAAATAGTAAGTTTTCAATAAATATTAACACAAGGTTAAGTGGAATACATACAATTATATTATTTATATAACTAAAAAGGTATTTTTGACCACTAAAAACAAAGAGATTCTTTGAAAAACATCTTAAGAAGCTCTAAGATCTTTAGAAATAAAAAATTCAACAGTCATTACAAAATATCTTGAGTAGGCAGAGTGTAATTATAACAAATTTTTGTTTATGAAGTAAAGGAAAGTGATTTCTAAAAGTTTATGGATGAGTATAGTGGCTCATACCTGTAGTTCTAGCACTTTGGAAAACCAAAGCAGAAGGATCGCTTGAGGCCAGGAGTTCAAAACCAGCCTGGGCAACATAGCAAGACCCCAATTCTACAAAAAGTAAAAAACCTAGCCTGGCATGGTGATGTGTGCCTGTAGTCCCATATACTCAGGAAGCTGAGGCAGGAGGATCACTTGAGCCCAGGCGTTGGAGGTTGCAGTGAGCTATGATGACACCACTGCACTCTAGCCTGGGCAATAGAGGGAGCCCCTGTCTCAAAAAAAAAAAAATGTATAGATTGGAGGAGAAAAAGATGCTGACTATCTCAAGGGGTTGTCTATGCATACACACAGACAATTCAGTCACCTTTTGGAAGCATGCAGGATATATAAACACATGGAGGAAACTTTGCCTGTGTAGTGTGATTTTCTGGGAAACAAAGGCCACCTTTAAACAAAAATTCCTTCCCCAAAATGAATGTCAATCCTTAAAAATGTGTAAAATGTTATTTTGCTTGGGAGGGAAATCATACTTGCCAGCTAATGCATTAACGTATTTTCATTTCTCTAACCCATTAATACCTGTCACCCAGCAGAGAGAAGACCCCTGAGAGAAGAGTGAACACAGTAGGCAAATTTTAATGAGAAAGGGACCTTGGAAAAGCAGCCCCAGACAGAATGACAGAGATGCAGGGTGAGACAACAGAGGAACACCGAGACTTCCTCATTCTGCTGAGGTCAGCTCGACACCCTATGTCTTCACGTTGTTTTAGACTAAATGACGTTTCTCTAAGGGAAGGCCTGTTTTAACTTAAACTTCAAAATGACACTTCATTTGAGCAATATAATATTCGGTTGACTTTCCATCCTTTTCTAATTTCGTTGAATTTTCATATATTTATGTCCTGCCTCTCTTCATTCATTCATTCATTCATTTAAGGCAAGAATATTGATTGCCTCCGGTGGCTCAGGCATTGTACTTGAAGGTGGAGAAACAAAAATGAACGGAGACATAGTTCTGTCCTGGAGGAACTGACAATCTAGTGGGGGAGGAGACAGTCATACAAAGAAATCACTGCAATAAACGGTGATAGATGTTGTAAGATACATTTGTATCAATTACTGTAGAAAATAGGAAACAGCAACAGACTTAGAAAGAATTAAAAAGACCTCACAGAGGAGGAGCCAGGTCTAGGAGCAGGGACAGAATTATTGCAAGAGATGGGGAGGGGTGGGCTTCCCAGGCAAGGCAAAATGTCCAAACCCAAGGAGGCCTGAAAGCAAGGAGTTTGTTAAGAGGGCAGATGAGGCCACCAAGGGGGATTAAAACTTTATTTTGAAAAGAGAGTTTGACAGGCAATTAAGAATGAGGGAAGATTTTTTAAGAAGGCGCAGGAACATGATTGGATTTGTGTGTTAAAGTGATCATTCTGTTAGCCTGGGAGAAGACAGACTGGATGGGGAGAAAGCCCAGAGTAGGAAGATCATTAAGGAGTCTATTGCAATGGACCAGGCAAACACACAGACCTCACAGCCTTCAGCTTAGGATTCCTTATCCCCGGGCACTTGCCAATAAACTATTCACTTATTCATCCATTGTGACTCTTTGTAGAGGCCCTATTGTATGCTAGATGCTTGGCACTGTGGAAAGCTACAAAATAAGTTAGACATAAATAAACTCTTCCCTTCTGCTTCCTATGACTGCCTAGATATGAAGAGAGCTTGAAGTAGGGCATTTGTGGGCTTAAAGAAAAGGAGATGAAGAAGAGAAAGGTTATACAGAGCCAGGGACATCAGAAGAGGGTGAAAAATAATCCCCAACATTGTTCATTATTTTGAAGCTCTTGTGTATCACTACGTGTGTTAAAGGATAATGTGCGGTGGCTGAAAGAACCATGAATGTGAAGTTAAAAGACCTGGATTTAAACACTGTCTGCCTTCAGTAAACTGTGTGAATTGGTCAAATTATTTAATCTCTCTGTATCGCTGTATTTTTAAATAAATAAATGAAAAACTAGCTGTCCTAAAAGTTCTGTGATGCTATTTCAGTTTAGCACAGGGAACATACAGAATAGTCAGTTATTGCATATTTGGTGACTGAATTATTTCAGAAACTTAATGATAATTTTAACACTGAGATAATGCCTAATTCCACTCCTGGATTTCCATTCATTGCAACCATTTCAGCCAAATAAGGAGCAACTATAACCAAACACTGAAAAGTAGCACAGTGTCTGAGCCCAGGGGCACAAAGAGGCCATAATGATGAGTGTCTACTGACTGTTATGGAAGGGTGGAAGGCCAAAAGTATGGCTAAAACCATAAAAAGGATTCCTGTCTTCCCTCTCAGAAAGTGGCAGAACTAGGCACAATTTAGGTGATGACAACTGATGGAAAGCTACAAGACAAGCTGTAGCTAAAGTTTATCACATCACCATGCCCCCCCACACACACACACACCTGCTCCAACCCTACTGAGAGCCAAAGCAGCACAACAGGAAATGGCAAGTATAGTGATGAGATCGGTTAGGTCACCACTTAACAATTTCCCCCAAGTATCTTCTGAACCGTTTCATGGAGTCTCATAACATCTAAAGTCTTTAAGGAGCTCTCTAGGTTCCCATATCCCCAACAAGGAAATATAAATATATAATGTACACTTAATCAAAATTGTTTTACATTTTACACCTGTTCTCTCCTACTAAAAACAATAGAAAAAAATCTGCATTACCCTCTCTGGACAAATAAAACTTCTTCTCTTCCAAAGTCTTTTGGAAGGTAATTACATGCCTTAAATGCAGGGATAATTTAAGATTTTGTCCATCTCCAAAACTGTTGACAATATGTTAAGCAGATGGAGGTCATTTCTTTTATTTCTCCAACTTTCCCTCTTGGCTCTGATGAAGGATATGCTGACATAAATGTTTTTGTTGTTTTGCATGGTAGATGGACTTGCAGGTCCCCAAGGTGAGGCAAATCATGTCCTTTCAAATGATGTTATTTTTGCCAATAAATTTGTATTAACTATGACAGAAAGCCTTGAAATATTTATATGCTTCAACTTCAGCATTAGGAGGAAGGAGGGGTGTTAGGAGAGAGGGAATGAGATATGCCAAGCAAAAATTTTTTACTCATTTTGATTGACTGAGACAAAATGGCTTTTTGAGCACCCTGGGACCTTTACATGTCTGTTTAGGATTCCAAGAACAAAGTTCTTCACTCCGCTAGATGATAGTGAAATCTTCACTTCCTGGAAAACTGGGGCTATCAGCCCTAATTGTGACATGATTTGGGACATCAGCAATATACATAACCTTAACATTTGTACCCCCATAATATGCTGAAATAAAAAGTAATAATAAAATTAAAAATAAATAAAGTCACAGGACTTGAATTGTGAAATGCCTTCTGCCATTCTCCCTCTCTGGTCTTTTTTCTAAACTAGTTTTGTTGACTAAGTATTTTCTCCTCCTGATGTCTTTTAAGCATGTCCAAAGCTATAATTCATACATAACATTCATGAAAGCCTAATGCCTGAAAGTATTGCTCAGTAATTCAAATGTTTTTTCTACTTTTGCTCCTAAAATTTTGCCTGTAATTGATAAAAACATGAAGCACTCAGCAATTAGAGGGCTAAAGGGTGAAAGCCAGGGCACTGGATGTATTTGGTTCATCTACTAAATGCTCCAACAAAGTATTCATTATTTCACATGAACTGGACTCTGTTTTGTAAGAGACACTGGGGGTGTTTAGAATCCTAAAATTATATAGTATTGCTGGGGTCAATCAGAGACCACTTGAACCAACGAGGATATGAGAGTTTATGCTTATATGTGGCAATTGAAATCTATTATTAAAAAAAAGTCACAGTGCTTTATCATTCATCCCATTTCTTAAGAGAAGAAATGTAATGGTTCTGGAGGCTTTTCATTTTCTTTAGACAACTGCAAGGAACTGAGAGGTGCATGGTCTTAGCATTTGATCTCCAAAGGTTAATCTCTTGGGAAGTCAGAGAGCTTTCTTCACCATGTGTAGAGGACCACATTATTCTGTGCATAAAAGCTGTAGGTCTTACCTGGATGGAAAACGTTAAGTATAGTTTATTAGACTATTAAAAGTTTATTACATCACTTCGCTTTTCTCTGGTATTCATCAATAAACCCCCATTGATCTCTATAGGAATCTTAACGTAGCCTCTTGTACAGTAATACCTATGAGCTCAAGCTTCGAAGATTCATTTACTTCACATGTGTAATTTGCCCACTTATTCCCGCTGAGATAATACTCCTGGTTTAATTGCCCATAGAGCAACTGGAGAAATCAACTGTGTTGGTTGTATTAGCTGTCTATGCGTATGTGTAAAGTAAAGAAAAACAAAAGATTGTTCAAGTTATAAACTGCAAAAATTAGAATAAAATATTTTTCCTATAAACCACAAATAGACTCAACAAATATTTCTCAATTTTTCGACATGGAAAAAGAAAGCCTAAATGAATGAATAAACAAATGCAAGGAGAAAACCTAAATTACACAAGGCTGGACCCACTTAAGAAATGTCAGACTTATACCGCTGACATTTACTTACAGAAATTCAAGCCGTTTTCACCGAATGAGCAGTACTATGATGAAAGAAAAATCTCTTTATATATAACGATGAATTATTATCTCCCATGTGTTAAACCTTTAAAGAGTCATATTCTAATCGATCTTCCTGTTAGTCATTAACCAAAAATAACAATTACGGTATGTACCTGAGAAAACCCACTAACGCACAGACACACAGACACACACACACACACACACACACAGGCAAATGCCTAACTCAAAAACATAAAATTAATATTTCAGTAAAACACCTTAATCCTTCAAATAAGTGACAAGAAATGCTTGTCTGGTTTCTTCGTTTCTTCTTCTTTTAAAAAAATGTATATGAATGTTGTATCCTCATATAAAAAATAATAAGCCCTACATTGTTTTAAATAAATCTGTATTTGATCTTCTGGCTTCTTTCTCAAGCCACTTTACTTCAAGATGATAATATATTATTAAACTAGATATTGAAATACATGATATATATTTAATATAAAAAACCCTGGAACATAGTCACATTCTAGATTGAGTTCTAAAACTGGTAGTATTTTCAGATAGAAAGACGTGAAGGCTATCTAGACATATTAGATATTGAAAGAGTTGATAAAAAGTCCTTGCTTTTTTATTAAAAAACTTCTACTATCTGGTAAAATCAGACAATGACCAGATTAACATATATTAACCATATATTCAGAACAAAATTTATTTTCTTTGAAAAATATGAAAATGTATTATTGCCAAATGGGTTTTGTGTCATTCTGATTTAAGTATGGCTTTAAATATGCCGAGTCTATTATACGTGGGACCCTTCCTTATGCACTATATGTATATACACTTTACATGGGAATCAAACTCTATAAACTAAGTTCCATAAGTGCATAAGTACAGAAACAAACAGAAATCTATTTATAGGTAATTGATTTCACGATTTTTGGAGCTATTGACTAGGTGATTTTAAAATGGCACTAGCAATGAGGTCTGCCAAGTTTCCACTTCTGAAAATTTCAATACCTTGCGGTTTCAATTTAAAATAAACAAGAACTCACAAACTCAAGCAATTCCAGAGATGAAAGGCAGACCTTAGCAGCAGCAGCAGGTGGAGCGGAGTAGGTATTATTGAAATACTTGTAGATATGATTCAAGAGTGCTCAAGGCCATCTGATGCTAAGGGCCACGGGCAAAATCAGCAGAGGCCTAACCTGACTAATTGTCTCCCCTGATTGTGACAGTTTTGATTAGAAGAATAATCAGCTCTCAGCAGCCTGTAGGCAAAAATGCCAGCTGAGAGAATGTGTGTGTGTGTGTGTGTGTGTGTGCGCGCGGGTTGGATGCACAGCAGAATGAATGCCAGATCAATATTAACCCACTCTCAAAACATTAAAGGGGTTCCAATATGAACAAAAGCCAATAATTCCCTTCATAATTAGCATGAACATTTTCCTTCTGTCACTTTGCAATTGCTTTTATACAATCTAAAGCAAATGCTGGTATTCAGGCTTTCTAAAAGTAAAAATGCATTCATATTTTGTCACTGAAAATTGAAGTCATAAAATTTTATAACTCATTTTTGAGTAGTTACTTTAAAACACTTTATACTAAACTCAATAAGAAATTAAGGAAATAAAACTTTTTCCTTAACTGTTTCTACTTATTTTCACCAAAATATTAATAAAGTGTACAAAAATTAAACTTTTATTGTTTAAGTAAAGATTAAGAATAAACATTTAATCATCCAAAATGCTACATTAAAATCAGCTGTCGTCATTACTTGAAGCCCTCCTTGATCTGCTTCTTTCACTTCCAGATTAAAATGACTTCAGTCTCTCATTAGTTTTGTGCAAAGAATCTTTTACTTAGATCAAAAGGTAATTTACTTCAATTACTATTCCTATGTTAGAAATCTTTAAACCTAAGATTTAGAAATATTAAACTTCATGAAGTTATTAAGCTCTTAAAGGTAAAAATTGAGGGAAGGAAATTTTATACTATGCAAATACTAACATTTTTAGGGCCCATAAAAAAGTTAAGGTAATTTTGTTAGTGTGAGAATGTAACATATATACTTTGCTTATAAATTTATCATGTTTGGTATATTTAGATACGCAGGGGTAGAATAAGGAAGAATACATCCCAGGAAAAAATGCATAAATGTTTTGTAAATTTTATTTTTACTTAAGCTTGTTTTCCACTGTGGCTATCAGAGAGTGAGAGGGAACAAGAGTAAGAACAAACAAGAGAGTGGGGGAAGTATTTAGGTTTGAAGAGCTAAAACTAGGTTATTTTAAGCTTAATTCCATCAACAGAGGTGATTTTATCTTCGGCTAAGTGTTTAAAGGCATGTGATAACATTAAATGCAGATTTTCATCTACCTGCTGGACTCGACAAAATCTCCAACCCTTAACTGGTGCCTCTAAATGTAACTGTCAGTCAGCTGATGTCAAAACCTAATGTCTTTTCCATGGCCTTACACATCTGGTCCCTGTCAGTGTCAACGGGGCTTGTTGGATGTGGTGTCATGGCAGGCAAGATGATTTATATACACAGTCCCAAAGATCTCAGAGCTTATTCAGAGGATGCATTTCATCTTGTACACTTGCCTTCAACAGATGATTGACTGAAATTAAACAAAACTTAATATCCTGAAATTTGAGCATTCCCTGCTCCTCCCCTCACTCAGATCATGAATATATTTAGCTAGCCAGGGAGTTCACAAAAGACCCATGTCAACAGTCTATTAGTGAGATAGAAAAAATGCACATTAAACACCTCCGTGCGTTAGCCTCTGACCTCCATAAGCTGGCGCATTTTTTAAATTCTTTGTGGGATAAGGAATTACTAACCAGTCACACTGGGAACTCATGAGCAGCCGATGTTCAAATCCTCTCAACATTTTCCTTGCAAATCTTTAATTGCAGGAAGACACTACACACTACACAAGCTCAGAAGCGGGCAACTGATTATCAAATAAAATACAGCATCAGATCAGAATGGAAAATTCCTCACTCTTGTCTTTAACCTGCCTTATTCCACTTCCCTAGGACAACACACAGATATATAAAGGCACCCAAAATGTCTCTTTCTTCATTGTTAAAGCTCCTTGTTGCAATCTCGAAATAGATAACACTTTCCACTTTACTCAGCATGAATTATTCTTTTTCACAAGCCTCAAAATGATCTGTAAAACTAACACTTTGGTCCAGTTAGCATTAGCATATGTTCAGAATAACTTTAATGCACAGCTGCCCTGACTGGGAGTAGCCAAGCTTCTGGTTTTGAGTACTTCCTGCAGGAAAATGCCATCAACTGCCTGGAAATGTTTCACACTCCGCTCTTGTTTGATTAACACAGTTTTCGCTTTGACAGAAATAATACAATTTAAAGATATTAATTGCTCCTTTAACTTGGAACCCTTAATTGAGAAAGAATTAGGAACCTAGTGGATGGTTACAGGTCCATATTCCACATGGAGAGGGCTAATTAAGAGCTCTGGGGTGGTGGGTTCATGCTTTAGCTCCTAAAAGGAGGTGTCCATATATGTCAATCTAAAGTTAATTTAACCTAAGCTAACTAAGGTGCGATACACATTTTTGTCCCAGAGCTCTAGGCCATTTCCCACGTATCTCTCTTCTAATATGCTGAAACTTGCTTAAGCACTAAAGAAAGAAAAAAAGAAAGTAATGATTGTTTAGGTAATATCAGGGCAGTGAGAACCAGCTCTTGGAGAAACCAGCTGTTACTGCACCGTCATTTCTCCAAGTGGGCTTGCTTGAACATGCAGAGCGGTGGACTACAGTGCTTTCCATCTAGGTGAAGGTGGAAAAAGTGGCATGTGTCGCAGCCAGCAGACAGGAGCAAAATCTTTTCAGATCTTGCTAAGCCTCTAGAGAACTGAAAAACATTCCATATTAAGAAGAGCTGTTTTGAAACCAAGTGCTGCTGCAACCCTGCCAGTGGCCGGGGCATGTGTCTGTGTTAGTTGAACAAACCACGCTTGTCCCAGCAGATCAATCTGGCCTCATTGCTGCTTTGGACGGAGCTGATCCGTGGCCTCTTGCTTCTCTTGAAGCTTCCCTCCTGTGCACATGAGCTCCCTGGGCTATCTTGCCTTTGTTCAGGATGGCCATGCAAGAAATTTGGGGCAAGAAATCTAATGTTTGTGGCTTTTAAATCCATTTTGTAAATAAATGCTGCTTATATATTCAGAAAGCGTTCCAAGAATCTGCATGACCCCGAATCTTCATTTTGACACTCACTGTAGTCATTTAGCTCACATACACTGTTTCCCTTCATGCTTACTGTGGTTTTCCGGGTGGGGAGTGCCCTCTTGTATTTCCAACTTTTTGCACCTCTTTCCTGTGTGCCCAAGATCAGCTGGGCCCACGAGGTCACAGGCCCTCTAGTTAACCTACCAATGAACAGCTTCAGTGGCCCACTCAGCTCTACTTGAAAAGCCCCCTTTTGTCGTTTTTCATAAAGTGTGTGAATTTAAAATTCCAAATGTTGTTGAAATACAATTTTCACAATTTTTTTTGCTCTGTCATCGCTGACTTGTTATGGCTGAAAGTTATACTTTCCAAAAGACAGTTCATTTACAACTTACTAGCGTACTCCATAGACGTGGTAGGAAATGATCCAATAGTCTCCAGAAATAAAGGCACCCTAGCCCCCTTGCTCAGTTCTGACTATACTAATTACATACAACAGTTATCCCTCAGTATTTGTCGGGGTTTGGTTCCAGGATCTCTTGCGGATACCAAACTCCATGGATGCTCAAGTCCCTGATAGAAAATGGCGTAGTATTTGTATATAACCTGTACATATCCTCCCATATACTTTAAATCACCTCTTGATTATTTACAATACCTAATACAATATAAATCCTATGTAAATAGTTGTTATACTGTATTGTTTAGGGAATAATGACAAAAAAGGCTTTACATGTTCCGTAGAGATACAATTTTTTTCCCTAATATTTTCCATTTGTAGTTGGTTGAATTCAAGGCTATGGAACACATGTATAAGGAAGGCCAACTGTATTTATCATATAATTTCAATAAATTACCTAAAATAATAAATAAATAATCAGAGCTAATAATAAGGGAAACTGAGCAGGAGAGAGAAGAAGTGTATGGAACTCTGTATTATCTGCTCAATTTCTATAAACTTACAACTGCTATAAAATAAATGTAAAGTCTATTGATTTAAACAAAACAACAAAAAACCAAAACCACAGTGACAATGTGAATTACCTCACACATGAGCAGCAACTATGTTTACTTCACATATATTAATTCATTTACTCCTCAGAACAACTCTATGAAGTGGGTGTTCTTTCCATTTGGGGGATGAAGAAACTAAGATGAAGAGAGATTCTAGAATTTGTTCCGTTACTAGTAAGTAGTGGGTTCAAATCCCCTCATCTCTCCTTCCAAATCCCATGGGGCTCCCTCTGAACCACACTGCTTCTGTCATATTTTAGTAACATTATATTTATTGTTGGGCTTGGATGCCAGATAGCTTAGAGCTAAATTTAATGCTCAATAAGGGTAAGATATTACTTTTTGATATATTTGTTTTCTCTCACCTCTTTCCATTTTTACAATTGTTATTATTATTTCAATGGTCTCATGTGACATGCGTTCAGTCAGTCGTTCAAAATCTTTCACTGACCTTTAATTATGGGCTAGGCGTCATGTTGGGCAGTAGGGTACAAAGATGAAGAAGATACAAGTCCTATGCTCACAGATTCCACCTCGTCAGGGGACAGATCCATAAACTTGTAATTATATTTTGAGATGTAAAGGTAGGATCCCAAATATAGCCCTGGAGATAAGAAAGGGCTTACCAGAGTCAAAGTGTGAGCAGAAGTTATCTGAAGTTAGCAGAGGCATTCTAGACAGAGGAGACAGCATGAGGGAACCAACATGTATGAAGGTGAGAAATAGGATGCCCAGAACATGGACTACTAAAGCCTTTTTGGAAGCCATGAGACAATAAACCATAGTTATAAACAAATACATTGTTGCAGTTTCGTGATGCAATAATAGAGTCCTGAAAAAACCTCAGTGTGAGTCAGTATCCTAAATTATTTGCTGAAAATAAGGGAAAATAAGCACTGAAGCCCCTCTATTTCATTAGCACCATTCAAAACATTTGCTAAAGTGATCAAGTCACTTGGGTAACTGGAAGAGTGAACTTTTGGAGAAGTATTTTCTTACTGTCTTCTAGTGTTTGCAACAAAACATTATCCGTCATATATCAGGAGAAAAAGAATAATTTTAGTTTCTTTTGAAAACTTCAGGATATTGCATTCTAGATACCTTTTGTTTGTTTGATTCCATATAAAGACTCTTTAGGCAGAAGTGCTGATTTTTACCCTGACACCAAAATATACTTTTTCATAAATGTATAACTGATAATTCTCCATTCTTTGACCTAAGGAGCATTTCTTCCTTCAAATTTACCTTTAAACTAAGTCTTTTACGTTAGAACCCCAAATACCAATTGGAACACACTTTTTTTTTAATATGAGGACACAGAAAAATGAAATGCTCCCACAGAACAACGAAATTCTGTTAACTATAGACAGACAGAAGGTTACAGTAAAGAGGGCCATGAGGATCATTTATCCTATGCCCATATTTAATAGTTGAGTAACTGACACCCCAAGAGGTGGAGTCACTTGGCTAAGATCTCCAAGTTCATTAATGACAGAGCTCCGAGTACAGTGAATTCCCAAATTCCAGGACAGTGTTACAAAAATTATCTCCTGGAGTTTCGTGAGTATAAAAGAGCTGAAGACCTTGTGAGGTTGACATTTTCTTCCCCTGGAAAATCATTAATGCACAAGGGCAGAAGGAGAGTGGTCAGAATTGAGTTGTCAAGCAATGGCACCGCAGAAGAAAGTTCTTAGCTTCAAGTGTGATGGGTGAGTTTACATGACTTTCTCAGTGGGACCGACGCTGGCTGACTTGGCTTCAATGGCCATAACTCTGTCTCCAGTTGCCAAAAGACACCAGCCTGCTTGACAATAGTGGTTACAGGTGGCTATCACCTTTTCATATTCTTTCTTCTACTCTGTTTGCTTGACTTGAATGCTTAGCCTTAGGAACTGTTTGGCCACTAAAAAGGTAACATTTTTGAATGCAGTTTTGGCTTTTCTGGTTTTGAATAAGGAAAAGGGGGCTGTGCTGTATAGAAGATACTATAGCCATAAGGAATTACATGGGGGAGTGGCCTGCTCTGCTGATCAGGAGGTAGAGACTTTTTCTATCCCCTCATTTAACAATCCGTATTGGAATAAAAGCACAACATATGCAAACGCTTGGGAAGTATCTGCTTTTTGATTCTGTTCATGCCATAGTCCTATTGATGAGACTGGAATTTTAGAAAAAGACACTAAAAAGGAATTTAAGAAACAGATCTAGCACCATGGAGCCAAGGATTATGGGCCCCATCCATTTCTGCTCTGTGTCTTCTATTATTGCCTGCTGACTATTTCTGCTCATAAGGGACCGTGAACTATCCATGAGTGCAAAATGGATACAGCACAAATTGATTCAGTAACATCACATAGACATGTATGAATAATGAGGTTCAGTTGCAGTCTGTCACACAGCAAGCATATCAGTGTAACTGATTTATCGAAAACTTGAGTGAGTAAAGCCTCATTCTTAAGAGAAGGAATCAGCTGTTTCTTTACTTTTTTTTTTTTTTGGTAAAAAATAAATTTGAGCAAACTAAGACCCTTTGTAATGTAAAATATTAAAAAAGTTCAAAGTGGTTTTCATTGTAGCTGACCTACTTCTGATATCTTAAAGGAAAAAGAAGGACGGGGGAGAGGGTAAATGATAACAATATTATCATAAAGCTTGAAGGTTCATCAGCAATGCTAATCAATTTCAAATTCCCCGAGGAAAGCTGTGTCTTCCTATGGGTGTCTATGACTATTAGAGGAATATACCTAAGTCATTAAAACAAGGGAAAATGAGCTTGTTATTAACTCCCCTCCCTTTAGAAAAATATCCTAGGATATGCAATGAGAAAAATTTCAGAAGGGCACTCTGCATTCATTCTACATCAATCATACAAATATAGTGGGTGTCGCTAATAAAACCAAAGAGAACAGTAATGATTTCAGGCACGATAGTCCAGTATCTCCAAAACTTGCCCTGTATTCTTTTTGTAGGTTTTCAGAGTAGGAAAATTTCAAACTCCGACCATCTGCACATTTAAACGAAAGAGGTAGGAATCAGACTAGATGATAACCCCTCAGATCTCTTCTAATTCCCAGCTTCCAGGAGACCCTGAAATTTAAAAATAAAATAAGATAGAACAAGGAAAGTTAAGATTGTCCTAAAAGAGAGAGAGATCGAAGGTAAAAGCATGGGTTAAAATACCCATAATTACAACATGTAGTTCCAAGTAGTTTTCAGATGAAGCAAGGACAAAGTATTTACAGGTAGAGATTGAACTTGCCTAAGAGTAGAGAGAAAACTATTCAGTAGAATTCTTTAAGGCTACCAAGGTATCACTTAGTAAGTCACTGAGTTCAAGCCCTAAATAGCATCTTTGGGAATCCAGTCGATACACCTCTAAAGAGAGGTCCTATATGTCAGATATTAAATACAGAGGGAAAAAATCCTCTTTCTACAGGTTGTAATCAAGGCAAGAGAGAACAGGGGAGGAAGGTTGTAATCTACGCAAGAGAGAACAGGGGAGAACCAGCACTCGACTAAATGAACCTGGATCAGCTTACAGACGCAGCATTGCTCTGTAGGTCAAAAGTGTTTGATTTTATACAAGAATAACAAAGGATCCTGTTATTACCTCTTTAAACAAGGCATTATTTTTAAAAAGTGAGGAAAATTAAACAAATCCTGCAATAACTTGATTAACCTATTTAGTCACATTGGTTCATAAAGAATCAATTATTTAATATAGGCATTAAGTAAATTTTTTTTAAAAAGCATCTGTAATTTATTCACTGGCCCCAGGGATATCTTTGGAATCAAAGACAAAGCTTTACTGAGTTCTGAAGTTCTCACCAAATACTTGTACATGTGTTCAAAGGGGCTTGAAAGCAGCCAGGCACTTTCTGCTTCAGGCTACACATTAACTAAATTCCAATGTGCCCTGCACAGAGCAACCTTTTCATCAATTATTTCCTGCAATCCTTCAGAATGTTCTTTTCGCGGTGTGTGTGGTTAGACCCTGAGATCACTGTAGAAATCCTACAAATGCCAAGACACGACAGACAGACAGACAGACAGACCCCATGTAAAAACTCCATGGTCCTCAAAGCAAAGAGTGAAGAACGGAGAGAATTCAAAGAGGTAAGGAGGACAGAGTATGTATAGGAGGAGGTTTGCAGAAAGAAAAAACAGAGAGTGAGAAAGAAAGGGAAAGGGAAGAGATGGGAAAAAAGAGAAAACCAAAGAGGACCATCTTTTGTTTGGTGTTTATATAAACAATTTCTGGATTGAGAATTTTATGTTGAGAAATCAAGTGAACAAATGAGACAAATGTTGTGTTGCTGAACTGTCATCACTTTAAGCAGAAACTCCGCTCCATAATGAATACCCACAGTGCAGGAGGCCCCATGGAAAGCAGCTCTGGGTGCACACAATGAGCCAGACCTAAAGTGTCACCATGCAGTACGGCCCAACGCCCTTGTGGAGCTAATATGTTCTTGAGTTTCCAGAATTTAAGTCACTAGTTCAATGGAAACACCATCCCTACCAATCTCCCAGAGACTTTGCAATGATCAAAACATGAGACTCGAGATGAAAACACCTGGCAGAGTGTAAAGCTGTATCTGGCTACATGGGACAGTGTTACCCAGAATGCTTGCTTCCCATGACTAAGAAGCATCACATCTGTCTAATAAGCAACATAGTGGCCTCAGCTAAACCGAGTTTGGTTCTCCTCTTCTTCCACATCTGTTATATGGATGGTTCACACCTTTTTACTGCACTAAGATTCAAATGGTTCGTGAACCTTTAAGTTCATTCATGGAGTAAAGAGAAATACCACACAAAGATTTGTAGTGGAGAGAAAACCCAGCTGACTGGGAGGCAGGAGACATGGGTTCTAGTCCCTACTCTGTCACTGACCTCCAGTGGAACCCTGGGTATGTCATATACTCTCCAGGGATTAACTTCCTCATCTACAAAGAGAGAAGGCTGAAATTAGATCAAGAGGCAAGAGTAGCTCTAGTTCTACAGTCTTTAATTCTAGGTAACATACTTTTAATTTTGTTCTAAAATATAACTACAACCATTCTCAAAAGATTTTGAGGTAATTTAGTTTGGTCATTTCTCCAGTAAAATAAATGTCAATATCACTAAATAAAAAAAGCAGATTACAATATAATATATAGAATATCATGTTAACATTCAAACATACAATGTGTCTCAAACCTTTTATTTATATATATATATGGTTTGCACTTTAAAAAATAGATATTTTAATTGTCTTCAATGACAATACATTTCTTTTGTAATCAGAAAAATAATATTAAAGTTTAAAAGCTAAGCTACTACACCTAATTATTTTCAGGGCTGTCTTCCAATATTTTCCCAACAATAAATTTGCTACATACATACATATTTGGTTACATGTACATTCAACTTATAAAACACTCAGATTCAGTGAGAAGAATTGTGACAGTATAAAACAATTGCCCTAAACATTTTAGAGAGCAAATAAAAATTAAAATCTGTTGGGAGGATTGGAAGAATTCTGATCATCTATGAAGTGATAAACTCAGGACACAGAAAAAATGTAACTATTGCTTGAATTAATTTAGGGGAGCTACAGCTATAAGAATTTTCTTGTAACCAACTTAAATTCATTAAGAGTGAGCTTTTCTATATTCTTTCATATGCCTCCATATCCTCCCTGTCCATCAAATGCTATGTGCACTTTGGTTCCTTGTGAGGATGATTTGAAGTTACTAATGTTGGCTCTGAAGGTATAAGGTGACACCTACGGAGCCACAGCTAAGCACCTGATTGTGAGACTGTCCCATGTGGCATCAAGTAACTCATATCATAGATCGAGGTTCACTCGGTATGTGAGCAGCATGAGATGTGGGTTACAAGTATTAAGAAAATAATTTCAAAGCCCAGGAGACTTTTGGGGAAGTTTTCACATCAGTCTTTAAGCCAGAAGCAATCACTACAGTGAGCGGACAATGGGAACTTTCTGAGGATTAAAAAAGAGGCAGGGAAATAATTTAGGCACACCCTGCCCCAACCTCCTAACCTTTGGAGACCCGGCTGGAATTCAGCCCCTGGGCCGGCAGTTCAGCAATTTTAGAGCCAAGAAGAAATTCTGGTCCATTCTCTTGTCCTCCAGGGGTATGTGTCTCAGAACATCCCTCAACTCTTGCTTACTCCTGCCACAGCTCCGGCCCTGAGATATATTCAGATGAAGATGACACGTTTCAGACCTTTCCCTACCCTGGGGTAAACTAGAGAGAGCAAGAGGTGGGCGAGACACAGAGGGGATGCTGCTTCAAAATGGATTGTGCGCAGGTCCTCAGGGACCAATGGGAGAAATCCTGCATTTAATTTTCCAGAGAAACAAAGCATCACAGAGGATTCTGGTCCCAGACCTTCTCCTCCCCTGTTGCAACTCTCCTTCTGTAAGGTGCACAGTTTCATTTCCTGCCTGAGCTTTCCACGGAGAACTCCAATAACTCAGCCCTCTGCTGTCCTGACAGTTTAGTTAAACCCACAGAGCAAAACGTCACAAATACAATCCCAGGCACGAGGGGAGTTGCCCATGGGCTCAAATTAACTACCAGTCCCCAAGTAGCTAACCTTCACTCATCACAGAGAGAATTCTGAAGCAAAACCAAATCCATGAGCAAAATTCATCATGCCAGGAAAAGAGGAGAGGGGGAAATAAACACCTCAAGTCCTCGACTACCGTTTCCAACTCTCCCTCCTCATCTCAGCGTCCTGACAGGGACTGTGTTCACAGCCGTCCCTCTGCCTGGAGAGGTAAATCTGTTTTTAATGCAAGACTCCTTTTCTCACTCTCTGTTTCGTCCTTGAGACCAGCACTGAGCTCACTGAGGAAGCGAGGCCTGAGGGTTTACACCTGTGACCCGAACTTTCCATTCTGTGTGAGATTTTTCGTTTTTAAGAAAAACAATTCAAGGGAAGTTTCTGAACCACTGCTTTTCCTTAGGCCAATGGTTACCAACAGCGACAGCAAAGCTTTTTATTTTCAAATGTGACCCAAATTACGACTTATATCACACCACATTTCACCTTCACTTCTTTCCAAGTCCTTCCCAAGGCCATCGTTTCTTGCACAGGGATAGAGTGAACATCAACATGTAAGCCTCTAAAGATAATGACTGAAGATTACCTAAGACGACAACCAATGTCATTTCTTCCTGCTTCCTAGATCTTACTTTGTCACAACTTATGCAGAACATTAGAAGAATTAATATGGACAGGTGAGTCCTAAAAATGAGTCGTGGACAGTTCCTAATATGGCAGAACACCAAGGTTTTACTGCTTTACTCCAAAGATGCCATATAAACGCGGCTTTGCCTCATAAAGTGTGAGCCAATATGACCGCGAAGCCAGGGTGGTGAACATGAAGTTGTGGCAGTTACTTTGTGAGAACTTGAGTCCAACTTAATTGAAAATCAAATAGATAGATAGTTATAAAGTAATTACTAGAGGTTTTATTCCCAAGCAAATCCATCACAGCAGCATAAGAAATGTAATGATACAACAATGGTGATACTCTTCGCTCCATCTCTGGCTATTCCAGTTTGCCTGCTGAGATGTTCCCTCACGTTAAATGCACTGTCGTGGCGTTCACAAAGATACCGTGTTTCCCCGAAAATAAGATCTACCCACAAAATAAGCCCTAGCAGGATTTCTAAGCATTTGCGCAATATAAGCCCTACCCCAAAAATAAGACCTAGTGATGGGCGTGGCTACACAGCGCATCTGCACAACCCATGCATTTCATGGCGGAGCGGTAAAGAAGACCAGCAGCCCTTCTCATCTGCCCCATGAGAGCTCTAGTGCTCGACATGAGAGATTGGGGCCCCCTGAGTTGCAAGAAATTCAGGATGGAATTCGGGGTTTGGAGAGTTATGATGATGTTCCAGAAGAAGACGACTTAACTATATTTGAATAAATGTAGATTGTTGTACCATACTTAAAAAAAATAACACATCCCCTGAAAATAAGCCCTAGGGTGTCTTCTTGAGGAAAAATAAATATAAGACCCTGTCTTATTTTTGGGGAAACACGGTATACACACAATCCAAGCGAGACAGAGCCTGACATTGTCACTGAAAAACAAAGGGGGAATGAACCAAGGGTTCATGACTCCTTTTGCCAGACACTGCGCTGTGTGTTCTACAACCACTCAACCTTACCCAGTACACCCAGCAACACTGTGGAGTAAGAATCATTATCACCTCTAACTTACACGAAGTCTGGAGCAGTAGGAGGCTGACTAACTCACATCAAGACACCCAGCTCTTAGATGCAGAACTCGGATTCAACCCCATGTGTTTCTGACTCAAAGCACTTTTCATGACACCACGATTCCAAAGATGGTGCTCAAGTTATTGAGAGATGCATCCCTTTGCTAAAATAGTCTGTCTTTGCGCTGCCAAAGCTCCTGCTATGATACCAAATTTCCACTGTGGATTTAGAGACAATGGACAGCTCATAAGTCGTGTTAAGCCATAATCTGTGTCAAAGGTGCAGGTATTAAATGCTGAGTCACTGCTATGCTCTACAGAGATAATACTTCATCCTCCCTGCCCACATATTCCAGCAGTCAGCTAGGCTTGGAAAAAGATAGCTCAAGCAGAACTGGGCACCAGAGCTGAAATGCTAGAAATGGTTTCTTTCTCTCTCTCAAATTCCCTTCTCCACACCCACACCTCAGCAAGGCTCAGTGTCTGCCTGTTTTAATGATTCATACACATGGGAACAAGGCTGACATCACCGGGCCAAATCTGGCTGGATGGAATGCTACCCTTCCCAGCTGTGTTGCATGAGGAATATTCTTGCAAAATCAGCTCGGAGAAACTTGCTGTAGGACACTTGCTTTCCCTACTTTCTGTTACAGTTAATGAAGTCATGTCTCCTTCTTGTCCATACACCACTCACTTGGTGTCTATAAGAGGAGATAAGGTGAGCTCACACACAGCTATAATGTAAGTTAGTGTGGTGAGTTTGGTAAGCAAGATGCACAGAGCTTTCACCATTTGGGGTGAGCCATGGAGAAGGGCTCCAGAAGTTTTAGCATTTGACTCCAGTGTTGTAGAAAGTGTGACAGCTAGAGCCGGGGGTCAGGGGAAGGAAAAGAGACTATCCTAGGCTCAAAGAAAGGACCCAGGAGAGAGTACAAGCCTAAGTTAATTGGAAAGAGTGTTACACTTGTCTTCAGTATTTCTTTTATCCTTTCACAGTCTAGATCTCAAGCCTATGTCATTTGGTGGAGCCTTAGTCTCCATAATAAGGAAAACCAATCTCTAGAAGACTACTAAGAGGTTACAAAGTAATTTACATTTAAATAGGTAATTACAGAACAAAATCGAAATATAAATCTAAAGGAATGATTATAATGGTGGAATTTAAGACAACATGACAAGTGGAGGGGCCTTCTCAGCATCTATCAAATCTCATCACTTAGGGCAGTATTTTCAAAGCGTATGGCCTAGACCTCTAGCAGCATTATGAGAACTACAGGTGATATGTGGATCCAGCATTAACAAACAATGAATCACATAATGAGAAAATTATTCCTTTATAAATCCTTCTTCAAGTAGTCAAGGAAAAAAATCTCAGCCTGGTGCTAATAGGTCTTTAACATCTCTCTAACACTGGCTAATCTCTACTTTTGACAAAGACAGAGAGTAGGCTTCAGAATTAGAGCCCGTTGGCTTAGTTATTCGGCAAGTGATATTTACTCATGGCAAAGGGACGTTGAGGGAAGGCTATAAAGTTTCCACGAAAAAAAAATATTAGGTAAAAAACATTAAGAGGTCTATTTTCAAGAAAAATATTAAGTAAATTCTGGCATAGGTGATACACGCACACAGCAAACATTTTGAAGGTGGCATACAGATCATCAAAGTTTGAGAAACCCCCTGCCTCAGAGCCTGTTCATCGGGCAGCTTTACCTTTGGGCTCTACTGACCCAGAAGTGAAATGTAAGAGCGAGAGTCAGCAGGAAAAGTCAGCTCTGAGCACTCATGGCAGCAAACCCAGAGGCAGGGCATGGAAATGTTACCTTGCTGTCTTTCCCAGGCAGAAGCAGGAAAGAGACCAGTGACCCACTGTTGAAGGTCCTTTCCTTTGCACAGCAGATCAAAAATAATCAAAAAAAGGTAACAAATATACACATACACATGGATCTCAAAATCAGGCATCAGGGATTTTTTTAAAATTCATCATCATACTATAGTTATACCAATAAAGCATTTAAACCCCAACTTTTAAATGTAACACAGCATTCTGTTCTATTTTCACAATCTATTTACACTTCATTTAATGCTCAATACCACTGACAGCTCTGTTAAACTGATAACATACAAAGCCATGTAACTTTTTTTCTTAAAAAAGCAGTTATGACAATGTGCTTTAAAATGTGAGTAAAGAAATGCAAAAATCACAATTTTTTAAAAGGGAAGAAATCTTGGCTGTCCTTTGTTTTGTCAGAAAGAAAGTTTATCTCCCAATAAAAAAGAAATTATACTTACAGCTTTAAATAGCCAAGAGTCACATTGTCAAAATGCACATATTTTCTTGAAAATAGTCACCCTTAGGCAGGAAAAACAAAATTGCTTTTAATGACAGAACTTCTTAGATTGTACTTGGAAGGGAAGGGTGTTTATGAGAAATAAAGCTAATGAGTCACAGAGCAAAATAAAAGGGATGGTGTAGTTTCTCACTTGTCAGTGCATAACTTGATAAGAAATCAAGCTCTGCTAGCAGGAATCATTTCAAGGTGCATTCTGAACTGTAATGGTGCCAGGTGACCTTCCTTCCACTCCTAGCCTGGAGGTGCTTTTGAAATCTTCCAGGTCTTAAACAATCACACCTTTAGAAATTAAGGAATGTGCCCCTGGGTGTACAAGTGTTAAAACCTCACCATTTTTGGTAGTCCACCAGCTTAAACAGTTCTTTTGGTTGAAACTATACATCGAAACTTAGGAAACTAAACTCATTAATTAATTCTTCATATTTTCAACAAGGATCCATAAGCGACCTGTGATGTAGAAATAACCAGTTGAAAAGGAAAAAAAAATTAGGTCAAGCAGGTTATTTGGCATCATGTAAGCATTAAGGAAATAGAGCTGCTTCCCTAGAGGACATTTTTTAAAAGGAACAAGCCTGAAATGTGGTCAAACCAGTTTGTGTGTTGGTAAGAGTACAGAATGTAATTGCTTATGGGTGGTTGAGGAGAATCAGGATTCTAGCACACGTGTGAAATTTAAACCACATTCTGCTACGACCACCAGTAATAAGTGCTTAGCAGGAACAAGCACACAGCAGAATTTGCCGGACCCAGTGCAAAATGAAAATGTGGGGCCCCCTGCTAAAAAAAAAGTTTTAAAAACTGTGGTTCAGGGCTGTAATTCCAGCTACTTGGGAGGCTGAGGCAGGAGGATCGCTGGAGCACAGGAGTCTGAGGCTGCAGTGAGCTATGACTGTGCAGCATTTAACCAAACACTAGGTCCTGTCTGACTGCACCCGCCCAACTTCCATGATGCTGGGCCCTGAGCTCCCCAACTGCAGTCATAATTTTAGGCCCCTCAGAAATTTCTTTCCAAACCAGTGTTCTAGACTTGCCCATCCTACATTCAAATGAAATAGATCCTCAAATGCCCCAAACAATATTCTCCTTAACAGATTCAAAGATTGATATAATTTTGGTATTTCCTCTTTCTCTCAAATTTTTTTTTTCCTTGCAAGCCTGAATAAAGTCTTCTCAAAATATTTCAGTTTCCTGCTGCGGAACTAAGCCAAGGAAGGCTGGGTTGTTAACAACAGGCAGTTCAGTATATTGTAAAGGAAGAAGTTAACAATCATCTGAAAGTCAAGGCCTGTAGCCCACCACCTTCTGGCTGACCTTGCCACAGTGGTGTCTTTCTTTTCTTGTTAATGTGTCTTTCAACACTCAAACAGGATGTCAGCTATGAGAGAAAGTTACTGCCCTTTTTTTTTCACCATGAACCCCAGAGCTGTTTCCACACCACAGGAATCCCTGTTACTTTCCAGTGAACGGCTGTGCATTGTGGCTTAACCTCAAAAGGAAGTCGATGTACAATACCTTAGAAGAAAACAAATACGCGCACACAAATACCAGAAAGAGAAGTCATCCACAAATTCTACCCCTGAATTCCAGCATCATTTCTCATTTCTCCATTTGGAAGCTTCGAATGATTCTCTCTGAGTTTAACAACTCTTTCTGGCAATGAAATATGAAGAGGTGATGATTTCCTCCAAATTAGGAGGACATTAACAATTAAGTGTTAACGCGAATACCGTTAACAGTAATGCAATTATAACTGTATTCCACAAAGGGCAATAGGAAATAATTACTCTGATTCTCAAGTGATAGTTCCAGGAGAATGAGATTCTTAGTCTAAAATGCATTAGGAGGGGCCCTGAAACTCACATGCACACGTACAGCGGCAGGAGCCGCTCCTTCCCTGTACCAATAACCCCGTCAGTGCCAAACCCAGCACTCTCTTGCCATCTGCTTTTACTCCTGGAAAATGGCTACAGTGGGGGTCCTGGGAGCTTCTGGGGCTGCCGTGCAGTTCTCAGATCCTGAAAATGGCTTATCCGAATAGCCAGAGAGGTTGTTTTAAACCTCCAAGCTAGACCAAACACAAATGACACCCCATCATCATTGTAGGGTTTCTGAGGATGGTGAAGTGTGTCCAGGGAAATGACTAATGTCCAATCACCATATGCATGTCAGCACTGAGAGCTGACCAGAGAGAGTGGTATAATAGCAGATAAACCATTAATGCCTATCTCAGTCTTATCTGATTAAAATTGGAGGATTAAACAGAGAAGCTGATAGAATGGGTCAATTGCTAATGTTTTCTCCTAAAGATGCACAGATGGAAGTTTCAAATGTGCCTCTTCAACCCTCAATTTTAGCAGTCCTTCAATAATCTCTACATTTTTCTCTCCTTTTAATTTTCAAAGATTAACATTGCTAATCATGGATAAAATAAACTTTTTGAAATTTCACTTCTCTATTCTCTACTCCTTGGTGGGCATGTCCATAAGAGAAGGCAGAGGCAGGAGGATCGCTTGAACCCAGAAGTCTAAGACCAGACTGGGCAATAGAGTGAGATCCCATCTCTAAAAAAATAAAATAAAAATTACAAAAGGAAATCAGGATAAAGATGTCTTTTTTATCTCTTTCCTTCAACAAAAGCCCACCTGTTAACAAATTCTGATAATGTCTTTCTTTGAAAGCCCACCTGTTAACAAATTCTGATGATGTCTTTCTTTGATATCCTTTTCAGATCCATCAGAATCTACTCTAACCATAGACTCATCAGGACTCCTAGTCACCTGTGTGGATTACCACCATCACCTCTTAGCTGGTCTCCCTTGTTACCTTTTTCCCTCTCAATTCATCAGGCCTTCCCAGCTTAAGAATCCAAATGACTCCCTATTCTATAAGATCAATTCTAATTCATGCTTGGTCCTTCTCACTCACCATACTTTGGTAGCACTAAACCTACCCAGCCTCAATTCCCAGGACTCCTCTGTAACCTGTTCTTCTCACCAGCTGTGTGAACTCAGACCTTCAGGCCTGTTGATTCTCCCTTTGTCTCCAATCCCCTCAATCAGCCCCTAGACTTCTTCAGTGGTTAATACCCCTAGAAAGTTTCCCCTTCTTCACAGCCCACCAAGAACTCTTCCCTTTCTGATATCACATAGGACTAAGCATATTATTATACTTGAAGGGTGCAGTTACAGAGATGATCTTTTCTAAATCTGGGCCAGGGTCCCAATTGCATTTTATATTCCTTGGCATTGATAAGGATGTCTCCATTTTCATCCTTCCTTTTTGACCACATGGTCTATAAATTCATGCTAGTCCGTTGATAATAGAAATGCTACTCCTCTGACGAGATAATGTGGCCTGGGTAACTGGTAAGGAACTACTTCTGCTAATAGGTTAATTCCCTGGCAGATTATGGGCAGGGCAAAGCCATGTTGCTTAGTGATGCTACACCATGAATTGTGATGATTCACATCAATAAGTACACTTCCTACCAAAGGTGCTGAAATCAGTTCACATGTAAATGGTAACCAATAAAAACAGAATTTAAAAATCAAAGAAGTCAATATTCTTCTTCACAGCGTGGTGTTGTATCTTAGAGAATAAAAAATTATTGATATTACATGTACAGTAGTTGTTACATGTAGTTGAAGATTTCTCTATTGTTTCTTTCAACATTCGATAAGTGACTTCCATGTCTATATACTTTAGAAATAACTGCTATTAGATATCCTTTCAGGCAGTCAAAATAAATAGCCCTAGATCTGGACTGATATACAAAAGTTCTAGAAAGTGTAGAAAAAGCTATAGATAAATATTCATAGAAAACACATGCACAAAATCACACACACAAAATATATAACATGATTGAATATTTTTTTACTCCAGAAAAACAAGAGTAAGTGTGGATGTTGAAGGAAATAAAAACAAATCCAGTTTTTACAATGTAGGGGCTAGTTTCATCTCCAGTTATTAGATATCTTGCAGATTGCACAACTAGTCAAACCAGTACTTCCAAACATTTGTTTTATTACATGTTTTGTCCCTAAGTCACAATGGGGGGATTAAATATTTCTTATTTAAGGATCTATACTTGTAATGAGTTAAGACCATATTCTGCTCAGCCAGTATGAATAATAATGTTAATAGTATTTAGTAATGATAAAATTTGTAACATTTTAGATGTAAAAACACTAGAAGTTGTTAATGAAGGTTGCTGGAAGTTTGTTCTCAGAATTTAAACTTGAGAAAATTCTTACATTCCTGGCTGCAAATTAGCAACCATCACTCCACAGCTTTCATATTAAATACGCGGGCACTTGAAGACTTTAGTTCTTAATAAACTTTGCCCACAGGACGTTAGCAAGAGGCATGCATCAGGTGACAGGACAGTGCCTCCCAGGATAGCAGGACTTGTCAGACTGTGCAACAGGATCCCATAGACCTGTCTCAATCAAGTTAATTAGAGACATCTGCAGCACAGAGATCAAGCCAAGCCAGCTCTGGCAGCTTATTTGCACCAAAAAGGTACAACTCTTGTGGGAGGTAAGAGAGCTAGAATGACAAACAGATAGTGATCAGTAACTTGAGCTGGCTTAGTCATCTGAGCATACTCACTACTGAAACAAAGCTGGGAGGACCCAGGGATGCAAATGTCAAGCCGATGAAAAGGCTGAAGGATATTTGAACAAACCTTTGATATTCTTAGCCCCTGCAGGAATCTCAACACAGTAAACGGAGCCTCTTGCCTCCCTCCCCCTCCCAGCACCTGCTTGAACTCCTCATTCACCTATAGATTACCTCCCCGGGTTGTTCTCACTCATTCCAGGGACCCCACGACTGTTTTTCTGAAAACAACACTGCCCTTTTCCAAGATGTTGTTACTGATGGAGATCTAGTGTTAGAAGTTGTAGACTTTGTGCAGCTGACATTGTTTGAAACTTTGCCTCTGAAACTTACACTCTCTACAACTCTAGAAAGCCTCATTTACAATTGCTGTATTCTAGGCCTGCTTTGTTGCAGTCTAGATCTACTGATGTTAGTGGACTTTGAGTCTTTGAGTATTTCTTTTATTCATTCTCCTCATTGATATCATTCTTAAGTTCCCTAAAAACAATAGCAGCCAGATTCGTATGGATTCTACTGATTCTACTTTCATATACAAGCCAAGAAGAGTGAGGCGTCTTCACCAATGACAAACAGGCTGTTTTCTCTAGATTATTACTTGAGATCCTGTCTTGTCTTAATGTGAACGACAGCTCACTGGGGAGACTAAGAGAACTATGTCCAAAGTCAGGAATTGTGGCTCTGACAGAACCAATTCCCAAAGCAGAATGAATCTGAAAACACAGCCTAACACTCTACAGTTTGGTGTAGAACAGATGTCAGACCACAACACACTCTTCCAGGATCTAGAATGTGTTTTGATTCAATGATTGAATTCATTAACAATTGGATGTTCATTTGATTTTAACATCCACATAGCTAATATACACTGTCATGCTTTAGATAGAGATCTCCATAAAAGGCAGACTGAAAACTGGTGGCCAATGAACCAATTTCAGCCCCACATAAGAGTTTTAGCCAACACAATGTTTCAGAGTAATCTGAACCAATACTTAGAAATCCAGAGATTTCATATCAAGTACACATGTCCACCTTCTTTTGAAAAATTAGCAGATCTGGTGCCATGGGCTCCACATTCTTCTCACAGAGAAATACTCTGCTGGATTGGATGAGCACCTGCCCCTTTTAGCAGGGTCTTCACTCACCTGGTTTGCCCACCAGGCCTGATCTTCTCACTAAGGTATCTGCCTGGCTGCATTAGCCATGTAGGTTTCCATCCCTTGCCAAAGAACCTCTGTCTTTGTCACTCCTTAGTTTGCCAAGCAATAAATAATATTTGATGGTTTGTCTTCTACTTTAAGAAACAGTCGTCAGCACCATATAGCTGGAATAGAGTTTTTAAGGATCTCAGACATTCTGAATTCCAATTTTGTATGTAAAAATTTCCCAGAGGATCAGAAACCCTTGATCAGTTTTCCTCCAAGCATGACTAATACAATACAGGGAGGTGTTGTCATGCAGCCACGCATCTCTGCGTTGACAATGAAGAATGGTTCAATTGCAATTCACCAACCTGTAACATCCCTGGACGGCTTTAACCTGTTGGAAAGCATATCTCCAGGCCACCAACTTTGTTAAAGGATGCCAGGCCTGTTGGTATCAAATACTGGCCAATAAAGGGAATACCGCCTCAATCTTGTTAAATCTGTTTTGGAATGGAAATTATTGATATTAGGCCACTATGTTCTAGAATGATGCTAGCTGACCTGCCAGGGGCCAGGAGCAAGGAGAAGCAGTAAAGATCAAAGACAATGTAGATGAATGACTATTTAAGTCCATTGTAAGTGAAAGGGCAAATTATGGTTGATTTATAACTGTCCAGGCTCCTACCATTCAAAGGCTATAAAATTTACATAAAAACCACTGTTTATTAGAATAGTTTCTATCCCACTGTTAGGACAGTGTTTATGCAATTTGAGTCTATTTCCTGCTTCCACACTATGACTGAACCTTGCTAAATAAACTTTTGGGCTAAGATGTTTACTTGACAGGGAAATGACTACTAATAAGCTGTTCAAGGATGTATCCTCAAGTTACTACCTGTGGCATTTGTAACACACTGCCTATTGAACAAAGGTGTCACAGTAGCACGGTGAATAAACAATCCTTTTTTCTCCCTGTAAGTTATACAGTATTAAATGTTAATAATTAATTTGTCTTTTTAGATTAACACATATGAGCTTTTCAAACAGCTCCTGGTGCAACCTCACCCCACCCTTGTGAGGTGGCTAATCATTTCACACTTACCCAGCTATCAGTATCATTGACCTCAGCCAGCTAAGTGTGAAACGGCAGATGGTTTGTAGCGCTTCGTAATGTCCTATGAAAATTTAGCACTCCCGTAAAGGGTTTTGGTAGACGATGGTGGTTTATATGAACTTTCCAAGAAACTCAAGAGAAACAAAATGCCACTGCCGTCCATGTCAAAGGATTTTTGTGAGGATCCTGGGAGGGAAATGTCAAGAGATTCTAAGGTTTTCAGTAGCACAATATTTTTAAAGTGCTTCAGAAGCTATTTTAATCTGCTGCATTGCTAAAAGGGGCGCAGAGCCTGAAAAGCTGGTATAATTCTGAGGGCTGTTCAAGAACTATGTCAGCAATATTACAACCTAGCATAAGACTTACACATCTTAAGATAGATTTGTCTAGGGTATCCGCAATCTGATTAAATATTTCTCATGAGAATAGCCCGTTTATATCACCCCAAAGTGAGAGCCCTCTGGATTGTTTTACCTGAGTTTACACTACTTCGGAATCTCAAAATACCTAGGATGAATTGTTTCTTGGGCAATGGGATATTCTTAATTAATATCAACACGTCCCAGATCCTTTAAAAATACCTAATGTCAAAATATTTTACAAGAGTGAATTCAAAACTATGTTCATGTTTTCTGTAGCATGCACCTGTTTGAAATGGGACAGTTTAAGAAACAATAATACATGAGATGGAAGATACCAAGATGGCTTGTTGTTGTTAAAGAACCACACTCTTGAGAGCAAAAGAGAGTATATTATATCTAGAATGGAAATACGTGAACCTTTGTAAGTCTGTATTTTCATAAGTCCCCTATGAAGCAGAGATCCAGTGTTGTTCTACTGAAAAACAAAGTCATCAATTGACTTGTTTAGAGTTTTAAAACAGACTCTTCTAATCTCTGTTTCTCTTGTCTGGTTTAATTAAATATAAAATAAATGAGAAATAACTTCTCATTCCCATTGAATGAGAAGTTCTGATAGAATTTAAGGGGAAACACTTTATTACCAATAATAAATTGTCAAGTTCAATTTCTAGAATTTTGTATTAAGATTCTTTGATTCTAAGTCCATAAAGAATGCCTTCTTCTTAGTCCATTTAGCTGCCCTTAAAATGCTTATTTTCACACGCACACATACACACACGAACATCCAAATTATGTTGTAACAGTGTACAAAACAGAGGCTTATTCCTGTTTATTACATCCTGACTCCTTCATGAAATAATTTGATGTGGTTCACAAATAAGAATCAGACATAATGAAATCATTACACCTTATATAGCTTAAAAGCAAAAAAGCCAGATGTAAAGAGGATGGGAAATCAACTACAATGAAAAACTACTTCAAGTTTGCTGAGTGAGTGCCTAATTGTTACACATGTATTCCTACGTGCTATGTGCTAGGTGCTGTTGAGCCTGTGGCAGTGAACAGGACAGGCTGTGTGGCAAGTGAAAACAACAACTAGCTGAGCTCCCTAGTGACCAAAACAAAAAGGGAAACACTGCCATCACACAGTTTCCAAAGAGAGGTTATTGACTTATCAAGAGAGAGAAAGTTTTTCTTGGTAAGAATCGAAGTAGAAATTTAATGAATAGGTCCATGTATATATAAGACATATTAAACAAAATAATAAGAGTATTAATAGCCAGGTGTGGTGGCATGCTCCTGTAGTCCCAGCTACTCAGGAGGCTGGGAAAGGAGGATCGCTTGAGCCTAGGAGTTTGAGATTGCAGTGAGTTATGATCATGCCACTATACTCTAACCTGGGCAACAAAGCGAGACCTATTCTCAAAAAAAAAAGTATTAAAATATAGATATCTGTGTGCCTATCTTAAGGATTTCTCTTTCACTAAAACAGATTAAATAATTTATAATCTTTTGAATCAAGCAATCAATACAGTTATATCTGGAGAAACCCTTATCTTTCTGGAGTGTTCACAGGTACAAATCTAGAACTAATGTTTCAGATGAGACTACAAAAGAGAAGAAAGGACATGTTGGAAAAGAGTTTTCTTTATATGAGGTATTACTGCTCTAGAAAATTTTCTATATTATATCCGTAATTGTAAAAGAATCTCTGGCAACTACATTTACTACATTTCCTTGTTTTTCAGTTGTCTTTGACTGAAGACACATTACAAGTCCTTTTTATTTCCTTACATAATCCTACTGTCTTTTGGGTGGACCTGATAATAATACCAAGCCACAGGTGAAAGGCTTCTCAAGGTGTGGCTATTGTGTTCTATTAACTAATTCCTACCTGTACTGTTTCCTTTTTGCAGGATGATCCTTATGTGACTAATCTAGGCCACAATACATGAATTTTCTTAAAGTTAGGTAAAAGTAAATGTCTCCAGACCTTTAACTATATAGTACTTTATTTGCTAAATTATGCAAATCAATACACCCTAAATCAAATACATACCTCCTCTAAAGAGAGTTCCCCTTGGTTTTGAAACTCACTTTAACAAGCTATCAATCAGAGACTGATATTTAGAGGGAGCATAACTGATTGGTAGCAGTGGGATTTCTGGCCGTTTTTCGTGATAACCACTAAAATACAGGAGCAGG
This sequence comes from Cheirogaleus medius, assembly GCA_008086735.1. Taxonomy (NCBI): domain Eukaryota; kingdom Metazoa; phylum Chordata; class Mammalia; order Primates; family Cheirogaleidae; genus Cheirogaleus; species Cheirogaleus medius. The sequence goes on from VBSM01002608.1 coordinate 46,354,026, forward strand.
TTTTTAAGCCCTAGGAAGGAAAACGCCTGACAAAAAACCCTGACAGATATATAATGCCATGATAGAAATACTACTCATTATGTCATACCTAATAATCCACATGTGCCTCATTACACAGCTGTTTGTGTTACACCCTGTTGCCAAAGGAAGCTCCCCGCCCTGATCTAGCAATTAATATGCACAGGAAGCACAGTGGCCAGACATCTATGGAGAAAGAAGAGGCAGGCAGGAGATCCAGAGTCATAAAGACCTAGGTGAATAATATTCTCAGCATTATTCAGGAATGTTCAGTTGCTTGCTCAAATTCATCATTAACAAAGGGCCTGTTTCCCAAAGGTTTCCACTGTGTAATTAGCAGCAACAAACACTGCCCCTGCTCAGGTCAACCTATGGGATTAGTTACAAAGGTTTTGTAAATTTCAGAAGATATCTACACAGATGTCAGGAGAACACACACACACAAACACACAGTACAGCATAATGGATGCAGCCACAGCCATTAAGTAGTTTAGGATTTGTGAGACTCAGACAACCAATACATTTTATAGGGGAAGTCATAAAAGTCAGATAGGAAAAAATATATAGCAAGAGAGTTGCAAACTTCTAGACAGCATGTAAAAAATACGGAAAAGTGGCAGGGGCAAAGGAAGAAACATACCAACCGGAGCTCATCGGTCTTAATAAATAGGACAGGGTCACCTGAGTTTACTCCTGGAACCAATAGAAATCCCTTAGTATCTAATTATTTTTGTAAAAGGATTGAATTATTTTCATGATCCTATTTACTGTTGTCATTAGATTGGTTCATACTTCATTAGTTTGCTTTTGAAAATGAAACTTTCATTTTATTTATGGAAGTTTTTATACTTCTCTAAGGCTGCTCCAAAACTATATAATTAAGCAAGGCTAACCTTTCAATCAGGAAATTATACTAAAAGAGATACAAACACATGTCGACAGTTCATATTGATTAAAAGGGTCCAAATTCAAGAAAGTAATTTTAATTTGGAGTAAAAAATAATTTGTAAATGATAGGTCTGGAATAACATTATGAATAAAAGTTGAGGCTAATGACCTCATCTTTAACAATGAATTATTCTAGTTTGTAGAGATTTGTTCTCACTTGGTAAATAACACTTGCTCATTTCTTATGATGGTTATTAGTGTTTAAACAAGTTGGCAACTTTTAATTCAGAAGTCAAAATATTGTCTTAGTTGCCAACAAAAATAATTAATAAAATACCTGTAACCCCAGGGTAAATCTGTAAGCAAGTGCATAGTAATGGATAATAAAAATAGCACTTCCTTTTACATCTGGTGCTAATTAAAATCTGATCAGAGGAATAATTGAGCAGTGCCCAGGCTACCCTTGATTTTTCTTGTCGGGTTTCAATTGTTCGACACAAATGCACTGACCTCAATAAATGAAAACACATTTAAAAAAAAAAAAAACTAAATTATAGTTATCCTCATTCAGGCAAACAAGTGATTTACTGTTGTTGCTCTGGGTTTTGAGGTTACTTGAGACACGAAAGTTTTCTAGGGAGTCATTCACTGTCACTGCTGTTTGTGAACATGAGTGCACCAGAAAGTCCAAGAGACTTTTATTCGGAGGCATCCCCCACCAAATATACAACTCCTTCTCTACACGAATCCTAATTAAACAAAAAATATAATGGATTACCTAACCATGTGTTGAATGAGTGTGTGCCAATCACTCTGCTAAGATCTTTACAGGTATTATCTCACATCTCCACTGCATCCTAATGAAGTAGAATCGTTATTAGGCCCATCATACAGATGAAGAAACTGAGTCTCAGACTCTGACTCCAGAGCCCATAGTCTTAATTTGCTACACTATCTTAAAGTAATGAAAAAAATTGCATACCAGTATATTTTTAAAAATAAGAAAAAAGTAGGATTTCCGCAGTACAGTACTTATATGCTCTGAAAATACCCTTTTATCCAAAATGGATAAAATACCAAAATTCAGCTGAAATAGTGATTTAATTTTACAATGTGATGTTTAAAACCTATAAGTACCTGCTTATATAAGTAAAAAAAGTCATTAGAAAATACAGAATAATACATATTTCTATGTCAAGTGCCTCACAGATACGCTCCATATTCACAAATCTCTAGTTAAAATTGGAAAAGCCAATATATTGCTTTAATACATTACTTAATTTAATATGACTGCTTAATGAAATATACTCTAATGCTCAAATTGAGGAATTTTTCCCATAAATCCATGTATTACTAGAACTGTCTACATTTTTATCCACTCAACACACATTACTTTCATTTAAAATTAAACTTAACTGTATTTTCTGTCAACCTACTACTTCTCGCCCTATGAGGGAGTACAAAGACGTATCAAAGATGCTCTCTGCTTTCAAGAAGTCGTTTAGCGACTGGGACAAGGAATACCAGCAATTATAACACATGGTAGAGTGTAATAAAGCCTAGAGGCCAATTTCCCAAAAATGTAATGCCCCAGGCTATATGTAAAGTATTGGCCTAGACACTGTGTGGACCTCCAGGCTAAAGACACAGGCTCTGTCCTTGGAAGCATTCCAGTGGGAGAGGGGAGGTGATCAGAAAACTAATTATGTGAATACCTGGCTTCCTTTGATAAGTGCATAAAAGGCAACTAAGCATTAAAGGAGAGCTTCACAGAGCTCTCCAATAGCAGAGTTGGGGATAAACAGAGGTCAGGGGAAGTGGTTACAAGACTCGTGGAATAAGTTAGTCCAGGAAAGACAAAATGAGGGCAAGTATCAATACAAGGGCTGGGTCACGGGAGTGATGTCGAGGGGAAGGAACCAGTGATGGTGGGGGAAGCAGGTCCCCCAGGATGGGTCCCTGCCTAGTAGAAGTGAGCAGGAAGGAGAACTTGGAAACGACAGAAATCCAAACAAAAGGAAGAAGGAGAAACAGCTTTAAAGGACAGAACAAATGAGGAGAAGTAGGTTTGGCAGACAAGATCAACAGGTGCGGTGACTGAGTTCTGGAGTTTGGGGAGCTGGCAGGAGACATGCATGTATATAATTCATCCAGCGTCTATTTACTGAGCTCCTGCTGTATGGCAGGCACTGTCCTAGGATCTGGGGACACAACAGTGACCAAAACAAACATAAGATGTACGCAGCAGGCAACAGCGAGTTAGAGTCTCCCACTGAGAGGCGAACGCCAGAAATAACGGACTGAGAAATGTCCAGCTGCAAATGGGAAGACTCTATGGTTCTCCTGTCTTCAGGGGAGTTTCAAGAAGGGGAAGACAGGCTGTGGCACTGAATGTTGGAGCGGGTGGAGGAGATAGCCTGGCTGGAGGAGAGCTGAGAGCAATGGATTTGATAATGCGGACGTCTTCCCTTACTGCAGAGACAGGGCGCGGCCGGGATCCAGTGAGGAAGGATAACAGCAAGTGTGCCTTTAAGAAGTTTGATGGTAAAATGCAAAGTGGATGGTATTTTGATTTGTGGTTCTCTGAGAATACATAGAAAGTAGTGATTCACTCCGAGTAGGATATCTGCAAATGTTTATGGCAGGGACTGAGGATGTCCCCTGGTTTTGCACAATATATACAGGAAAAGAAATGATAGTCAGGATTACAATATCGTCTCATTACAACACAGTGCTAAGCTTTAGAAAACCCGCTGCCTTTCAGAATAACATACTTCCAAGTTAAAGCAAATTTCTGAAAAAGATAAAATGTGCTACATAAAAAAAATGCTTTTAATTTTAGTTTAAATTAAGCAGATATACTTATCTGTAATTTTGGGAATAAAAATGTATTGGCTAGTCCTCCACTTAGAAAATATTCAATTTTAGGACAAGAAAACAGTAACTCTCTTGTTTGAACTAGGGAATGAGAAGTCGATGACATCAGGCTCACAGTCCCTTCCTCGCTCTGGGTCCTCCTCGTCTACGCTCAGAAAAGACCCAGATCCTCGGAAACAAATTAAGGACGCGTCTGCTGGAGGTGGGTCTAGCTGGGTTGGGCACAGCCAGAATGCTCTGAGCAGCAGTGGGAATTCCTCTGGGCCTTGTCATGACATCATTTGCACGATGTAGCCCGTGATGGCACAAAATGAAGCTGGTATTTATAGAGGGCAGTAGAGGAGGACCTTCCCGCGCCAGTCTTAAGGTGACAAGATGTCAGCCTCAATCATGCCTCTGATTTGGTCTCCCTCTGTAACCTCTTTCTTTTTGGCTTGTCTCTTTCTCTATATTTAATGTATATACACACACACATGCACACACACACACACACAGACATGACACTAACAGAAAAATAAATTGAAAAGAGCACTGAGGCAGAGTGTATTTCACGCACTGGTGCCAATGTTTCATATCTCATGAACCTCGGGAAAACAATTCGTAGAACTAATTAGTTTACAGTGTTTAAGCAGCTTGTTCCTCGTCTTTAATCTTCTTTATGTAATACTACGAACAAAGCCATACTATCTTCTGATTTTTTTATACAGTTTAACAAATATAATCTCCCTTTTCTTTCTAGAGATTACTTCATTTAGACATCAAACTATGTTGTTGTTGTTTTTTCCCCCTGGGGAGAAGGGATATAAATAAATTGACATCTATTCACATAGGTCTCAATGGTCTCCCAGATCCACCCAGGCCCTAATCCTCTTTGTTGTCATGGAATCCACCTGGCTTAATTATATTTACAGTTTTCAGCTACACCACGCGGCGTGCAGGCTTTTCCTGAACTCTGCACATCTTCCTGAATCCCAGCTATAAGTCACACCCCAGCTGCCGTCTCTTTCTCAGATTCTGGGTGATGACAAGGCACTGTTGCCTGAAACTCAGCATCAGGTTCTCAAAGAACAGAGCTTTTTAAATCTCCCCTCAGGTATTTTTACAGCCCAGCAAAAGAACGTGATTTAAGAGCACTCATGACCTAAACTCAAGTGAATGGAAATAGATACTTATGTGTACAAATTAGTTGGGGGAAAAAAGCAAAGAACAGAAAACTTAAGAAGAACTTAATCTAGAGAGTTTTACCTTAAAATATGGCTCATAAGTGTGACTTTTAAGAGAAACAGAACCTTAATGTGCTTTCCTATTCTAGACAGATATTTAATTGCTAAGCCTCTTGATGCTATGACATACATTTTTAGTAGCGTAAAAAAAAATAGGCAACTGAAACCCAGGAACTGGTTAAAGCTAGTGTTGAAATAATTATCATTCAGCTGGTGGGTGATACAGTGCACACACAAAACTACATGAACTATCAAGGATTTGAAGCAGAGTTATTCCCCGAGAGACACCCTTTTCAGGTGGCAGAAAATGTACCTCAGGCTTTATTTATACATTTGAATTCACATTATTAAAGAAACTTTATAGTCTTGGTGAAACACAGTACTTGGTGCAAACTTTCATTTTGCTTGCTTGAGAAGTGTTTACTGTCCCATGGCACCAATCTGCCTCAAAGTTCACTCTGTCCTTAATTGTCAAACAGATTCATGGTAACTCCTAATTAGTGCAAACCAGGTAACACAGCTGCGACTCCGCAAATGCTGAACACCTTTCGCATCCATATCAAGCTGAGCTCAGGAGCCCTCTCCGCTCTCTCCCAAGGTTAATGGTTTCGAGTCTTCTGAGAATTACGGGGTAGGTGCCCACAATGAGAGAGGATGCCTGGTTCTCCTAACTGCTGCTCCTACTACTAGTGGAGTCAGTGTAAGCAGCAGCCAGCTTCCAGCACCAATAGTATTCCGGTAAGAGCTCTCGGTAGTGTTAAACAGCTCTTAAGTGTTGACGCTGGAAATAACCCGGCAGGATGCGGAGAGTCAGAGAACTGCCTTTATTCCATCTGCACCCTCAGCCGTCTTCTGTTCTTCTGACCCCCCCTCTCCTTCTCAGTTCTCCTCCTGCTTTTATACCTTTAGTAGGACTCAAAAAGCATCCAATCAGCAACAAGCGTTAACAGCCAATCAGCAACAAGCGTTAACATCCAATCAGCAACGAGCTATAACATCCAATCAGGAGCAAGCTATAACATCCAATCAGGAACAGTAGGATTCAAAAAGTAACCAATCAGGATCGTGCAAGCCCCGGGGGCGGAGGACAGGAGCAGGCTGGGGAGCATAGAGCGCGGGCCCTGGCCTTCTGTCTATGAGGCCGGGCTCCAGCAGTGTGCACCCGCGCACCAGCACACCCGCACACCCGCCTGCCGCTGCCTCCAGCCTGCTCCACACAGCACCGGCCCGGGGATACGGAGCGGCGGGGAGGCGGCGAGCGGCCGCGTCCCAACCCCGACGGTCTTCCCCATCAATAGCACAGGAGAAATTTCTTTCTCACTTCACACCCTCCAAATCACGTTGGCGATCTGATTCAGAACTAACATGGAGGATGTAAATGGATCCACTGCAGCAGACGTTGTGCATGTTGTCACATTGGAATTAGAGGAATAAATTGAAGCCAGAGTGACACTAGACAGTCTCTTGAGAATTCTTGAGTTTAAGATACACGAGTCAATGACACAAAGTACATAACTGCCCCAAGATTTTACTCTGAGAGCACCGGCCTGAGAGTAAGACCACAAGGAAACCCAGCTCCACCACTTTCCAGCTGTATGACTTTAGGCAAATTAATTCGATTTGGTGATAGAGAATTAAATGAGATAGTATATCTAATGCCCACGGCATCCAGGTAAGGCACAAGGAAGATGAGGAGTTGTTCATTGTTGTGACAGTTATGATTTTGAATTTGCATCACACTTCTGAGAGATGATGGATGTTTGCAAACAGGTGCGGTAATGACCCAATTGAGGTATATATAGAAAAGGAAATATATCTTAAAAATAAAGGTATCAGGTGGAATGGCTCACACTTGTAATGCTAGCACTCTGGGAGGCTGTGGCGGGAGGATTGCTCGAGGCCAGGAGTTATAAACTTGCCTAAGCAACATGGCTAGACCCTGTCCTTACAAAAAATAGAAAAATTAGCCAGGCATGGTGGCGCAGGGGCCTGTAGTCCTGAGGAAAGAGGATCACTTGAGCCCAGGAGTTTGAAGTTGCAATGAGTTATGATGACACCACCGCACTCTAGCCTGGGCAACAGAGCAAGACCCTGTCTCAATAAAATAAAATAAAATAAAATAAAAAATTTAAAAAAACAAAGATACCGAGGAAAACCAAGTAGAAAAATGGAAGATGGGAGAAATGGATGAAAAATTTTAAACATTCCAGAAGAAATAGAATAACAAGGTAGAATTAAAAAAAAATGGAAAAAGACAGGAAATAAAAATCTTAGGAGAGTCTGAATCCTTCATCCTGTTCTCTTCCCTTGAACTTGTATTCAAATCCCTTTTCTGCATCTCGATTCTGTCTGCACTATACGGCCCAATTTTAGCCCAGCTTCGACTCGCAGCAGTCCCGAGGTAGAAATGACTAGAAAAAAGAAAGTTCCTTCTTAGCTATGAAGAATGAGAAATGTTAAAATGCAAATTTGATGTAAAAAAGAAAGCAAGACTATACACACATTTCACAGCAGAGAATTCTCAGGCAGAAGAAGTCGGCAAGTAACCCCCTGAGGTGTGCTAGAGTAAGTGTTTCAAGTTTTCCGGATGACAGATAAACAGCCAGCCTGTTACTACTGAATGAATCTCTTTTTTTTTTTCTGGGCAGAATATGTTTGTGGTAGAATTGGTCCTTGAGAAAGAGTGAATTGATATGCTAGCTTTTTGTGTTGGGCCAAAGATAATTATTGCCATACCTACTTCCTATGGATTATGTTCAAAAGCTAGAGATACTCACTTATTCTGTCTTTATACTATGGGGAACTAATCGGAACCAGGGTTTGCTTCACTGACTTTCACATATTTTAAAAGTCAGGCTTAGGAGGGAAGAAAAAGTCAAAGAGATTGACCAAGAAAGGATGAAATGTTCAGTCTGAGTAAGCAAACACTGTTTCAGATAGAGTCCTCCGCAGGTCTCCACCCCACCTTCTACTGTGCATGGATTCATTTTGCAATATTCCTTTTTTAAAGCTAGATCTTTGTCTGTTTATTTTCAACTAGGGATGGCAATTGATTTGTTTTCTATTGAGCCTCGCCAACTGGATACTGAAGCGAGGACGGCATATTTAGATGCCCTTAAACTTTCAGATTCACCTTTAAAACGTGCCAAGGCAATGTCAGGTTCGGGGTAAATGTGCAATTTTCCCTAGCCCGGGACAAGAAATGAGGGTCTCGCAGACAAAATGACATTAAAGGCTTCACAGTGAAACAGAGCCCAACCCCTATTGATTCATTTTAGTTCAAATCAAATTCCAATCATTTGATGGACATGAACTAGCAAACAAAAGGAAAAACAAATCAGATGATTCCTGAGTGTGTACAAAAGAGCACATAGGCCATAACAGAAAAAAGACAAACCTGCCAAATTCAACCTGATGTATATGCACAGGCACTCATTTAGTCCTGGCTTAGCCTTCAAAATTAGGACCTGTGAGGGATTATAAAAGCTAAAAGATATAGAAGACACCACCCCATCCTTGAGAACTTATCAGGTTCGGGTAGCTACAGAAACAAGACACACTCACAAGGAAGAACTAGATGATAATTCTAAGGAAATGCATAACTAAATAGTAGAGGATGGTTCAGGTAATACGCAAACATCCCAAGAATATAAAAGAAAAAAAATGACATCAGATTACGAAGTGGTAAGGATTTCTAGAGTTCACTCAATCTACTGTCTGCTCCTGTGCACATGAGAGTATTGTACCTCCCCTACTACCTTACAGTTAGGCAGAGTTAGAACGTGAGTCACTTGTGGGCCAAAGCAAGACTCTAACGTGTTCTCTAACATGGAGGCTTATGTTGAGATAACAAAACCACAAGACTGAAGCAGCCTCTACCAGAGTCAGGCGTGGAGAATAGTTACAGTAATAACTCTGCAGTAATACACTCTGTCAAGCTCCTGAGATCCCGGGGCTGATCGTTACTGCAGCACAACCTAACCTGTCCTGACTAATATATGCACACCAAGGCAGAGAGGACTTAGAGGAATTGACTCTGAAAACTATTTTAGGGTCTCATTGTATTCACATCAGTCTCCTTCCCCCTTTGGCTGGGACTATTCTAATGCTCTGACCTGCTGCCTCCAGTATCTCTCACTCAAATCCACCACATTGCTGCTAGAGCATTCTAAGACCTACATCTGTTCACATCTCTATTTGAAACTTCAGGTGGATTCCCCTGAAACAAAAGATAAAGAACAAACTCCTGAGCACAGGAGCCCTAACACTGGCTCCATTTGCGGGTGTTATTTTTGCCCGCTAGCTCCCATCCCAGATTCCTGCTGCCAGCACCTTGATCAAGCCACATACTGCTCTGCCCGGTGAATTGCTACATGCTGCTTTTGTCTGTAATGGGCTCTCCTCCCTCTTCTCCCTGGTGAATGCCTAATCAACTTCTGGCAAGATTCACTTCCTCTGTGAGGCCTTCAGCTCCTCTCTCCTCTCCGCAGCATTTTGTGCATTCTGTTACAACACATTGTTCCTTAAAAACTTTGTTTTCTTGTCTCCCTCCTCCCACTAAATGGTGAGTTGCTCAAGGCAGGGATTGATTCACTTTTGTTCTCCCCAGAGTACCTAGCACAGTATCTGACAAGCAGCTGGTATTTGCAGAAATAATGAATGAATAAAGGAAGGGAGGATTGTGCGGATGGATGTGTTCATGGGAGTATTAGGCAGAGGACAGGAGCAGAACAGAGGTACTGGATAGCAGTAAACCGTAAATTTTAACAGCTCGGATGGTGTCAAATTATAAAGAATGGGAATTTTTCATTCGATCCAAAAGGTGATAGGGAGCTGTTAACGTCTTGAGCAGGAAAATGATGAAAATTTTGTTCAGCCTCGTAGCACCTTGTGCCTTGAATGTCAGTTATGTTTGTGCCAATCTTATTCCCCCTTTGACTGTAAAGCTCCTTGAAAACGGGGGCTGTGTCTTAATCATATTTGTATCCCCTATAGCAACAAGCACAGTGTTTGTATAACAGGTGCCAACAAATATTTGCTGAATTTAATTTTATAAAGATTACTCCCTATGCTGTGAGGCTGGATAGACCAGCTAGCAGACTATTGTGTTATATCCAAGATTACATGCAAAATGCATTTAAAGGGGGCAGTGCCTATGGAAATGAGGACATAGAAATCTGAGATAGCTGAACAGCCCAATCAGCAGCTTTCAGGGTTACTAATATAAATTAATGTGTTCAGCCTGGGGTCCTGGAAAAATGGTGGTATATTTAAAACACGAATGTTGGGAGGAAGATTTGTTTTTCCCACGGAGTAGATCAGTTCTGTGAGGGAAATAACAAAAGATAATATGCTATAGTTATATGCTGCTAGAAATACTAATTGCTGTATGCAAATTTTACCCCTTACCTTGAGATTTGGTTAAATTTTTTGATTGATTGATCGACTCATTTTATATTTATAAATTACTTACACTGTACAAGGCCATGTTGTTTCCAAAGTTTACTCAATAGTCTATTTAGATTATTGTCTGTTTCACCTTGACTTTATTCACTTAAATCCCCAAAATCAAAGATGATGAGTGAGGTAAAGAAATGATGTGCTTGTCTCTTCTACTGTTTCTGGTTTCCCAGATACCTCTGGTTATTCACTATCAGAAAGGTTTTGCAGGGGCCTTGTCTTGTTGAAGCACTTTGTTTTTTAAAGCTACAGCTATCAGCATGGAATCCTACAGGCATCTAATTATTTTACAAATCCCCAAAACAGAACTTTATTCAGAAGCTATACCTGGTTTTATTACGAGCCCCTACTTGAGAAGATATGCACACACACACACACACACACAAATGAGCCAGTGAAATTGTACCCATAAAAGAAACATTAAGAGGGAAACCCAGAAAATCTCTTTTAAGAGATTGTCCAAAGCCTGAACCTGAGGGATTCAGTCTTAAATCTCCCAAAGTAAAATATACATTTAAAATAGAATTCAAGGTATACATGATACATTACCCATAACTTAACCATTACGTTTAATACTAACATATTCAATATGTCATTTAATCTACACCAAACCCATATTTGGACCAGAAAAAATTTAAACAAAACTTCACAGATTTAAATTTTCCATGGGTTAATCTTAAAATAATACCTGAAAAAGTCTTATTCTAATGTGAACTTAGAAGGTACCTAGAACTCATTTCATTGAACCCTAAAGCTTCTAAGCATTTTGTGGTTGATTTGACCCCCACCTACCCACCCACAAAGTCTAACATCATGCTTCATTCCAACTGAACAGTATCAGTTTATTATATCATTTATTTGTGACAAAAAAGGAAAAAGCACATGAAAAGCATATGTTCATAGCAAGGACCATGTGCAAGGCAGTCAGTCCTCTGGGTGGCCTTGGACTAACTCAGTTCTCCTGCCTTTTCTTGCTTACAGCTCAAAAGAATAACTAGAAGAATAAGTAGAACGTACTGGGAACATAACATCCTGAGATAAGGGGGCAGCTGGCTGGAACAGTCAGACTCTGTTCCATTCCCGTCTCCCCCAGAACAAGATGCCCTTCAACGCTTTATCCCAGCATGTCGCATGCCTCAAGGTATAAGACCCAGGGAGGCCTGCTTTTCAGGGTCCCTCAGCTGTGGTTCAAGTGGGGCATGCACAAATGAGTCTCCATTCTCCCTGGGCAGCTCTGCTGAGCCTTGGGGGACCGGCTAGCAATGAATCCTAGGATTTGCTATATTTGCTATACCTTGCTGCCTATTTGTAAATAATAAACCTGTTTTATGTAACTTTTGTGTGCATGGGTGTTCTGTCTCACTGGACTCAGACAAATTGGGAACCAGTTCATAGTGAACCTGCTTTTACTCTATGCCTTCCTAGTATATGTATCTTTCTAAATATGTGTATATTTAGAGACGTGATCTTGCTATGTTGCCCAGGCTAGACTAAAATTCCTGGGCTCAAGGGATGCTCCTACCTCAGCCTCCCAAGAGGCTGAAACTGTAAGTTTGCCCAGCAATTGTTTTTAAGCCACTCCACCCATGCTTTTAGTTAAATAATTATTCTGTCTCTGTGAATTGCATTACACTTTCCTAAAAAGAATCATCAAATCAATCATTTCAAAGGACGTCAAAGCATTTCTTGTATGCTCACACTGCAGCTCTTAGTGTGAGCCTGCCAGCAAGGGGGTGCAACCCTCACCTCACCTTCCAGGGCAAGGCAGGATACCACCTGCACCCCAAAATACAGACAGGCATGTTCCCTGGGGGGGAGGGGGAAGGGAGCACTAGTAACCATTAACCTGTGTCTGCACTACCTAGGCGAAGACGCTCATATAGGTAAAGGAGTCTGCAAGTATACAGTCATGCCCACGCATTACAGAGGATACTCTGATTCTTCTCTACTAGCTGAGCCACCATTCAGTGGGGAAAAGAAGTTCAGTATTAATCCTAGTTACACAAGTTCCAAGAGGACAGTATCTTAACCCTTATGGCAGTATGATGGCACCTTGCAGAGATGCGACTGATTATACATTTGAAAACAGGATGAGATTTCATTAACCCTTTTAGTCAATAATCTTGAAACCTAGCTTCCAGACAGCAAAATGGGCTTCATACTTGCTGAAGGCTTAAGACCGCATTTTACATTTATTCTCATTTAAGCTACAGCTTGGCATGGAGTGATTTATGAATTAGAAAGCACGTGTGTTATCAGAATTCACTTATAAAATGTGCAGGGACTCTTGTCTTTGTCATCATTGGGGACAGGACACATGCTGGTTTTTCCATGTGGGGTCTTAGCCAAATGGCCTCCAGGGTAATGGTTAGAGGACAAATCTGCACCTCTGGGCATATTAAAAATTATGACATGGTGTGTGCTCAAGGCAGTAGAACTCTTAATTCTAGCATTTTCTCAATGGCAATAGAGAGGGCTTCTGATATGTTCTTTCTTTTTTCTTGGTGCCTGGAATAAGGACACTGTACTTTTTATGGCTTCATATGTGTACTCACAAAACCTACGAGCAAAGGTTTCCTCTTGAGAGGGGAACTGAATAGTAGAAAATAGGAGTAGGAAGAAGACATATTTTTCACTGCATACCCTTTTATAGCTTTTGAATTTTGTACAATGTGCATGTATTACGTAAACACTCAAAAACGTTTAATTTTAAAAGAATAAATGAAAGCAAAAAAAAATAAAACCCACAAACTTTCCTAAACTCTTTAAAGGAAATCTTATGTCTTATAAAGTTATAAAAACTTTTTAAAAATCCAATCCTTAAAAAGCAAAGCAATTTTCATGGCAGATTTTATAAAAATGCTTCCAAGTCTTTATATCTAAAACACTGCACCTGGACACTGTTATATGTCATCCTTCTATTATGATTATTATTCAGCTAGAAAGATCACTACCTGCTTTGACATTATAAAAGTTAGAGATTTAAAAACATGGATAGTGTTTTTAAAGAAAAGCATATTATTCTTCCCTTTAAGGTATTCTTGACAAATATTCAGCATTTCACATAAATGCACATTATTTCGCTTATCATTTTGTGATCATCTCATTCTCTTCAACATAATTCGAGAAGCTTCAGGAATGTGGTTTACCACATGATGCACTTTCACATGCTAGGCTTTCATTAGGGAAAGAAGCCACCAGTTCATAATCCTTTAGAGCAAAACTAGGTTGAGGATATCTCAGGCCCTTTCAATTTCACTCCAAAAGAAAATTAGCCTTAAGGTCTATTCTTGTGAGATTCTTCAACAGGAGAACCAAAAAATGCTTAGAATAATAATAATTATTATTATTACTCTAGATTTGGAGCAACCACCTAGGGAAAAGTAAATATATTGTATTTGTTCCACTTAATGCCTCGCTGCAATAATTACTTTTATTTGCTCATTTTCTTGAACAGACACAATAGTTTTGTCTTTATCTTTTACAACCAAACACTTTTTTAGTAAATAAGAGATAAAAGACCAATAAAACCTTTGTTCTCCCTCCCGTCAGCCAACCCTGAGGCCTATTTTATCTCCAGAGTTGTTATCTGAAGTGAGTTACTGATAAGAAAAATTAAAGGACCCAGATTGCTGAATGTGTGAGGTCATTGCAGAGAGTTTCCCACACCTTGTTTCTGTTCAGCTAGGCCCTACCAACACTCATCACGGGCCTGCTAGCCTACTTTTAGAGAAAATGAAAGAAAGTTGCCTCAGTGTATCACCGCTCCAAGGACTAAATTCCGTTTCCAAGAAGAAAAACCAAGTAAATAACAAGACTGGAAAACCAAAGTCTTACATTTACACTATACTTATTTGGATTTGCAAACTGCTAAATGGCAGCAGAATATTAACTTGTACTTTTAAGGAACCTTCATGTGCAAACATATTCACTTCAATAACTACCTGCACACACTTTATAATGAGCTGTAGGCTCTTTTTCTAACTCCCTTGAGCACAACTGGTATACTTTGCCTTTAGAATATTATCAGGAGTGTGTATTTATTGAACATTGGCACAGTCCTCAGCATATTATATGCATCGAATCATTTAATATTCACAACAACCCTGTAAGGTTGATACGATAATTATCTACATTTTGCAGATGAGGAAACTGAGGCATAGACACTCACCCAAGGGTAAACTGCTAGTCAGTGTTGGTGTTGGGACTGAAACGCAGGCAGTCTGGCTCCAGAGTATACATTCTAAACACTATTTTGCAATGACTTTAATTCTTCTAAAATGACCAGAAATTAAATGTAAAACAACCTCTTTAATTTTTTAACTCAACACTTTTCATGATATCCCTGAGTCAGGCAGCAAGTATATATGAATCCTTAATCTTTTAATATTATTCAATTTTTAGTAAGCATCTATGGATCCCCCAGAATATGCAAATTCTTGCATCAGATACTTGAGGGGAACAAGAGGAGGTATAACAAATAATGCATGTTCTCAAGCAGTTCGAAACTCCTTGGTCCCTCCTCTCCTCCAAAAAAAGAATGCAAAAAGAAATGAAACAACATTAAAAAAAAATACCACATTGCCAATGAACCTTGGAAGTCAGGATCTTCTAATACCCATGGCCTTTGGTAAAAAAAACGGTTCTAGACCTGGCGTTGACTGGATGGCTGGGTTTAGACAGAAGTGGATTCCAGCACACTCTGGCAGAGAATAGGTGGCTTCCATAGTCAAAGGCAGGTGGGAAGGCCCGGCTTCCTCCAGTTCGGGCCTGAGATGACATCAAGAAGTGGACCTCATGACTGCTTGTCCACATCTCTTTTTTCTCTCCTTAACTTCAACCCAATTCCCCCCAAATTAACTAAAACAAAACAAACCAAAAAGACTCTACCCAGCAGCTATTTGCTATAGACAAGATCAGAGGGTCTGGTTTATCCATCCCAAGTTTCTGAAATGGAATGTTTTAGTAAGTTATTCCATTTTGGGCTGCTTGAATTTCCCTAGAGGATGATCCTTTGGCCCATTAGAGAGAATGTGAAGTCCTTTACCACAACCCTACCTACATATCAGGTAGGCCCTACCTCCCACATCCCTCCTGCTCTCACAAAAACAGATTTTGAGCAGAGCAAACAAATGTGCCTTTCCTGGGAAAATGTTGCCAACTCCTCCTCCAGACAACAGTTGATGCTGTCTGTTTGAGGCTTGCTAAGCAAAAATGTATTTAAAGAAAAACTGCAACTTCCTTACGTGAATGACCCAATCCTTGGGAGGAATGGAACATGTTGGAAAAGAAACCTTGGTCAGCAAACCTACGACAAAACCCAGAGAGGGTAGGGCTTTTGGCTTCTCCTCCTCGCGCTGGGCTGGTACAGTAACATAAAATGCTCTCCCTGCCTGGGCCTCTGCCTCTACCCCTCTCGTGATTTTTCTGTTTTCAGCAGAATGTGAACCTATTCCTGCAAATGAGTTAGGAGATGTGGGCCTGCAGATTTATTTGTCCTCATCTCTCCTGCTGAGATAAAGTGGTTTTCACAAAGTACCAAGTATTTGCTTCATGGGGTTGGTTCCTAGGAGCAAGTCATTTCCCATTTAGAGTCTTGGCTTTATGCTAAACTCTGGGTGACAATGTCCCCTGGACTCCTTTGGCATGGCTCACTGCCTGTCCTCCTCCAGACCAACACTCCCACTGGCCCGAAGTAGGGCCCTGTGCTTTCAGAACTAGCCCCCCAGGTTGCTTCCATTTGTTAACACAGTTTGGCCCTAGAAGCTGGTTAGTAAGTTGCCTTAAGTAAGAGTGGTATATAGGCTTACACATTATCATAAGCAATACATTGGTCTGAGCAGTGGTTTTATCATAAACTGTTGATGTTCATGAGGGCAAATCAATCAACAGGCCCACATCTCTTAACTCCTTTGCAGGAATAGGTTCATAATCTGCTGAAAACAGAAAAATCAGAAGGTCAGAGACAAAGGCCCAGGCAGAGAGAGTGTTTTATATTACTGCACTGGTACAAAATTCCTCCTTTTGCTAACCATGTCTAGAAGGCAAAAGGACCCTCATATATTATTAGAGAAATAACAGTCATGAAAAGACAGGCTGCCTGGACAGAAAGGCTGCAAAAGTTTCCTGGAACAGGTAGAAACTTTGAAATGTGGTAGGATTTGATTAAATGGGAACCTGTCTGGTTTGCACTGGCTAAGGCTCTAAAGAAGGTACAAGATGTATATTTGTTTGGTGTCTCTGTCTCATGGGCTACCTGGGAGCTCTGGGAGATCTTAGAACCATCAATTTGTTCCAGTTAAATCTGAGGCTACAGACCACCTCAGCAGGGCTCATTATATAACATGTGGGGCACAGTACAAGAAGAAATGCAGGACTCCCTGCTCAAAAAGCAAGGGGAAAAACTGCCATTAAGGACACTAAACTATAAAGGTTTTTCCTTTCTTCCATGGTCTCTCTCTCAATTTTTCACGATGTTTTTTTATTTGCTATTTAATGTCATTCTAAACAAAGAAAAACTAAAACATTTAATTATTAGCATGAATTTTATTAATACCATTTATCTTTATATGGCACAATGACAGTTTAAATGCAAATATAAGACCCTTTAACTTATATGTGGAATTGCAAAATGACACGACCTTTATTTCATAGCTCATACATGTATGTTATTTCGTTCTTACCAAGGCAGTGGAAACACTGCACAAAACTAACTCAATTGAAACTAACTCAACTTACAAATTTTACTTCTTCATCCATGCATATTCTGCCAATATTCTATAGAAACAGATAGATTCCATAGCATGTTTACTTTGTACTCACTTGGAGTCTCCCTGAACCCCCATATGTTGTAGCCTTCCAGAATTCTGTAATTAGGAGCATTGTAAACAGGATATGCAAATGGTGCTACAAATGGGCAAATGAACATTTTGCACATCTCACCTCTGCTCACGTGTATGCTCTGTTTACAAAACACTAGTTCAAAGATAAAAATAAGACTTTTGAGACATGGACAGCAGAGCCTTAAACCAAGTATGGGGCCCCTCTGAGCTCAGGCCCTGTGTGACTGTACAGTGAGCCCTGCACCCCAGCCCTCTGGCCATTACTGTGATAGGGCCTATTCCTGAATACCAATAACAAAGCTTTCCAAGGAGGTAGGTTTGATGCCACTGAACACATTGTGATAAAGACTCCAGGGGGTAGACTTGGTGATTACTCTGCAAATTACCTGTTCATACAGTTTCCCAAGTTTGTGTGGTTGGGCCTGTATTACATTGAGGATGTTCTTTTTAAGGAGGTTTCCAATGCGGCCTAGCTGCTAGGTGGGAAACAATCCAGATACTTGTATATAGCAGCCAAAGGAATCCTGGATTTCTCTTACTGTGAGATCCTCTTTCCTACAGGAAACAGAGACAGACACCTGCTTTGCTCTCTTCTCTTTGTTTTCAATATGCCATAACCAAACAGCAAGCACACAGATTTTGGTTAGTCGTTTTAAATCAAAAAGGACACAAAAAATACATGTAGGAAGGTATCAAAATAACAGAAGGCAAAGAAAGATGAATAATTTTAAAAGAAATCAGAAGAAAGTGAAAATACCCTCAATACATAAATCCTCCCACAAAGGTTGACAATAAAGTTGCCCAGATATGGGCACTGATAGAAATGCACTTCTCTCCTTTTTGGTCTCTGAATAACAACAGGTTGCAACTAGTTTGAATTTGCATCTGCAGCCAACAGCTGGAATTCAGCAACTGTTGTTAATCCATCTTAATTGCTTATTATTCTATCAGTTCTTGTTTGTGCTTTTGTTATTCAAAGTAATTTTCCCTACAGGCACACACTACCAAGCATGGTTTTTGCAAGCTGTGGCCAAAGAATTTTTGTGTTTCAATCCTAGGGCTGTTATTTTGTTTTGAAATGAAAACACATTGAGACTTGATTTAAAAAAAAACCAAAAAAACCCAACAACAAAAAAAGCAAAGTTAGCAGTGATGCCCACAGATAGACTAGTATTGGCCTATATGTGCACAGAGATATTAGCCACTGTCTAAATAAGAACAAGTCTTCTTTTGGTGTTTTAATTAGAGCCGCAGTTAGCAGAGCTGCTATTTTCCCTAAACAATTCTTTCCCTCCTTGCTTTAGGGAGGGATTTTCACTCCGCCACTTTATTGCACTAGTGAATAAATGAGATCCCAGGGTTCCAAGGAGAAAAAAATTACCAATATAAATGCATCAGGTGCAAATTACCAAGGTAAATAGGCCCATGGAGACTGTAGAGCTAGCAACACCAACTGGAATATCTGAGAGGGGCCAGCAGGAGGAAGCCCATGGGTCATGGTCTCAGTTCTGCAGTGTACTATGTGTGTTGCAGCCTAGATCATCCATCCTGCGGCCTGCAGGCAGGAAGCCACAGCACAAGGCAGTTGCAACTTGGCATTGACAATATTCTAGCTAATGCTTCAGTTACAGGTTTTCTCTTCCCTTCTCTTTTTAATTCTCCCAATGCCACTCTTGTGTAGTGTCTCTCAAAACAGATCCTCCATGCTGAGAGACCACTGCAATATAATCTCCATCTATAAGTTGATCACTAGTACTGTGTTTCCCCGAAAATAAGACCTACCCATAAAATAAGCCCTAGCAGGATTTTCTAAGCATTTGCGCAATAAGCCCTACCCCGAAAATAAGACCTAGTGATGGGCGTGGCTACACAGGGTATCTGCACAACCCATGCATTTCGTCACAGAGCGGTAAAGAAGACGAGCAGCCCTTCTCATCTGCCCCATCGTGACAGCTACTATCCCTGAGGTGACCGGAAAGGTGCGGGCAGCCCCACCAACAAGGTCGGCTCCCCCTGTCAGGTCCCGGCCATACTGTGCGTGCTGCAAGCTGAGGCTTTGAGGGGAAAATAACACATCCCCTGAAAATAAGCCCTAGGGTGTCTTCTTGAGGAAAAATAAATATAAGACCCTGTCTTATTTTCGGGGAAACATGGTAGTTGTTTTCTAGAATTTCATTTATAATCTGCAGTAAGGCAAAACTAACACAAATGCATCAATAGTTAACTGTGATCTGTAGGGTAAGAAGGCCAATCTTTCATATTTTTCCTACAATTTATACATATATCCCCTAAAGAATGCTTGTGTAGCTTTCCATTTCTTCTTATCATAGCTCTTGATTGCAAAGTCTTGCTTGTTCTCTAATAATTTGCTAAGGTAAGCGTAGTCCCCCTGTACAGAACAGAGACCCTATCATATACTTGTCTCTCCCACGGGGCTGCACTATTTACTGACCTGAATTCAATTTTCTCTAGATGAGAGGAGACAAGTCTCTCTTGTTAGCCTGGCCCTGTTTCCATCCAGTACTGTCGTCACAGGGTGTGGCTGTCTCACCTCTTACCTTCTTGTAAATCTATCCTGAATGCACACGTGTTAGTCTTACTTATTTTCCTGTTGGTGTTATTGAAGCACACGTGCCTTAAAAATTAGCCTGCTCTGCCCTTCCTGGAATATGAGACATTGCAGGCAAGTGAGCATATGTTCAATATGACAGAAGGCTTTATTACAACAAAGGTCTTTTAGGGATGTTCACCTTGCCCTGAAAACACCTTCACTCTGTTTCTTCAAATAACAAGAGCCTGAAAAATATGCCTTTAAAAAAAGTGTTTCCTGTGAATGTTTCAGCCAGGATTGTTCATCCAAAGCCTGCAGGAAGAAACCTGTGAACCTGTAGGAGAATTCACAGTGGAGTCAGCTCCAGCTCCTAACTCTTACTATTTATTCATACCTGGTGCCGTCTTGCTTTTATGCTTGCTGTTTTAGAGCAAGCACCAGGCTAGATAAGGAGATTTTGTGTGCATAATATAAACTAACATGAGGACAACTTCTATAAGCCTTCTACAGTGTATCCATTAAGTGTCATTCCTAAAGGCCACAGACCCTTGTTAAAACAATTTATTTGCATAGGTGAAGCCTTATTTTAAAATATTCCATTTCTCATTTGGGATTTTCTTCCTGTCTGCACAACATCAACCATATAATCAATAAAATATAGCCTTTATCTGCACATTAAGCCTGTTATTCTATTTGTATAATAATCATTATGTGGTTTGATGATGATCTGCAGTTTTAAATATATTACATCCTGTTATATCAGACTTGACATGTAAGTGCAGATATTATAGCTTATTAAATCAGCCTCTCATTCATCAGTTTGGTAACAATAAATCAAATTGTCCTGATTAGCAAAGAAATTCCCAGAAACTACTTTGCGTATGTGAGATTACTGATTTTAATTCTTTAAAAAAATTTCTGTGCTATATTTTGCACAGCCATTCACTATTTGTTTGAAAAACTTAAAACTGTAATAATATTATTTTAATAAAGTCATTACTGACTAAAATTTAAGATACATACTATAGACTACATTTCTATTGTGGTATCTTAACACTCTTTTCGTTGAACATGCAATGATTTTTGTAATCTGAATTGAAGAATGCTGACTTTGTATGTGAGAGAAAGGGATGGAGCAAAATACTCTAATTCACACCATTAAACAAACAAAGACAGGAACACCTATACACTGCTCGTGGGACAGCAAACTAGTACAACCTCTGTAGAAAGTAATATGGACATACCTCAAAGAGATACAAGTAGAACTACCATTTGATCCAGCAATCCCATTACTGGGCAACTACTCAAAAGAACAAAAGACATTCTATAAAAAAGACACCTGCACCAGAATGTTTACAGCAGCACAATTCACAATTATAAAGATGTGGAAATAATCCAAGCGTCCATCAATAAATAAGTGGATTAATACAATGTGATATATGTATACCATGGAGTTCTACACAGCCACAAAAAGCAATGGTGATACAGCACCTCTTATATTACCCTGGATAGAGCTGGAACTCATTCTACTAAGTATCCCAAGAACGGAAAAACAAGCACCACATGTGCTCACCATCAAATTGGTATTAACTGATCAACACTTATGTGCACATATAGTAGTAACATTAATCGGTGTCCGGCACAAGGGAGGAAGGAGGAGGGGATGGGTAAATTCAGACCTAAAGGGTATGGAGCACATCGTCTGGGAGATGGACATGCTTGAAGCTCTGACTTGGGTGGGGCAAAGGCAATATACGTAACCTAAACATTTGTATCCCCATAATATGCTGAAATAAAAAAAAATAAACAAAGAAAGAAAGGCCATAGAGTCAAAATAATAGGTGACAACTAGATAGAAAAAAAAGTAGTGGATCTAGAATCCTGTGAGATTTTATCAAATTTAAACTTTTTCTTGCCTTAAAGAAAAGTACTGCAGCTGTGATACAATTCTGATTCCTATGAGGAATACCCTTTCTGATGGGTTTCTAAGATGAACACTGGGCATTTCCTATGGAAGCCAGTTAATTACACCAACCTTCAGCTGTTAGAGCTGAGGAATATTCCTTTTCACTCAACATGGGGTGGAAACCAATCCTCTCACTTCACTGATCTAATTCCAGTGGATCGCACCCTGGCAATCCACTGCCTCCTTCCCATCCCTTTCCTCTCCTCTCCGATTCTTTTAGAAAACGAAATGGAGCTAATTTATGTTCATTTTATCCATTTCCCCTCATGCCTCACTGCAACAGGAAACTGCTGTCTTCTGTTGTGTTTAGACCAGTCTCTTCTTAGCCATGAGCTAACAATATCATCATCATTTAGAAAGAACCCTCATCATGCCGCAGTCAGCATCAAACTGTTCCCCAACATTCTGAATTTATCTAGCACATCTTCCCCATCTGATGCAAATGAACCAGCAATCATTTTGGGAGAGGAAGCAGCTCTTTAAAGAATTGTGATCCTGACACTGTGGAGGTTTACGCATTACATTACGAAGCACAGCTGTATCCTGTTGTTTTGTCTGTGAGGCTTTTGACAGCACATGACTATCGCTGCTGAAAAGCATGTGCACGGGGTTGATATATATACACACAGGCATACGCATACCCGGGACGTGCAAAGGAGAATGTGGCCGTGCTCTAACTGTATCAAACTATGACTTCTAAATTCCCTTCCATCAAATGCCAGTAGAAGCACTTGATAAATGGGCCCTAGGAGAGCACTTCTCACTGCCTCAGGATGGAATGACTCGCAGGCATACGACACTCCATCAATACAGAGAGCTGGCAGATTGAAAGGCGGGAAGGACTACCCCTGATACGGTGCATCTGCTTACTAATCGCAGCCGCGCTCCAACCCTCTTCCCATTCACCGCCTACAGAAACCACTCCTCGGAGAGGCACGCCAGTCAACAGATGGTCTCTGGCTAAGGTGTAATCAGGAGCAGCTTGCTAAATTTACCCAAAACAAATAGAATTACAGGCTTTTGCCCGAGTCTGAAATTGAATTGAGAACTTGGGTGGTGGATAATGGAAGCTAAAATGGAAGAGCTCAAAATACATCACAGCACGTTGGCACGTTGGGAAGGGGCGGGCAGGGGGAGAAGTCTCTGCTGTGAACTTCACTATTTACTACCAGGTCACCTATTGCCAATAATCTCGTCTACCACGCAGGATCGTTTCCCCTCACTATCAAAACTTCCAGAATTGGTAAAATGGTCACCAGCTAATGTAGTCATCTGCTTTTGACGCATAGTGACCAAAATATAACCCGATATTTTGAACATGTGCTGCCCAGTTACAATGCCTTCACTTTATGTTCACTGTCAAATGTCAATAGTTTTAACCATCTGACTTTCATCAGCAGTTTTTAAGTCCACTAAAAATCTGTCATTCAAAAGGCAAGAGTCATTAAGGATCATGAAAAATCTTATTTTCTAATCACTGGTGTATCCTCATGTTTGTCCCCAGAATTGCTGTTTTCAACTATGCATTGCTTATAATAAGAACAACATAAAGCTTTAGAAATTGCCTGAAAAAAAGTTCAGCATAAAATTAGGAGTAAATCACTTAACCTATGGCTTTGTTTCATTAGGTACATAGTAAGAACCATGCCACCCATGCAAATCACTGTATAAGGAAACTGTAAATGAGGCAAAAAAACTTAAAAGCACTTAAGTTCTAAAGAGATAAGGTCTTAAAGGATAAGGCCATTTGTAACCCAAACTATCAGCAGTCACTTTAAAATTATTATCTTCATAATCATTAATATTATTTATCAAAGAGAAATAATTATTTACCTATTAAAAACCATTTAAAAAAACTAAAAGCTTCAATTTATAATAATATTTTATTATTTTATAATCTGCTTTGGAAATAAAAGGATGTGTATTCTGTGAGTGCTTTATATCATTCAGTATTTGCAATATAGAGATTTTGAAATGTATGACAGCATGCATTAAATTAGCTACCTTTAAGTTAATAATGAGGCAATTTTCCTCATTCTTCACGATTTAAAATCCCATTATTGAAAATTTCATTTTTATACATCAGTCAGACTAACATGTTCAAACATCAGTTATGTGAGAAGTGTCTGAAAAGCTTTCTATTTTCTTCAAATATTTTTCTTGCAAGCAACTGTCTGCCATACGGAAAAGGAATCCCAAAAGAAAGTTCTTTCTGCGGCAAGATGAAAGTAAATATTAAGGGAGGGGATATTTTTTAAGTTAATTTAAAAAGAGCTTCATTCTTAAGGTTTGAATTACAGGCTGACAAGACTTAAAATATCTTTTAATATAACTATTTTAAAAAGTGGCTAACTTGAAAAGAAACTAACGCTTTTGTTAAATGGATGCTATTAAATGAATAAAACAAAATGTGTCCCTATATTCAAGAAGGACATATTTTTAGTGACATTATAAAAAAGAACTAGATATGAGACTCACCTTACTAAAATATGCACCCTCTTTATAAGGAACTTTATCTGCTATCCTCTCTTATCTTATATAGAAATAGAAAATGAATTATGGAAGTACAATAATACTCATGCTTATAGGAATAAACATTTGGAGCAGCAGAATAATCTAATGAAAAGAGAACAGATACAGATATCTAATTATTACATTACCCTGGGCAAATCTTTTAACTGCTCTGTGATTCAGTTTACCCATCTGTAAAATCAGTAGAACAGCTTCCCTCCTATCCCCAAGATATTTGGTAAGAGCACATGAAAAAGCGTTGATGAAGCCTATTTAGACACCAAGCCTAAGAGGTCTGGCACATATTTGTGGAAGTACAAGTATAATGACTTGCATTACTATTCTAGTAGACTCTGAATTTTAATCTTTAGGAATAACCCTCACTTATTTTACAATCCTCCAAAAATATAGCTATAACAGAAAAACCTATCATATAACTAATAGTAAAATTTTGGCACTATAATACTATCATATTTATTATTCAATTATTGCTTCAATAAGCCACTGTATGTATTAAAAAGTAGTCTTTGTTTTTCTGTATCTTTAATGCAATTTGTTCTGAAAAACCACTGTGACATTAATAATAAAGGACAAGCTCTGTAAAGAGAAAGTGCCTAAGAGGGACTTGGCAATAACCTCCATTCCAGGCAAAAATGCTATGAATTTTAAGATGAGGGACCTGCTATATGTTAAGTAAATTTTCATAGTTTATAATCTGTGGAGCAGTAGGCATTGCATAACTGCAAGAAAAAATATTGTTCATTATATGAAAGGCAATTTTAAATAATATCAAATGATTTAAGTTAAAAGGACTTAGGAGGGCTTCATGGCATCCCCATGTTATTAATTTCATAAACATTTCATTAGAGAAGAACTGAGTCCTACACAAAAGATATGAAACTGCAAGGGGCACTGTGTACTGATTCTCCATGCAACAAATCTGCAAACACTGCCTCGAGCATGCTGTATGGGAAATCTGGCCCGCTGGAAATCACAGCAGACAAGGAGATTGAGGTCACTGATCTTAGAACTGGAAAATTTCCCCTAGTGAGCCAATCTGAATCCAGCACGTATCACTGACACACACGTACCGCTCCCATACCCTCAAAAAAGTAGCATGTCACTGAGCGATATCACTAGTAAATATTAATATATGCTATAATAGTAAAGGGTGTGAATATATAACTGGTTGGTAGAAATGTTCATTATTCAGTAAATATCAACTGAACACCTTCTATGGACATGATACTATGAGACCCAATAGTATGAGATATAACAAAAACTAACATTTATCAAGCACTTGCTGTTCTAAATTCTTTACTTAATTTAACACCACATACACACGCGCACGCACACACACACACACATGCACACACCCTTTCTCTCTTGGAGGTAAATAATAATAATTACTAT
This sequence comes from Cheirogaleus medius, assembly GCA_008086735.1. Classification (NCBI taxonomy): domain Eukaryota; kingdom Metazoa; phylum Chordata; class Mammalia; order Primates; family Cheirogaleidae; genus Cheirogaleus; species Cheirogaleus medius. The sequence continues at coordinate 46,379,775 of VBSM01002608.1, forward strand.
TAGTATTATCAATCATCCCCATTTTCCATTTGAGAAAACGGAAGTATAACGTAAGTAACTTGCCCACGTTGACAGTGCTAATAGGTGGCAGAGCCAAGGCTTGAACCCAGGCAGTCTGACCCAGTCTACACGTCAATCACTAGACTGTATTGCTCTAAAGTGGAACTTGCGGAGGCACAGGAAACAGTCCCAGCTCTTTGGCACTGATGCTTTATTTGTGCAGCTCCCACTGCCTGAAATGACTCCCATCTTAGGACTCACCAGCTCCTTAAACCCTTCCCAAAACTGTTCCTCACGAACAGTTGTCTATTCGCTCCTGTGGTTCATCAGGGTACCTTGTACATATTCCAATTTTTGTACTTATCAGAGATACATAATGATTATTCTCCTACAAGTTTGTCTTTTTATGTTCGGGGCCTGGCCTAGCATCCAGCACATAGTAAGCATCCAATGGGGTTAGTTCATAAAAGATTAACCTTAGACTATTATAACTTAGTTGAAGTGATTCAAAATCTACTGGTCTAAATGTTTGGGTTTGATACCGACAAAGAAAAGTAAATGTTATCTCAGCAAAGGCTGCTAAATTACAGGCTGGAGTGAAGATGGGGCTCGAACCTGACTCTGACAGGCCTTAAAGGGTGAGAATGATTTAAGTGGTTGGAGAAGAGGAGAAGCAGTCAGATGAGCAGGAGCAATGGCTGAGGCCTGTCTGGTGGGGACAGGGAGGAGGGGGCAGGCCCTTTCATGGCAAGCTAAGGAACTCGATTGTATTCTTTGGGGAATGGAGAGTTTTAAGCATGGAGATAACATGACCACAAGAGCAAGACAGGAAAAATATTTTTGCTGCAGGAAAGACAAAGGTGAATAAGGAAAAATAGACAATGTCTAGTTTTTGAGGGTGAAATCTACTCAGAATCCTTCTTTAGTAAGAAAAGACAGTTGATATACACTACCTGTTGAAAAATCCTTATTTCTCCAACAAGCAAACTGTAAGCAATAGCTTTTAATGTAAGTAAAAATTCATTTAAGATTTACTGTTGCCTTATTATCCTATGGGCTAGGGGTATAGAAATAATGCCATCATCTTCAGGAATAAGAATCTCAATTTTTGAAAATGAAATACAGAATATGGAATAGAAAAGAAACGCAAAATGATCACAGGTTTGTTTGCGAAGGTCAGAAAGAGAGCTATTATTCTTATATAATATGATCTGTCAAAAGAGAAAAATAACTTTTGTTCAAAAACAAATTATACAATCAGAAAATGAGAAACGACATTAGAAGTAATCTAATTCTACAGCAGTTTAGAGATGAGAAGACTGAGAGGACCAGAAAAGTTAAGCAGAAGTTAAGCAAAAGACCAGCTCCAACTCACACAAAGTTGCCAGCATAATATGGATTATAAAGCTAGTTTCCTAACTCTAGTCTACTGCGATGCCTCTGCTGTCTTTTATAGCTATAAATGTGACTACACTAGAAAAAGAATTTCTAGTATATTTTGGCACAAAACTAATTATAACTCTTTAATAATATCCATATGAACTTTCAAAGATTAAAACAATAGAGCCAATAAAAATGGATCATTCATTCATTCATCAGCCTATATTAATTAAGAACCTAGCCAGGCAATACAGGGGTGGAGGAGGGTTTGGAGATAAATAATGAAAGATGCCAAGCTCTACATGCTCAGAATCTCTAAGATGTGCTGTAAGTGTAAAATACATACTGGATTTTGAAAACTTAGTATAAAAAAGCATGTAAAACATCTCATTAATACTTTTATATTGATAACATGGCAAAATAATAGTATTTTGGAGATGATAAATATAAAATTAATTTCATCAGCATTTTTGTTTTTACTTTTTAAATGTAGCTTAAAAATGTTGCTACTAGAAAACTTAAAATTATATGCATGGCTCACATTATATTTCTACGGGACAATGCTGCTCTGGTGAATGAGGAATGAAATTAACCAGCTGTGGTCTAGGGCAAGCCTAGGAAGGCCAGGAAAGGAGAGAAGATGGAATCTGATCATTATAAAGATAAGAATTTGAAGTTAAAAAAAAGACTAGTCTTCAGGACATTATGTTATCTCACAGGAAAAAAATGTGGGGAGGTACCCATGAAAAAGAAACCTCTCCCATCATCTTAGGAACTTTACATACAATATGATGTCTTGGGCAAATCAGGTCTCCTCTCTCCTCTCGCTTAACTAAACTTGCAGTTTGTCATTCTGTTTGTTCTCTGTGGAACTGTGAGCCAAGTAAAGTGCAGATGGAAGGCTTCTTAGAATAGAACTGAAAGCATGCCAGTACTTATGTTAGAATAGCATCCACCTTCAGTGACCAGAGTTATCACGTGAACACTGTAAGTCCTCAAGCGCGAGGTCGCCATATTATAGGAGCAGCTCTCTGGATGATTACATACTTCACACACACACACACACATGCACACATCATTACAGAGTTCTTTGTTGTAAAAAGTTATTTCCATGCATGTCTTCTGATGCATAGTTTCTTCAATTCCTTTATATCTTTTAAATATAAATGTGATCCTCATCTATATTACACCAACTTCAAATACATAAAGTGTAGACAACCTTTCAGAATGGTTTTATGGTATCAAACTGGCAAGAGTTGAAATATCAAGGTCAATTCTGCTATTTTCTAATCATCTTTGGCCATGGAGATATAACAATGACCTTAATTAACTAGATTCTTCTCAAAACTAAGGGTGAATTAATCAAGTCAGAACTGATACTATTTTTAAACAGAGAAGAGTATGCTAAACAGCTAGTAACACAAGTATGTACAATGAATAAATCCTGTTTCTATAATGAGAAAAACTGTTCTAGAAGTTAATTGCATTTAAAGGTATTTCCATATTTAATTTTAATAATTTGTTTTCTCATGTCTAGTGTCATTGAGGAATTAGGCTTATCCACTACTTGAAACATTTCATTCAATCATTCATTCATTTATTTTTTTACAGTATTTCTTTATTACATATAATGCTGATATTCATATTCCCTCAATTAAATGGATATTTCAGGTAATCTAGTTTTAATTACCTAGGTGCAAACTTCAGGGGTCTTTTTAATTTTATTTGTACAAAGTGCTATTATTATAGATTTATTTATAGTAGACTTTGCTCCTAAGCTAATCGGAATGTGTCACTTACATAATAGTATTGACTAGTATGATATTTTAGTCTTTAATTCAATTTTGCAGAAAATTTATTCCTTTAAAATATAAGAGTAGATGTCTTCAGATACTCCTATAAGACTCTTTCAAACAACTATTGGGTCTTTTTATGTGAAATAATCAACACAAAAGAACAAAAATGGGTGTCAATTCTTTCTACATCCCTTAAAAACATACTCATACACATACGAATGGTTGTTAATGATTTAAAAATGCAGATGAGAAACAGGAGAATATGTTCTTCATGAGGGGCAGAAATTTTTCCCTGTTATATTCATTGCTATATCCTTAGTACCAGAAGAGTTCTTGACATATAGTAGATGATAAATTAAATATCTGTTTATCACATGGCACATAACAGGCACTCAAAATATAAATGTTTAATGACTGAATAATTCATGGTAATGGTGAGGTCATTAGTTATTAACAATATGCTACATGATCACCATTTCACTGTATGCTACAATGTGAACACTTTAAATGGTAGCTACCAAAAAGTTTTAAATGTTAATAACAAATAGTACTTAAGAAGTTTTCTTGAAGAAATAAACTATTAATACAAAGACTTAGGTTAGAAAACGAGTCATGAGGTGCTGAAGACCAGAAGAATTATCCAATCTTTTCTTATAAGCCTCCTGAATGCAAGTTTTAACATGATCTCAAAAAAGTTGTGATCATTTTCTCCAAAGTTATAAACTGAGACTAGGATGGCAATGAGCTACTCATTCAGGACTTTGTAAGGACCAGAAATCTTTTCTTTTCTTTCCTTTGTTTTTGAAAGATTCCTTTTTAAATTTTATTTATTCATTTATTTTTTATTTCAGGATATTCAGGGGGCACAAATGTTTTGTTATATAAATTGCTTTTGTACCATTTGAGTGAAAGTTATGTGTGCCCATCCCCAGATAGTGCGCATTGCACCAGTTAGGTATGCATCTACGCATCCCCCCTCAATCTGCTTGAGTTCAGAAATCTTTTCTTGATTTACAATACTCTCAGATACAAAAAATTTAAACCACATGGTTAATCCAATCACGTGGGCTGGATGGTTATCACTACGATTACATAATTATTCCGACATAGTTGCATGTCCTGTCCAGATGTAATCCTCTCACAAAGTTTGAAAAGATGATGAGATCAAGAACATTTGTACACCTATTTTAAAAAGTAAATGGCATCCTGTAAAACATACAGGCTTTTGAAGTATATTGTATTTTGCTGTGGTGACTTTCTATGCATATCTATTTATAAAGTTCTGTATCCCAACCCAAAATTTTATAAAAGTATGAAATTCCCCTATTTAAATTTTAATCTGTAAACTAAGTGCCCTAAATAATCTAATAGCATAGCTCTAAACTCATCCTCCTTACCAACACTGCCCGTTTAACATTGAAACTGTCCATTATAAAGAAACAATCAAAAACCCATCATTATCATGTATCAATGCACACACATATTACTTTTCTTTAAAAAAAACTAAACTGACTAATACTGTGGCCCCTCCCGAACATGTTATGTACAGATGTGCCTTATTCAAAGGTCAAAGAAACAATTATAGCCCCACGCACTCACAATGTATTCCTCCCAAATTTCATTATCTTACATCATAGTAAGACTTCATAAAATTCTCATTTGAAAAGACCTACTCTCCTTAAGATCTTGCTTACAAAACACCCAAAAGCTGCATTTTGAGAAAATGAAGGAAAGGCGATGATGCTATCTATCGCTGCTGCAACACTTGTTTTATTTCCTTTTCTATGAAGTAGAAAGTTAAAGGAGATTTCGAACAGTGGGCAGATGTAAACGGCACTGGGCTGAAAAGACATAAAGCAGCATTCATCAGGGAAGCCCTACCCCACTGAGTATGTATAAGCGCTCACTCCATCTCTGTTGTAGTTGAAGACAGGGCTGTCAATCAGCCCTCCTTCAGTGGTTAAAGAACCCTTGTAGGCTCCTCAGTAGGGTGTAAATGGCTCCAATCACCTAGCTATAAGCAGCTGATTTGCAAGCTGAGGAGCAAAAAAACAAAACAAAACAACCCCCCCCCAAACTGATTTCCTCTTCATATACCCTGAAGTAAATATTCTTGCTTGTTTTCTACCTTTTAAGAGGTTTACAGTTCTTGTAGGCCATCATTCCAGGGAGTCCCAGCAGTAACAAAGCTGAAACATCTCACTCAGGAAGCTGAGGACATCGTGCAGATTTTCAGTGATTATGGCCATTAAAATAGCGCAATGAGATAAAGTTTTGCCTGAGCAATACAAACACCGTGGTGATTTTACAGAAGTACACAGGAGACCTTACTTCCAGGAGGACAGCTCTGTCATGCTAAGTAATCACCAAAAATACTGTTCTGAATTCAAAGGTAACCTTGCCAACCACTCTTTCTGAGTAATCACTTAACCTCTTTTACACCTCAGGTAGTTCATTCAGAACAACTTCAACATGGGTTGCTTACCAAGAAAATGTAACAAAAATAATTGTGGAGCTCTTTGAAGACATAAAATTGCCATGGAGAAAAATCAACCGTAAATTTAAGTCTATGCTCCTTGGTGAAGAAGTCTCCAAGTGAGCTAATTCTGATGAAGTCTCTTTTGATGCTTTGGACTGTTCTGCTCTTAGAAAGAAGCTCTGCCCCTTCTTGATGAGCATTCATGTACCCAGTTGCCAGGAGGACTGGTCAGGGACAGGCCTGGGGGCCCGCGCCCACCCAGCCGCGGCACCATGCCTGCACAGCATCAGCGCCTCGAGCTTCCAGGAGGACCTGCTCCAGCTCCGACTGCTGAGCTTAAGTCCTGCTGAAGTCAGAGGTTTTGCACTGGGAAAAAGGAAGATTCTTCCAAGGAGTCAACACAGCACATTCCTGAGCCAAGAGAAGGGAAGAGGTGGAGAGAGCGAAAGAGAGAAAGAGAAAGAGAGACAGAGAGAGAAACTTTATCAAATAAAATGCATGTCCAGATTTATAAAAAAAACACTCACTTGGGGGCTCCATTAATAATAAAATGTCATGAGCACGTTGATTCTGCAAGTTTTGTTTCCAATATGCTTTCACATCATTTGCTACCTGCCTCCCTTCAGAGCACGCCAGAAACAGGTACTGTCCCATTGCAAAGATAGGGAAATTCGTCAAAGCGTCTCTCTTGTATAGCAAGTAGAAGCCAGATGTCAGAAGCCGTATGCTGGGCAGATGTTAGAATTTTAAAATGAGAACTACCTGAATGGCCCTTGCTGAAAACATGGTGTTCTAAAAATAAGACACCGACACCCCACTGAAATCAACTGTTCATTTATTTATTCCACATGACGGGTGCTATGGGGGCACCAGCCTCCTGCAAGCCCACAAACTGCACTGGTGGGTACATAAGATGCTTCTGAACAGAAAGAGGCTGGTGGTACCTGTCCGTTAAAAACAGACTTGCTGCTGAGATGCTGGGCTCCATGTTGTAGTTTCTCTAATTCCAAGAACTCAGAGGGAGGGACAGAGACGCTCAGTGGATAGCTATGGATGGATAAGCAGAGGGGAGAGGAAATAAGTGTCACATGTAAGCTGATCTGCATGAAACAGAAAGAGGAAGATGTTGCCAGGTAGGCCTGGGTCAGCCCCACACAGGTGCTGACGCTGGAATTCGTTTCCTGAACATCTGTGCTAAATACTAAAACAGCCAGGACCGTGGGGGGAGAAATAACAAATCTCACATTGCCATAACAAAAACAACCAAATAAAGCACCTTCCCTGTTTTTTGCCGTTTCTGTCATGCTAAATGACATCCCCGTCCCCAGGTTTGGCTATGTATTTTGCCACCTCATAAAACCTCAATCAATCTTCCCTTCTCTCCTGGCACCAAGTTATGAAGCATCTCCGATCTCCCAGACCTAAAGAAAACAGCAGAGAGACAAACCCCCTCCTGCCTGCCCCATCAGGCGTGAGTTCTCTTTTTTGTCAGAATTTGAGACTAAATACAGATTATTCACTTGGGAATTCAGAGATCCATCTTAAGGAACATTCCATATACACAATCAGAAAGCAAGCATTTGTGTGCTTTTTCTGCTCCTAGGAGAAAGAAAAGGTTACTGTTTCACGTGAAGTGATTTCCCCCTTCTCTGTGGTAGGCAGAGAACACATCATCCCACCTGGAATGTGAGTCATTTGTGAAATGCTTGTTTTTAATTCAAGCTTCTCTACAACCTGATGAGTGTGTGGGAGAACCGAGGAAGGTGACATACAAGAGCAGATTTATTTTTTCATGAGAAGGGAACCATCAATGCCAAGGCCGATGGTAACCCTAAAAATGGAAATGTGCTAACCTTTTTTATGGTCAAGCCAAAAAAAAAAAAAAAAAAAAAAAAAAAAAAAAAGCCCATCATTCTTCACAAGGGAGAGAAACGAATGCTCACACCCTCCAATGGCTTCTTGCGTCATTTACAGTGAAAACCTAAGTCTCTGTGATGATTCAGTGAGGTCCTCCGTGACCTGCTACCCAGTCTCCTCTTGCCTTGCTTCTCTGACTTAACTTCTCCTTCCCTTACAGCCATTTCACTCCGGTGTCACTGCAAACATGCTCCTGCCTCAACACACTGAAATGTGCTGTTCCCTCTGCCTGAAACTGTCTTCCCCAGACGTGGGCGTGGGTGACTTGCTCTGGCTTACACGAGACTGCCCAGGTTTCTCCTCCCTGCTCCCGCATCTCAGAAAACTTTCTTGACCATTAAATTCAGAGAGCTCTCTCAGGTCCCTCCCTTCTTTCCTCCTTCCAGGCTTGGCAGCACTTAAACTAGCTCACTGCTGTACCCCCAGCACTTAGGACAGTGCCTGCCTAGCTCATAACGAGAGTGTGCAAGAAGTTATTTTTGAATGGAAATTTATTATTTACCTAGCAGGTATCTTCCCAAATTATATGCAACCTAAAATACGATTCGGCTTTCCACAGGACTGCAAGATGTGGCTTTCAGAGTGCTCTGTTTTATCTACTCGAGGCCTGGGCTCCACAAATCAAATCAGTGTATTATAATATAGAACTCTGGGTACTTCCTAATCTTATAAACTCTTCCCACTCATACTCACACCCCAGAGGTATTTCTCTATCTATAAGATATACTGTATCTTACAGAATCCAAGCCCAGGCAACTGAAAATCATTGTAAAGGGGTTTTAAAAAGAGCAAAGTTGATTTTACTATACAACTTGTTATATCCTCCATTTGTGGAATTACCCTTTATGTTGTGTTACTTATCCTTATAATTCAAATGACCTAGAGTCCTAGATGCTGCAGAGTTTTGTTTTTTTAAGCAACTAGGACACACAGAATAAAGAGAGCTTACACCTCAAAAGTCAAAAAGTAAAACCTCTATTAAAGGGAGTGACTCCACCTATGTCTATATAATGCCCCAAACAACCTGTTGGTTTGCTAATCTGTTAACCAAACAACTGGTTTAACTATATTGTAAGAAATAACCACTTCGATTTATTTTACTCACAGAAGTGACAACTCCTATTTCTCCCAAACTGCCTCTTTGACACACTACAGATACAGTTGTAAAATGAAAGGATGTTTTAAATAGCATGAAGCCCACATCTAAGCACTTAATTCATTATCTGAGAAGCTCGTGAGGATGGTGATGTTGTTGTTTCCCCTCTATGGTAAATTCTTCAGGGTTCCCAAAGGGCTACCTTAAATCTGGGGAGACAGCTGCAAATCACAGCGTTTAGTTAGTAAAATCAGGACTCCTTGGCTCCTCGGAAGGCAGGCTTGGAAAACCTTTGCACTATTTCTGAAAATAATGGAACATTTTACAAAAAAGTGCACTATCTCGAACCTCAAAAATGTTATGCTTAGTGAAAGAAATCAGACACGGAAGAACACATATTGTATGATTCCATTAACACAAAATGTCCAAAAAAGGCAAGTATATAGAGGCAGAAAGTAGATTACAGGTTGTACAGGCCTGGGGGTGGGAATGGGAATGATTGTAAATGGGCACAAAGCTGCTTTTCAGGATGGAAATGTTATAAATTATATTGTGGTAATGATTGGACAGCTCTGTAGATATACTAAAATTCACTGAATTATACATTTAAAACTCATAAATTTTATGGTATGTAAATTACATCTCAAAAAAAGCTATTAAAAAAAAAAAGTGAAAGAAAAAAAAAAGTCCAGTATCTATAAGAGCTTCTAAGGGCAGGGAGGAGGGACAAGACGAAAATGATGCTACCTCACAGTGTCCATCATGCACATTATGGTTTCTGTCCTTTTCCCCACTCCTGTACACTCATGATGACTCAGGAGAGGGTTACAGGTGTGTCAGTCAAAGCACAGTGGCAAAAGCATTGAATTCCCATCCAGACTGCCACTTACTGGCTCTGTGATTTCAGGGCAAGTGACTTGAAGGCACTTCCTATGCTTTAGCTTCCTCATCTGTGTACAGAAATACTAATTGTACTGACCTCATAGGTTGTTGTGAATATTAAATTCAATGTTTGAAAAATGTTTAAAAGTGCTTGCTATCATTATTATCCCTTTAGCCTCTTCCAGTGTGCCCAATAAAGATTATCGTTTTCTGTATATGCCAAGATATGAAAAACAATGAGAAGCACTAACTGTTAAACGAATCAAACTGCATTATGTCTGAATTATGTTCTATGACAAGTCACATTATAAGTGGTACTATTACATTAGTTGATGTACGAGATAATGTGTGTGAAAAAAATTAAGTAGGCTACATAAAAAGATTTTTTCAAAAATAACAAAGTTGCAGGTCACTTAGAAACACATTCTTAAGGATCTATTGAATTCATATTTTCATTATAATCTACTAAGTAAGAACACTATAAAAGTGCTTTGTCTACTCAATTGTCAGGGTCAAAGTAGAATTGGGTTGGGTTGATTGGTGTATCTTTTAAAAATACTGTACTTTTCTCACGCAATGAAGCGTACCCAGCAGGGATCCAAACTATATATACAACAACAAAACACGATTAAAAGCTTTTTAATGAAGACACTGTAAATAGCATTTTCCTTCTGCTTTAGAATATTTCGAATACAAAATTAGCAAACCCCAGAGACTGGAATTTCTGCTACAGGAGAGATGAAAGGTTAACTGTCTAAAAAGGAAAGAATATGTTTGACATATTCTATTTAGAAAATAAAAGGGTTTCCTAATAAAAGCAGAGCCCCACTTGATGCGCCTAATGCTCCTTCAGTGTTTGCATACACAACGGAGTAATTAGAAAGCACCACTCAAAAAAAAAGGGGGAGGAGGATAAAAAGCCATTGCAGACATCGGTCCCTTGTTTACCAGGCTTGTTGGAGGCCCCGGAGGTCACCGTGATTGACAGGATTTTGGTATTGGTAGGAGGGTTGATAATGCACTCACATCTCTCGAGAGGAGAGCTCTGGAGTCCTGACCATGCTTAATACAAGAGCAGCCACTGTGGAGAACAATATAACAGGCAAAGCCTGGGGGACTGGTGGGCGGAAAGATGTTCAAGGATTGCAAATGACATTCCCAGTCAATTAGTACCCATTGGGAAGCTGAGGAACACCATGCCAAAAAAAGAAAACTCAAAATTCCCAGGGCAAGGATGTTCCTTTGCCCAAGACAAGGCACCCCAGTAGCCATGTGCATTAGGTACACCTCAGCAACCTCAGCTCCCAAAAGCACCCTTACGAGCTGCTGAAGCTCAAGTCAGTTTGGAAAAGCAACACTGGTTTCTATAATGTATGGCGATGTTATTTTCATTAGGCATGTCTGAAAGGCAAAAAACCACGGCTTTGAATCACAAAGCCACCGTAAATTTATCTCCTGGTCATACTTGAATTCCTAGAAACTCAATGAAAAGTATTTTCTAGTCATTGAGAGGAACCATGGTAATTATTCCCAAGGTTCTTACCCTTGAAGATCCCTGCGACCCAAGTTTAACAAGAATACCCAGCCTGTTTAATTTGATATAATAATGTTTGGGATATGTGGTTACAGAGAATAAATTTATTTCCATAATATGCTATTACATTAGTTTAACGAATATGATTTCTGCCACAGAAGATGTCCCTCATCCAGGTACACAAAGATAGTTGCCACAAGAACTTATGTTATCTTGTCATTGTGCTGAATTCCCATTTATTAATGAGACCACATCTCAGTTGCTGCCCAAGCAAAGTTCTAACCATCAAAAAACTCTCATTCTCAAAGTCAGAACCTGGTGAACAGAATCATGGTCCAATTGCTGATTATGCTTCTTAGAACATTAAACAAAATTATAGGAATATATATGCCGAAATGTAGATTTTTAAAAATGGGATGTTTACTTTTTCATAATTCTTTTACTCAAAAATACAAGACCACTTCTTGAGGCACAAGGAGTAAAAATAATCTTGTCTTGACAAGGTCACACCGGGTTTCCTTTGCTTAATCCTTTTGGAAAACTTTTTCTCACTTAATTCATTTCATCCTGTAGAGAGCCCTGTACGGAATCTCTATATGATATTGAAACAATAAACAGACATGTAGGGTGTCAAAGTTCTAAGGGAAAAATATACAGAGGTCTTTAAAACAGTGTTTTCTCTTCCAAATAAAACACTGAGAAAACGAGTATTGTTTCCTTGGGGGCACCGAGTGAAGTGATCCCCTCAGAAAGCACAAACTGCAGAAAAGTGTAAAATCAGACATCTAGCCGAACACCGTGAATCAGTCTGAAGAAGATATGCAACTTTGCTTAAGTGAGTTTATTTGAATATTTTCACTTTACAAATGAAGAAATTTTAAGAAAAGGGAGGGCTGCTAATGCATTTTCATTCTGAAATCCTCCAATCAAATCAAAATCTTCCCAGGAAAGGCTTCCTTTTCCCTTTGAACTGTAAGCACCACTCTGGCCGCGCCAGGTGGGATGAAGTGGGTGCAACGATGACAAAGCACAGTGACTCACTTTCCTGTTCTGTCCTGATTTTTCATTCATAGCTTTGTTTCCCTTCTTAAAAAGAGGGGAAACGGCCCTTCATTCATTTGCCACAAGGTCCACAGA